>OY728141.1:887605092-888855092 GCA_963277665.1 Viscum album
CCCGGAGTGCCCGGAATTAATTTCCGAAGTTTGGCTCGGGTACGTTCAGTGAACGAACGAGCGGGAATTCCTAACTTTTGATCCGGTGCTCGGAATTGAAATCCGAGGGCACCGATGAACTCGCAGCGCCGATATTCGCTTAAAGAGACCTTTTCGAGAGTTGCGTTTGTTGCGGGTTGAAAGTTAATTTTTGAGGGTTTAGGTTGAGTTAAATAAAATTTGAGTAGAACAAATTTTATTTTAACTTCTTAAAACCTCTCTAAGGTGGTTGGGAGTGGGACCCACACCCACTTAACCTCCCTTGGGAGGATTAAGTGTGGTGGGGCCCACACGAACCCCCCACCTTTTCAACTCCCCACTCTCCCTCTTAATGGCTTGGTAACTTAACTTCTTATTAATTATACAACTCTTGTATATTAAATAAGTGAGTTAATTTTGGGAGTTAACTCTTTTGAATTTCAAACTTTTGAAATCCTTTTGAGTTGTGTGTTAATAAAATAAGTGGTATTCTTATTTTATTAAGAGTTCTTTGTTTGTCTTTGGAGAGCTTTCCCTTCATCTCCAAGCTTTGACGAAGAACCTTCGAAGAACGAAGAACGCGAAGAACGTCGTTCTTCAACGAAGAACTTCTCCGCCGAAGAACACGATCCATCCGCGACGCCGTATCCGCGACGCGACGTACTTCTTCCGCGTCATCCCTTCCGCGTCGGTTTTCCGCGACGAACGCCTTCGATAACAACTCTTCCTCCGACGTCAAAGGAATCGACACCAATATTCCACGACTCCGCCAACGTGTGATTATCGAGGTAGAGATTCTTGAGATCGTTGCTTTCTTTATATCTTGACTTTCCTCGAGACTTGACGAGGAACGCTCTCTTTTCCGACGAAGAACGCCGCAACTCCTTTCTTCGTTCACCGTGACAACGAAGGGGACGCCATCTCATCTTCGGACAACCTTCGTCGGCAAACGAAGATCCGCCAACGTCGTGTCTCTTCGGGCATAGCACTTCGTCAACGGATTTGACGAACGACGACCGCGACGCCCGACCTCCGCGACGCCGTCTTCCGCGGATCGTAGACGATTCTTCGAATCTTAAAACCGAGGTAGGGGTTTTTGTTTTCTTTTGGATTCCTCATTTATTCTTGATCGTGCTTTTATCAAGATTAACGTGTGACATGTTTTTCTTTAAGTTGCGTTATTATTATTAACGCGAGGGGGGGCCGGATCGCACGAACACGGCCGAACCCCCCTCCAACGTTTTTGTTGATTTTTATCTTGCGGGAGGAAGCAAGTGGCGTGGTGCCGTCGCACCACGCGGATGAACGTGCAAATATCATCGCGATACCGTCGCACGCACCTTTGAAGAAACAACAAGAACACGACGCCGTCGCGCCGCGTTGAATATTATCAAAGCACGGCGAAGGGACGCGGTGCCGTCGCACCGTGCCGGATGACGAACGCCGCGGCCGGTTCCGGGCCGCGGCGGGACGAGAAGACCGCGGCCGGTTCCGGGCCGCGGCGGGACGAGAAGACCGCGGCCGGTTCCGGGCCGCGGTGGGACGAGGAGACCGCGGCCGGTTCCGGGCCGCGGCGGAAGATAAGACCGGCGGCCGGGCCGCCGGCGTCGGAAGCCGAAGAGGGGACCGGATTTTCCGGTCCCGTTGGAGAAAACCGGCCGGCCGGCTGGCCGGCCGGAACCGGGGAATTAATTCCCCGGCCATCTGGCAAAACCCCCCTCTTAATGAGGGGGGGCGGTTTTAATTTAAAGGGAGGGGGCCGGCTGCCCCCTCGGACCGGCTCAAGCAGGCCCCCCTCATGTGAGGGGGGGCGGTTTAATAAAATCGGCGCGGCATAGCCGCGCCGCCACCCTGAGGAAGCGGGGGTTTAACCCCCCCGCGTGCGGCACCCCGTGCGGCACCCGCTGCCGCCGCCAGCGTGGCCCGCCGCCGCCGCCCGCGCGGCCCGCCGCCGCCGCCAGCGTGGCCCGCCGCCGCCGCCCGCGCGGCCCGCCGCCGCCGCCACCGCGGCCCGCCGCGCCGCCGCTCGCCGCCGCCGCGCCGCCGCTCGCCGCCGCCGCGCGCCGCCGCCGTCCACCGCGCCGCCGCGCGCCGCCGCCGGCCACCGCGCCGCCGCCGTCCGCCGCCACCGGCCGCCGCCGCCGGCCACCGCGCCGCCCGGGGGGGGGTCGGGCCGGGTCGGCCCGGACCCGGACCCCCCCGTTTCGAACCTGTTTTGGTTTTTGGCTCATAACTTGAGCCTCGGAACTCCGAATGACGAACCGTCTGCGGCAACGCGATCCTTGGATCGAGACGGTCGTTTCGGTATATCGCACTCAAGGTTTCGGGTTACTTTGAGTTCGGCCGGGTTGGTTCGTTCACGAAACCAACCGGGCCTTCGGAGCGGAAACGCTCATATCTTGAGCCACGAACGTCCGATTGACGCACCGTCAGTCGCGTTGTGTTCCTCTTAGTGAATCGGATCTTTTGGCATACTCCGCCCGAGGTTTGGACGCAGGTGGAGTACGGTCGGGTTGGTTTTTCCTTAAAAACCAACCGGGCCCCGGAGACGAAAAGGCTAATAACTCACAGACCGGGCGTCCGATTGACGCGCCGTCTGTTTCGTTGACTTCCTCTTGATGAGACGGAACTTTTGACATACTCCGCCCGAGTTTTGGATGCAGTCGGAGTATGGCCGGGTTGGATTGTTCCCGAAATCCAACCGGGCCCCTGGAACGGGAAAAGCTGTTATCTTTCAGACAGGACGTCCGTCTGACGAACCGTCAGCGGCGTTGATGATCACGATGAGAAACGGTCCCTATGAGTATACCCTATGAGAGTTCGGGGTACAGTTGAGATACGGCCGGGTTTGGTTCGCTCACGAAACCAACCGGGCCCCTGGGACGAAAAGGCTAATAACTCACAGACCGGGCGTCCGATCGACGCGCCGTCTGCTGCGTTGAGACCCCTGTGACGAGACGGACCTTTGAGACACTTCTTCGTGGGTTTTTTGTGATACTTGGAGTATCGGCCAGTAGCTCGTGGAGCGGACCCTCCCGAAGACGAGCGTGCAGAGTACGGAGACCGTGTAACTAGCTGAGACCTGACGACTGCTTGACCGACTCGACTTGGAGTGAGTCGACTAGCCCAGTGGACGGAGCACTACTTTCTGAGGTGCAGACCCATGGCGGACGGAGTACGTGTGTGACAGTGCAGACCCGCGGTACTCGTCCGGAGAGTACCTCAGCAGGCTATCTGGGTGGCGCCCGGTATTTGGCGACAGACCCTCAGCGGACGGAGCGCCAGGTAGTTGGCCGCAAACCCGCAGTACTCGACAGGAGGAGTACTTCAGCAGTCCTAGGTTAGTGAGCGGCAGCCTCGGAGTCGTGACAGGACCACTGTACACTCTAGAGACGGAGCTCTTCAGTAGTTACGGTTTCGATAATGAAAATCCTGGTTTGAGCTGAGACTTTTGACCCTGTGTTACTTTATGATTGAGATGGGTCACTTGCTAACTTTGGTATATGTATGGGCATATACCCGGGTAGTGGTTATCCGTCGATTTCACAATTCTTGTGTTTCCTCATGATTGAGATGGGTTACTTGATAACTTAGGTATATGTATGGGCATATACCTAAGTAGAGTTTATCTGTTGAGATCTTCTTGTGTTTAACCTTGATGGTTTTTGTGAGACCTTGAGGGTCTCGGGGTCCCTACTGAGTATCGTTATACTCACCCCTGCACGGGCTATGCCCGCACCTCGTTGTGTTGGTTGCAGACGACGGACAGTGCTGACAGAAGCCGAAGGTTCGAGGACTGGACGATACCTGGAGGTGGACTATACGACGAGGCGGTACCCGGAGGAGGACCACTGGGCGGGACATACTCGGAGCGGATGGCGGGACCCGAGGAGCAGAGGAGCTATCTGTACCCACCCTTCAGGTGGGATTTCCAGTGGACATCTCAGCGTAGCAGCTTTACTTTTCAGTCGCTGTTTTTCCCTTTCGAGTTGTACTTTACAGCTGGGCTTGTATTTCCGGCCCCTTTTTACTTTTCAGTTCTTCTTTTTGTTCATAGTGTTTACTTCCGCTTGTACTCTGTGGTGCTTGTTTTCTTTATAAAGGCAATGCCTTCCCAGTTATCGGGATTTTACGCCTTTGGTGCTAGTCGCCAGCCCCTGGCCTATGGAAGGCGGGCTTGGGGTAGTCACGGCACGGGCCCCGAGGACGGGTCGTGACAAATTGGTATCAGAGGAGTTCGGTTCTACCGCAGAACTTATAACTCTGATGTTTCTTTCTGTGAAGCAATAGTGTTAAGAGTACCGAGTGTGGTTTTCAGTTCAGGGAGTCCAGTGTTGGTGCGGGCGGCCGACGTATCCATACACCAGGACCCTGACAACTGATTTCCGACTTTGTGCACAAAAACACTGATTGCGTGTGTGTTTTCAAAGGTTTTTCCCCTTAAAACAGCTCAAACCAGGTCAGCTCACCAGGTATAATCGTTTGATCGTGTTACGTTGTTTCTTTCAGGATGGCCCCACGACGACAGCCAGCTAGAGCCCGGAGGGATGAGCGTACTGACAGTCTGTCGAGCGACGAGGCTTCGGTACAGGGCCCTCTTGCAGTTGGGCCACCGATGCCACCAGCCCCAGCAGTAGGCGATGCACGACGCTTGAGCGCGCTGCACGAGTTCCAGCGCCAGAGGCCACCCAGGTTCCGGGGAGAGACGGACCCGCAGGCGGCTGAGGTTTGGCTGGAGGCTGTGGTGAGAGTCTTCAGGCTAGTGGGGACGCCGGCAGACTTCATGGTGATCTTTGCTACCAGCCTCTTTCAGGCAGCAGCAGGTAGGTGGTGGAGCCACTTGTTTCAGTTTTGCGATGAGATGAACTTCGCATGGGAAGACTTCGAGACCTTCTTCAGGGTGGAGTTTGTGCCAGTATCTCTACACCCCGAGCGTGTACAGGAGATTCTGCCTTTGCCGCGTGTTTTTCGATCAGAAGCCGAGTCATCTGTGGGCAGTAGACAGATGATGCAGAGGTCCAGGAGGACCAGACGAGCAGTTGGGCGAACTCGGGTTTTAGGACCGGTGGTGCGGGGCACCCGAGGTGGGGTCAGAGCCAGGCGTGCCAGAAACGGACATTGTTACTCGTGCGGTGGAAAGGGGCACCTGGCACGTGACTGTCCGACTCCTCGTACAGTTGATCCATAGGCTTTTGAGGAGCCACCGAGGTTGAGGCAGCGACAAATGCTGGAGCTCTGGGAGCAGGTGGACAGGGGAGGAACTTGTGGTTACGTCTTTTGTACTTCTAGTTCCATGTTGTTGTTGCTTTTATGTAGCGTCTTGTATTATGAGCTGCAATAATAAAAAGACGCATTCTTTTGTGATGTTTTCTTTCCTGTCCTCTTTTGTGATGTTACTAAGAGGTTCCAGTTGACTGTTGACTTGACCCTCACTTGTGAGACATCTACTGGAGGAGACCAGTTACCACACACTGATGCCGACAGTGTGACTCAACCCTTGGAGGCGAGAGTAACGGTTGGATCTCTTAGTAGTAGCGTCGAGGCCTTACGACGTCATCCTTGGTATGGATTAATATCATCCATGTTAGGATTGACTGTTTTAGGCAAAGAATGTGGTTCATCCAGGGGATGAGACCAGGTTTCTCTTTTCGGCAAAGAAGAAATCTTGCAGCTCTTGTGGGACCAGAGATGGTCCGGGCCACGTCAAAAGAGGTCCATGTCATCCAGGAGCGGGTCCTACATGGACGATCGATTCCTCTTGTGCGCAACAGATGGCGGCACGGGAATCTCCAGGAGAGCACATGGGAGCGGAAGGCTCAAATGCGTGCTCAGTGTCCTCTTTTCGTTTCCCTAGTTTTTGATGTAGCTTTACGGGGACGTAAAGCCCTGAGGTGGGAGTAGTGTAAAGACCCGTAAAATTCAAGGAAAATTTTTTCTTAATTTTTTTTTTAGAATTTTACAAGAGCGCGGTTTCAGACGGCACCTGATTCCGAGGCCCGGAGTGCCCGGAATTAATTTCCGAAGTTTGGCTCGGGTACGTTCAGTGAACGAACGAGCGGGAATTCCTAACTTTTGATCCGGTGCTCGGAATTGAAATCCGAGGGCACCGATGAACTCGCAGCGCCGATATTCGCTTAAAGAGACCTTTTCGAGAGTTGCGTTTGTTGCGGGTTGAAAGTTAATTTTTGAGGGTTTAGGTTGAGTTAAATAAAATTTGAGTAGAACAAATTTTATTTTAACTTCTTAAAACCTCTCTAAGGTGGTTGGGAGTGGGACCCACACCCACTTAACCTCCCTTGGGAGGATTAAGTGTGGTGGGGCCCACACGAACCCCCCACCTTTTCAACTCCCCACTCTCCCTCTTAATGGCTTGGTAACTTAACTTCTTATTAATTATACAACTCTTGTATATTAAATAAGTGAGTTAATTTTGGGAGTTAACTCTTTTGAATTTCAAACTTTTGAAATCCTTTTGAGTTGTGTGTTAATAAAATAAGTGGTATTCTTATTTTATTAAGAGTTCTTTGTTTGTCTTTGGAGAGCTTTCCCTTCATCTCCAAGCTTTGACGAAGAACCTTCGAAGAACGAAGAACGCGAAGAACGTCGTTCTTCAACGAAGAACTTCTCCGCCGAAGAACACGATCCATCCGCGACGCCGTATCCGCGACGCGACGTACTTCTTCCGCGTCATCCCTTCCGCGTCGGTTTTCCGCGACGAACGCCTTCGATAACAACTCTTCCTCCGACGTCAAAGGAATCGACACCAATATTCCACGACTCCGCCAACGTGTGATTATCGAGGTAGAGATTCTTGAGATCGTTGCTTTCTTTATATCTTGACTTTCCTCGAGACTTGACGAGGAACGCTCTCTTTTCCGACGAAGAACGCCGCAACTCCTTTCTTCGTTCACCGTGACAACGAAGGGGACGCCATCTCATCTTCGGACAACCTTCGTCGGCAAACGAAGATCCGCCAACGTCGTGTCTCTTCGGGCATAGCACTTCGTCAACGGATTTGACGAACGACGACCGCGACGCCCGACCTCCGCGACGCCGTCTTCCGCGGATCGTAGACGATTCTTCGAATCTTAAAACCGAGGTAGGGGTTTTTGTTTTCTTTTGGATTCCTCATTTATTCTTGATCGTGCTTTTATCAAGATTAACGTGTGACATGTTTTTCTTTAAGTTGCGTTATTATTATTAACGCGAGGGGGGCCGGATCGCACGAACACGGCCGAACCCCCCTCCAACGTTTTTGTTGATTTTTATCTTGCGGGAGGAAGCAAGTGGCGTGGTGCCGTCGCACCACGCGGATGAACGTGCAAATATCATCGCGATACCGTCGCACGCACCTTTGAAGAAACAACAAGAACACGACGCCGTCGCGCCGCGTTGAATATTATCAAAGCACGGCGAAGGGACGCGGTGCCGTCGCACCGTGCCGGATGACGAACGCCGCGGCCGGTTCCGGGCCGCGGCGGGACGAGAAGACCGCGGCCGGTTCCGGGCCGCGGCGGGACGAGAAGACCGCGGCCGGTTCCGGGCCGCGGTGGGACGAGGAGACCGCGGCCGGTTCCGGGCCGCGGCGGAAGATAAGACCGGCGGCCGGGCCGCCGGCGTCGGAAGCCGAAGAGGGGACCGGATTTTCCGGTCCCGTTGGAGAAAACCGGCCGGCCGGCTGGCCGGCCGGAACCGGGGAATTAATTCCCCGGCCATCTGGCAAAACCCCCCTCTTAATGAGGGGGGGCGGTTTTAATTTAAAGGGAGGGGGCCGGCTGCCCCCTCGGACCGGCTCAAGCAGGCCCCCCTCATGTGAGGGGGGGCGGTTTAATAAAATCGGCGCGGCATAGCCGCGCCGCCACCCTGAGGAAGCGGGGGTTTAACCCCCCCGCGTGCGGCACCCCGTGCGGCACCCGCTGCCGCCGCCAGCGTGGCCCGCCGCCGCCGCCCGCGCGGCCCGCCGCCGCCGCCAGCGTGGCCCGCCGCCGCCGCCCGCGCGGCCCGCCGCCGCCGCCACCGCGGCCCGCCGCGCCGCCGCTCGCCGCCGCCGCGCCGCCGCTCGCCGCCGCCGCGCGCCGCCGCCGTCCACCGCGCCGCCGCGCGCCGCCGCCGGCCACCGCGCCGCCGCCGTCCGCCGCCACCGGCCGCCGCCGCCGGCCACCGCGCCGCCCGGGGGGGGGTCGGGCCGGGTCGGCCCGGACCCGGACCCCCCCGTTTCGAACCTGTTTTGGTTTTTGGCTCATAACTTGAGCCTCGGAACTCCGAATGACGAACCGTCTGCGGCAACGCGATCCTTGGATCGAGACGGTCGTTTCGGTATATCGCACTCAAGGTTTCGGGTTACTTTGAGTTCGGCCGGGTTGGTTCGTTCACGAAACCAACCGGGCCTTCGGAGCGGAAACGCTCATATCTTGAGCCACGAACGTCCGATTGACGCACCGTCAGTCGCGTTGTGTTCCTCTTAGTGAATCGGATCTTTTGGCATACTCCGCCCGAGGTTTGGACGCAGGTGGAGTACGGTCGGGTTGGTTTTTCCTTAAAAACCAACCGGGCCCCGGAGACGAAAAGGCTAATAACTCACAGACCGGGCGTCCGATTGACGCGCCGTCTGTTTCGTTGACTTCCTCTTGATGAGACGGAACTTTTGACATACTCCGCCCGAGTTTTGGATGCAGTCGGAGTATGGCCGGGTTGGATTGTTCCCGAAATCCAACCGGGCCCCTGGAACGGGAAAAGCTGTTATCTTTCAGACAGGACGTCCGTCTGACGAACCGTCAGCGGCGTTGATGATCACGATGAGAAACGGTCCCTATGAGTATACCCTATGAGAGTTCGGGGTACAGTTGAGATACGGCCGGGTTTGGTTCGCTCACGAAACCAACCGGGCCCCTGGGACGAAAAGGCTAATAACTCACAGACCGGGCGTCCGATCGACGCGCCGTCTGCTGCGTTGAGACCCCTGTGACGAGACGGACCTTTGAGACACTTCTTCGTGGGTTTTTTGTGATACTTGGAGTATCGGCCAGTAGCTCGTGGAGCGGACCCTCCCGAAGACGAGCGTGCAGAGTACGGAGACCGTGTAACTAGCTGAGACCTGACGACTGCTTGACCGACTCGACTTGGAGTGAGTCGACTAGCCCAGTGGACGGAGCACTACTTTCTGAGGTGCAGACCCATGGCGGACGGAGTACGTGTGTGACAGTGCAGACCCGCGGTACTCGTCCGGAGAGTACCTCAGCAGGCTATCTGGGTGGCGCCCGGTATTTGGCGACAGACCCTCAGCGGACGGAGCGCCAGGTAGTTGGCCGCAAACCCGCAGTAC
Source organism: Viscum album (assembly GCA_963277665.1). Taxonomy (NCBI): domain Eukaryota; kingdom Viridiplantae; phylum Streptophyta; class Magnoliopsida; order Santalales; family Viscaceae; genus Viscum; species Viscum album. Next base: position 887,614,433 of record OY728141.1, read on the forward strand.
TCGACAGGAGGAGTACTTCAGCAGTCCTAGGTTAGTGAGCGGCAGCCTCGGAGTCGTGACAGGACCACTGTACACTCTAGAGACGGAGCTCTTCAGTAGTTACGGTTTCGATAATGAAAATCCTGGTTTGAGCTGAGACTTTTGACCCTGTGTTACTTTATGATTGAGATGGGTCACTTGCTAACTTTGGTATATGTATGGGCATATACCCGGGTAGTGGTTATCCGTCGATTTCACAATTCTTGTGTTTCCTCATGATTGAGATGGGTTACTTGATAACTTAGGTATATGTATGGGCATATACCTAAGTAGAGTTTATCTGTTGAGATCTTCTTGTGTTTAACCTTGATGGTTTTTGTGAGACCTTGAGGGTCTCGGGGTCCCTACTGAGTATCGTTATACTCACCCCTGCACGGGCTATGCCCGCACCTCGTTGTGTTGGTTGCAGACGACGGACAGTGCTGACAGAAGCCGAAGGTTCGAGGACTGGACGATACCTGGAGGTGGACTATACGACGAGGCGGTACCCGGAGGAGGACCACTGGGCGGGACATACTCGGAGCGGATGGCGGGACCCGAGGAGCAGAGGAGCTATCTGTACCCACCCTTCAGGTGGGATTTCCAGTGGACATCTCAGCGTAGCAGCTTTACTTTTCAGTCGCTGTTTTTCCCTTTCGAGTTGTACTTTACAGCTGGGCTTGTATTTCCGGCCCCTTTTTACTTTTCAGTTCTTCTTTTTGTTCATAGTGTTTACTTCCGCTTGTACTCTGTGGTGCTTGTTTTCTTTATAAAGGCAATGCCTTCCCAGTTATCGGGATTTTACGCCTTTGGTGCTAGTCGCCAGCCCCTGGCCTATGGAAGGCGGGCTTGGGGTAGTCACGGCACGGGCCCCGAGGACGGGTCGTGACATTAACAATTTACAAGGAAAATGAATAAAAAAATAGCATAAAAAATATTATCATTGAATTAACTGTATATCAATCATGACATCAATCATTTCCTGGAACCACGTCATCATAAATGGTGAATTTAGTGGATTCAGAATATGATCCATCCAATGTATCAAAATCAAATATATCTATATTATGATAAGATATCAGGTGGATTTTTAAATAGTGGGAATAATAAATAGAAAAATAATCTATGATTCACAATTATCAGTAGTGGAATCACCTGAGAATCTCATGTTCCATGTAATTTCTTGAAAATCGCAGAATCTCATGTGGTTTTCAATCCCTATATGTACGTCCATTATAATCAAATATTTTTTGTATAGATTTATCATTGTCATGCCTTGATCAAGGGAATAAATTTCTATACCTATATCTGATCTGCATATACTTAGAGATATTGTTTGTAAAAAATAGGGCATTGTGTGATGACATAAGTTTAAAATCACATCTCATTTTTCTTGGTTAACAGTACGGGATGATAAAACACACGATTCAAATATAACCTAGTAAATATAAAAAATTAATTAATATAAGTAAATAAATTAATTAAATGTGATCATATAAAACAAAATTTATGTATCTTTCTATATAGGTTATTTAGCCACATAATCAATAAAATGAATAAAATCATATGGAATATTAATCTCGTGATTCAGAAATAAATGGAGTATCATATCATTAAAAAATGTAATCATTTTTATGATATTTGAAATTTGGGTGCCAAACATTCACCCTATTCTCTCACCCCCACCACGAACACATGATAATAATAAGATATCCACGATGATGAGTCATCCAGTATTTTACGAACAAAAAACCATTTATGATATCTAAAATCCATATAATAAGTCATAAAAACGAAATAGATAATTCATTAAATCAAATAAATATAATATTTTATTAATTAAAAGTATATAAAATCACACTAACTGAAAAATCCATTCTATCTTTTAACTAAGAAAATCTTTTTAATAAGTATCATTATATAATATTTTTTTCTTTTGAAATCACTCTATATAAGTTTAATCAAAATATTAGAAGATTTGATTTAATTTTTGGACTAATCTAATTGTCAACACTCCCAAACATTTTTAGAATTTATTAACTTGTGGCCTCTATTGAAAACCGATACTTGTAAATTGAATCGTCATATTTTTGTATACCCATGTTTTTATTTTTACAAAACCATAAAGTGTGTTAGAAAAAATAGTATCCCCATTTTGAGGGTCTTGTAGATATTTCATTTGAAAATCATTCCCCTTCATTTCACATACAACCTAAATAAATATTAAAATATTCGGGAATGAAGAAAAATAAAATTTTAAACAATAATAAATATAGGAAATCGTTGAATAATAGGGAAATATTTATTCATAACATGTCAAACACATAAAATTTAATTAAAAAAATAAATCATAGAAATTAAAAAACATTGGATCCTAATAATTGAGTAATAAATGTAACTCTTTATAACGAGACCAGATTTATTGAAAATGTTTCATTCCTGGTAGTAAAAACAAGATTATTGAAAAATAATGGAAGGTAAATGCATGACTAGGATTTTCAATATATCGAATAAATGATGTCGCATTCATGGAAATCAATTTTTTCATACAATCCTATATTGAATAATAGAGTTTTTTTTGTTTTGTATAAATGAATCTATTTTTAAATTGTTTTTCATTGTTTTTTATATAAAATTTTAATTTTTTACCATTGAATATTTTTTCCCTAATATAATCATACTATATAATTTCACCAAAATTTACACCATTTCATTTTTATTTTATAAATATAAATATTCTTCTATGAAAATTACTTGAAATATATTATATTAACGGATTATATTTTATTTTTAATTAATCTAGATATGAATTCCATTATTAAATTAATTTTTCCATAGTATCCCTAAGGTTTATTTGTACAATTTTATTGTATAAAAGACTTTTAAATACTAGGAGAAATTTTCATATTTAGTAATTTCATATGGTTGAGTTTGAGAAATGGGTTAAGTGTTGTTGAAACCCATATTGAATGATTGATTTTAATATGAAATAAATGTATAATTCATAAATATCTATTTAGTGGTTGAAAACCAAATATTGTTAATTGTTTTTATGGCCATCTTTATTTGAAAGGTTTGATGTTTTTGATTGATCATAAAATGAATGTTTTTGAACATATTTCTTCTAGAAATGAAATTGATATTTATTTTAAGATATAAACGAAAATTTAATGTAAATTTTTATTAAAATTTTAAATTATGAACAAAAATTGAAATTGAAATTTATAATGTTATTAAGAAACGTATTGAATTATTGCATTATGAGTATATTAAAATCACTAAAAAAATACTATTTTTTACACCAATAAATTGATGTTCAATAAAGAAAAAAAATTGATAAAAAATTAGAGATATATTTCAATATGTATCGACGCCATCACATAAACATGTTATGTAAGCTATATATATATATATATATATTAATATATATATATTAGTGTGTGTGTTTTTATTAATATATTAGGTTCACTATATATGTATTATGATCATTAAATAACAACATTTAATAATTATTTCACAAAATATAATCTATAAAAAATATGTTCAATTTATATTCAATGAAAGTTGTTTTTTTATAGTATGTTTAATAAAATACATTAATACTCAAGTTTTCATCATTTTTTTCAACACCATAACTTGGTTAACTAGAATATCAAAATCATAACATGAATTAATTTATAGAAATATATCCATTCAAAAAAAATAATACAATAGACAATATATAAAGAAATCTTATATTACAAGAATATCTAAAGTTCATGGAAAAAATAAAGTCTCAATGATAACAAATAGAAGTCCAAAAAGTAAATTAATATCAATACAAAAATTCAATTTGTATCCTAAAAATTAATTCATAATGTAATCGGGGGGTGGGGTTAATGTATCCACCATTAATGTTCATTTATACATTGACACATAATATAATTCATGTTGTCCATTTATGTGATGAATGGTTTTTATGATTTGTAATTTACAATGTATGTGATTCATTCAGGTAACCGGTGAACCAATTATTCTCTCATAAATAGATTTAAAATTAAAATAAATATATTTAAATAATAAATATATTTAATATCTTTTTAACATAAATTTTGAATTATATATATATTCCTTTTCAAAGTAGGTACTTATAATCATAATTACGACTATATATATTTATTTAAATAATAATAAATATAAAATTTATACATCTATTAAAATTATATATATATATATATATAATTTGGGGGATTAGCCAAGTGACAAAGGATCCCTGTAATAATACATTAATATCGTGCTCATAATTGGGTGGGGTCGAATTTCCGCAACCAGGCGGTGACATGGGCATGACGCACACAGGTAGTTTTTTATGCATGACACAAGACTTCCAACATGGGAAGAGTGATGCAGGCATGGCACTGCACTGGGCCTTCGAGTTTTGTAATTGGTTTCATGCCCACTGGGATTTCCGGCGATATACTTAATAAATAAGGCATGATGGGTGGACTATACCTTTGAGGGATATGGCTTTACTTTTCGGCATGTGTCTGTGTTGTGTGTGTTATTAATATAATTGTACCCCCATTCAATGAATATATAAATAAATATATTTATTTATTTATATATAATTATATGAAAAATTTTACAATATTTTTAATGTATACATATAATTATAAATAAATTTATATATATTTAAATAATTATAAAATTATATTAATTTATTAATTATACATATAATTTTATAAATATATATAATTAAATATATTTCTCATTAATTATATACAAAAATTTAAAATTAGAATTATAAATAAATATAGAAACATTTAAATAATTAAAAAATTATTTTTAATATATTTAATATCTATATTGATAAAATTATAAATATAATAAATACAACTGTTATAATTTTATACTTATTTAAATGTATATTATTTTTATTTTTATAAATATATATAATTAATATATTAATTATATATATTTATAAAATTAAAAACATAAGAAATACAGATATGATAATTTTATAATTATATAAAAATATAAATTTAAATATATAGTTATATATATATAATTATATTATATTTTTGTTATTATATATAATAAATATATTTATTATATTTTTATATTTATAAATAAATGAAAATATTTATAATAATTTTTATTATATATAAAAATATATATAAATAAATATTTATAAAATATACAATTATATAAATATATATAATAATATAAATAAATTATTAACATTCTGTTGACAATTTATATTATATATTCGTAATTATCTATAATCAATATAGTAATTATATATTTTTATTACATATAATTATAAATATAATAAATATATTTTTTATTTTTTATTTAAAAATAAATATAAACTTATTTATAATATTAATAATTTTGAAAATATATATAATTATAAAAAAATATAAAAATATTTATAAAAATATTTATTATACATAAATAGAAATAAATATATATATATATATATATATATATATTATATATTCATTGACTTACATCCCACTCTCTTTTCCCCATTTTTTGATGCATATCAATTGTTATAATTAAACATAAATTATCTACAAAACAAACATCAAGTACCGCTTCAATGGTTGGAATATTTAAAAATAGTGAGAAATAGAGAGAGAATTCTTCTCATATTAATATATAGCGCTGTAAAAGTTGATGACAGACAACTTATGTGAACATCGTATCAATATATAAAGAACATCATAGATTTTTTGACATAGTTTCCCTTCAAATACTTTGATAAGGAAACTCAGTTAATCAATTTCATTGTGAAATGTTAATATCCTATAATTCCACCACCAGCACCCAAGAAGATTCACATGGTTTGAGAATGAATGTTTCTTTTATGACCATGAATAGAAATGTATAAATTTCTAGTGATAATTAAAAACATTTGAAATTTTATTTCTTGTAAAAATGTGATTCATAAAATACAAATTCCATTCACGATAAAAGATGGCAGTTAGAGAAGCCCAAAACTGACATAAAGGTTGTAGAGAAGCATTATCAAGGGGGGTCAAAATCCACAGTCATTGTGTATTTGAATTATGTGCCTCTAATATTATGAAAAAAATTCAAACTATGCGTCACAGTATCATTATACATAATAGAATATCAAAAAAGTACACTTGAACTAAATATTATGACCACAAGTAAAAACCAATGGGTATTCCAGAAATAAATTTTTACATCACAAAATCATACATAAAATAACTAAATCCAAAATTAGATATTTTTTTTAATAAATTATTCAATCATTGTAAAATCATATACATTCAAGGTACTTAATAATAGAACATAAAGTTAATAATCTAAAAATAGTTCAATGGTTTTCTGTCCATTAACTTATTTTTTCTTCTTCCATGAATCTCTAGAACCATTGAACATACTAATGCTTCTCCAACAAGATGTCCATGGATAATTGTGCTCAATATCACTAAAAGATTATGAACATACAATAAATTCTGAAATTAAGGATAAAAAATTAACAATAAAGTGAACAAGAGGTTTCTACAGTACATTTATGGAATTCCACACTGAATGTGGCAATAACATTCCCATATACAATTTTTAACAAATTATTTCATGTTAATAAAACTATTCAAAAATAGTTTACTATTGTATTCATATAAAATATTATTCATTACAGATAAATGTAATTTCCCACAATTAAATATATATTTATGGTGGAATGAAATATGATCTTCTATTAAAAATTGGCATGTACTCATTAGAAAACATCCAATTAATTCAATATTCTGTTTTATAAATAAACGGTGCACTTTTATTTTTAGGTGGAATGAAACAAGAACTTTTTTTATTTTTAAAAACAGAATGGATATGTACAAATGAATGTGGATATATATATATGTAATTCAAATGTGTAAGTATAAAAAAACATTTTATACAAATCCTATAACTGGTAAAATACATTTCAACTAATATAATATTATATCACTTACTATATTCAATTGAATCATGTATAGATGATACAAATATTTTTGGGTGTAAAATGAAATGTTGTAAAATTAAGACTGTGTATTCATAAATAGTAAAAACACATGGGATATTTTAATACATCATAGTTGCTTTTCAATCCTAAAAAACATATTATAAGTGTAAAATAAAAATCACAACACTAAATCTCTTGTGTATCCTTTTTTAATTTGGTGTTAATTATTCTTTGATATTATCATTATACACTTACAAGTTATTGTGGGTCTATCACCACATTCAATAAAATATATTGAATATTAATCTAAATAATATAAATAAAATATTAGTATTTTTTTCTTTTTTATGAACCCTAATAATGAAATCAGTGCACATAATATCATCAAAAAAATAATTAATGATTAAATTAGTTTTTAAAAAATTACATAAAAAATTAAAATTAGCTAAATATATCTTACCACAGAACACATGTTATATCATGTTCAAAATTCACGTCTTCCTTGAAACACAACATCATAAATTCTAGCTTTTGTTGATTTAGTTTTTCATCCTACCAGTTTTTCAAGATAAAATATTTATCAATTATGAAAAAAATATCAATTAGGTTTATAAATAATGGCAAATATAAATAGAAAATTAAAATATGTTTGATAATGCATAGTATAGGAATCCCTCAAGAATCTGCATGTTCCATAAAATATCTAAAATATGGAAGAAACTCAATCCATTTTTCGTACATTTATATATATTTATATCATTTATAATCACTCACTTTTGGAAAAGCAATATCATTGACACCCATTTTCCAAGGGAGGAAAATTATGTATATATAATTCAGTTGGATGGACATAGATATATTGACTGATGAAAATTCGGCATTGTGTTAGGAAATAAGTCTAAAATGACATATCTCGTTTCTGGTTACCAATGTGGGATTATACAACACTTTATTTAAATTTAACAAAATAATTAAAAAACAATAATTAACAAAATTAATTAAATTTATTAAATATAATAATTTAAAAGAAATTCTATGTATCATACAATGTGTGGAATTTATCAATGTAATCAATAAAATGAATATAATCGTCTAGAATGTTAATCCCATTGGTTATAAACAAATGGAGTTTCTACTCTTTAAAACAAATTTTATCATTATTATGATTTTTCAAATTAGGGATCCAAATATTCAATAACAATACTCAACCCACCAACTCACACACATGATCAAAAATATGTTCTCCATGACGATGATTCATCAATCTTTTTAACAACAACAAACTATTTATGATATCATTGTATCATATAATAAGCAATAAAAACCAATTAAAATATGTAATGTCTGATATCAATGAAATATTTTATTAATAAAAACAATAAAAATAGATACTCACCAAAAAATCATTACTAATATTTCGATCAAAGAAAGACATTAATTATTATCATCATGTAATATTTTATTTTTTTGAAACCACTATATATAACAGCTATCAAAATATTCGGAGACAAGATGAAATTATAGACTATTCTGGTCATGAAAATTTACAGAAACTCTTTAAATGTATACAGATTCTTAAAATACGTTGAAATAATATACAATTTGATTGAATCCTGATTTTTTTTAGTATATATTTTTTTTCTAATCCATTAAATGTGTTAGAATAAACTATTATCCCCATTTTTATGGTCTTTGAAATATTTAATCAATGAATAATAAATGTTAATTTTTCTAATCATGATCATTTAGATTAAAAACATATAATTCCAAATAGAAAAAACATCTACAAAAATATTTGATTGGATAGTAATGACTATGCTTTTCAAAATATTGAATAAATGAATAAATAGACATGGACATCTCCTTTTTGATTCAAACATGAGCTGAATGAAAGTGTCTTCATGTTTTATATAAATGAATCCATTTTTCATAATTTTTCACTATTTTTTTAATTTAATTTCTACCCTAAATATTTCTCATTGTGTAATTTACTCATATATTACGTTTTTTAATTTTTATTTTATAAATATAATTATATTAAAAATGAAATAACATGAAATAAATTATATAAATTGATTATATATGATTTTTAATTAATCTATGGATTACTCCCACTATTAAATTAATTTTTCAGTAGTATCCACAAGGTTCTTATAGTGAAATTTTACTTTTTAATGGACTTATAGATATGGGAAGACATATTTTTATTTATTTATTCCATATGGATTGAGATTCAAAAATGAGTTAGATATTGTTGATATACTTGTTGAATGATAGATTTTAATGAAAAGAACGAATTTATAATGCATAAAAATAATTATTTTTGGATGAAAAAAATGATATTTTTATGCTTTCTATGCACATGTTATTTTCACTATATAATATTTTTCTTTCATGGTAAAACTCATTTTTCTGATCATATTTCTTCTAAAAATGAAATTTAAATATTTTTATTATAAAATGAAACAAAAACATTTAATTAAATTTTAATAGATAAATAAAAAAGGAAAGTAAAATACATATTATTAATAGGAATTGTAATGAATTCTTAAATTAGAAGAATATTATAATCCTTACTCAAATATGATTTAAAAAAAATTGAAGTAGAAAAAAAAAATAAAAAAAAATTACACAGATATTTCCATATGTATCCACACCATCACACAAGAACTTTTGGGGAATTATATATACAGGTGTTCAATACATATATATATATATTTATTTATGTATTAGGGATTTTATTTTATAATATTATATTATATATTATATTAACGTTATTTGTATTATGTGAAATAAATAATCACAATATATATTTTATATTAAAATATATGTTCAATTTATATTCAATGAAATACATTTTTTTTGAATTTATATTTAATGAAATACATAAACACTCTAGTGTGATTGAAAAAAGTGTCTTCCATTGAACCATTTCTATTTCGTGCAACCACACCACAAGTTTCACATGGTCTATAAATACATAAGTACCATTCTTCCTACATTATTTTCTACTCGTAAGTACTTTGATCGCAACTCTTACTTTCTTTAGAGACAACATATTTTCATTAGAAAAAAGTTTGATGTCTTCAAGGGGTAGATTCATATTTATTGATTGGGACATCCATGTGTCCACGTTCCTTGCGCGTCAGCCCCCATGCATATATGTCTAAAATTGTTGGTGAATTCAATGCATAATTATATTTCCATCAATCTCATTTTTTTCATGAAACATAGGCATTTGATATATATTGAAGATTTTATCTCAAAACATAACATGAATGAAACTCTAGTTTAATGTCTTATTTGGGTCAAAATATTCTTCTATATATTTTACATTATGCATAAAATATTCTATCACGTAAACTTTCTTTTGCGTAGAAATACATTTTTCAAAAATTCCTTATTTTCATTATTTTTATGAGATGATCCTGATACATACCTTGTGTGAAACGATCAAATACCACATCAATGGCATAAATTCAGTACATCGATGCATGTAGAGTCTCAATCTAGATCAATACCAAGACAGTTATGTTTATATAATGATGTGAACATCAATTCAATAAAATGAACAAGGCTTCTCCCATAGTAGTAATATAGGGGAATCGACTAATTTTTTTTGAGGAATTCATGATGACATCCCTAAAATATTTTAAAGGTGCTTTTTATATCATTTAGTGATTATGTATGAACTCTTATATTCCAAAAATAGTGAAGACGTGTAGATATAGGTATAACCAACACATTGTCAGTGTATGGTCCATGGTCTCGCTCTTAGTGGAAAACCATTTAAAACTACTTTGTTGTCTCTCTACTTTTGAATGATTTGATTACTACACATTACCATCTGACAGATTTAACTTGTTTCCAGCAACATGAGAACAATATCTATATCTCTTGAATAAAAATTTGTCACTCTGATTTTTCCCTCCCATCTTACGCTGTTCTTGGGTTCAACAAGTGGTATCTAAGCTTACATTTTTCTATACCTATATCTCTCTTATTGAGTTACCATGTAGAATTCAACAAATGTTAGTGGATTCCCTCTCTTCGATGGATGAAAATTATAGATATGGAAGAACATGATGATATCTCATCTAATATCTCTTGCAGTGGATGTTATTTACACCACAACATAGGTGATTCTGATCACTGATACCACTAGACTCTCTTTGAATGATTCAAGATGAAAAATGATTGATGCAGATGCTAAAGCATAGAATACTCTCACAGCCACTCATTCAGATCCAATATATCTAAAGGCGATGAGTTGTACATAATCAATATATATGTGGGAAAAATGTAGAAAATATATATCATGGTTATAATAGATTGATTGATGATAAACTCCATGTTTTAATAATAGGATTGACGATCTAAATATGTGATTATGTGAAAATAAAAATAGTTTCTATAATCACAAAACAAAGGTTGGTGGAGTTATTTTTGGAGTGTGGAGCGAAATTAATAACATTTATATTGTGATGAAAATGTTATTAAGGCATCCACATCTATAATCAAACAGATTCATATCAGGATTATTATCCACTGAAAAATGATAATATTAATTGTTTATATCATAATATTAATGTTTTTCAACTTTCATAAGAATTTATTTTATTCTAATTAATAACTTATAATTCATTTCACATCACATGTGTAATTAATGTATAATGTTAAAATTTGTCCCAATAAATGATCTACTTATAGAAAACATAATTTAAATATATATAAAGTTGATATTTTTGGATATGTTTTATCACTTTTATTGGAATATTTTTACTTTTAATATCGATGTATGAATCCCAAATGAATATGGATATTTTGGGCAATGAAAGAAGAAATTACTAGACAAACCATAACGGGCCTTCTTCCCATCAAACAAAATTAGTGACCACTATTCAATCCCAATGAAGAATAAATGTTATATTTAGAAATAAATAAATGGGGGTCGTACACTACTAGAAAAAAGGTTATACCAACAGTTTTAAACCATTATTATAGGCTAAAGAACCGTTGGTATAGGCTATACCAATGGTTTTCCAAACCGCTGGTTAGTAAGCTGTGGGGAAATCCTTATACCAACGGTTTGATCTAAACTGTGGGTATATTATTCTATTAAATTTCTCCCAATGTATACCAACGGTTTATAACAATTGGTAATGCATTTGAGAATTGTTATACCAATGGTTGAAAACCGTTGGTAATGTGATTTTCCAGACACATATACCAACGGTTCTAAACTGTTGGTATTGTGTTTTTCCAGAACACATATACCAACAGTTCTAAACCGTTGGTATTGTGTTTTTCCAGAATTCCAGAAAACATATACCAACGGTTCTAAACCGTTGGTATAGGTGTTTTTTCAGAATTCCAGAACAACTATACCAACGGTTCTAAACCGTTGGTATAGTGTATTCCCTGAATTCCAGCACTCTTATACCAACGGTTTAGAACCGTTGGTATTGAGTTTTTTCAGAACTGCTGCACAACATCCTTCTCAAGTAGCCCCTCCACTATACACCTACTCCTTCATAAGAAATATCACAAAAACCACATTAAAACATTTAAAAGTATAAAAAAACACTTAAAATATCACAAAATAAAACACATAAAACCAATAAATTCTTCCTATCATGTCATGTACTAAAATTCCCTATTTCAATCTTCATATGACAACAATCATCTGATAGTAATTCACCTCACCCCTGCACAACCCCCAAACCAGCACAGCCCCCCACCTCCCCATCAAATTCTAATAGACAGAATAGTATGATAAATACCTGTTAGAGTTGAATAAGAATTTGATATTGGCTCATATCCCATTTTTTTTCCTGATCCTAGATTTGGGTTAATAATGATTTATGATGAATTTCGCATTGAACATGTATTGTTTATAATATACGGTGAAAAGGTATTTTCTTAGGAGTCTCTTCACTTATGACCCCATGAGTGAAACTACCCAACTCATGAAAACGAGTTTGAAACTATCACTAATGTGTGTAAATTTCAGTTGTATTCACTTCAAATGATGTCCTTTTCAAAAAAAAAGAGAGACTTTGAGTGGTTCCATCCACACCGCACATGATATTGAGGTAGTGTTGACTCATACACGTCACATATGACCCATGTATCATTTTCCTACTGTTTCAATAGAATACGAATGCGTTTGGTCTGTTTTCTATATGCGGGTTGATATTTTCACTTAAAATATTGTCCATTCCAATTAAAAGTATGACACATTAAGTTTTACCGGCCACACCGTGCCTCAGATTCAGGCGGGGTTTACTCGTACACGTCACAAATGAATCATGTATACTTGTACTAATTTATCAACAGAATTCGAATGTGTTTGGTCCATTTTCCTTATGATAGTTGTTGTTTTTACATAAACTATTGTCCATTTCAAAGAGAAGTGAAACACTTTGAATGGTGCCAGCGACACCACGCCCCGGATTGAAGAAGGTTTGACTCATACACATCACAAATCACCAATGAATCATTTTCCTAAAGTATCAACACAATCCGAATGTGTTTGGCCTATTTTTTGTATGTCGTTTATTTTACTTAAAAGCGCATCCATTTTAAACAAAATAAAGACACATTGAGAAGTTTCGTCCACACCACGCCTCACATTGATGCAGGTTTGACTCTTAAACGTCACATATGGCTCATGGATTGTTTTCCTAAAGTTTCAATAGAATCCGAATGTGTTTGGTTAGTTTTTCGTACGTTGGTTGTTGCTTTCACTTAAAATCCTGTCCATTTCAAATAAAAGTGAGTCACTTCGAGTGGTATCAGCCACATCGTGCCTCAAATTGAAGCAGGATTTACTCCTACACGTCAAAAATGACCCATGGATACTTGTCCTAATGTATCAATAGAATCCGAATTCGTATGGTCCATTTTCCGTATGTCAGTTTTTGTCTTTACTTAAAATGATGTCCATTTCAAAGAAAAGTGAGACACATTGAGTGGTGCCAGCCACACCGTGCCTCGAGTTGAGGCGGGGTTGACTCGTACACGTCACAAATGACCCATGGATCGTTTTCTTAGTGTATAAACACAATCCAAATGTGTTTGGTCTATTTTCCATATGCCTTTTATTTTACTTAAAAGGGAATCCATTTTAAACAAAAGAATGACCCTTTGATCAGTTTTGTCCACACTGCGCCTCAGATTGAGGCAGGGTTGACTCTTACATTCCAAATATGACCCATGGATATTTTTCCAAAAGTTTAAACAGAATCTGAATGCTTTTGGTTGGTTTTTCGTATTTCAGTTGTTGATTTCACTTAAAATCTTGTCCATTTCAAATAATAGTGAGACAATTTGAGTGGTACCGGCCACATCGTGCCTCAGATTGAGGCGGGGTTGACTCGTAAACATCAAAAATGATCCATTAATACTTTTCTTAATGTATCAACAAAATTTGAATGCGTTTGGTCTGTTTTCAATATATCAGTTGTTGTTTTGACTTGAACTATTGTACATTTCAAAGAATAGTGAGACATGTTGAGTGGTGTTGGCCACATTGTTCCTCGGATTGAGGCGGGGTTGACTTGTACAAGTCTCAAATGACTCATGGATCGTTTTCCTAAAGTATCAACACAATATGAATGCTTTTGGTCAGTTTCCCATGTGTCGTTTATTTTACCTAAAAGCACATCCAGTTTGAACAAAAGAAAGACACTTTGAACAGTAATGGCCACACCGGCCTCAGATTGAGGTGGGGTTGACTCTTAAATGTCACAAAGGACCCATGGAATCATTTCCTAAATTATCAACAGAATACAAATGCGTTTGGTCCGTTTTCCATATGTTGTTTTTTGTTTTCACATAAAATCTTGTACATTTCATATAAAAGTGAGATAGTTTGAGTGGTACCGGCCACACCGTGCCTCAGATTGTGGCGGGGTTGACTCGTACACATCACAGATGACCCATAGATCATTTTACTAAAGTGTAAACACAATTTGAATGTGTTTGGTCTATTTCTCGTATATCAGTTGTTGTTTTGACTTAAATTGTTGTCCATTTACGTGAAAAGTGAGACACTTTGAGTGGTCCTGGCCACACTGCACCTCTGATTGAGGCAGGGTTGACTCGTACATGTCACAAATTACCCATGTATCGTTTTACTAAATTATCATCACAATACGAATGTTTTTTGCATGTTTTCCATATGACGTTTATTTTACTAAAAAGCGCATCGATTTTAAACAAAAGAAAGACACTTTGAGTAGTGAAATCCACACCGCACCTCGTATTGAGGTGGGGTTGACTCATACATTTCACATATTTCCCATGGATCATTTTCCTAATGTTTCAACAGAATCCAAATGTGTTTGGTCAGTTTTCCGTATGTCGGTTGTTGTTTTCACTTAAAATCTTGTCCATTTCAAATAAAAGTGAGACACTTCGAGTGGTACCGACCACAATATGCCTTATAATGAATGGGTTTGACACTTACATGTCACAAATGATCCATGGAAACTTTTCCTAAAGTCTCAACAGAATCCGAATGCAATTGTTCGGTTTTTCGTATGCCGGTTTTTGTTTTCACTTAAAATCATGTCCATTTCAAATAAAAGTGAGACAATTTGAGTGGTACTGGACACATTGTGCCTCATATTTAGGCGGGGTTGACTCATACACGTCACAAATGACCCATGTATACTTGTTCTAAAGTATGAACAGAATCTGAATGTGTTTGGTTTGTTATCCATATGTCAGTTGTTGTTTTGACATAAACTGTTGTCCATTTCAAAAAAAAGTGAGACACTATGAGTGATGTCGGCCACACCATGACTCGTATTGAGGAAGAGTTGAATCATACACGTCACAAATGACCCATTGATCATTTTCCTAAAGTATCAACACAATCTGAATGTGTTTGGACGTTTTTCCATATGTCGTTTTTTTTACTTAAAGGCGCATCCATTTTAAACAAAAGAAAGACACTTTGAGAACCAAATGCATCCGCAACGAAGACACCCTCCCTAAAGGTCAATTTTAAGAGGACATCATGAATGATCAATATTATGCACCTTATGACAATATAACTTTCCAACCAAGGAGAATTTTTTATAACGTGTTTAAAACTCAAAAGATGGCCCAAATGAAATTCCACTTTAGCAATAAAAATTTTGTGATGACTTCATATCATAAATCCCAGGTGAAGAGACATGTCCTTTTCATTAAGAGTAGACCCATCAAAAAAGACACATTGAACTTCATAATAACCAAACAATTGATTTCCCTGAATAATTTTCCACCACACATCTGCACAGCTAAGCAACAGTAGAAAGCATAAATTATATTGGAATAGGATTGAAAAATTTATTCTCAACAAATTGAAATAGTAATCCTGAAGTAACATACATTTAAAATAATAAAAGGGAAAAAATAAATGCAACATGCAACACCTCCCCCTCCCACCTCATAACCCCCCCTGCGCAGCCCCTTCCACCAGCAGCCAATCCCCCGCCCCTCCCTTCTCCTCCCCCCTGCCCAACCTTTTCCCCCAGCAGCCCCCTCCCTCATTCCATCACCCCAACTCCTTACCTCCCCTCCCCTCCCCTACCCTACCCTTCCTTACCCTCCCCTCCAACCTGCCCATCCCCAGCCCCTCCCCTCCCCCTGCCCCTCCCCTCCTTCCCACCCTTTTCACCAAGCATCCCCCTCCCCTCCCCTCCCCCTCCCCTTCCCCCTCCTGCCCACCCTTTTCATCCAAGAACCCCCTCCCCTCCACTGCCCCTCCCCTGCCCCTCCCCTCCCCCCAGCCCACCCTTTTCCACCTGCATCCCCCTCCCCCTACCCAAACTTTTCCCCCAGAAGCCCCCTCCCTCCTGCAATCACCCATCCCCTCCCCTCACCTCCCCCATGCCCACCCTTTTCCTCCAGCAGCCCCCTGCCCCTCCCCTCCTTCCCACCCTTTTCACCCAGCAGCCATCTCCCCTCCCCTCCCCCCTCCCCTTCCCTCCCCTCCCATCCCCCATGCCCACACTTTTCCTCCAGCAGCCCCCTGCCCCTCCCCTCCTGCCCCCCCCCCATTTCACCCAGCAGTCCCCTCCCCTCCCCCCTACCCAACCTCTTCCCCCAGAGGATCCACCATTACTAAAACAAAAATCATCCCCTGAACAGAATGAAAATCCAAAAATAGAACGATCCAATTCAAAAACAAAAAAAATAAGAACATAATCAAAAATGTACAATTACTACTTGAAAAAACACATTTATTTGCATGTTATTATTCCACACATGTTACTATCAGGCATAAAACTATCAGCCATAAATGACATAAAATGCAGTTCTATGGGAAAATGAAATAAACATGAAATACATGGCTTACTAAGAAATCTATCTAATAGAAAATAGAGAAACAGTTATCACAGTACCAAGGAATACTAAAGGTATAGGTAGTAGAATAATAATACAATAGGAATCAAGTGCAAAAAAGGGATCTAATAACAACATCCATATGAAGCAGAGGAAACCCCCAGAGTGGAAAATCGAGATCAAAAATATAGAGTTGTACAGAATTCAAAAATGCATTGGATCAATCTTCCCCTTATCACCATCACTATCACCACTATCATCATTAGTATCATCATCACCGCTATCTCTAGCCTCGTCATCATCATCGTCATCGTCCCCATGCTCATTGTCGGCCCCCTACTCGTCCCCGGCCCCATTCTACCCCTCGGCCCCATCCTCGCCCTCGACCCCATCCTCGCCCTCATCCTCATCCTCATCCTCTCCCACGTCCACTTGAACATCCTCGTCGTCACCCGAAACGTCATCATCTGGACCACCACTAGATCTTCCACCTAATGCATTAGATAATGCATCCATCAACGACATTAATGTCTGAAAAGACGCGCTAGCCTCTGGTGGAAATGATGAAGATAAAGCTTTCTTCAGTTTCATAAATTCATTGTCCCTCGTTTGAACTTGTACATCCAACTTTTTGACCGTTTTATTAGACTGTCATGCCTACTACATAACCTGTTCCAACTCGGTTGTACTAGAATGGATACCTGGAGAGGACCAATACCTCATCGAGGCTATATTCTTACCAGGTCGGCATCGTACTCGACCAGAGTGCTCTCTCCCGAAACCTGATATAAATGATCGTGTGGCGTAAAATTGTCAGGATCTTGGGCATCAAGAGCGTCTAAAGGATCCTATTAAAAATATTAATAAATTAATTAATTTATAAATAGATATTAAACATTGAAACAAACAAATAAAAACTTACAATCTTTTCTTGGGTTGATTCATTTACCACAGTTTCATCTGTTTTTCTTCTACTCAAGGAAAACAATATTGCTTGAGGGATACGTCCTTCAATATTCAACATGGTCTTATGTAATTACATTGAAACAATATATAGTGTATGTATAATCATATATTCAATATTCAATCTATCACATAATTTTAGTATGAACCAAAAAAATGGAAAGTCCTAAAAAAATTATAAATGACTATATCGTACTAACTACCTCTCATGATCTGACATTGTTGGGCGCCCCAAAGTGTGGAAGTATTGCTTTGAATCAATTATTTTTTTTGAAGATTCCTAAATAATTTTTAATAATAAATAAGATTATATTAATGCAAAATATGAAATCTCTCATTTAAATACCTCATATGAGATTAATAACTTAAATTTGGTAGTCACCCAAGGGGTAATCATTTGACGATATTGCTCTATCACCAATTCATCCAAGATAGGTAATGTATCTAACTCGGTGCCCACTCTATCACACCAGCCAATATATAGGTCATGATTATAAGCTCTCCAAAGCTCTCCTAACTCTTTTAAACGCACTGGTCGTGAACCTTCGTCATCAGGGAAGTTAAACCTAAGTTGAAACCCAATAGATTAGTTCATATAAATACAAAAAAAAATACTACATTAAACCCAATAGATTTTTTACACATATTTGTGCCCCCGCATTATCTTTGACTTCATGTGGAAGATGTCTCCAAGAGAGAGGGATAATCGGAATGATATCGGAGTATTTTTCTAGCGTAGCCAACAAATCCCAACATTCCTACCCATATTTCTCAATAATTTGTCCATCAACATTGTATTCAACTATCAACGGTGTCTGGCGGTTCTATACCCCACACAAGAAAGTATTCCCCCTCCCCTGCCTCCTATTTGACTTCATGTGGCAGATGTCTATAGGTGGAGTGTCCCTCAGTGTACGCTCCTTAGCCACATATTGTGTCGCCGCAGGAGTCAAATAAGGTGGAATATAATAGCTCGGAGATAATGAACCAGAAGCAAAAGTTGATGGCATAGACGTGTGACCAATTGTTATTGTAAACATCGGAGGTATAAATATCATGTGTGTACCTGAAGACATTACAGGATCAATGTGGGGAAAAGAAAATACGTATGTGGTAGTGGATCATCTAACTCTCGCCCCACGAGCCCTCGTACCACCGGCCTCAGAACCGGGACCTCTAGATGATCATCCATCTCTGACACCAACCCCCCTCCTACCACCAGCCTCTCTACTGGGAGAAATATCAGGCTCCTCATCAGATATCTATCGTCTAGGGGTTGATCCTGAAAAAAAAAGATTAAAACAAAAGTAAATACATGATATTATAAGTTATTGAAATATTTATATTTCATATAAAATACTCACAATAGGGATGAGTGAAAAAACACCCATCTATATCATGCGACAATTATTATCTATCATCTTTTTCTGTCGCCTCTCTTCAATGGGTGTAATTTCCTGAAATGAAAACAAATTTGTATGTAATTAGAAATAGGTAACTAATGTGTAACCCAAAAAATATAGAAAACCCATTCTGATAAAAAAACATAAAGTAAAAGAACATTTATGGTGTTTTGAAGGTAAGTACTATGATAAACACTCTGAATGGTGTAGGTGAAACATGTAGGTGAGAACACGACTGTATGATTCTATATATTTTCCACCACAACTTCAGGTTCACAATCAACTCTGACAATTGAGCTATTGGTATCAACATAAGTAATAAACAGATTGCTTCCAATTGCAGTAGGGATAGTGTTAACTTCATCATCACCATCTTCAAAAACATGTCTATGATGTACATCAATAATTACACCGAATTTAGGATGACGATGATCATTGACATAAAAACGTGTTTCACCATTGATTCCAATACATATGGTTCATCGGTGGAAAGAGTGCGTGTCATGTCAATAACTCAAAATCAACATTCATTAATAAAGGTGCCTTGCCTCATCATTGAATCAGACCATTGACATTTCATCATTGTGACTTGACCATGCGAGTAATAATCCAAAATTATTATTTTCTCCATGACTACATAATAAGAAACATTTTTAGAACGAGGTCTAGTATCCGATAAACTAGCATTAAATTCTATTGTGGCAGTTAGCATAACACCATTATTGTAACAGCCCGAGATTTTATGAAAAATATTTTTTTAATTTTATTAATGTATTGTGTTGTACACTACACCAAAAAGAAATTTCACAACACACATCCTTGACTTGCCTTGCATTACACGCAATCATGACCTTCCTCAATAGCGTGTGTAGTACGCAATACCGAGTTTAACTAAACAACGATATGTTATTAAAATATTATTATAACTAGCTGTTACGAATAGTAATAAACACCTTTTAAAATTTTAGAAATTTTATCTCTCAAAATGGACTTCATTTTTGGATTCGGAGTATCGAATTTAGCCTAAGGTGAAATTTTGGTACTTTTCGGATAACTTTTATATTCTGATGAATAGTGAAAATTACTAAATTATAATTAAAAACAACTTTTTTAATCGAAATAATTAATAGTGATAGATTATTAATTTCAGTGGTTTTAAAGTATATTTAGAATATATTTTTACAATTTAATACAATGTTGGTCATTGGTTGTAATTTCACATTTAAACCAGACATAAACAACTGTCAATCTTTTGATAGATATTGTTTCTTAAAAACATGCTATTTGTTTTAACAGCGGGATTTAATTATAATATTAATTAATGCAACTTCTATGTTATGAATTTGGTAAAATAGTCTTCATTTTTGAATTCGGAATATGAAATATAGCTTAGGATGAAATTTTGGCATTGTTCTGAAAAACATCAATTTTTGATGAATAGTGAAACTACTAAGTGGTAGTTAAAAACTGAAATTTTCATAAAACATAATTTTACCGCATATGTGAATGGAATTTCAAAAAATCTGAGAGACACGGTTGATTTCAGTAAGTATAATTTGTTTCAATGAGATGAAAATAATTTTTGGTGAATAGTAACTTTTTACTTTTATTTACCACGGTTAAAAGTAAATAGGGTAATTAAGGGTAACAATGATATTAATATTACCCTAACACATGTCCTAATCCTATTGGACAAGTGTGTATCGACCAAAAACAACCTTAAGTGTAAAATATTATCATTTAGGCCCACTTGGATTAGATTAGGACATTTATTATTATTTAATTCAAAGAAGAGTTAAAAGAGTTAAAATCAAAGTTTATTTACTAAAAAATTTTTAATATAGGGGTATACATAAGATAAATTCGATTGTAAATATTCATTACAAAGATAAATAGATTTCCTACATAATGGTATTTTATTCGTAATTTTTAGACATCATATAAGTTAATTTATTTATGACACAAAGATGATACAATAATTATCTTATTAATGAAATATTGACATAATTGATATTATAAATACCATAATAAATGTAATTTAAGACTTTTTATGAATTACACTAATTTTATAGGTTACTATGATATATTAGTGTTGATTTAATCAACTTTTTTTGAACATATAATTCTTTTATTACTTTCACAAAAATCATATATCAAATAGTGTCAAAATTGACACAAAATAGTTTTTAAATCTAATATTATATTATTAATTGTTATTTTATTCTTAAAAATCTATGGTTCTGCCAAATGACTTATATAAGGATATATATATTAATTATAAACAATTTGGGGTTCGTTTGGCATGTTATTGTAATTGTATTAACCATATAGTGTAAGAAAACAAAAAGACACGGTAAAAGTTAAATTATTTTACTTAAAGTTAAATCTAATTGATAAGGTTTAAATAATAACCTAAACTTGTCTAAATCCTATTGTTTGATAGGATTTAGACCCATCCCCACTTTATCTTCGAAATAAGACCCTTTGGAACCATTATAAACCGATTTTTACTTTAATATAAAATATTATTTTGAGATATTCCTAAGGTGCCCCTCTCCCCCCTTATAAAAGGGCACCTCCTCCCCCTCCTCCTCACACCAATTTGAGAACTCAATCTCGGCCAACCCCTGCCAAAATCACTTATACACTTCTCTATAATAATCCTAGAGGTCCTTCTCTTCTTGAAATACCAATCTTAGTTCCCTAAGTGGAGTATTCAAAGAGGTGTTTCAAAGAAGAGGTAATATCCATTACCGATCTTTTCAATTTCTTTCTTCTTCAACTTCTTCTTCTTTAGTTTTTTCATGATAAAGTAATAAGATAAGTATTTATTATATACTGATATGTTATTATAAATATGAAACAACTCTAATTAACCTTCTATCCATCCTACGGACAAAGGAAATGACCGCGCGTGCGTACGTACGGAATACCGTCTCCACGTCGTGGTGTAATCTATTTTCCGTCACCACCTTAATTGGATGAGTATAATGATGTAATGAGTAACTATACATGATTATTATAAAGTTATATTGATACTTAAATAGTATACATACACTTCAACACAATTCCACGACCATGGGAATGATATCATCGCTCGTGCGTACGTACGGACTACCGTCTCCACGACGCGATTAGATTCATTCTTCATGTTAACCATTTAAGAATGATTAAAAAGTATATATAAGAAATAATAATGAAATATATGAAATTATAAATCTACTGGATTTATGTATATATGTATATGTATTTCATCTACTTACTTCCATTCAAGACAATAAGGAAAGGAAAACAGCGTTCATGCGTACGTACGGACTACCGTCTCCATGAACGGTGTTTTTCATTTCATTTATCTATCTATTATGTATATATATATATATAATGAATATATATGATATATAAATCATATTTTATATTCTGGAAATATGTAAATCATGATATAAGTAATAATAATTTCAATAACAACAAGTCAAAACACCTACGATAAATGAAACGATTTTACCCAAAACGCTTCTTTAACATGGAATTTACAAAAGAACGGGTAATATAATGTCATAAATGAACCATATATGATATCATAACAATGAATATGATTCTTTAATAAGTCAATGACATTATTTAAATCATTATACAGGAGGTTCATACACTTACAAAGAAAGTCGGACCTAAGGTAAGGGAAATATCACAATCTCATTTTTATCCGAGATTGTTTATAATTTAGTATTTACTGGGGTGTATTTTATCATCCACATCCATATTTCCTCAATATGTAATATTATTTCCATCCACCTAAAATTGTTTAAATCCAATTTTACCCTTTGGTGAGTTTTTAGTAAAAGATATGAAAGGAATATTTTGTTGTTTTTCGTACGAGATACTTTTTTGACTTTTCCGACAAAAGTACGTGAAGAATGTTTTTTTAACTTATACGGCATGAATGGATTTTTAAAACATTATTTCCAAGAAGCTTACTTTAAAAGTTTTCAAGTTTATTTTTAATCAACTTCTTTTAGTTTAGATTTTTATGACATGTTAAGAAAGGAAAAGTGTTTTTGAAGTAGAAAGGATATTTTCCTCAAGAATGAAGTTCAAGTGTTTTATCAAAATTATTTTCCATATAAGATAATAAAGGGTTCTGTTTTTATCCCTATTATTAAATTGTTTTGATTATGTTGTGATGGAATTATTTTTATGAATTCCTTTATCTTATATGAATTGTTTTATGATGTCATGTTGTTTAAGAATCCCATTTTTATTACATGGGTTATGCAATGATGTATGATTTATGATTTTGTGGCACACATAAGAATGGTATCATTATGAGATGGGTGGGACCTATATCTCCCTCCAATGCATTGGGTAAAGATTTTATATCTCATGAGATAGACATGGCTGGAATGGTAGGTTATACCGGTTCAGTGAAACAGTACTGAAACGAGGGTCACTCGATTCAGAAATGGACTTTTTCCACTAAGATAGTCTTGGCAATGAGTCTTGACTAACAATAAATGATTCTCTATGATTATGTGTGTATTCCAAAAAGTTTAATGTTTTATGTTATGATTATTGTGAATACATTTCACTGCCATGAGTTATCCCAGGATATGAAATTATGATCTCTTTTGCAGGTTAAGATTTCCAAAAGTTATGTTCTTATGAATATGATGTGATTGATTTTCATTTGTTTACCCTTACTGAGCATTTGAGCTCACCCTTTTATGTTTTCTTTTCCCCAGGATATAAAGAATGGTTTTAGGTAAAATAAAGGGAAGATATTTATGGGAGATATTGAGGATCTTTCACTACGATTAGAAGATTATGTTCCGAGTTTCCAAAGACACTAAACTATTACGGTCCTTGTGTGTGTGTTTTTGTTATGTACTAAGTATTCCGCAAAAGTAATGTAATTTCCATGTACGATAAGCATGGGGTCTCTACAATTATGCTGTGTTCTAATGTTTCTTGCTCGTTTAGTGATAATAAATTTATATCCATTGATCACAAGTGATTTACAGACACGAACCATGGTATTAGGACCAAAAGCCAAAGCTCTTATTTCCTCAGAAACAATGATTGTAGGCAAACTCGATACCTGAAATATAATCAAATAGTAACGTTAATTAAATATTATTTTTATTTAGTTAATAAAGAAATATTTTTACCTTCAATTTCAACCAAGAAGAAAACCCTTTGCTATGAAATGTCTCTTTACTTATCAAAGATAAAGAACGATGTTTCTATATATCAATTCATTATGATCCCTGTAGATAAAAATAATAATAGTTTAACAAATATTTAAAATTACAATAGATAAGATAAGAGAAACATGTACAATTTACATACTTGATATACTCATCGAACAAATCGCAATTGAACAAAAATGTGCAATGTGCCATATCTCGCTCTTCAAGGCTTAATGTCATCAATGTATATGATCCTGGAATTCCTCATGTCTGAGTAAGTGATGGAAAACTGGGATCAATTTGGCCACATTTTTCTTCTTGATTTCTCATTGGTCTGTTTATTCTCGTAGTAAGATCAGACAAATACGTTGCGCAAAAATCCATACATTTTTTATCTATGTAAACGTTCACAATAGAACCTTCTGGATAATTCATGTTACGAACATATGATTTCAATGTGAACATGTTTCTTTCAGTTGGATACATCCACCGGAAAGAAGTGGGTCCTCCAAGAAGTATTTCGGTCGGAAGATGGACAGTCAGATGCAACATGCATGTAAAAAATGATGGAGGGAATATTCTCTCTAACTCACACAAAATTAATGGTTTCTCTGCCAACAGTTTTTTCAAGAAGGATTTGGAAAAACTATTAACATAAAGATCTCTAAAAAAATAGCACAACCAAAAAACTAAGACCCTAACATTATTGTACAAGAGATGATAGATTGCTATTGGAATCAACTCACGAAAAAGGACGTGATAATCATGAGTCTTCAAAGATTTCAGGTTCAACTCTTTTCTGTTGAAAAATTTTGATATATTTCTTGAATAGACACCGTGATCTTTAATTAGCTCTAGCACTTCTAGAAATTGATTTTTTTCAGCAGGTGTCATCACATAAGAAGCACATGGAGCATTCCATTTATTTTCACTAATATAGACCGGATGCAATTCTAGTATGATCCCCCAATCTACCAAGTCACGTAGAGATCTTAAATCATATTTTGTCTTCCACTTGACATTTAGAATAATTGAAAGCAACATTTCACATATATTCTTTTCAATGTGCATTACGTCTAAGATATGACGTAATAAGTTGGTTCACAAATATGAAAACTCAAAGAATATACTCTTCTTCGTCCAATTGTAACAGGTATCATTGGAAACATTTTTCCTCTTTCTGGATTTCATTACACCCTTCCCAAATAAATAACATAAATCTTTCAATTCATTACGCACATCAGTTCCAGACATACGTTGAGGTGGATCGTGATTCTCCATGGTATTGTCAAATCTTCGACGATAGTTTCTATATGGATGGTTCATTGGAAAGAATCATCGATGTACCATAAAACTAAAACTACGATGATATTTCAGTCTTCTAGATCGATTATTTTTCATACAAATAGGTCATGACAATTTTCCTTTTCTGATCCAGACATCATTGCATAAGCAGGAAAATCATTGATCGTCCACAAACGCGCATCACACATCTGAAATATGTCTTTCGAACATGCATCGTATGTGGGCACGCCCACATCCCAAATATGTTTCAAATATTTTTTTAAAGGTTTCATGTATACATATATATCATTTCCTGGATCAGATGGGCCAAATATCTGTACACTAAAGAAAGTGTAAGGCTTTTTCATACACAACCAAGGGGGAAGGTTATAAATGTGTATGAAAACCCGCCATGTGATGTGCGAAGTAAGCATCTGCCCAAATGGATTGAAACCGTCACATGAAAGACCAAGTCTCACATTAGGCACGACAATAGAATATTCAGGATATCGATCATCAAATCTCTACCATGTAAATACATCTATAGGGTAAACCAACTCTTCATTATTCATTTTTCTCTCTGTGTCATGCCATCACATTTTGATGGATATTTCATCAGACATGAAAAGGTTCTGTAATATGGGGATCAATGGAAAGTGCCACATTACATTTTGATGTAGACGTGATTGTGTTCCATTATCTTTTGTCTTCCATCGGGAGGTTCTACATTTGATACAATCATTTAATTCAGTAGTTTCCTCCCAGAATAAGCTGCAATCATTCGGGAAAGCATGAATTTTTTTTAGAATCCATGTTCATCAACTAACTTACATGCCATATAGTGGTTTGAGGGAATATCTACATCATCTGGAAGTAAGTCATTCAATATGTAATGAATGTAATCAATTGCAATATTTGAAATCCCATACATAGTTTTCTGATGAAACAATAAAATTAAAAATTCCAACTTTTTCATTTTACAACATTGCTGATATACTGGATTCGTCGCAGCATCATTCAATTTTTTCACCCTATCAACATCATCATTTTCATTGGATGCATCATGTGTGCTTGTATCGAAATCTTATTGGCTAGACATCCTTTCCTTCTCATGATGCTGAATAAATGGTAACCTATCATATATAAAACACTCCAATTCAGTCCTATCATTTGGATCATCAACATTTTGAGATTCTGTTTTCTCTCCATTGTGATACCATACATAATAGTTTTTTTGGAAATCATATTTTGTTATATGATAGCTAATTGCTTCACGACACATCCAAGGGCTTCCAACACAATAAAAAATGAGTAGTGTATGCGACCACTATCTGATGCCTTGTCAAATGAAAAATCTAGAAAGCTGTTCAAATTATTTTGAAAATCGGTTGAAATCCAATTAGTTTCGTACATCCAACTTCTTTCCATTCTATAAAAAAATTTCAATAAGTCATTTCAAACCAATTCAATAATATTGAAGTTTAATCAAGAAAAAATATCTAGGTAAATGACAATTGTTTACTTTATATAAAAGCATAACAAACATATTACTCTAAAAGAGAATCATATTAGGAAGTAAAATATAATTAAGTGTATATTAGAAAATAAGATATAGAATTTCTAATGCCTATATTCACGGATTTCCAAGTAAGATATTGGAAGTGGATCAAGGAATACATAATCCTTAAGGATCTTGTTGGGAGTACATGATTTTTTATACATTAACTTCTGTAGGGAGATATTGATGGGGAGTAGGATGAGGTTCATAGGAGTTGCGGGACTGACCAAGGGTGGGTGTGGGGTGTCCAGGGGGGTTTGGGGTGTCTAGGAGGGGTGGTGGAACTGCCTGGGGGGTCAGAGGTTTCCAGGGGTGGGGGATGTCTAGGGGGTTGGGGTGTCCAGGTGGGAGGGCAGTCCACGGGGGTGGTCAGGCTTTCCAAGGGAGTAGGGATTTTCCAAGGGGGGGTTGTCTAGGGGGTGAGAGGGCTACCCATGGGGGTGACAGGGCGGTCTAGGGGGTCTGGGGGTGTCCAGGGGGATAGCGGGCTGTCCAGGGGGGGTGGGGGGGCTGTCTACGGGGGGTGGTCGGGCTGTCCACGGGGGTGGGCGGTACTGTCCAGTGGGTTCGGGTGGTGTCAAGGGGAGTGGGGGTGGGGGTTCCAAGGGGTAGGGGGGCATCTAGGGGGATTGGGGGTATCCCCGGGGTGGTGTGGGCGGCTGTCTGGTAGGTGGGGTGGATGGGCTGTCAACAAGGATGGGGGGCTGTCCAGGGGGGTCACGGTTTTGTCCAAGGGAAATTGTCAAACCTTTAATAGATTAGTTCTTTTGAAATAACATAGATTCTTCTACTGACATGTCAGCATTAACCAAACATAATTTCTTACTACCACAGAACACTATGATACAATCTAGATAAATCAGTGGAATTAAATCCTAATTATTGAATTCTTTTTACTTTTTTAAGTATCTTGATATTAAAACATTATACTTAATTTATAGAAATGTAATTCCTCAGATGTATTATTATATATGGGTCTATCACACACTAAAATCCTATAGAATATTTTTGAGGATCAATGACAACTGATAAATAGGTTTTATCATCATCATTTTCTGAATGAATAGGATTCCTAACTGATATCATCACGAGCTATAATAAAATGTTTTAACTATATTCTATTGATTTTTTTATGATCCCTCAAATGATAGGATTCACTAGTAAACATTATATATAACATTCCCTATATTATATGTTACTTTTTATTCATTTACTAGGGAGGATAAACCATCCCATGGTGCACACTCAACCCACTATTGAAGATGAGTTGCATATGTAGCCAAAAAATACATTTACCAAGAACCAAAATGAATATAGAGGAGAATGAAACAACTTGAAATTATGTTAAAATAGATTTACACTAGAGGTATGTGTGATGATCTCTCTAGTCACAGTTACACACTTCATTGTAAATAGTAATATTATCTAAAAAATAAATTAATTATTGGTGTTAAATGACATGGTCCTTTTGTAATGTAGTCCCCCCTATACTAGAAAAAATATGTATTATCTATACATTTAGGCCGTTATAAATTATAAATAACCCATGAATGTCATTTTACATCTCATATATAAATAAATTCTACCAAACAAATATAATTCATTTCAATAGTTTAACAACATGATAGGTGCCACATGAACAACTGTGTTCTAGCTCTATATTTCACTATCATAGTTTCACAACAATTAGTATATTCTATTGGATCATCATCCCTACGAAGCCAAGTATATAATATCCCATACAAGTAATTTCCTCTAGAGTTTGATTAACTCTTTTGACTATTAATCTAGCTAATGCCTTCTTGATTACTCGATCAATGATTAATAATAAAGTTCATGTAACCATCTATGTGTTCCACCATTCCCTAGGAATGTATAATTCAAAAAATCAATGAATTCTTTGAAGCTATAACCCTTATGTAGTTTTAATTTATAAAATGAGGACCCATAAATCATTGGTCTCATTTTAGTAAAAAGAACTCCCACATGGTATTAATGGTATCATAATGAAACTTATATGTTGAAAATATTCATATATAATTGGAAATAATTTTATGTTATTAGGATGATAAATCTACCTATAGAATAATTTAATCATAACTTAAATGAAGGTCAAAAAAATGAACGCCACGTTATGGTTTTATTTAATAAATTACTCAAAATCAACATTTACTTATACACAACACAATGAAATTTGATAAAAAGATCAATTTACAAATATTAGTCATTGATTCACTATCAAATATTGTGAATCTTAAATTTTTTTAAAATATCTAAAATTGGAAAAAATAATGTGATCTTTCGAGATATTGAATTAAATGTGGAAATAAGAGGAAGAGATATTGTATTTGGGAAGAGGGTTAAATTATCTAACCAGGATGATGGAGTTGCAGCTGATTGTATGAAAGAAATCAAGTTAGGGTTCACTGGGCACCACGGATTCTGCAAATTGGGGAATGTTGTGTCGTGCAGGGGGCCTCTGGAATTTGACGTATTTGAGGAGAACAATCCCAACGGTTTGTAAAATTCAATGGGAAACATGAATTGTCCCAACGGTTTGTAAAAACCATTGGGAAAAGATAAAAATACATAGGCTTTCCCAACGGTTTCATCAAATCGCTGGGAAAGCCTTCACAAAACCATCGGTAATCAACTGTTTGTTAAAAACCATTGGTAAAAAACACTTATACCAATGGTTATGGAGAAAATTTGTTATATATGTGTTGGGAAAAACTTGTTTTCTATTAGTGATATCATTATACAATTTATGGAGTTAATTATGATGTGTTTAAGAAGTGGAATGGAGCTGAATTTGACATTTAAATTATGAGCTTGATCCGAAGACCCATAAAAGGAGCCCATCATTTCGAGCATAACATCCAAATGGATAATAAAATTGACCAGATATTTTGTAATAATTTAGAGGAATATTGGAAGAATATATTTGTCTAGATCAAACCCTACATATTCATAAATCATCAGTTATGCATACTCATGTAAAAAATGGGGATAAATCTGGATGAATTTTATTGTCAAAGTTAAATTTTAAAATTCATTTTTTTATTATCCTCATATTAAACTTCCTAATTAATTAGGAAGGAATTTAATGTTGGGTGGTAAAATTAGGGATCCTAAAATGAATATACAAGGATTTTGTGGTTAACTGATTGAGGCATCCAATGATTTCATTCAATTGTAATATCATGTTTTCATTTACAAATCACATCATCATTTTTTCATATAAGTTTTACGTTAATATTAATATCATAATAAAAGTGATTAATATTATTGTTTATTTAATTTATTTTTTAATCTCCATATCACATTATCAATGTTTCCTTATGGAGTGATTCAATTCATAGAATCTTTTAGGAAAATCATCACACAACAATGGAGTAATGTTTGCTTCACGGTTTTTCTTCTTCAATTACACCTTTTTAAGCAATCTTCTTGCTTACATTTAAATCATTAAATTTATTGAAGTATAACCCTTTTATGGGTTGATCCTACAATGTTTTATGGGTCTTATTTCATGTTCATTAATATTTTAATAGTTCACTATTTTAAAATTTCATTTTTTGAGTTACTTAATTTTTCGTCTCTGGAAACATTAATGATGACATAGTTTCCACATTAGTATGATCCAATTACTTAGAGTTCTCATTAATATTATCCTATAAGTGAATTGGGGATTATTCCTAGAATTATTTAGGTATTAAATTGGTGAATGATGTTGTGGAATTATCTCATTTATCGATATATCTTGAATTATTGATCTAAAACAATCTAATAAAAGTAATTTACCAAATCTAACACTATTAACAACCCTGAACTGATTCAACTTCATTTGTTGATTACATTAAAATCATTAGGTATTTAGTTCCGAAAATAATTCCATTCCCTTAGATAAATTATTATTATTCTACCAGATCAATTCAAACCCATGTTTTCCACTTCATAGAAAAAAATTCATTAAATCGCAGTCTAGGTATTTTTCTTCTTTAGTATATATTTATTCAACAACTATATGTTCTACAATGAACACTTATACCTATAGGGTAAATTTGGGTGCAAAAAAATTGGTTTCATTTCCAGGGACCTAATTTTTTACCTTAGATTCTATCATTCTTTTCTCACTCCAAACACTATATTCTCACTAAATTTTTTGTTATAATTTCTCATTTCTATTTGTTTGATCTCAAGGAATCTCTAAAACTCTTTTCGTAGTAATCCTATGGTGAATCTTGAAAATTAACCATTCATAAACCCATTCTATAATCAAATTATAAATCAATATTTGGATGAACCTAACTGACGGAATTTCTATGATTAAATTGTTAATTATTACCCAACACTATGTGAGATTTACAATAACATGGATAATGGTTGTATATAAATCATTTTCAATCCCTCTAAAGTATGATTTAAGAGATAAATCATAGTTAATTTTATAATGTTCAACCTCCTATCCAATTTTTTTATCAATTTTTTTGGATTTTTTTAATAAAATGGAGATAATGAGGTCTAAGGTTTCATATTTGAAATTAGAAGTAAAAATCATTAAAAAAATTTGATGCACCCATCCCTAAATTAACATTCCTTTATTTTTAAATATTTCAAGTGCCTATATTCCCACAAACTTTGAGTCCATACCCATTCTTACAACTAATTTCTCTAATTTTCTAGATGAATATTCAATTCAAAATGAACCAATTTTGATGGTAAATTTTGATAATCACACTATGTTTGATTCAAAGTCCCAACCTATGTCTAAATGTTCTAGCCAACCCGATGCCCTTGCTGCGATGACCACCAACCTGCATGCCACATTCTTTGTGGAGAATCCAAGGAATGTGATGAGGACTCAATGGATTGGTAGTTCAAAGAAAACCACATGAAGTCACATGGATATAGAATGTTTCTAGAGTTTCATGTGAAAATTGATGTTGTTGAGACCTAGTGAGCATGACAGAAATTGGGGAATGATATTATTGACTAATTTCAAGGGGTGATTAATATCCCTAGTTTTTTCTTCGCCTCATTATATTCCCTCATTTATATTTATTTATATCGATCAACTTTGTTTTACAACATTAAGTCACCCCCATGGTTATTGATTATGTTGTAAAAATCAATATTTTATTCTATATATAAATCAATGGAACCCCACCCCCTCAAATAATGGTGGTGCACATAAACATTTTCTTTGTTCTTGTTATTTCCTACATATATGATATTTCTGTTATTCCTGGGAATTGGCTATTTGGAAATTAGTAACATATACCATTAAGTCAAATTTCATTTTTGATATCCATTGGATGCATATTATAATTTATACTATAAAGTTATTATTTTTGTTATTAGTAAGAAAAAATATTTTTCTAACATTTTATATCCAAAAAATAAACCCTCTGCAAGCATTCTATTATTTCTTATATAATGATTATATTTGGTGTATATACACCAAACATATGAAGAATACAGAGAGATATTACATATAAACTTTATAACCACACTTCATATACATTTCCTAATATCATTCTTATGTTGCACCGTCTACCATGCCATAGTCCTATATATGTCACACATGGATTTGAACTACCAATATACTTCTAAATAGACTAGATTAAAAATAAAATTAACCAAGATTCAAATGAAACATGATGATAATGAAGATCTGTGAAAATATTAGTTCTATACTAAAAATATATATTTTTCATTCTTTATTTAATTACATAAATTATAAACTGACAAATATATGTTTCATTAATTAGTAATTGATAGGTATATGTTTCGTTCTTTATTCAATTACATCTTTTTTATGTAATAGGTATATGTTTCATTATTATTTAAAACAATATGTTTTGTTCTTCACATTATTTTTTTTAATATATATACAGAAACATCAAGTGATAACATTCATGAATATGAACTCATTAACACATCTTCCCTAATTAGATAAACTATTGAAAAATCATCTCTTATCTTCTTGAATTTTCAATTTCGAATCATTTATTACTATTGGATTGGTATTGCCTTATTTGTTTGGATGATGTTGGTTTAATGATTTCATCCCATACTATAGATGCAACTATACTAGTTTGACCTCCATGGTGAACTCGTTGGGTGTTGTAGGGGGGACTTTACTCTAGGGGTTTGGGTGGCCATGGCCCTTAGCCCAAGAGATGGGTAACTGTAGAAAATTCTTCCGACCATGGAAGAACATACCAAGTTACAAAATAAGGGTACTATACTAGTATGGAAATTGAAAAAAAATTATAGAAGCATGGAATTTGAAGATAGTGGTACTGTTTCCCCAAAAAAATCATTCCACCAACCACCATAACTAATTTTTCATTAGTGGTTGTAGCACAGTTGCAGTGCAGACTTCTATCAACCATTCACTGTAGCACAGTGGACATAATGTGTTGTTGGGGAAAATAATTCATCTAAATTTTTAGCTGATTACAAGGTATGTCTTTCTATGTTTTTAAACTCTTATATTCTTTATGTATTAATGCTTTCAAATCATAGTGAGATTCTTACTCTCCATAGAATTAGGGATTATTACTGTACAACATAAATCTTGGTGTCCTGTGAGATCTTATTTTCATTTTTTCTATTTTTTATTTTATTCATATAAAACCATATTATGTCTCTAGTAAACAAGGTCATTCCATAGTATTATGAATTTTTAGTAATAAACATTTATTTTCTCTCCCGAATAATATATGTAGCAATTAAAGAGTTTTATATTCTAACACTTCAAAGTGTCTTATTATTCCATACATACCTATTTGAAATACACTTCAATGTTAATATACTATATTTGGACACTTCTATATATTCTATGTAATATTTATTCAATGAAAAATTCACATTAAACATACAATGACAAATGAAACATGGGATATTGATAAAAAAATTAACATATTAACTAAAATGTGATAAATTCAATATTGGAAGTCTTAATTTTCTTTCAAAAAAATAATCTATTTATGATTCTCATCATCCATATAAGTAAGATTATTCACATAATGATAAATTGATTCTATAAACATGAACTGATCGTATTTATTCTAACATGATGAATAATAATAGAAAAACCAATGATAACATGCAATATTTTTTTTATATTAATAAAGAGTAATAATGAAAACAATGTTGATACTAACATCAAAAATGAGTCTATAAACTTATTTCTTTGACAATGAGTTTTAGGTGGCCTAATATTTTCTTTAAAATAATCATATTTAAAATATTGTAAAGAAGATTTTAGAAAACTTTTTTCCTTAAAAATATCAGTTAATCTATGGAACAACCACATTTCTATGTTATTTTAATTTATAAGAATAAAACATCAATTTACCCTAAAAAGAATAAAATACCCATTTTATGATAATGTCTTATGAATTTCATTGAGATATAGTGCTTTCTTGGATTATTGGACTATTAATATGACTTTTTATAAGATTTATCAAGATTCACTTCACTTTTGATGACATTTACAAGGAGGGTATTCCATTCAAAACGAATTATAACAGTAAAAAATCCATTCATGACTTTATAACCCAACTTTCTTATTTACATATCATAGTCCTGTGAGAACTACGGATGGGTTATGTCATTTATTATGATTCATATGGATCGGGATTGGGTTGTGTTCTTATTAAAGGATACCATGTCATATACCAAAACACATGAAAATTCAGTATGTAAGAAAATAATTATAAGACTCACAACATTTTGGTCTATGGATTAGAACGATGAAACCATAATCTCTTGGTGAAAAGTATAATGTTTTCATTGATCATAAAAGATTGAAGAGCATATTTCTTGAAAGGTTCATGAACATGCATGAATCATGGTGTATGGGGTATAACCATATGTTTGAAATTGACTGAGTATATAAACGTGGGAAATGGGATTTATTGGATGATGGTTTTGGAAAAAACTATATAACCAAGTGTTCAGGGATGATTATGACTAGAGAGGCTCCAAACTCATACAATCCCGGGAGAGGGAATTCAATGTAATGTGATTGATAACATATATTTGAATTTTATTTATGAACTAATCAAAATAAAATTTAATATTTTCTTCTATTATACCTTAGTATTTTGAGGCTTTATATTTTATTAATCCTTATTTTATAGGATTCTCTATTTTCAGATTTCATAAATATAAATTTTTCTTCTTCATTTTTGTCAATCTCCACCTTTAGTGGATAATTTTTGTGAATAATCAATCTTTTTTCATCTTGTTATTATTTTCCATTTTCATATAGTTCCATAATAAATGAATAATTTAAATAACTTGTTCATTTGTTGATTTTTTTATGTTTGAAACTAAAATTTGATGTTACTTTCCCTATAATCCAACTTTTCCATAATGAGTCTTGAGTCCATGGATATATGCATAGAAAAACTCCTTGATCACAATTAAATACAATTTATCTCATTCATAGTTAATAAATGGGAAATTTTTATTTGTTTAAAAATTATATTATAGTAATGTATGTCCTTACAACATAAATAATCCAAAACCACTATTGATGATTTCAATTATTACAATAATTTGTATTGGAATATTTCAGTAAGAACTTCATTCATGGGTCATATTTAACTTATAAAGTATTCATTATTATATTTATGATTTAAATAATCTATAATAAAAAATAAGTTATTTTTATTAAATATTTTATCTAGGAATTTTGTGGATTCATTTTATATCTCTCATCACCCTATTGTACAATGTGATGATCATTTTAAAATTCTTATGTCCATGAAGCACATCCTAAAAATGGTTCAGAAGTGATTAATGAAACTTTTATTGACCAAGTAAATACAAATCTATATCTTTGTTAAATGATTAATCATTACATTTCAAAAGCATATAAACACATGTATGGTCATGATGTAATCTCTACAAACTAAATTTAAATTTAATTATTTGTTAAGGGGTGAAACAAACGAATATGTTTTCATACTATTACATTTTATACTGGAGTTCTTGGAAATAATATTGGAATTCTTCATTGAAAATTTTAATGCATTTTATCTATTTTAGTGAATAAAGGAAGGTTTTCTCCAAGTGGTGAATAAAGAAGTTGAATAGTACAATTATTCTGATGGTGTACAAATGAACACATGATGAAAATATAATTGTATGGTGTAATTTCTAATTTATTGGACTAATGTGATGTATTTTCAGTGAGTGAATGTTGGATTGATGTCTATAAGGGGATAATTGCATCCTTTAAAAGAAGTTGATGATGTATGTATAAATTGAATCATCTTAATCCATGTAACAGTTATACTAAAACACTTTATTCATTTTTTGTCAGTTTATTTCAATGTATGGGATCAAATCATTTGAAAAATTCCTATTGGATGCCACATTAGAAACTCAGTAGAAAAAATATATGTTGTCATTTCTTCCTTTTATGTATAATTTGTCCCATTACTGTACGAACACAATTTTTAATTGTGTATTAACCTGTTAAATTTATTTTACTAATCAACACTATTGTAGTAATCTTATTTACCATTTAGCGATTCATAAAATCCATGTATGAATTTTAGAGAACCTATTTGAAATTTGAATATTAATACATTGAAATGAAAGGAATTATGATCATTCCATGAGTTGATATAATTGTAGATGATCCAACTAGATATTTAAGTATAGTAGATTGATTGGTGAAACATATTAGGAAATTTCCATTCTCCTGAAAAATATCTATAAAATGTTTTTTAAAATGTCAGATGATTTATGAATGTGAAAATAAAATAAGAAATAATTTTTTTAGATGTATTATTTTATATTTTATGCTTCTTATACCTTTTGTAAATGTGTAATAAATGGGACCAACGTAGAGAAGTAATGAACTGATGGTGGTAGCCACATCATAGAAACATGATTCCATCATAAGTAAAGGTTCAATTACATTAAATAAGACCAAAAAAACATAAAAAAAGGGAGATGACATGTGTACCATGGACGTAAAATCTATCTCATAGATGTCTACATCCATACGTATTTTAGGTACTTTGTTGAGACTGAAGTTCCAATGCCTAAGGAATACATCACTATTTTTTCATAGTAAATGTCAATTACCTCGGCAATGCATGAAACCACCCAATGTTAAGCAATTAGCTTCATGATCAAGACTAATAAGTTCACAAACGTGTGTTGTTGCGATGGGAAATTCTTTTATTGTAGAATTCACTACAATGTCTAGTTTGTAACTCAACCAATGAATCAAATTCCATGATAAAAAATGAAACTAAATTGAGATCTCATATCATATTTATCAATTTTTCGAAGATCATCAGTATAATCACTTACAATTCACTCATCCCCACCTTCACAGACATGTAAAATTTCTTTAATTTTTTTAAATTACTCATGGATATTCCTTCCGAAAACAGATTTACTCACCAAGAATATAGGGTATCAAATCATTATACATTGAGAATAAAAAATATTAGGTCAATAAAGAACATTTTAATACACGATACATCATATTATAGTATCATAATGAATCATATCCATCATTTCTAATAGTTTAGGATCATGTATTATCCTAATATTCATGCTAAGGAACATAGTAAGATTCCCCTTCTTAGAGTTCTTCATACTAAACCTATTGGGAACATTTCCATTATATGTTCTAGGACTATGTCCAGAAAATCTCCTTAACCATCAAGATTGATCTTTATACCCCATATGTTTGCTATTTTACTCATGAATTTCATTAAAAATATCTTTCAAAACATATTTATCAAATGTAAAGTCAGGACATCATTATAAATATGTAGTATTCCATCGATATATAACACAAAAAACACAATGATGCCTCCACTAAAATACCCATATACATAACAATCATTGGTGTTCCTGTGAAATTAAATACATTGATAGCATCATGAAACAATATATTCCCACTCTGAGAATGTTGCCGCAATCCATAAATAGACAATTTAAACTTATAAACCATAACATCCTTATTTGAAACATTAAAACCATTAGTTTATATTATAAACATCATTGAATATATTTTTTTACAAAAGGTGATTTTGACATCCATTTTATGTAACACATAATCCATATGATATTTCAAGTAATATCTAAACGGAATCTATTATTTTTAATGAAAAATAATAAAATATTATAAAAAATACTAGAATATTTTTAAAACAAAATAACAATTGATGATAAAATAATTATATAACTATATAAAATAATATGATTCTATTTATAAATTTATAAAATATGAAAAAACATCAAATTATCCTAAAAAATACAATTAATCACAACATAAATGAAAATTATAGTGAAACATTTCCATTTCAAAAAAAAACATATATAGTAAATGTAAATACAAAATTCTATTATATGACTCCAATATCTCACAAAACACATTAAAAAAATACATAATATAAATATAAACTCATCTTTTATATAACAATTTTATAGACAAAAAATATATATCAATGATGATACAACATATTTTGAAAAATAAATATTTTCATATGGTTGTTTCACTTCTAGATCCTCCAGTATCATGATATATGTTGTTTGAGTATTAACGCATAGGATTCTTAAACTATTTACATGTTAATTTTATATTAGATTAAAAATTAAATTACTTGACCGATCAAGGCCCCACCCAGGCTGATTTTAGTCCAAGTGTGCCTGTTTATGTCCTCCACTAATAGACTAATGGTTGAAAACTAGTACCATTTTAGCATATCACCTGACATGATAAGCCATAGTCTATCTCATTCAACAATAAACACGTCTTTAATGCATAAGATAACATTCAACAATTGTATGATATACTTATATAATCAACTAAATCATAGTAAATGCATCAATGATACATTAAGAACAAATAAAACCTCGATGGGTAAAAATAAATGAACAGTACATCTGAGATCTCCAGGAATCTGACAGATGCCAGACACTAATGTACACATCCCAATTGCGAGTACTCCTAGATTTTTCTCTTTTTGTAAAACAATTTTGACCATCATGGAGCTCTATGTCACGTACCATCCCCCAACGCCCGTGTCATGATTACCTCAAGCCTGCCTACCATAGGCCAGGGGCTGGCGACTTGCACCGAAAGGTGTATTCCCAAAAACTGAGAATTCATTGCCTTTATAACCTATAAACTTATGTAACCAAGAACACAACAAGATACGAATAGTAGAAGACTCTATAACCAATTGAGTGCTGAAAGTAAAAGTGGTTGGAATATAATCCCAAAAGTAAAGGTACTAATACAACTGAAATACAATACAACAGAAGATTGAGTAAAAGCTTCCATTGGGTCATCCTCCGATGTTCATACAAGTAGGGTAGGTACATATATCCTCCTCATCACTCCACGTCTATATGTCTCCTCTGAGTACCAACACGCTTTATGGTCTACCTCTGGGCACCACCCAGTCCTGGTACCCACAGCATCAGTCAGCATTGTCCATCATCGACACCAAACACAATGAAGTGCTAGTGATGCCCATTGAGGGGTCATATAATGATACACTGTAGAGACCCCAAGACCCTAAAGGTCTCACAAATCTATAAAGGATAACCCTCAGACCTGAAAACAACTAATAACCCGACATAAGTATATGCCCAAAATTTACCAAAGTATCATGTATACCCATCTCAATCATGAGGAAATCACAGAGTCCTACACAAAATCCCAACACCCAACTACTCCACAAAGGAAGGGAAACCATGAATGAAAGTACCACACTTGTACGCCACTCCGAAAAATACCCCCAAGGTATTATCATGAAATAATGTACCACATAGGTTGAGACTTAGCTCACACCATGTATAACCCTGGTACGGTATTAAAGATGATTAGTTATAACTACGGAATCATCTTACACCATTAAGAGGAAGACCCATGAAGGATCCTAACTCATCATCAGACCCACAAAGGATCTCTCGGTGGTGACCCACACAGGATCGCTCAGTCCTGTCCCCCACAGAATCCCTAGGTGTTGACCCACACAAGATATCTAGGTGCTGACCCACACAGGATTACTCGGTGCTTACCCACACATGAACGGTTGGGGCTGACCCACACATGATCTCTATTCATTCTTCTCATCATAGCCCGCTACTAGGTTCTTGCATTTTGTTATCTTGTCTCTG
This sequence comes from Viscum album, assembly GCA_963277665.1. Lineage (NCBI taxonomy): Eukaryota > Viridiplantae > Streptophyta > Magnoliopsida > Santalales > Viscaceae > Viscum > Viscum album. The sequence continues at coordinate 887,655,320 of OY728141.1, forward strand.
GGAGGGTCCTCTCCACAAGCCACTTGTCGATACTTCAACTACCATGAATCCCCAAAAAAGAAGTATCCCAAAGAACTGCCATGTCATAGGGGTCGCAACGCAACAAATGATGCATCAATTGGACGCATGGTCATTGAGTTATTCGCCTTTTAGTCCTGGAGGACCAATTGTATTTTTGCTCGATCCAACCTGAACATACCCCATATTATTCCAAAATGCCAGTGGGGTATACTAAAAGGGACCATCTCACACAATGATTTACAGTGCAGCTGATGGTTCATCAAACGAATGCCTGGTGCCAAAGTTATGGTCATAAGGGAGTAAATGGGTTGAAGTGGGTCTGGGTCCAGTCCAACCCAGTCAGACCGACCCATCCTAGCCTGCACTGGGTGGTCTAGCCCGTTGCACAGTCTGATAGGGTGTGATGGTTTCAAGGCCATGGAACAATGAGGATGTGGGGTTCTCAGCCGTAGACAGTTCGAGGTCATGGGACGGCTCGGTCGCGAACACCGCGAGGCCGCGGGGTGGTTCGACTGCGGAAGGCGGCCCGACTGTTGGAAAACGGCTCATTCGCGATGGTTCGGCCATGTATGGTGGCCTGGCCACGGGGTGGTGGCTCGGTCTTGGGGGGTTCGGATGCTGACGAAGGCTCGGTCGTTAGGGTGACGTGAGGTCAAAGGGCGGATCAGCCAAGGGGGTGCCACGAGGGCGCAGGACGGCTCAGCCATGGTGGCTCATCCGGGAGGGTTGAGGCCACGTGACGACTCAACCAGGGTGGCTTATTTGGGAGGGAATAAGATGAAGGGAATAAGGCCACAAGGCACAAGGTCATGGGGGCATAACTCTATGGGGGGGCACTGGGATGTAAAGGGCATAGACAGCGGAGGCTGCAGGCAGTGGGGAATCGTGCCTTCGCTGGTGGCTGGCTTGACCGGCCACCCTTCGTTGCCTTCTTCCCAGTTCTTGAGTTCCACCAGTGCCAACCAACATCAATGGTCACTGTCACCAAATTATCCTACTTCCATCGAGAAGTGTACACCATTCATGAAGAATGGTGGAGTGTTGGGGCCATGTTTGTTTAGACACCACCCTCCATGTTAGAGCGGGATAAAACCGATCAATAAGAACAAGAAAGAAGAAGAATTAAAAAAACCACCCACCAACTTCCCAAAAATAATCATACATAGATAATCCCCTAACATGTAAGATTGTTGAAGAATATCATGTGATAGACATGGTGAAGGCTAAGAGAGTCCCAACGATCATCGCTTTCGCGGTCACGCTTTCGAAGAAGGTTAAAATATCATTCACATTTTTCAATTCCACAGTGAGTTATTCATTGTAGATATTTCTCCCATGATCTCCCCCTTCTCATTTTCAACCAAAAATCCCCTCACAAGAAAAGAGGTTCCAACATAATAATATATGTTTGTCTAATTTTAAATTGTGGGAAAAAATTATGTTAGATAAATAAATTAGAGGGGGTGGAATAATTAATCAAGGGGAAGTTTAAGATACCTCCCCATATTTAAGTGGGAGGTTCAAGGGGTTTTAATCTCAGTTGTTCTCTACCACAATAACTTCTCATGGGAGGTTTTATGTTCGGTGTTCCTCACCTCCATAACCTCAAGGGGTGGTTTATTTTATTCTTTCATGAAAACTCAACTAAACCTCCTGCTCCCGTGTGCTATACTGGAGGTTCTTGAGCTGCTAAAAAATGAACACCAGAGGTATCAATCGCCTACAAAGGACCAGCTCTTGTCAATCCTCAATCTCCATTGGAGCCTCTGTAAAATTCACCCCATTTTCGATTACCAACTCTCAATGGTTGATGATGTGGGACGAGTCGTGCACATATCTCCTCAGCTGGGATACGTGGAAGATATTGTGCAACTGGTGCAACTGAGGTGGAAGAGCTAAGCGGTAATCCACATCGAAAACTCTTCTGGGGACCTAGAAGGGTCCAATGAATCTCAGAGATAACTTTTCGCCTCAGCCAAATCTCTATAAATCACGTCGAGGTGAGACCCATAGAAAGACATGGTCTCCATACTCAAACTCAAGAGGTCTTCATCTCCAATTGGCATATAACTCTGCCTACTATTTGAAGTATTCATCAACTCCTGGATGATCTACACTTTCATTGTGGTAGCCCGTACCATCTCTTTTCCCACTAGTACTGACTCCCCTGGGTCAGTCTAGAACAAAGGCTTTTTGTAAGGTCTCTTGTACAATTCCTCAAAAGGTTTCATCCTAATGGGAGAGTGAATGATGTTATTGTATGAAAAATCCACCAAGGTCAAGTGATCCTCCCAGATGTGACCGATGTTTTGGACCCAAGCACACATCATGTCCTTGAGGATCTGAATGATCCGCTCATTCTGTCCATCCGTCTAGGGATGGAAGGTGGTGCTCAAATGATGATGATTCCATAAATTCTCATACAACCCCTTCTATAGCCGAGAAGTAAAACATGGGTCACCGAGAGACAAACTCTGCCACTGCTTTCTTCATCCCTAGCCACTAGTGCTGTTGTTGAAGATCCTAGTACATCTTCTATAGTCTGGGATGTACCAAGAGATGAGAAGTGTGGAACTCCCTAAATACATCCTCAAGAAGTGACAATTGTACCATGGTATATCCTATAAAGAGGATGACATGATCCCCACCTTCATAAAATTAATCAGGTTCATGTCCTATGGATATCTGAGCACGTTGAGCCTCATAGTCCGCATCCTCACGCTGTTCCACCCTGACTGGCTAAAGAATTGTGGTAGTGAATGTAAGAGGCAAATGAAAGGATGATCTATCCCAATCCACAAAGGATATCTACAAATCAGACAACTAATTTGTCTCCTCTCCTAACAACTATATACCAGACATCTTTTTGAGTCCATCTGCTACAATGTCCCCCTTCCCAATAGTATATACTAGATTGAATTTATAGTCCTAGAGGAAATCATGACAATGTCTCTTTCTCAGGTTCAAGTCCTTTTGAGTGATGATATACCTGAGACTCTTGTGATCTGATTAGACTGTAAAATGTTCCCCCATCAGATAGTGTCTCCACATCTTCATGGAGAATACCACTTCTTGTAACTCCAGGAAATGAGTAGCGTAGTTATTCTCATGATGTCTCAGATGTCGAGAACAATCTGTGATCACTATTCTATATTGCATTAGAACACATCCGACTATAGTCCATGTTTTGACTTATTAGACAATGTACCCTACCACCTCCCCCTAGAAGCCTCAATATGGGGGCACTATTAGGCCTCTACCTCGGCTCCTGAATGCACCACTGGCATCTCTCAAACCTCACGGAGGGTTTCCAATTACTATTCAATGCTGAATGTGGCACTGAAACTCTGAAGAAATATGTCACAAATCTATGGTAATAACCAGAAAAACCCAGGAAACTCCATACCTCTGTCAGAATCGAGGGAGGATCCCAAGAAAGTACCACCTCAATCATCATTGGATCCCCTACAACACTAGTCTCCGACATTACATGACCTAGTAAGTGAACCTCTCGAATCTAGAACTGGCATTTTGTGATCTTACCATAATGCTGGTGCTTTCATAGAGTGTCCAGTACCACCTGCAAATGGTAGGCATGCTCCTCCTCAGTAGTCGAGTATACCAGAATGTCGTCGATAAATACTACGACAATGTGATTAGTGTATGGTGGAATGATCTTTTTCATGAATCCCATGAACACTGTTGGAGCATTGGTCACGCTGAATGACATTACCTAGAAATCGTAATGGCCAAAAGAACATATAAAAATCCATCTTCTTCACATCCTCGTCTCATAATATGAGCTAGAGATAGTCTGATCTGAGATATATATTCAAGAACATTGTGCTCCCTTCAGCTGATCAAAGAGGTCGTCAACTATCGGGAGTGGGTGCATATTCTTCACGGTCACCAGATTCTGGCACCAATAGTCGACACAAAGTCTCAAGCTCCCATCTACCTTCTTGGAAAACAAAATTGGGGTTGTCCAAGGTGAAACACTAGGCTGAATGAACCCTTTCCCCTATAAATCCTCCCACTATACCCACAACACATGATGCTCCACGGGATTCATCTGATATATTTTTGTAGATATTAGTGTCATCCCAGGGTAAAAGGAAATGTAAAATTCCACTTCTCTATGAGGAGGTAGACCTGAAAACATCATCAGGGAGTACATCTTCATACTTGTCCACCACTACATGATAACTAGGACTCTACACATCAACCACTCTGCAGGTAAGACTATCTAACTGATGAGTGATCAGCTTCACTCTCTACCAGGTAATTCCATCATGTGTTGCAAAGTCTCCATTATCGCTGGTGAAGGAAAAATCAGTCCCATCCATGTGAACATACCTCCCTTTGGACCTAATACAGACTATCTAAGGATGATCTATTGATAACCAGTCCATACCCAAAATGACATCATAAGGCTTCGACGCTGCTACTAGAAGATCCCACCTAAAGCTATTGCCTCATACAGTAATCTCACACTGCCAGCACCTATGAGTAATCATCGAATCCACTCCCGTAGGAGTCTATAGTCTTAGAGATTGAGCCATCAGCTCCATTAGAATCTCCGAGATCTGAACAAGGGTAGTGGAAATTCAAGAATGACTAGCACCTGTGTCTATAAGAACTAAAAATATAGTGGAATAGACATAGATTATACCTTGTATCATCTATGGAGTGCCATGGTCATAGACCAAAGCTACCTGGAGCTGAGCTCACCCCTGTCCATCCGCTTCCTATGGTCTGGGTGGACATCCTAGTGGTGGTGGAGGTAAAATCTCAAATCACCACCCACTTCCAGTTGCAGGACAAACTCCTCTTCCACGTGTACCTTCACCCTATGGACCACCTTGATTGAATATATCTCTATGACTGGGAGGTCCTTTGACCATCTGTTGTTCATCTGCATGGTGGGTTGGAAAATCACGAGCCATGTGACCCTTCCCACTGCATGTGTAACACTGCCCTCTCCTGGCATGACTGGCTCTGCCTCGGGTGCCATGCGCAACTGACACTGAATCATGCGATCGTCCAACTATTGGCCTAGTCCTCTTGGACCTCAACGACATCTATCTACTAGCATCTATTTAAGACTCCACTATGTGATTCCATGTGGTGGGTGTCATTGCTGGTGACCGCTCAACGAGAAAACACTCCACTAAGTGGGCTCACTCTAACATCCCCGCCTATGTCGGGATGCTGAGTCAGATCATCAAGGCCCAGATCTCTCTCCAGACCCCCTGCTCAATGGTTCATTCCCTAAAGACTAGGTCACACACCATATCAGTGGAGTAGAGTGAGAGGTCAGTGAACCTTGCTGAGTGTAGAGCTACAATCATGATGCCCTGCTGCCAATGAAGAATCTCATGTATGCGCCCTACTTGATGAGTCTTTGGGAAAAACTATGCCTGAAACAGGATCTTTATGACTTCCGAGAGAAGCGTCACCTCATCATGAACTTGGATCATCAAGCTCCACCATCTTCTTGTTGCTTCATGTAGAGGGCTCGCGGTAAGGATCAACAAGAGATATGCTGGTGTCCCTTCTGTTGGAAAGCTCTCACCACAGCCTCCATCCAATCCTCAACCCCCAGTGGGTCCGTCTCTCCCATGAACTTGCGTGGCCTCTGGCACTAGAACATGTGCAACGTTCTCAAGTAGAGTGTGCTCTCTACTATTTGGGTAGGTGGAATTAGTGGGCCAGTGGGTAATGGTACCACTAGTGCCTCCACTGTCACCTCTACTAGATGAGGTCCCTACAACAAGGCATCATCGCTCGATGGGCTATCAATGCATACTTATCTCATAACCCTAGTTGGCTGTCTACAGGTAGGAATCTAGAAAAGAAATAGGTGTGCCATAATCAATAAGTTATACCTAGTCAACTGAATCAATAGATCACAATGAAAACTCTTGGAAAAACGCATGCAATCAGTTTTTTTGTGCACTGAGTCAGGAATCAAAAGTATGGATCCCAGTGTATGGCTACATTGGACACCTCACCAACAATAGATTCCCTAATCTGATAACCACACTCACTAAACTTAACACTGATAATGTTAAAAAGATCAAAGTCTTACGTTATATGGTAGAACCGACTCCTCTATTAACAATTTATCATGACCTTCCCCTCGGGGCCCGTGTCGTGATTACCCCAAGCCCACCTTCCATAAGTCAGGGCTGGTGACTAGCACCAAAAAGCGTATTCCCTAAAAAAGGAAATTCATTTCCTTTATAACCTCTAAAATCATGTAACCAAGAACATATCAAGATACGAACACAAGAAACTATATAACCAGAAGAGTGATGAAAGAAAAAGGGGCCTAAATAAAATACCAACAATAATGGTACAAGTAAAACTGAAATACAAAAACAATTGATGAAAGAGTAAATGAATCCACTGGGTCGTCCTCCGAGGTTCATACCTAAAGGGTTGGTAAAAATTGCCTCCTCAGCACTCCATGTCTGCACGTCTCCTCCATGTACAGAAACAACATATGGTCCACCTCTGGTCACCGTTTAGTTCTAGTACCCTCACCCTTATTCATCGTTTTCCTCTATCTACACCAAACACAATGAGGTGCGGCTAAAGCCCGTGCAGGGGTGAGTATAACGATACTCAGTAAGAACCCTAAAACACTCAATGCATCACAAATCCACAAATAATAAACCTCAATCATGAAAACAACTGACAAAACTACTTAGGTATATGCCCAAACATATACCTAAGTTATTATGTTTACCCATATCAATCACGAGGAAAACATAAAGTCCATCTCAAAAGCCCAAATCCTAATGGTTCCACATTGCAAGGATAATCATGAAGGCATGTACCACACTGATACGCCAATGAGAAGAATAGCAGCAAGGTATTACCTCAAAGGAATGTACCACACATGTATAGACTCATCTCACACCAGGTATAACTTAGGTACGATAGTAAAGATGATTAGTTATAAATATTGAATCATCTTACATCATTAAGTGGAAGACCCATGAAGGACCCTAACACCTCATTAGACCCACACATGATCTCTAGGTGCTTACCCATACAGGATCGCTCGGTGCTAACCCACACATGATCACTTGGTGCTAACCCACACAGGATCTCAAGGTGCTAACCCAAAAAGTATCGATCGGTGCTGACCCACACAGGATCGCTCGGTGCTAACCAACACATGATCGCTATTCTTTCTTCTCATCACAGACAGCTACTAGGTTCCCACACTATGGTTTCTTATCTCCAGGAGAGTCCAATCCACAAGCCACTGGTTGATAATTTAACTACAACTATTTCCCACAATGAAGTATCTCAATGGAAAACCACATCATTGGTGTCTCAATGAAATAGACATTGCGATAATCGGACGCCTGGTCTATGTGTTATTGGCCTTCTAGTCACGGTGGCCTAGTAGGATTCAAGCACGATCCAACCTGACCTTACCCCATCATATCCCAAAACTCCAGTGGGGTATACTCAAACAGATCATCTCCCTCCAAGATTTCCAGGGTCGCTGACTGTTCATCAAATAGAAGTCTAGTGCCAAAGTTATGGCCAGAAGTGCATAAATGGGTCAAAGTGGGTCCAGGTCCGGTCCGACCAGGTCGAATCGACCCGGCCTGGCCTAATGGACATCTCGGCCCGCGTTGGGATGCCCAACTCATTGGCGGGTCAGGCAGGCGGTGAGGGTCATGAGGCCATAGGATGGAGAGGTTTTGGGGTGGCTCGGTCATGGACAACACGAGGTCGCGGGACGACACTACCACAAAGGATGTGAGGCCGCGGGGCGATTTAGCCGTGGATGGTGTCCCGACCAGACAGCGGCGGTTCAGCAGTGGAGGTTCGTCTACGGATGGTATCCCAGCCGTGGGGGTGTGGCTCGAATGTGGGGGTGCCTCGTGGGTATTGGGCGACTCGGTCGTAGGGGGGGCTCGTGAAGGCTTGGTCTGGGCGGCTCGACATAGAGGGCGGCTCTACCAGGAGGGAGGATGCCGCAAGGCATGTGGTCGCGGGGCGTGAGGCTGCGGGGGAACGAAGCCTACAGACGGCGAAGTCCACGGGTGATGGGGTGTCATGCCTTCAATAGCAGCTGGCTTTACCGGCCACCCTTCTTTGTCTTTGCTGCTGTTCTCAAGTTCAACCAGTGCCAACCACCGGCACCAGTCACCGTCCCCAAAGACACCTTCTTCCTTCATGAAGGATACACCATTAAAGAAGTACAACATAGTCGTTGAGCTATGAATGATTGGCCTGCACCCTTTGATTTAGATCTGTAGGAAGTGGCTCAACACAAACAATAATGAAGAATAATTCCAAACAACTACACAATAACTCCCCATAAATAATCATACACAAATAAAACCCTACCTTGGAGGATTGTTGATGGAGATCGTCAGATAGAAACAATGAATGTGAAGAGAGTGCCAATAATCATTGCTTCCAATGTCACGCTTCCATAGTCGGTTCAAACGTCATCCACATTCTTCAATTCTAGAGTGTGTTCTTCATTGGAGAGATATCTCCCAAGTGCCCCCCCTTCAATTTCTGGAAAAAAATCCCCTCACAAGAAAAGAGGTGAAATCCTAATAAAGTATGTTTTATCATTATTTAATAGTTATAAAAAATTAAGTTATATTAATTAATTAGAGGGGGGTGGCATAATTAATCACAGGTAGTTTAAGAGACTTCCACACATTTACGTGGGAGGTTCAAGGGTTTTCAATCTCGGGTGGTCCCCACCACCATAACCTATCATGGGAGTTTTTGGATCGGTGGTCCCCTCCTCCATAACCTCAATGGGCAGTTTAATTTTTTGTGATCCACACCTCTCATCATCTACAAGGAGTTACAAATAAAAATAAAAATGTTACACAATTTTTTTTATTTTATCATTCACGAATATGTGAAAGGCTAACTTCCTCCCTTGATCACCAACGGTCTAGGTGATGGTCTACATAAGTGAGTTCAAGCACTGTGAGTTCAACGATGTCCTCGTATTTCAATTTCGAGCACCGATTCAAAAGTTACAAAATCACGCTTGCATGTTTACTAAACGTACCAGAAGATTTGTTAAGAAATTAATCCTGGGAACTCTAGGACTTGAAATCGCATGCCATCAATTATTGCGGACTTTTAAAATTTCAATATATAATAAAAAAATTGACATGGAAATTCTGGGTCTTTACACTCCATGCTCTAAAATACTTCACAATACAATACCAAGAAATATCTTCAAAGTAATACAATATTTACTTCTAGATAGATCATCATATATCATGCGCATCAACAATATAATCACAAAAATTATGGGAAAAATCATGTGCAACTATAAATACTCTTGATAAAGAAATTCTTAATAAGTTTGACATCGATAGCCCTACTTTATGATATGTTCCCAAGGTAACAATGGAGTGACTAAGGAGTCAGAATCCATGAAGCAGTACAATATCTCAATGTCTCAAACATTCATGTTTCTTCTAAATCCCATAAAGTAGGACCCACTCATTGATGTATATATTCTTCCCAAGGGATTACAACATCCTATCATTCTTAACCATCGATATAGTGATACCATTCTAAAAACATGATGCAGAACCTAAGCCATTCTCTATAATAAATCTCAGTCACGTAGGTAATAACCCATACTATTAGGAAAACCCATATGTGTTTTAAAGAATATAATTCCAAAAAATGTACGATCCCCACCTTCGTATAGGACAACTCTATGAGAAATTAGCACGTAGAGCTGGAAATTCGAACTACCCATAACCTAAAACTCAAGAAAACATTATGGAGTTATAGTGGGAGACAGACACCTGTTTATAATAAACCTCATTCATGGGAATATTGATCATATGTATTTAGGAACTATGGCTCACAAGAAAAAACAATATTCAAGGGAGTACCTAACGCTATTATTTTCATGTGGTGGACTTTCACCTAATCGTTACTAATGGAGTACTAAATCCATGTTGGTCTGTAGGAAATTTTTCCCATGTATCATTGTGGGGGTAGTGAATTCCACGATGTAAAATAAGGGACACTATTCTTATCATAGAATACTCCCAGGGGAGTACTAGCCCTATGAATTATCTAAACATCATGCCCCAAACCCCATAATTATCACTACAGAGCTATATGCCAAAACTAAAAATATCTCATTGAATAAAAGATCATATCACAGAATATAAAACATACAATATGACCTATGTAAAAAGATACATAGGATAGTTTATTTTGTTTCTAAAACATCTGATAAGAAAATCCTTGAAATCACACCACAAATGTGATTGGTGTCCACATAGAGACATTTGAGTTAGGAACATGTAATGTTGGGGGTAGGGAGTGTAGATGTATGTCTCTCATTCATGTCACATGTGCCCGATAATATCGGGTTGGGAAGGCCTACCCAGTGGTCTCATGGGCTGGCCAATGCACTTGGGCCCTACATTGTGCCAGCATCACTGACTAATCAGTACCACCAGACCTAGTGTTTTCATGTAATTCTCAAGGAACCCCAATCCTCAAATACACATGGATAGTTAAAAAGAATACATTACTTTAAATATATTTTTTTTATTCTCCTAAACACTCCTAATTCTATTTCATCTCAACCTGAGGGAAAACACAACACCTCATAATCAGTAGATCCATCAAATGATTTATCCAAGGATGATTGCTTGGGTATATTTATCATATAACAACTAGGGGGTTCTGAAACATGAAAACCCACAAAATTAAATAATTCTAAACAAACAAAATTCTGGGACACTACCTATAACACTGTATTTCAACACCAAATCATGCATCATTGAACTACTGATCCATGAACACTAGAAACACATCATGATTATTAGAACATGTTTCCATGATTCAGTGAAATATTTGATAAATTTTTTTTGAGTGTCAAATAAATAAATTTATGAATGTAGGTTTATGTATTCATGGTTGGATAAAATGGTTGAAATTTATTTGAATGAATAAAATGTGAAAAATATATTAACATAGTATGGAGAAATATGGATAAAATTTTGGGATAATAAGTTTCCACAACTAGTGATTTAAATGTTTTAATATAGATATTTTCATGGTTTTTCTAGAGTGTAAAAGAAAGGTGTGTTGTGGGATGATTCTACCGGTTATGTTTTCTTATCTTTATGTCTTAATTTGGGGTGTGATTTCTTAGGGTTGTGTCCTGTTTTTGGTTGTGAGTGATTAAGGTTGTAACCTGATTTTATGAGGTCGCAATGTGGGGAAGTGGGGTTATGGTTAGGGAAGGTTATGGTGATGATGATGTGGTTTTTATTATGACAATGTGATAATTGTATAATTAAAATTTATTGGGAGATATTACATTCTATTACATGTTGATATAATGTGAAGCATAACATAGATGGAGAGATGGTCTTTCCTATTATGGTAAATTTTTTGATGGTTGTGATATTCATCTAGAAATTGTGATGTGATATCATTATGATTATGTTAATTTATTTTGAATCATATCATATATTATATATCCCCATAAATTCTAAATTCCATTTGTTACTTATGATATTCCATTGTTTAATTAGCTATGGTTATGCAAATATTGTTGAATTATATGTAATGTATTGTTTTCCAACTTTAATAATCACACTCTATATTTGATTTTTCGATTCATATATGTCTATCCCATAATATTCCTTCCACATGGATGTAGATGAGTTTAATACATTCTCACCCATACATTGTTTGTTATTTCTTATTCAGGATATTCTGATGGATATTTGAGAAGATGTTCATGTAGTTTCGACTGAGTTATAAATTAACCCAGTGCCTTTGGTTTACATTCATGTACATATTTTTTATGAATTTATGTCATGTAGGTAACAATTAGGTTATGGAAGCATATGTTTTCTATGATGGGAACCTTTGGATGTTGGTTTATTGGGTTGTTTTATTTTCTTGATAATTAAGAGGGTAGTGGCTCCTATTCATATGATAGATACCCTTAGTCCTAGTTGTCATCTCTTGACCAATTGGTGGAAGGATTTTGTGGAAAATATTATCCTCTCTACCTACCCATGAGTGGATTCAGTAGGGATTGGTAACAACTCGTGGCACTCCAAAACTCAATTTTTTAATAGTGACATTGTTTTCACTAATAAATATTAATCCTCTTTGAGAAAATATTTAAGTACTGAAAATATAACTTCATCAACTTAATTCACTATCTATATTCCCCCTTTTTCATTACATAGATTTTTTTAGATTTAAACATAGTTAATCTATAATAAAAACATAATAGAACCTTTCCAAAATTCATGTCCTATATCAATGGAAGGCTTACATAAATAGTTGGAAATATAGAGGAATAATGATTCTCATATTACTATATAGAATAATAAGAATTAATGACATACAACTTGTTTGAACATTTTATAACTCTATAAAGAGCATCATAAATGATTGAAGATAGTTTTCCTTCAACTGATTCTATATGAAATTCAATTAATCAATTTCATAGTCCAGTATGAATATCCTATAACTCTACCACCATCACTATAGAAGCATTACATGGTTCATGAATGAACATATGTTTTGAGAGCATGAATAGAAATTTATAAAAATGTACTAATAATTGAATAAAAATTTAATCATCATTCTTGTAAAAATGTAAATCACATAAAACATATTCAATTAATGATAAAATATTGGGGTCAGATAATCACGAAAAACGAACCTAAATGTTGTATAATAGCCTCGTCAGTGCAGATCTAAATTCACACTTATTGTTTATTTGAATTTCATGTCTCTAATATTAGAAAAAAAATTAAAACTAGTGGTCATAGTAACATAAATCATGTTATAAAATCATAAAATCATACATCAACTAAATATTATGGCCTCATCTAAAAACACATTGGTATTTGAGAAATAAATGTTTACAAAACCAAATAAAATAACAAAATAAGTAAATCAAAATCTAGATAATTATTTTTATAAAATATTTAAGCACTATAAAATATTCTACATATAATACACATATAAAATATAAGAGAAACTCATGAATCCAAAAAAATCAATTGTTTTTGATCCATTCACTTTGTTTTCCATATTCCATAAATCACTAGAAGTATTGTACACCCCAATGGATCTCCATGTATGGGTAAAATAATATTAGGAAATGTTTTTTTGGTAATGTATGTTGTTTGTGTTTCATGGTATGATGTATTTTTTTGTACTTATTTCTTCTATAAATGAATTTGAAATTTATTATGATATTAAAATGAAAGTTGAAACTAAAACTTTCTAAATATATTTAATAATATAAATCATTGATATTTATATTTATATTGATATTATGAAATATATTGGATTCATACATTACAATAAATTTATAATCCCTATATGAATATGATTTTGAACACTACTAAATGGATGTGAGAAAAATAAAAGCTAATAGAAATAATTATAGAGACAATAAAATATGTATCCAAATAATCACTTAAACATGTTATGTGAATTATATATATGTTTATTTTTTCTTGTGTGTGTGTGTTCAATATATATATATATATATTAGTTATTGGGTGATATATTAACATAAAATGTTCACATTATATGTATTTTGTGCATTCAATAATCTCATAATATATATTACTTAATAAATATATAATATATCAAAATATTTTACATTTATATTCAATGGAATAGATTTTCTACGTCGTACTCAATGAAATTCATAACTACACCAATGTGCCTAATTTTTTTAACACCATAACCAGGACATCAATACTTAAAAGGCCTTAACATGAATAAATATATGATAAATTTATATTCAAAAAAACAATTGAAAAAATAATAATTCTTATATTAGAAGAATATCTAAAGTCTCTACACATAATTAAGACCCATTACTAATAAATAAATGTGTAAATATTCAAATCAAATAGAAAACCAATCACTGGGATATTTCTATTTTTATCCACATAATCACTTTAACAAGTTATTTTTAGTACGTATATTATATTAATATATTTTGTGAATGATAGAAAAAAATTATTTTAATTTCATGTACATGGCATGTCTATGGTATATAATAAATAATTCATAAATTGTTTAAAAAATATTTCATGAGGAATAATTCCTCCCGCAGCTATTTCCCTAAATGAGTCATCACAAAATGATCAATATTGATCGATGTAGATCTTAAGAAATAGGGTATGAAAGCTTGTATAGATTCTAGAAGGGCTTACTCAAGTGAAGTAAATGACGACACATCACACAGGTGGATCTCGTCAAGGTGTGTTTATCTAGGTCTACAGGCTATGAGGGTTATCCCATGTTTTAGGTTATGGGGATGGGGGGAGGTGTGAATTTATCCCACTTTACAACAATGTAATAGTGAATAATTCTAACTATCATATACTATAGAATAGTAGACATATTTTGAATTAGGTAGAAAATTTTATCACTCTCATTTTTATCTTATTTCATGGCAGGGTTTTTTTTATGGTGAAACTCTAATATTCTCTCTATATTTGTGCTCCTGAATCTGAGTGCGATTTTTCCTATCTCTGGAATAGGAATTATTACCAAAACACATAAATCAATGTGTCCTATGATATCTTCTTTTAGTTATTTTCATATTTTTTATTTTTCATTTCTTTCTGTCCAAACATGTTATGTCACTACGACTCCTAGTGTTTCCATAGAAATTACCAATTATATTATTCAACATTTATGTTCGCTCTTGAATATTATATATATAAATTAATGTGTTTTATATTCTTACTGTTTATATTAGCTTATTATTCAATACATATCAATGTGAAATAATCATAAACAATAATATATTACATAAAAGAACTTATATATATGCTATGTATTATTTGTACAATGAAAAATTCACATGGAAGATACAATGGCACCTGAGACCTCAGATATTTATAAATAAATTCACATATTCCATTGTATGTTTTAAATTGAACTGTGGAAGTATTATGATTATTTAAAAAACAATAATCTATTTATGAGTATTTTAGACCATATAAATAAGACGATGAATATTAAGATAAATATCTAATAGTAACACCAAGTAATCGAGTTAATGACAAAATGAGGAATAATATTAGTACTTATATGAATAAAAAACATGATTTTTATATATTAATACAGGGTAATAATTAATAAATTTTTTGATATTAACATAAAAAAGGAAACTAGAAACATCTCTCTTGGACACGGAGTTGTAAGTGGTATTATATTCTAAAATACTCATATTTGCAAGAATGTAAGGATGTGGTTGAAATGTTATTTACAACCAAATAAAATTGAATTTGTAAAACCTCCTTGGGGATCTCATTTATAACAAGGACATGTTAATTGACCCTAAAATGGTTGAAATCAACATTTCATTGCGACTACCTATGAATGACATTGAGATAAATAGATTTTCGATACTAGAAGACTATTAATTTTTCATTATCTAATATTTTTAAAGGATAACATATCTTATGATAACATTTAGGATAAGGGGTATTACATTAAAATATAATGATGATGGAAAAAAATTTATTCAAGAGTTTAAGATCTAAATCACTTCATCATGTATCCTAATAATTCAAAGACCATGGAAGGGTTATTTCATGTATTCTGATTCGTCTCATTATGGATTTGGATGAGATATTATTCCATGACACCATGTCACATCCCATGATTCATAATTATGGTGGACGTAAGAAAATAGCTATCTAACTCACAAGTATGGTTGTATAAGCATTAAATACATGTCACTATAATCTCTTTGATGAAAAGATTATGACTTTCATCAATTATGTGATCATGAAGAACATATTATTACATAGGGACATGAACATAAGTAAATATAGATAGATGGGGTGTCTCCATTTCTTTGAATTTAAATTGGTTTATACACATATAAAAGGTAATTCAGTGGATGATGGTTTTAGAAAAACATTTTATTACCATCTGGTCGTGGAGGATCCTATAAGGCCCCGACCTTAAACATTACTTAATCTTGAGTTATTACAAGATTACACCTCGAGGATCTTTTCAGGATTAGAGTTTTAGGGATTTAGATCATAAAACATGAATTACATTCCATATATAAACAAAGTGTTTCCAAAAAGATAGTATTAATTTTTCCATTCAATATAAACATATTTAAAATAAAACATGGATTCATTCTTGAAACTTCCTTGACAGTAACATCATATCATGTGCCTTTCCCGTGACTTGTGAAAAACATTTCAAAAAAATTGGGATGAGCATAAAAAGCTCAATATGGGTTACAAAAATATGGAAAGGAAACATGGGTACATATATACATATTAATGAAATCATACTTTACCCATAAAAAATAAGCCTTTTAACAAACCTCATCAAATCATGAATAAATCTTAGAAATCATAAGACAGAAAGGTAACATGAGGCATTCATAACATTCTTACGTAGAGAGTAACCCTCTTGGTTAGTTTTGGAATACCCATCACAATATATTCCCTAAATATCTTCGGAGAAACCTTAACGCTTCACTCCTTCACTTTACCCAATGCATTAGAGAGATATATCGATCTCACCTGCCATTAGTTTATCATGGAACCACCCGTATTCATAATAATTCCCAAGAACCATAACATAATCGTATCACATAAAACATGCATAATGGAAACATAACATTTCCACATTTCAATCACAAGATATCAATAAAAAACATTGATATAATAAAGATCATTATGAAACCCATTTTAAATACCAAAATAAAATAAAAGTAAAACATGGTATTTATTTTTCATTTAAAAAAAGGTATGGCTTGTAGAGGAAGCCAAAAATTAAATAATGGTCACGACAGCAGAGAAGTCATTGTCGCCACATACGTATGACAAAAAATTATTCCCTTTTGTCATTTATTAAACGCTTCGTATAAAAAAGATTCCTTTTGAATAATAGTAATAGTCAAAGGGGTTTATACACTATATAAAAGGAAGTTGTGTATAAAACAAAATATGCCTCAATGAAAGGAGATTGAGACGAAGTCCCATACCTCAGGTCTGACTTGACTCAGTCGTTCTTTAATCTCTTGAATAATAAACTTTATTTAATTTCTACTTGTTTAAGAACCTTTTTCAAGTTCAGCATTCCTTTTATATCACTTATTTCCATGTCATGAACACTATGTAATTATTTAAGTTAAAAACGGTTGTTTTAACGATCATTGGTACATGAGTCAAAAATAAACCCTTTATAATTACATGTTTTTCATGTATCCATTATATCCAGAATGGTATTCATGATGTAGATATCATATATTTCATATATATCCAGTACATGCATGCATTTATAATATTATATAACATTTAGAGGTAAGAAATGAAATGCACTTTCATTTATATTTCATATTTTTATGGAATGGAATCATAATTATATAAAGATATATTATAATTCCAGTATATTGTCATATATAATACCATTAATTAAATCCTTTATACGTCCCACATATGGCATTAACAAAATCAAATCAATTTGAGGGGCTGGTAGTCCGCACTTCCTTAAATAAAGATATCGCGTTATCCATAATGGAAACCATAAAGGTTATCCCAAAATGAAAAAAAATAAGATTAAGGAAAATATAAACATATTATATATCATATATAAATATAGTGACATATTAATGGCCACCTTTGAAGGTGTTAGAAGAATATTGAACAATCATCGTTTCGTGAGGCAGAAATTCGCCATCCACAGAAACAGTATGTTCTTTAACCGTTAGATGTAGGTATGTGTAAGTGTAGCTCTAATAATTATTAAAAAAACAACATATTATATTTAAGATACTAGAGTTGGTACAAAAGAAATGAACAAAAATAGTTTAGGGGGTTGTAGAAGTAAAATAATACAAAAGGACTCAAATGAAGACATTACCTTAAAATCGGGTAACTCCCTTTTGTTTGAGCTCAAAGGCTTGGTTGGGAAGAATTTTTCCCAATGTGAGGCTTTAAGGAGTAATATAGGGATGTGGAGAGACAAAATGGGCAGGGTGTGGCCGAGCCAAAGGCTTTGGATGTGTGGTTAAGGAGGTAGAGGTGGGGTCCTTTTATAAGAGGAGAGGAGGGGCACTCTTGGAAAGTAAAGAAATGTTACTTTGTTTTAAAATGAGTCTCGGATTAAAAAGGTCCCACATTGAAATAATTATAGGGTATTGTGATAAGGGTTCTAAATTCACCCATCCAAAAGGTTTTGGACATGTTTAGGTCATATATTTTACATTATCATTTCTTTTTATTTAAATCCTTTATTAATGAGGTAATCGTTGCATCATCATGATGTCATAAATATATTAATTTATTTAATGTCTAAAATTTATAAAAAAATATCATGATGTAGGAAAGATTTTAATCTTTATAATTAATATTTATAGTAAAAAATATGACTTTTATGACCCCATGTAATTTTTTTTTGTAAAACAACTCATGTTTGTGTCATTTATACTTTTACATTAAATAAAAAGTTATTTATGTCATTTCCCAACAAATGTGGCTCAATGGGGTAACCAAGTTGACCCATGGATTGACTTGGTCGGCCATGACACATCCAATAAGTGTAGGACATGTGTATAGGTATTTTCATTTTATTATAATATCAATTTTGCCTTAAATTGCACTAATTACCTCTAATCGCGATTAAAAACGTAAAAGTTACTATTCACCAAAAAATTATCTTAATCTCATTGAACCACATTGTACTTATTAATGACAACAATGTATGTTGGATTTTTGAAAATCAAATCACTGAAGTGAAAATGTTTCTTTTAAACGAAAAATCAGTTTCTTTAACTACCACTTAGTGGTTTCACTATTCATAAAAAATTGATGTTTTTCAGAAATATACCAAAACATCACCCTAAGATATATTTGATATTCCGAATTCAAATATGTGGTCTATTTTAAAAAATTCAAAACATATAAGTTGAATTAATTAATTTAATAACTAATTCCCGCTGTCAGAGCAAATAGCGTGTTTTTATGAAAAAATAAGTATCAAAATATTGACACTAGTTTAAGTCCAATTTCAAAGTGAAACTAATTACAATGACCACTATTGGATTAAATGGTAAAAATATATTCTAATTTTACTTTAAAACCAATTCAAAAGATAATATAATTATTTAAATAAATTAGATTAAAATGTAGTTTTGATGTAAAATGATGTATTTTTCACTATTCATTAAACAAATGAACATTGTCAGAAAAATACCAAAAAATCACACAAAGTAAATTTTGATGTCCCAATCATAAAGAATAAGTTTATTTTGACAAACATAGCTTATAAAATTTTCAAAATATAGATTTAAAAATGGTTTTCCATCAAAAGGCAGTAAAACAATCTTTTAAAAATAATAATGTATTCCACGCTTAAGATTGGATTTATTTTCATTTTGAGCCTCTAAAACACTATCTAATTCATTAATAGACATAGATAAAAATATCTATTATTCATTACTTACTTGGGATGTTACATCCTTCCCCCCTTTATAAAATCGTATCCCCGCAATTTATTTACTTATCAAATTAATGGGGGTACTTATCCCTCATTTCATTTGCAGATTCCCATGTTGCCTCTTCCATAATGTGGTTTTTTCACAAAACCATTACCTAATTAATCACCTTATTCCGTAACACTTGCTCCCTGTGGTCAAGAATCTGGATCGGTTGTTCCTTATAAGATAGGTTCTCTTCCAGCTAAACTACCTCTGGACTCAAATCATGAGATGGATCTGGAATATACTTTTTTCAACATTGAAACATGAAAAAAAAATTGTACCTGAGATAAACTCGGAGGTAAAGCCACTCGGAGAGAAACTGATCCAACTCTCTCCAGAATTTCATATGGTTCAATGAACCTTGGACTCAACATTCCTTTCTTACCAAATCGCATCACACTTTTCCATGGTGATACTTTGAGAAAAACATGATCACCTACCTCAAAAGAGAGATCACTTCTCCTGTTGTCCACATAACTCTTCTGCCTACTCTGAGCTGTTCTCATTTGTTTCTGAATCAGCTGAACTTTTTCTGCCATCTCTTTTACCAATTCTGGTCCAATCAACTTCCTTTCACCCACTTCATCCCAAAATGCTGGAGTTTGACACTGCTTCCCATATAATGCCTCAAATGGTGCCATCTGTATACTAGAATGAAAACTGTTATTATAAGAAAACTCAACCAATGAAAGTTGTTTGTCCCAACTTCCCTGATAATCCATCAATCAAGCTCGTAGCATATCCTACAAGGTCTGAATTGTTCGTTCTGACTGCCCATCTGAATGCAGATGAAAAGCTGTACCAAAATTTAATTCAGTATCCAACGACTCCTGAAGGCCTTTCCAAAAGATAGAAGTAAACCTGGGATCACAGTCAAGTACAATGGAGTGGGAAACTCCATGTAACCTGACTATCTCTTTAAGATACAAACGGGAATGTTGATCTAGGGAAAAAGTATCTTGTATAGCATGGAAATGAGCAGACATGGTCAAGCGATCAAGAATAATCCAGATTGCATTATTACCTCAAGGGGTCTTCAACAATCCCACAACGAAGTCCATGGATATATTCTCCCATTTCCACTCTGGAACTGGTAAAGGCTAAAGAATCTCATTCAGTAACAACCAGTCTACTTTAACCTATTGACAATTCAAACACTTCATAGTAAAATCAGTAATATCTCTTTTCATTCCATCCCACCAGTAATACTCCCGCAGATCTCTGTACATCTTAGTACTACCAGGATGAACTGAAAATGGAGAACTATGAGCTTCACATAACAACTCTCTCTTAAATTGTGAATCACAAGGCACACAAAATCTCTTCCCAAATCTGAAAACACAGTCATTATAAGTGTTGAATTCAGACAACTTACCATTCTGAACTAGCTCTACCTTTTTCTGCAACTCACTGTCTTGCTTCTGTGCTTGCTTGATTCTGTCTGATAGAGAAGATTTCACTAATACCTAAAACAAAACAGAAGAACACCCTGTACCAAAAACCTCTATGCCAAAGTTCATCAAATCCTTAACCAAAGGATCGCATTCCAAACACAACATTTCTAATGAAGCATTAATTTTTCGACTCAAAGCATCATTCACTTTATTTTCTTTTCCCGGATGGAAACTAATCGTACAATCATAATCCTTGATTAATCCAGCCATCTCCTCTGTCTCATGTTGAACCCTTTTTGAGTGAATATATACTTTAAAATTTTGTGATCGGTATATATTTCACACTTTACTCCATACAAATGATGCCTCAAAATTTTTAAAGCGAAAACAACAGCAGATAATTCCAAATCATGTGTATGGTAATTTACCTCATGAGTTTTCAACTAACGTGAAGCATAAGAAATTACCTGATCATTATGAATAAAGACACAACCAAGTCCTTTCAATGAAGAATCATTGTAGATAACAAACTCACCATTCATAGAAGGAAGTTCCAAAACTGGAGCATTCGCCAATCTTCTTTTCAACTCCTGAAAACAATCATTACATTATTTTGTCCAGATAAATGTAACACCCGTCTGAGTTAGATTAGTCATTGGACTAGATAACCGTGAAAAAATTCTAACAATCCTTCGGTAAAAGCCTGCCAAACCAAGGAAGCTACGATTCTCAGTTACATTTGTTGGTCTTGGCCATTCTTCAACAACCCTTGTTTTTGCAGGATCAACAGTTATAACATCTTTAGAAACAATGTGGCGAAGGAATGAAATTTGTTGCAACCAAAACTCACACATGCTGAATTTTCCATACAATTTCTTTTCATTCATGGTTTGAAAAATAACCCTTAAATGTATTTCATGCTCATCTTTAATTTTATAAAACACCAAAATATCATCAATGAAAACCACCACAAACTTATCCAAGAGCTCATGGAAAATTATATTCATTATGTCCATGAATACAGCAGGTGCATTGGTTAGCCCAAAAGGCATTAATACAAATTCATAATGTCCATATCTTTTACAGAACACGGTCTTCAGAATATCTTCCTCCTTTACCCTTAGCTAATGGTACCACGATCTCAGGTCAATCTTTAAAAAAACTGAGCTCCCTGGAGCTGATAAAAAAAATCATCGATATGAGGAAAAGGATATTTGTTCTTAACAGTGATGTTATTAAAGGCTCTATAATCAATGAAAAAGTCTCATAGAACCATCATTCTTTTTAAAAAATAAAACAGGAGCACCCCATGGTGATGTGCTAGGTCGAATGAAACCTTTCTCTAATAAATCTTGCAATCGCTTCTTCAACTCTAAAAGTTCAATTTGAGCCATTCGATAAGGGGGTTTTGAAATTGGCTTAGCATCATGAAATAATTCAACAGTAAATTCAACATCCCGATCTGGTATTATTCAAGGCAACTCATCAGGAAAAACATCAGGATTTTCATTTACCACTGGCACATCATTAATCTGAAAAGTTCCTTTATTTTCAATGATGTGTGCAAGGTAACATTCATTTCCATCTTTTACAAGTTTCTCGGCCTCTTGATATGTTAACAACAGTAAGGGTTCATTCTTGTACACAAACTAAAAGTCTTTCTGAAATGAAATGTCTTTAGCTCTACAGTCAATCATAGCATGGTAAATAGAGAGCCAATCCATACCCAGGATAACATAAAACTCTACTAGAGGTAGAACAATAAGGTTTTCAAGTAAGTTCTTTCCACAGATAAGGATAGGAAGATTCTTATAAACTCTTTTTGCCTCAACATTTCCCCCAGGTGTTTTTACCAATAGTTCAGGAGTCATTTCTTGAGATGGTATTCCCATTTTACTAGAAAATTTTTCAGAGTTGATAGAATGTGTAGACCCCGAATCAAACAACACACTGGCATAATCTGAAAGAACAACAAACGATGTACCTGATACAACATCAAATGATGGCCTGACATCTGCTAAAGAAGTTGCAAAGGATTTCACCACCCCTTTCTACTTGTATTCTAATTTCTTCCTATCACTCAAGCTCTTTGTTTGACACTCGTTTTCATAGTGACCCATCTCATTGCACTTAAAACATTTCACTAAATGTCAATCAAATTTGGAATTACCATCACCTTTATCATTTTCAGTGCAATCACGAGCCTTATTTCCCATCTTACCACATCGGTATCACTTTACAGAATTCAGAAGACATTCCCTAGCATGCCTTTTTCAACATTTATCACAAACTGGAAACTTAGTTTTCTTACCATCAGATTTTTTTAAAGAATTCTTCCCTTTCTCCTGCCACCTCAGTCTCTTCTTCTGCTGGTTGTTATAGAATACTTGATCATCGAAAAACTCCATTTCCACCTTCTCAGCACATCAAATAAGATTTTCATAACATTTAAACTCATGAGAAGCTAATGCCCTTCGATATTTTGGTTTTAATTATGATTAAAAACGATTGATTTTACTATCAAGGTCTCAGATAAAATTTGGATCATAACTTGACAATCGAGTGAACCTTTCTTCATAGGCAGCCACAAAGTCTTCCTCTTGACCCAATTCCATGAATTGTTTTTCCATCCTAATTCGAACAGCCTTAGGAAAATACTTATCAAGAAACATACCTTTGAATTCATCCCAGTCGAGAGAATCAATCTCATCAGCATCCCTGATATTTTTAACCATTGACCACCAATGATCTGCTTCACCCACCAAACGGTAAATAGCAAGACTAACCTTTTTATTGACAGAACACCCCATGAAATCAAAAATCTTCTCTAGTGCTTTAATCCACCATTCAGCTAGCACAAGGTCAGATGATCCTCTGAATGATGGGAGATTTTGCCTCACGAAATGTTCCACCACTGACATGTTCCTTTGTGGTTGATCTGGCTGATCTCGTGCATGGATACCACCTCCATTTATCACATTAGTCAACTGCGCCATTACTACAACAAACTGTTCAGTTCCAATTCTGACCATCTCAGGATGGTGATTCCGAAGGTTATTTCCTTCTGCATGCCTTCCTAGCACTGCTTCCATGTTTCTTCGGCAGAAAACCATTCTGAACAAACATGTCTTAGATGAAGTAACATGGTAATCTTCAAATGCTACATCACTTCAATTTGACCAAAGAAAAATATTTTTGGATAATCATTTAATAAAATTCTAACTGCTAAAGTTATCTAAACCGCCCTATGATACCAACTATAAGGCCTTGGCCTTTAAAATTACATAATCTGGAGTTATTACAATATTACACCTTGATGATATTTTCAGGTCTAGAGTTCTAGAGAATTAGATCATAAAATTTGCTTTACATTCCACATATAAACAAAGTTGTTACATAAAGATATTATTCATTTTTCCCATCAACGGAAATATATTTAAAATAAATCATGGATTCATTCTTGACACTTCCTTTACACTATCATCATATCATGTACCTTTCCCATGACCTGTGAAAAACATTTCAAAAAAACTTTGGATGAGCATAAAAAGATCAGTATGGGTTATAAAAATATGGAAAGGAAACATGGGTACATATATACATAAGAATGAAATCATACTTAACCCATAAAACATAATCACTTTAACATACCTCAACAATTAATGAATAAATCAAAGAAATCATAAGACATAAAGGTAACTTGAGGCATTCATAACATTCTTACGTAGGGAGTAACCCTCTTGGTTACGTTTGAAATACCCATCATAGTATATTCCCTAAATCACTGCCGAGAAACCTTAACGTTTCACTCCTTCACATTACTCAATGCATTGGAGAGCTATATCGGGCTCACCCGACCATAGATTATCACAGAACCACCCGTCTTCATAACAATGCCCAAGAACCATAACATAATCGTATCATATAAAACATGCATAACAAAAACATAAAATTTCACATTTCAATCACAAGATATCAATACAACACATTGATATAATAAAAACATTATGAAAACCATTTTCAATACCAAAATAAATGAAAAGTAAAACATGGTATTAATTTTTCATTTTAAAAAATGTATGGCTTGTAGAGGAAGCCGAAACTCAAATAATGGTCATGGTGGCGGAGAAGTCGTTGTCGCCGCATACGTACGACAAAAAAAACATTCTCTATTGTCATTTAGTAAACACTTCATATAAAAAAGATTCCTTTTTAATAATCGTAAAATTCAAAGGGGTTTAAAAACCATATAAAAGAAATTTGTGTATAAAACAAAATATGCATCAATGAAAGGAGATTGAGATGAAGTCCCATACCTCAGGTCTGAATTGACTCGGTCGTTCTTTAATCTCCTGAATAATAAAATTGATTTAATTTCTACTTGTTTAAGAACCTTTTTCATGTTCATTATTCTTTTTATATCACTTGTTTCCATGTCATTATCACTATGTAATTATTTAAGTTAATAACGGTCATTTTAACGATCATTGGTACATGAGTCAAAAATAAACCCTTTATAATTACAAGTTGTTCATGTATCCATTATATCCAGAATGGTATTCATGATTTAGATATCAAATATATCATATATATCCAGTAAATTCAGGCATTTATAATATTATATAACATTTATAGGTAAGAAATGAAATGCACCGTCCATGGAGATGGTAAGCCGTAACTACGCATGAACGCTACTTTCATTTCTAATTCGTATTTTTATCGAATGGAATCATAATTATATAAAGATATATTATAATTCTAGTATAATATCATATATTATACCATTAATTATATCCTTTTTATGTCCCACATATGGCATTAACGAAGTCAAATCACGTTGAGGGGGTGGTAGTCCGCAGTTCCTTAAATGAAGATATCATGTTTACCCATAATGGAAACCATAAAGGTATTCCCAAAATGAAAAATACAGAATCTTAATAAAACATAAACATATTAAATATCATATATAAATAAAGTGACATCTTAATGGCCAACTTTCAAGGTGTTAGAAGAATATTGAACAATCATCGTTTCGTGAGGCCGAAATTCGCCATCCACGGAAACAGTATGTTCTTTAACAATTAGATGTAGGTGTGTGTAAGTGTAGCTAGAATACTTCTTATAACAACATCATAGTATATTTATGATACTTTATTTTTTACAAAAGTAAAGAATAAAGTGAGTTTAGGGGGTTGGAGAAGTAAAAAAAAACAAAAGGACTCAAGTGAAGACATTACCTTAAAATCGGGTAACTCCCTTTGGATTGAGATCAAAGGCTTCCTTGGGAAGACTTCGGCCCAAGGTGAGTCTTCAAGGAGTAATATATGGATGTGGAGAGACAAAATGGGCAGCGTTTGGTCGAGACAAGGGGCCTTGGAAGTGTGGGTATGGAGGTAGATGTGGGGGCCTTTTATAAGAGGAGAGGAGGGGCACTCTTGGAAAGTAAAGAAATGTAACTTTATTTTAATATGAGTTTTGGATTAAAAAGGTCCCAAATTGACATAATTCGAGGTTAAGGTGATAAGGGTTCGAAATGAACACATAAAATAGGTTTTGGACATGTGTAGGTCATATATTTTACATTATCTTTTCATTTTATTTAAATCCTTTATTAATGAGTTAATCGCTGCATCATCATGATGTCATAAATAATTTAATTTATTTAATGTCTAAAAATTATAAAAAAAATATCATGATGTATGAAATATTATTTTATTTTTTATGAATATTTATAGTCAATAATCTGACTTGTATAACTCCATGTAAAAATTGATTTAGTAAAACAACTCATGTTTGTTTCATTTTTACTTTTACATTAAATAAAAAGTTATTTATGTCATTTCCCAACCAATGTGGCTCCATGGGGTCCCCAAGCTGCCCCATGGATTTTCTAGGTCGGTCATGACACATCCAATAAGTTTAGGACATGTGTCTATGTATTTTCATTTTATTATAATATCAATTTTTCTTTAAATTGCACTAATTACCTCTAACCGCGATTAAAAACATAAAAGTTACTATTCACAAAAAAATTATTTTAATCTCATTGAACCACATTTTACATTATAATGACAACAATGTATGTTGTATTTTTGAAAATCAAATCACAGAAGTGCCAATTTTTCATTTATACGAAAATTCAGTTTCATTAACTACCACTTAGTGGTTTCAGTATTCATCAAAAATTGAATTATTTCAGAAATATACCAAAACATCACCCTAAGCTATATTTGATATTTCGAATTCAAAAATGTTGTCTATTTTACAAAATTCGAAACATATAAGTTGTATTAATTAATTTAATAACTAATTCCCTCTTTCAGAGAAAATAGCGTGTTTTTATGAAACAATAAGTATCAAAAGATTGTCACTATTTTAAGTCCATTTTCAAAGTGAAACTAATTACAATGACCAATATTGGATTAATTGGTAAAAATATATGCTAATTTAACTTTAAAACAAATTCAAAAGATAATATAATCATTTAAATAAATTAGATTAAAAATCAGTTTTGATGTAAAATGAAGTATTTTTCACTATTCATTAAAAAATGAACATTGTCAGAAAAATACCAAAAATTTACACAAAGTAAATTTTGATGTCCCAAAAATAAAGAATAAGTTTATTTGGACAAACATAGATTATAAAATTTTCAACAGATAGATTTAATAATGGTTTTCCATCAAAAGGCAGTAAAAAAATCTTTTAAAAATATTAGTGTATTCAATGCTTAAGATTGGATTTATTTTCATTTTCAGCCTCTCAAACACTATCTAATTCATTAAAAGACATAGATAAAAATATCTATTATTCATTACTTACGTGAGATGTTACAGATCCTGAGGAGAGAGGCCTGATAATCATACACACCATTGTAAGGGAATTCAATATAATGTGATTGATAAATTTGGTTAGAATTTTATTTATTCACCACACTCCCTACAATATCATATTATCTTTTACCTTTCATTTTTATTTTGAAGTTGTACATTGTATTTTTATTTATTTTCTAAGACTCTCTGTTTTTTATTTTCATAACTATCATTTTTTATTCTTTTTAATATTTAGTATTAACCATTAGTGGATTCATTTTATGAAAAATATATTATTTGGTGCATAGAGTTATTATTTTAAATTTTCATATAGTTTCATAATAAATGAATAATAAAACTATTATGTTCATTTAGTGATGTTTTTCTATTTGAAACTACAGTTTGATGTTACCTTCCATGTCATTCACTTTTCTATACCTAGTCTAGAGGGCATAGATATATGATTGGAAAACACCTTGATCACATTAATATACACTATTTCGTGGTTTTGTGCATAAACAAATCATTTTCAATTATTTATAAATTATAAGTTAGTTATTTAAGTACACACAATCTAAAAAATCAGATGCCACTATTGATGAATTCAGTTGTTTTCTATAATTTTAAATTGATGATTTCAGTAACCACATAATTCTCTTAAGTCATATTGATATTATAATTTATATATTATTGGGTTCCCATTTAAATTCATCATTAATCATAAGGTGGTGTTTTTTTCATTAAATATTTTCTCTATGAATTTGGTGTGTTAATTTTTAATTCACTAATAGCTATTTTTTTACAATCTGATGATCATTGTTGAAATACATATGTCTATGAATCATATAAATAAAAATTATGGGAAATGACTAAGTAAAAAATTACTGACCAAGTAGATACCTATCTATTGATTTGTTAAATGAATTTTTATTACTTTTTATAAATATAGAAACACTTGTATTGGAATAAAATAAACTATAAAATCTAAATTTAACATCAATTATTTATTAAGGGGTGAAAAAAATGAATATGTTTTCATAATGAAATAGTTAATGATGGAGTATATATTATTAATATTTTTATTGTTCATAAAACGTGTTTTTGCATTTTTTCTTGTTCAGTGGAGAAATGATGGTTTTCTCTAAAAGATGAAAAAAGAAGTTGAATAGTACAATAATTCTGATGGTGTACATGTGCACACATGATGGTAATCTAACTGTATGCTGTAATTTCTAATGTCTTGGAATGATTTGTTGTATTTTCTATGTGTGAATGGTTGATAGAAGTCCAGAAGAGGATATCAGCATCCTTGAAAGGAGATGGTGATTTATGTATGAATAGTATATTCTTATTCCTTGTACGAATCCCAATCAAAACCATCATACATTTTTTTGTGTGCATATTGATGTTGATGGGAACACATCAATTTTATTAATCTTATTAGGAGACACAAAAACAACTCACATGAAAAAAATACAACTTTTCATTTCATCATCACATGTATAATTTTTCACATTGCTGTAAATAAACATTCACAATAGTACATTAACCTACAAAATCGATTGGACTATTAAACATTGTTGTTGTGAAAAAAATTTCAAATCAAATGAAAAACAATCAATGTAAATAGAAACTTAAATTATAAGACTCAAATATCTCAAAAAAACACATTAAAACATCATATATTAAAAATATAAAATCATATTTTATTTAATAGTATTATAGAAAGAAGTTATATAGAAGTGTTGATGAAACATATTTTTACAAATATAGATTTCTGTATGCTTGTTGACTTTCTAGATCCCCCACCAAAATGATATAATTTTATTGGGGAATTATCCATATTATCTTGAAATATTTATATATGAATTTTACATGAGTTTCCAAATGACATGACTAGACCCATCAAGGCTCCACCAGGGATGATTGAAAGCCGAGTGTGCCACCCTATGTCATCAAAATATAGGTCAAGTGTTGGAAAAAGGCACCTTATTTCCATATCAAACAACATGATAGACTTCATCCAAGTTCATTCCACAATAAATACATATTAAATGAATAAGATAATAAGAAACAATTATAAGATATAAATATATATTCTAAATGGTACACAACGGATTAATGATAAATTAAATAAAAAATACAACCCCAAATTGGTAAATATAAAGGAACAATACATCTAACAGGTCCCTAAATCTGACAGATGCAAGCTAGAGAACTCATCACCATTGTGACCACTCCTACATTGGCCTCTAGATAAAACAAACACATCCACCATCATGGACCCCCATGATTCATAATACGTCACATAGCATCACCAAACATTATATTTTAAGTAATACCTTGTTCAATTCAATCAAGACAATAAGGTAACTTTTTCATCATTGTACCACACAAAAAATGTGAGGGCACAAAGCCTATGCAACTACGAATACATGAAATACTGAAATCGCTTCTAAGTCTAGTATTGATATCTCTATTTTATGCCACATCCCAAAGGTAACCATGGATTTCCATAAGGATTCAGAATCCTTAAATAAGTCAAATACTTCATGCTCTCCAACATTTATGTTTCATTCATATACTATAAAAAATTACATACTAATTGAAATACACTTCACACCCAAGTGAACACCACACCTTATCATTCAAAACCCTCGATTCAGTGCTTGCATTCATGAAATTTGTAGGGGAACCCAAGCCTTTCTCTAGAATAGATCCTGATTCAGGGGGTATTAACCACTAATGAATGAACCAACAATTCCTTTTGTAAAGGATATAATTTCAAAACAAATGAATGATCCCCCATGTTTTAAAATCCAGAATCACATGCCACCTTTATGGAATTATAGTGGAAGACACACACCTCCTCAAAAGACATCTAAATAAGGGGATAATTGAACGTATGTATAAATGACATGCGCCTTACTAGTAGACATATCCTTCGATGGAGTACCAAACCCTATTGATATCATTCTGTGGAATTACACCTAATTGGAATCAATAGAGTACCAAATCCATGTCCTTAGA
Organism: Viscum album; assembly: GCA_963277665.1. NCBI lineage: Eukaryota > Viridiplantae > Streptophyta > Magnoliopsida > Santalales > Viscaceae > Viscum > Viscum album. The sequence goes on from OY728141.1 coordinate 887,686,132, forward strand.
GTGGGAAATCACCCCACGTATCTTGGGGTGTACTGAAATCCATGATAGAAAACAAGGGCCATGGACCCTCTATAATATACTATATGGGGAGTACTGGCCTAGTGAATGATTTTAAAATAATTCCCCAATACTCATCATCATCTCTACATAGGTAAATCCTAATGATTCTTATTTTTCAATGAAAATGGCTTCCTATGGCTGAAGAAAAAACATTTGAATGATCTATGTCAAAAAATACAAAGGATCTGTTATTTATTTTCCTAAAACACACATCCGACAAGAAAATAATTGATTTCACCCCACAAAGGTGATTGGTGGGCCACATTTTGTTCCTTGGGAGATCCACATGGAATTTTGGTGGTTATGAGTGTAGGTGGATGGATCCCATGGATGAAATGTGTGCCCTCCTGGGTCAGGTAGGCCAGACATTCCCGAATGGCTAACAGGATGGCCAATGCGCTTACGACCTGCATTGAGCTGGCCCGGCCGACAAACCTGCACCACCCAACCCAATGCAATCTTTTTGTACCCAATTTAACAACACACATAAATACACTCATACAATTAAAAATATTAAATTATTTTTTATATATTATTTATGAACACTACAACACTCGTAGTTTTATGTTGTCTCGTCCCGTGGGTAAACAATGCACCTCAATATTAGTAGATACATCAAATGGGTTTTAAAAGGATTATTATTTGGTGTAAATTTATTATTTTACATCTATAGTGGTTCTTACACATGAAATCTCAAAAAAAAATGAGATTATTATTTATAAGAAAAAATCATATTCTCTATACAAAACCCTCTCTATCCAGCACACATTTTGCATCATTGAACTACTAATCCATGATCTCTATAAATGCATCAATAAAACTAGATGTTTACATTTTTTAATGATTTTGATAAGCCTATTGTTAATTTTTACTTGAGTGTAAGATATTTAAATTTAGGATTGTAGTTTTTTGTATTCATGGGATGATCAACTGTTTGAAATAAATTTGAATGAATAAAAAGTGGATAAAATATATGAACATAATATAAAGCATGAGGGATAAAATATTAAGGAAATAATTTACTACCACTGTGGATTTAAATGTTTTAAAATGTATATGATGAATATATTTCTTTATTGCAAAATCTAGTTCCACTTTGCGATGATTCTACTTGTTGATATTTTTTAGGGTTATTTCTTGTTTTGGGCTTTAATGGCTTCTGGTTATGTCACGTTTTTGACATTGATAGATTATGATTATAAGATGATTCAATGATGTTATGATGGAATTATTTGGGGATATGATGGGAGAATGTGGTGAAGATGGTGTGGTTGTTGTTGTGATAATGTAATAATGGGGTGATTCACATGTGTTGAGAGCTAGAAATTCAAATTTCTAGTTGATATGTTGGTGACGTCGAATGTAGGTTGAGTGTTGGGATTTCTTGTTTATCCAAAATATTTTGATGGTGGTGATGTTATGGTAGTAATTATGATGTGAAATGACTATGATAATGTTACATTTTTTGGACTAATCTCATAATATTATATATCCCCGTAAATTCTAAATTTCATTTCTTACTTATGATATGCCATATTATGAATTGATTTGGTGATGTAACTAATGTGGAGTTTTATATATTGTCTTCCAATTATCTTAATTGCACTATTTATTTGATTAGTTTTTTAAAATATGTAAATCCCAAACCCTTTATTCCACATGAACATAGCATAGTAAATCATGTTCTCACACATCCAAAGTATGTTAATTGTTTTTCTAGATAGTCTAAGGGATGTTTGAGTTGTTGTTCGAGTAGCATGTGAAGAATAAGAGAATGATCTAGAGATTTTTTCATCCGTTGTTTCATTAATTTTTTATTATTTGATGTCATGTGTGTAACAATTGTGTTATAGAATAATAATTTTTCCTTAATGGAAATCATTGTGTGTTGATTTGTTGTTTTTGTTTTATTTTCCTAAGAATTAAGAGGTTAATGTCTCCTATTATTATGATAAATACCCGCTATTTTCGTCCTAAACACATAAACTATTAGTGGAAGGCTCTATAGGAAAATTTATCCACCCTTCCCACCCAGTAGGGGATTCTATTGGAATTGGAAATCACTAGTGGCAACTCGAAACTCTATATTCATATAGTGATAATATTATTACTAATAATTTTAAAACCACTTTGACAAAATATGAAAGTACTAACAGACATAACTTAATTCATTTATGTGACTCTATATATTCTCTCTTTTTCAATGCATATCATTTGATAGAATTAAACATAGATGATATACAAGACAAACATAGAATAACTCTACAAATATTCAAGTCTTGCATTAATGGTTGGGAAATTTAAAAAATGGAGATATAGAGAGATAATGTTTCTCATAGTCCTATATATCACAGTAAAAACTGATGATAGAAACCATAGGTCAACATCATATCACTCTATATGGGGAATCGTAGATTCCTTCACTCGGATTCCATTCAAATTCATAAATTTGGATATTCAATTCATTAATTTAATAATAGAATATGAATATCTTACAGCTCAACCATCAGCACCAGAAAATCTTCACATGGATTGTGATGGAATAAATATTTGACACGAATCAATATAAATGTTAAAACATGCACAGAAGAGATACTATATAATACAAAAAAAATTCAATGGTTTTCAGTCCATTCACTTCTTTTTTCATCTTCCATGATTCTAGAGAACTTTTGAACATGATGATGTTTCTACAATGATTTGTCCCTAAATAATTAAAAATAATGTCACTAAACTCTTATAAACATACAATAAATAGTTGAATTAAGAAGAAACTAATAACAATGAAGTTAACCAGATGTTTCTACATTACATCAAAGGAATTTATCATAGATTGTGTCAATATCATGCTCATATATGATGTGTAAAAATTTATTTTTTGTTAGTAAAATGATACTGAAACACTTTATTATGTTTTTAATATAAAATACTATTCTTAACAGAGTAATGAAATTCATAACAAATTTATAAATATTAATGGTGGAATGACATAGTTCCACATATTAAAAATTATCATGTAAGCATTAGAAAACATCCCATTAAATCTATATTAAGATGTATATAAAAAAATTGACTATGATTTTAAGGTGGAATGACGCCAAACCATATAATAAATAATAAAATAGAAAATTTTCACCTAAAAATGAACATAAATATTTAAATATAATTCAAATTCATAAGTAGAAGAAATAATTTAGACAATTCCTAGATCTGGTAAAATCAATTACAACTAATATAAAACCATGTCACTTATCGCAATGAAATGAAACACGTATGGATGAAAAACAAAATTTGGGGTTCAGATAACAAGTTGTAAAATTAGGACAATGTCTTTTTAAACTGGAAAAAAACACGGAATATTTTAATACATAATATCAAATCATATAGAATATGTGGAATGAAATGCACTAAAATGAAGCATGTGTGTGTCCCTTATTAATTTGGTGAACATTAGACATTGATATTTTATTTCTATATATAAAATTTACTATGGGCCTATCACAGCCATCTATAAAAATTAATAAATATCATTTTAATGAATAAAATAATATTGTTCAATAAATATTTTTTGGTGATTGATACACATGAATAAATTATTTTTGGTTAATATATAGAAAAAGTTAATATTCAATGTAATTTCAATCAATATACATAAAAAAAATATTATCTAAAAATATCTTACCGTTGAATGAGAGGAATATCAATTTTAGACTCAATCATTTCCTTATAACACATCATCATAAATTCTGGTTGTAGTGGATTCATCATATGTTCCAATGATCCCCTTGAAATATAAGAATTATAAATTATGAAAAAAAATCAATGGATATATAAAAATAAATTGATGAATAAATAGAAAAAAATATGTTTGATAATTTTTAGTATAGCAATTACCTGAGTATTTACATGTTCCACACAATTTATTGAAAATTGAAGCAAATATTTTGGATTTCCTTCCCTATATGTACTACCATTATAATCACGAACTTTTTGAAAAGCTTTATCATTAACATGCCTCATCCAAGGGAGGAAATTTTTGTATTTATATCTATTCTTTATATCAAAAGTGATATTTATATTAGAAAATTTAGCATTGTGGGCTTCCATATATCTAATGTAGCATCTCTCTTCTATGGTTTACAGCACATGATGATACAATGCTTGCTTCAAATAGAACATGATAATTTTAAAATATTAATTAATATAACAAAGTATATTTATTTAATGTAATCATATGAAACAAATTTTATGTATCTTTCCGTGTGGTGCATTCACCCATATAATGAATAAAATGACTAATTTCATTCCGAATATCATTCCCCCTGTTCTTAAATAAATGTTTTTTCATATCCTTAAACAAATGTAATAATTTTTATTGACTTTGTAATTGGGGCGCCAAATATTCAACAACTTTGCTCGTCCCCCCCACCACACACACATTATTAGCATTAAGATCTCCATGAAAATGATTAATCGTGTTTTTGGGAACAACAAACCATTTATGATATCCCTAAAACATATATTAAGAAATAAAAACCTATTAGATAATAATATATATCAAATAAATGTAATATTTTATTAATAATGTTATAATAAACTCTAACTCACATGAAAATCATTACTAAATTTTCACTCAAAAGAACTTTTGAATACTTATCTTCACACAATATTAAATTGTTTCGAAACAACTCTCTAAGAGTTCTGTCAAAAGATTCAGAGATGATATGCAATTCTGAACTAATCAGATCACCTACACTGCATCACATTCTAAGAATGTATTGACTTGTCAACTATATGGAAGACTTATAATAGAATATTGAATCTGGATTTTTTTTGTAGTACACATGTTTTACTTTTATAAATCCTTAAAATGTGTCATAATAAAGCTTCTCCCCATTTTGATGGTCACACACCTATTTCATCGGAACAAAATTCTCTTAAATTGCACACAAACATGCTTAATCATTACAAAAAATATTGTAGAATGAAGAAAAATTAAATTATAAAGAACTATAAATACACACAATCATCACCCAATAGGGAAATATGTTTAAAAAAGGTCTAATAAATAAAATTCAAATCAATAAACGAAATTCATGAAATTAAAAAGCATCGGGTCATAATTTTTGAGTAATAAATATTACCTTTTATAATTAGAACATTTTGATTAAAGTCATCTTATTCCTAAAAAGAAAATCACAATTTTGGGAACATATTGTATGGGAAATTCATGAATATGACTTATAATATATTGAATAAATGAAGTCGTATTCATTGTCATCACCTTTTTTATTCAAACCCTTGTCAAATGATTGTGTCTTCATGTTTTGTAAAAATCAATCTATATTTTCATAATTTTCTATTAATTTTTGTAAATATTTTTTTCCCATCAAATATTTTTGTTCCCTAAATAATTTATATTTTGTAATTTACTCATATTTTAGCCCTTTGCTTTTTTTATTTTTTGAATCTAAGTAAAATATAGATGAAATGGGTGGAAATAAATTATATAAAAAATTATATCTTATTTTTAATTAAACTAGTTATGACTTCCATTGGTAAATAAATTTTTTTATAGTATCTCCATGATTTTTATTATACAATGTTATTATTTAACGGACTTCTAAATACGTGGAGGCATATTTTCTATTTGTAATGTCTCCATGGATTGAGTTGAAGAATAATTTAGATATTGTTGAAACTCTTATTGAATAATATATTTTAATGACAAGAACATATGTATAATGTATAAAAATCAATTTGTTGATGAAAACCAAATAGGGGTAATGTTTTTTAAGGACACCATTTTTTACAATGTTTTATTCTTATGGTTCTTGGTACAATGTATTTTTTTGATCATATAACTTCTATAAATGAAATTGAAATTTATTTTCAGATTAAAATGAAAATTGAATTTAAATTTTTAATTAAATTTTAAAATATGCATAAAAATTGAAATTTAAATTTAAATTGTTATTAAGAAATATATTGTATTCCTATATTAGACAAATATTATAATCCCACCATGACTCCGATTTTAAAAAAAAATAAATGTATGTGAAAAAAGATAATCAAATAGAAAATGATTTATAGAGATATTTCAATATGTATCCATACCATCACTTAAATATGTTCTATAAATTATAATGTATAATTTTTTTTTGAATTTATGTTCAATAAAATACTTTTTTAAGGTGTATTAAATGAAATAAATAAGTACTTCAATGTGCATCATTTTTTCAACACCATAACCTGGTTAACTATAATTGCAGAATCGAAACATGCAAAAAAGAACATAAAATTATCCATAAAAACAAAATAAAAATAGAAAATATATAAAGACAAAAATATTACATGATTATATAAAGGCCTTGTACAAAATGAAGCCGCAATTCTTATAAATAGATGTCCAAAAAACCAAATCAAATCACTGAGATATATGATTTTGTATCCAAATAATCATGATTACATTAACATGTTAGGTGTAGTCTATATATGATATTAATATATTATTTGTTTGACAGAAACACATTAGTTGTATTTTGAGTCCATGTCGCGTCCACCTTATATAAGATATAATACATATTGTTGGAACTAATATTTCACAAGGAATAATTCATCACATCCCTCTATTGTATGACCTTTGACGACACACCAGTTGGATGAACATCATAGAATTTTAAATGGGCATTTTATAGTTCAATTTTGTCAAAGAACTAAATGGCTGATATTGATAGATATTTTAGTGGATAATTTAATTGAATAAATCCTATGTTTGATCATAGATAATTGGAGGTGTGAAATTAAATCTAAATGTCAAAACTCTTAAAAAATAGTGAATTTATGTTCCATATATTCCCATTTGTGTTCATGTAGCATGGGATAATTTACTGAAGATTTTCATATTGAAATCCCAAATAATATATTTTTTTATATTCAAACACATAATTCCTAATTCACATGAAGATTTGAATACATTTTTTAAAACATTAATAATTATTAATTCAATATTATTTATTTATTTTTAGTATTTATACATTTTTTAAATAATTATATATATTTATTTTTAATATTTGTTCATTTAATATATTTTGTAGTGAATTTATTTTTTAATGTTTATTTATACATTTTTATTCTATGAAATTTAATATTTTTAAATTGATAATCAATTAATGAAATATATTTATTTATTTATTATTATTTTTTTAGTTTAGAACTTCAGAAAATCATTATTTATTTTTTTGAATTTAAAAATGCAATTTTAAATATTTATTCATTTTTAACATTTCATAAATTTATTTGATTAACATTTTTTATTACCTTGTAAATATTTTGCAGATTATATAATCAATTTTATTTACCCATAAGTTTGACCAGAGTTATTTCGAAGTGTGAGATTAAATCAAAAAGTCAAAACTACTGTAAAAATATAATATTTTCGTGACATATATTCCCATTCATGTGGGAGTAACATGGGAGAATTAAATGCTAAATTTCCTATTGAAATCCAGAATAATCTTTTTATTTATATATTCAAACACTTAATTTCAAATTCACATAGATATTTGAATAAATTTTTTAAAACATTAATAATAATTAATTCAAAATTATTTATTAGATTTTTGTATTTATACATATTTAAATTTTTTGATATATATTATTATTAAAATTTTTTCATAATATATTAATGCAGTGCATTCATTTTTTAATATTTATTTATATATTTTTATTCATTGATATTTAATATTTTTTAAATGATTTTAAATTACTTAAATACAATTTATTTATTTTTAAATATTTTTTTATTTTTATAAATTTATAAAAACGTGAATTATTTTTTGAAAAATTTTAATTAAATTTTTGATGTGTTTTATTTTTTTTTACAAATTTTAAATTTATATGATTAATATTATTAATTCCTTTTTAAAATTATTATAATTAATATAATCATTTTTATTTATTCATAAGTATGACCGGTGATATTTGGATTTGTGATATTAAATACAAAATTCAAAAGTCCTACAAAAAATAGAGAATTTATGTGGCATAGATTCCCATTTTTTTGGGAGTAACTTCGAATAATGATATGATTATTTTAATGTTGAAATATGGAATAATATATTTTTATGTTCAAACAACTAATTTCAAATTCTCATAGTTATTTGAGTACATTTTACAAAACATTAATAATTATTAATTTTATAAAATTTATTCAATTTTTGTATTTATACATTTTTAAAAAATTTGATATTTATTGATTATTAATATGTGTTTATTTAATAAATTTTTATTACATTCATTTTTTATTATTGTTAATATTTTTTTATTGATTGGTACTTAATATTTTTAAAATGATTATAAATTACATAAATACTATTTATTTATTTTTTAATCATTTTACAGTTCAGAACTTTAGACAATCATTATTTATTATTATTAACCTTTAAATGAAATTTTTAATATTTATTCATTTATATCATTTTTAAAATTTATATGATTATTATTATTTATTACTTTTTAATTTTTTTTAATTTATATAATCAATGTTATTTATTCATATGATTGACCGAAGATAATAGGAAGTGTGAGAATAAATCCAAAATTTAAAACTCCTACAAAAAATATAGATTTTACATGGCATATATTCCTATTTTTAGAGTTTCATGGGATAATTAAATGATTATTTTCATGTTGAAATCTGATATAATCTTTGTGATTCTATATACATACACATAATACAAATTCATGTGGAAATATGAATACATTTTTTAAAACATTAATAATTATTAATTTAATATTATTTATTCATTATTAGTACTAAAATATTTTAATTTTGTTTGATATTTATTCATTATTGATATGTATTTATTTCATAATTATTTAGTGCCTTCATTTTTTATTAATTTTTTATACGATTTTATTCATTGATATCTAATATCATTAAAATGATTGTAAATTACATAAATTCTATTTTTTGTTTATTAATATCATTTCTATTTAGAATCTTAAACAATCATTATTTATTTTTTAAAAATTAAAAATGCAACTTTTAATATTTAATAATTTTTAACATTTTTGAAATTTGTATGATTAATATTATTTATAACTTTTTAAATTTTTTTATTTTACATATTCCATTTTATTTATTCATATGTTTGATTGGAGATATGGGGAAGTTTGAGATTAATTCCCAAATTCAAAACCCCTACAACAATAGAGAATTTATCGGGCATATATTCCCATTTATATGGGAGTAACTTGGGATAATTAAAGAATGATTTTCATGTTTAAATCTAGAATAATCTTTTTATTTCTATTTTTAAACACTTAATTTCCAATTCCAATGGAGATTCGAATACATTTTTAAAAAAAATAATTATTATTATTTTAATATTATTTATTCATTTTTATTATTTTTATATTTTTAATTTTTTATGTTATTTATTCATTATTAATATTTGTTCATTTCATATTTGTGAAGTGCATTATTTTTTTAATATTTATTTATAAATTTTTATTCATTAATATTTAATATTTTTAAAATGATTGTAAATTGTATTAATACTATTAATTTTTTTTATTAATATCATTTCTATTTAGAACTTTAGACAATCATTATTTATTTTTTAAAATTTTAAAATCAAATTTTATATATTTATTCATTTTTAACATTTTTTAAATTTATATGATTAATATTATGAATTCATTCTATTTTTATTTTTTTAATTTATATAATCAATTTTATTTATTCAATAGTTTTGTTGGAGATATTTTGATGGGTGAGATTAAATCACATATTCAATACTCCTATAAATAATATTGAATTATGTGGCATATATTCCCACTTATATTGGAGTATCTTGGGACAAATAAATGATGATTTTCACATTGAAATCCAGAATATGGGGTTTTTTCTTTTTTCAAACACTTAATTGAATATTCGAATAGAAGTTATAATAAATTTTGTAAAAAATTAATAATTAATAATTTAATATTAATTAATCATTTTTAGTATTTATAAATTTATGGATTTCCTGATATTTATTTATTCTTATTATTTGTTCATTTAATATTTTTTTAGTGTATAAATTTTTTAATATTTAATTATACATTTTTATTCATTTATATATAATATTTTTAAAATGGTTGTAAATTACATAAATACTATTTAGTTATTTATTAATATTTTTTCTGTTTCGAACTATACATAATCAATATTTATTTTTTAAAAATTTTAATTTCAATTTTTAATCTTTATTGACTTTTAAAATTATTTAAATTTATAAGATTAATATTATTTATTGCTTTTTAAATTTTTTTTAATTTATATAATCAATTTTCTACATTCATTTCTTTTCACCGTGCATGTCAGTAGTGGGGTAACATTATTGATAAACAAAAACTATATTTGTTAAATCTATTTCATATTAAATTTAATATGTTTATCATTCATAGTAATATATATTTATATTTTCTTTTAAATAAATATGTATATAATAATTATAAATATAACTATGTATTTTTATTTAGAGTAATTTTTTTAATCTATTATAAAATCACTAATATTATTTCACAATATAAGTAAAATTGTTTAAATGCATATTTTATCATATTAAATATGTATTCATTTATCTAATTAAATTATCCTTTTAAAAAATTACTTAAAATATTTAAATGTAATTATTATTATTATTATTATTATTGTAATTTATATAATTTTTTTTCCAAATGGTGCGCACACGCATCACACCAACTACATTGGACCTCCCTGTTTTCTGATACCCCTCTCTTTCTATTTTCTCTCTTCTGTTAAATGGCAATGCCAATCCACCTCCAATCCTCGACCCCATGATGAGAATTTAATCCCCCTCAATAAAATTAATTTTATATGGATATTTGAAAGGAATACATCAATTTTCATTAGATTTGGTTTGCCACATTCTATGTAGCCAAATTCTTTTCCCTGTCACCATAACCCACCCCCATTGTGTTGGGGAGTATATAGATTGATACCTAGAAAAAAACATAGTTGTTTTAAATAATATTGTGATAATCTTCAACAAAAAATAGAAGCATAGAAATAAATAGATGGAAATAAATTGAAAAATGATTTTTTAACGTGTAGAATCCCTCTAATGTGAAATATTAAAAACCCATGGGGGAACTCTGAAAAATTCCTATAATAATCATAGATTACAATATCCATGTAAAATCAGGAAACATGAAATGAATACACAGTATAAAATATCTAGGTTAAATTCCACACCCTAATATGCTTACGTCATCTCTCTAAAAAATTTCGCATGACAAAAATTCACCTCTTCGACATCAAAACTGAATAGACGGTGTCATTGTGGCACCATCACTCAGTCGAGGCACAACCTAAATGGAAACTACTCCATACTTCACATGCCCCAAAATACTTTCACTCACATATCTTCATTCTACAATTACTTTTCTACTCAGACCATTAATAGAACCCACGTTGCTTTATATTTATAATCCCTTGAAAGCCCTAAACTACCACTACCACATATCAACATAAGGTAAACACCCGATTTTATCAAAACTAAGAAAAAATCACTTACTAAATATCATCTTTATCATCTATGCCAAAAGGTTTTGATAAAGGTTACCGTTATGAGGGATAAAATAGATTTGATAAAGGTGTACCCTTTATCATCACTTTTTTCGTCACGTAGTATTCATTCAATGATAAAAAATTAAAAAATATTTTTTTTTAATTTATTCGAAATTATTATATTTATATACATTATAAAAATAAGCATGTTTCTAATTAATATATATTTTTTCATAATATATATATATAAATATATAATGTATTAAAAATTTATTAATAAGATTATAATTAAAAAAATATATATTTAAATAATTATTAAATTATAATAAAATTTACTAAACAATAAATATATTTATTATATTAGTAATTATATATTTAAAAATATAAATTTACAATTATACATATGTAATTTTTAAATATATATATTTATAACTGTAATTTTTAGTATATTTATATATTAATAAATAATCATATGTCTACAATGAATTTGGTCAGAAAATATATATCCATATATATATATATATCCACAATATTTGTGATCAAGTTCCTCATTATTAACAAGAATTTAAATGAAACAAGAACATGAAACCTGCATTAGATCAAACAAGGACAATCCCACATCCATAAAAGATAGTCTACAAATTAAGAACATGTCAATAATCATGATCAGAGTCCTCATCATAATCAGTAACTTCCCACTCCCACTGTGATTTCCACTGATTGAAGATCATAGAATTCATTTCTCTATTTTTTTGTGGTTCTAGAGTGAGTCCCATGTATGACCTGGTAGACACATTTCTTCCACACCCTCTTGTACTAACCCAATCACCTCAGCCATGATTTAATGGATGTCCTCCCGCCTCCAAGTCTGACCTTGTTCCCAATTCCATCCTAGCTCTTCATAAGCAATATACTCCATAACATTACGATTCACAATGTATAGGGGGGTTGGGGGGGTTACCATGCTACAGGTGATGGGGAGAGGTCACAGTAGTGGATTCTATTGGGGGGGGGGGGTCATCGCAACCTTTAGGGAATAAGGGGAATTCGCATTTGTGGATGGGGGGGGTTATCCTAGGCTACAGGGGATGGGGAGATTTCACAATGGTGGATGTCACTATGAGGTGAGGTTTATCCTAGGATACATGCTACAAGGAGATGTCATGCCTATGTATGGGAGTGTTATAGGTTGGATTTTATCACGGGCTACAGGCTACGTGCAAGTGAGCATAATAACTGGAGAGAAAAACTTACCCGGAGGGAATTGGGATTTTAATATATTTATTAAAATACATTTTTATTAAATCAATCTATAAATTTACAATTTTGGAAGTGATTTTTATATAACCATAAATAAATGACATTGGTTTTAGAAGAACAAGTATTATGAAAATCAAAAGCATATTTGGATTACCATCACCTGTCACAACTATGTCCACCATGCCCAAATCTTAGATGATTGATGCTCTCTATGTGGATGAACATCACAATGGTGTCCAAAGGGGATTTAATATTTATATTCTTATTAGTAATGTTTGTTGTTTTTTTACATAATTATGGATAAAATATTTATAAATATAACCAGGATTTTTTATTTAGTTTAATTTTTTTTTCACTTATAAAATTAATAATATTCTTTCCAAAAATAACTATCATTGTTTAAATGCAGCTTTTATAATATTAAATATATATTAATTTATGAAAATAAAAAATGTTTTAAAATATAACTTGAAATATTTAAATATATTTATTATAAATTTTTTTAAAATGTTCATAATATATATAAATTTTGTTTTTATAAATGGTGTGCATGCGCAACACCCTAACTACATTGGACCTTCCAATTTTCTGTCACCCCTCTCTTTCCCTTTTCTCTATTTCATTTTATGACAATACTGATCCACCTCCAATACTAGACCCAATATAGTAATTTAATCCCCCTCTTCATAGCCCCTTATTTTTATATAGATATTTGAAAGGAATAAACCCCACTTCTTTATATTTTGTTTTCTTACCTTAAATTTTCAGAAATCCCTTCCCTATTACCATATGTAACCCCCATTGTGTTGGGGTGGAAAATAATTGATACTTGGAGAAAATAATATATGATAAAAATATTGTGATAATTTCCAAAGAAACATAGAAGTAATAAAATAAATAGAAGGATATATATTTAGAAATATATTTTTAAAGTGGAAAAAACCTCCAATATGAAATATTAATACCCTATGGGGGAACTCTGAAAAATTCCACTTATAGTCATAGATTACAAAATCCATCTTAAATTAGGAACCCTGAATTGAAAATTCAACGCAAAAAATCAATGTCATCATCCACACCCTAATATGTATTCATCTTCTCTCTGAAAAATGTCTCGTGAAAGAATGACACCGTTTAGAGGTCAAAACTGAACACATGGGGTCATTACGACACCTTCACTAAGTCATTTCACATCCCAAATTGGGGCTACTCCGTGTTGGCCATGCCCCAAAAGACCGTTTCTCACATATCATCTTTCTATAATGCATTTTATGCTTACACCATTAAAAGAACCCATTATTCTCCCTGTCTAAAATCCCTAAAAATCCTTAAACAAACACTACTAGAGATCATGAATTGCCCAATTTTATCTGCACTAAGAACAAGGCTTTGAAAAAAGTAACACCTTTATTATTACTAGATAAATTCACTAATAAAGATTACTATTACCATCGGTAAAAAATCATCGACTAAGGTGTATCTTTTATGCATGATGATAAAGGAGAGATTTGTGAGTTCTATACTTAGTGGTGATATTAGTTTTTTTATAAAAAAGCATTATTATTTTTTTATAAAATTATTATATTAATATTAATATACATATTTATATATATTGAATTAAAAAATCATGTATATATTAATATTTTTATATATAATTTAAATACATTTACATTGTTTCAAAAAAGTATTTATATGATTATAATCAAATAAGAATAGATTTAAATAATTATAAAATTATAATCAATTTTGTTATACAATAAATATATTTCTTATATTTAAAATTATATTTTTAAAAATATATTTTAATACTTTTTAAATATATAATTTATAATTGTAAATATGAATTAATAAATAATTATATTAATATATGCCTCCAATGAATTTGGTTAGTAAATATATATATATATATATATCCCATGAGATAATTATGGACATTATTGTCTATATTTAAATAATTATAAAATTAAAATAAATTTTATTAAATTAATAATATATTTATTATATTTATAATTATATATTTATAATTATATTGTCAATATTATATTTAAATAATTTTTAAAAATATGTATTTATTTTTATTTTTAATTATTAACAAATAAATATATGATTAAATAAATATACATCTCTAATGAATTCGGTTAGTAAATACACGCGTGCACACACACACACACAGATATAAATATCCCATGATATAATGAAGGACAAGATTATCGTTATTGATGTTAAGATATATATTGACGTGTGTGTATGATTTTCTTACGCATTTGGTTATGTTAGGTTCTCATCATGAATTTTCATTTTACATTGACACATATTATTATCCTGGTTTCCCATCTATGTGATGACTCATTTTTAGGATCTATAATTCACTACGTATGTGATTCATTCATGTACCGGATGAACATGTTATGTTCTAATAAATAATTATAAAATTAAACTAAATATATTTAAACAATATGTATTTTTTAATTATAAGTTTTTTATTATATATAAATACTTCTAAAATAAATTTATTTGCAATTATAATTATAACTATATAAATATTTATTAAAATAATTAGTAAATTACAATAATTATGTCAATTATAATTTTGTAAATATATATTTTTAAATACATTTATAATTATTTACAAATATTTATAAATATATTCATTTATACTTATAATTAAAAATAAATTTATATATATTTAAATAAAAAATAAATTTATAATAAATATATGAAAGTGGTCTAGCTAGAATCCGAAGATCATGACCATTTATTAAATTAAAGATAATTAAAGAAAGCATATGAAAAGAAGGATGGGGTAAAACACAGGGACATGACCTCATCCATAGAAAGAAACAACGTTTCAAAAGTCATCATAATCATGATCAGAGTCCTAACCATGATCACCTACATCATCGGAACACTCCAACAATGATTAAGATATCTTTTGATTGAAGATTACAATATACTTCTCCTTAATCATCTCATACTCCGAGGTGACTAGAGTCATCGAAGATGTAAATTGATCCTTGGCCATGATTTTTATGGATGAATACACTACCTTCACATCTTAGGTTATTGACATGACACTTATAAATCATCCCTATGTAACACATAAATAACTTCCTAAGATTTCACATTAACAATAGTTACTAGCTAAACTGGATCGAGCACCTCAAAAGTATTTGAGGTGATAACATGCACCTAAGAGGGAACTTTATTCCCCACAATATTCTTAGATGGAAGTGGGGAAACATATACATACCCATTATTTTAGATATGAAATATTGTACATGGATCAATTCTATATCCAATTAAGTTTGGATTTTATTTTCACACATCCCCAATGCATTAGAATTGTAGGAGGTTTCTACTAGAACAACAATAGCATCATCATCAGCTTCTACTTTTCATTAATCGATATCTCGTCCCATGAAACCTATGAATCACCCGTAAGAGAATAGATACTATCATGCTTGACCACATCATCAAATGAGGGATCCCTGAAATTATGACATGAGCATCCTGATTTCCACTAGTATTAGTGCCCACCAGAGGATTATGGTTGGATTCAATAGCAGTATCAACCCCTCCACTTATTTATAGATTGATTTCATTTTTCAAAAATCAACATAGTACCCTTCTATCTCATAAATGGTTTATAACATACTTCTAAGAAACATATCATAACATTGTCTTATTTTGTTAAATCCTTTTCAGAAGTCAAGAGATTTTTCATATTCAACCAATTAATCAAATAAATTTCCATCCGCTATCATCACAATAGACATAACCAAAGGAAAGATAATATTAACATAAATATGTAGCATAGAAAAGTGACCATACCTTTCTTTCTAGGTTTTTTATACATTCTAATGGGAACTCCCAAAACTAATACAATTTCTGATATTATTTGAGGATTTCAAGAGAACTAGCTGATATTTTATAGGCATTGCATGTCAGATGATCTTAAGCAAAGGCATTTTAAAACTATCATCTTCTCTAGGAGGTCAATTTCCATTCATCAATTCCCAAACATTCAATAATCTTATTAATAAGCTCACACAGACTCATAGAATCATTTCCTAATATATAATTATGATCCATAATTGAATACATACATTAATTGATCATCTCGGATAGAATACCATATGTAGCTTCAACAAATGGTATATAAACTTTTCTCATGATTTTTTTAAGGTAAGAGATTCATGTGACCAAGAATCCTATAAAAAGTCCTATTGACTAAATCCCTATGGATGTTATAAAAATGATTATAGACACCTCTAGGAACCTTTGCGGAAGTGTCATTCATGACCACCGACATGGGGGTTACCAACTAAATAAAAACTCGGCCATCCATCCAGACCTAGGAGGATTTCAAATCTAGCCCCACGAGAATCTCCTTCTATTTGAGAAGATCATCAACCGACTTCAATGGGGGCAATGCATCACCTATCAATCCTGCATCCAGAGACTGAAGATGAGATGAGGAAAAAACCCAATTGAAAGCATCAAATGGACCAAAATAGAGAAAGGAAACAACAACAAAATTTTTCGAACCATCCTTTGTATCAACACTGACAACACTAGTGTTGGGAGAACCAGATCCTATAACACCTTCAATCAAAAACATGTTTCACACTGATTCCGTCTTTCCCAGATCTACCAGCAACTAATGGTTGACCTATGGAAAATCACAATCCACTTCCAAAAAAGTTAGAATTTCAACTACAGATCCATCAATCAGATTTCTAAAGTGCATCACTAGATCAAGGGTTGCTGAGTTCGAATCCATCAAAGGAGAAAAATTAGATCTCCATGAGATTCTCTTGCCGAGGGAACCTAAGCACCGATCACTACCATCATAAAAATATTTATTAAACTTATAATTTTATAAATATATATAATTAAATAAATATATTTATAAATATATACAATTATTTATAATTATAATAATAAATAAATATACATATATTTAAATAATTATTAAATTATAATTAATATATTAATTATATATATTTATAAAATTATATATATATTAAACATATTTCTAAAATTTTATAATTATTTAAATAAATATTTATTTTTTATATAATTTAATTAATATATATATTTAATATATTAATTATATATATTTATAAAATTATAAATATAATAAATACGGTTATAATAATTTTATAATTACATAAATGAATAATGTTAAATATATAGTTACAAACCTAAATAAATACATATATATATTTATGCATAGATATAGTTATAGTATATATTTATTTTAATTATATATAATGATATATAATTAATATATTAATTTTTTAATTTAATTATATATATTTATTAATATGATAAATATATTTATTAGAATTTTTTATTTATAAATAAATTTATAATTATTTATTATATTTATAATCTTGAAAAAATATATAATTATTAAAATAAATATAAATTATTATCAAAAGTGTTATTATATATATAAATATAGATAGAAATATATTTATTATAAATATATAAATAAATAAATATATTATATATATAACGTTTTATATATATACACCATAATATAAATAAATTATTAACATTATAGTAAATATCTATATATACAATTTTTGAAATATATATAATGATGTAAATAAAATATTAAAATTATAGTAAATATTAATATTATATGTTTATAATTATATATAATAAATGTATTAATTAAATTTAGTTATTACATAATAATTTAAATATAATAATTATATTTTTTATAATTTTATAATTATATATAAATTTATCATTATTTATTATATTTGAAATTTTAAATATATATGTAATTATATAAATCAATTAAAATATTTATAAAATTATTTATTACATATATAAATATTAATAAATATATATTTATTATATATATGTTCATTCCCTTACATCCCACTCTCTTCTCACCTTTTTTAAATGCATATCATTTTTCAGAATTACATATAGATTATCTATAAGGAAAACATAGAAAAAATCCCCCAATATTCAAGTCCCACATCAACGGTAGGCCTATTTAAAAATAGGGAGAGATGAAGGGAAAAGGATTCTCATGTTCATATATAGCACACAAATAATTGATTACAAACACCTTGTGTGAACATCAACTTGTTGGAGTTGGATCCCATGATCCAAATACTATTTATTTTTGATAAAAATGTTTTCATTGTTTTGAATATTAATTAACTACTTATCTCATCATGATTCTTCTTCTTTGTGACATAGTATGTTATAATATCCCAAGAGTAGCTATCTCACTAAAAGTTCATAGTAGATCCCAACTATGATGAGAGCCTAGATGTTCTGTGACACTGTTCATGAATATATGTTATATTTATAGATGATATTAGTTGAAGGGACAAAATTGATACATGGTATTAGGGGTGGAGACTCATAGGACATCGAGGCACCTTCTCATGATGTACGCCCCAGGTAATATCCAATAGGATATTATGAGAACAGGATCTGATAGTAGGGAATCAACATTTATTAGTGTCATTGGATATTCTTATATGCGGATGTGTGTTCTAAAGCCCTGAATTTCTGTGGATTTTTTTCTTAAATACCTTGGAATTTTACAAGTCCGTAAAAATATACAGATCATGATTCTGAGGTCCGATGTGCCCGTAATCAATTTCTAATGTTTTGTTTAGTTATGTTAAGTAAACTTATGAGTTTTTTTATAACAATTGAACTGGTTCTCGAAATTGAAATCTTCGGACAATGTTTAACTCATAGCGCATGTATTCGCTTAAGAAGACTATCACCTCGATGGTAGTGGGTCGATGTTAAAAGATAGTTTTTTCATTTTTAGAGAATTAATTGAATAAAAATAAAGTGTGTGGCTTAATTTATATTTTTCTGATAAAACCTCTTCAAGGAATTTGGAGGTGGGACCAACACACCTTAACCTTCCATGAGAGGTTATGGTTGGGGGTCCCACCAAAACGTATCCTCCCATGAGAGGTTATGAAATTGGGACCACACAGGACTAAACCCCCTATTAATGGTGGGAGAGGAAAACCTCAAAAATACCCTCATTAATGAGGGAGAGTCTCACACACCCCCCTTCTTTATTGGTGGCAACACCCCGAGTTTAAGGGTGCGAAATCATCCATATTAATTAAGGGGGAGACATGTTAATTAATTCACCATTTGGAATGTTGTTCAAAAAAATAAAATAATATATTAACACAATCTATTATTATTTTGGTTGGCATTGTTTATTTTTGTGACAACATTGAGAGGAGGATTATTGGGAGAAATCTCCCAATGATGAAAACCATAGACTATGAAGAACATCAACCTTCTTAATCATCTTCCTCGGAGCTTCTACCGACGTCAGACGTCTTCAACTAACATTCCCTCTACATCGTGGACAATGATCCAACACATGATCTCAAGATTGGAAGTGTGTGGTAGACGCGACGAATGTCGATCAACTTCGTCCTCTTCTCGCGACTTCATCAGCGATCAACGAACTAAGGTAGGGGATTTTTTATTTTATGTGTCATGTTCTTCTTTTCATTCAAAACAAAGATTGAGGATATTTTTCCTTTGACTGGTGAGTTGTTGTTCATTATTCTCCTACCATGATGAACTGATTTTTATCACCCTAATTGTGGAGGGTGCAGGCCTAACAAGCATGGCTCGACTCCCTACATTTATCTCTATTGTGATATTCTTTGGCATGGCATTGAAGAAAAGAGGTGACCATGGTGGCCAAGCCAAAGGCTGTACAACCTGCGACGTCCGTGATCTGTGCTTCCCCTGCGGAGACCCACATTTTCAATAGCCGAACTGACCCTAGCCAAGCCTCTCTGGTCGTGCCTCTCACAGAGCTGAGCCGCTGCCCCAAACCAGCCCGATCTGGCGCCTTGCCCGGCCGCCTTCCGGCATGGCCGCGCCCTGCCCAGCCACCTCCCGAGCTCCCGGCCGAACCACACCTCCCCATGCCCCCTGTGACAAAAAAGCCAAACCCACTAATGAAACCATGGAACAACCGGCCCCTCCATACCTTTTGAGGAGAGTCGTGTTGGGCCACACCCTGACGGTGATCCGGGCCGAACCAGCCTCGAGCTCGGGCTGAACCAACCACGCGGCCTACTGGGCTGGGCCCAGCGGGCTGGGCCGCACCTAACAGGATGGACCAACCAATGGGTTGGGATAGACACAAAATGTCTGACCAGATAGACCTAGTCCAGGTTGGCTGAGACTGGGTCAGACCCGATCGATCCGACCAAGTCAGACTAGACCCGGGCCCACTACAGACCCTTTACCTCCTTTGTCCATATCAATGGCACTAGAATACCATTTGAAGAACCATCAAAGGCACTGATATTCTTTGAGTGTGATGGTACCTTTGAGTATACCCCATTGGAGTTCGGGGTAAAGTTGAGTTACGGTCAGGTTGGATCGTGCACGAATCCAATCGGGCCCCCTAGACTAAAAGAATAATAACTCACAGACCGAGCGTTCGATTGATGCACCGTCTATTGAGTTGAGACCCGTATGACGTGACAGAACATTGAGATACTTCTGAATGGGAATATTTATAGTTAGAGTATCGACCAGTATCTTGTGGAGTAGATCCTCCCGAAGATGGGTGAGAAGAGTGTGGAGAACTAGTAGCTGGATGAGACCTGACGACTGCTGCCCGATTAAACTCGGAGTGACTCGACTAGCCCAATGGGGATCACCTTGGTGTCATAGGAGACCCAAAATTTTGAGCTCCATGGTGTCATGGCAGACCCATGATACTCGACAAGAGGAGTACCTCGGCAGGCTACGAGGGTGAGTGCCATGGTGACTTAGCAGACCCACTGTGAGGAGAACCATTGTGACTCAGCAGACCCAGGTACTCGATAGGATGAGTACCTTAGTAATCCATGGTTATTGGGAAGTGCCTTGGTGTCGCGGAAGACCCACTGTACTCAACAGAGGATGAGTTCTCTAGATGTCGTGGTTTTGATTATTATAATAAATATCCTCTTTGAGCTGAGTCCATATATTTTTTGTTTACATCATGATTTATATAGATTACATAATAACTTAGGTATATGTATGCACATATACATTAGTAGGGTTAACTATTGATTTAATAAATTTTGTTTTATCCTTATTGTATTTTTTAGAACATGAGGGTCTCGGGCTCCCTACTGGGTATCATTACACTCACTCCTACATGGGCTATTCCTGCACAACGTTGTGTTGGATGTGGATGACAGAAATCGCTGATCGAGGATGAGTGTACCCAGACTGGACGGTTCCTGAAGGTGGACCACACGATGTGACTGTACATGGAGGAGATGGAAGGACGTGGTGTGTTGTGGAGGCTATCTATACCTAGCCTTTAGTTAGGATTTACTGGTGGATGATCCAAGAGACTTTTACCTTTTTCTAGCACTTGTACATTCAGTTTCCTTATACGTTACAGTTGGTAATGTATTTTCAACCCCTTTTTACCTTTCAGCACTCCTTTTGTAAATACTTTTATTTAGTGTTTTTTTCCAGATCAAACCTTGTTGTGTGCATTTTCAAGTAATAAAGGCAATGCCTTCACAGTTTAGGGATTTACACATTTGGAGCTAGATGTCAGCCCCTAGCCTATGGACGGTGGGATTGGGGTAGTCACAACATGGGCCCAGGGGAAAGTTCGTAACAAATTGGTATCAGATTAGTCGGTTCTACCACATTATATAGAACTCTAATATTTTCTGTGAAGTAATAGTGTTATGGTTATTGAGTGTGGTTTTTATTTTAGGGAGTCGAGTGTTGGTGTGGTGGCTGACTTATCCATTCACCAGGACCCTGACTACTGATTTTTGACTCGGTGCACGAAGACACTAAATGTGTGTGTGTTTTAAAAAGATTTCACTAAGTATGCTCAACCAGGTCAGCTCACTAGGTATAATCATTGACCATGTCGCATATGTTCCTTTCAGGATGCCTCCCGGAAGACGAACAACTAGAGCCTCGAGAGTTTGATGTGCAGATAACCAACCGAGTGACGAGGCCTCGCTGAATGGCCCTCTTCCAGCGGAGGCATCAGCAGTGCCACTACTCGTTGGGCTACCAATTCAACCATCCCCAGCCACATACGATGCACATTTCTTGAGCGTGTTGCACGAGTTCTAGTGCTAGAGTCCTCCTAGTTTCAAGGGATATATAGACCCGTATGCAGTTGAGGATTGGATGGAGGCTATTGATAGATTATTCAAACTGGAAGGGACACCAGCCGACCTTATGATGATCCATGCTGCGAGTCTCCTCCAGGGAGCAGCAGGAATATGGTGTAGCATGATGATCTAAGTGCATGACAAGGAAAAACTACTCTATGTAGACTTCAAGAGACTATTTTGGGTGGAGTTTGTCCCAGCCACCCTAGGTGAAGTGCAGATACTGGAGCTACTTCACCTGCCGTAGGGAATCATGAAAGTGGAACAACACTCATCGAGGTTCACCGACCTCTTTCCCTACTCAACATATATTGTATAAGACCCATTATTCAGGGCCCGGAATTTCGAGTAGGGGCTCAGGTAAGTGATCAGGTCTTTGATTGTCTCCATTATAATCTTGACGTCAGCAAGGGTGTTGGAGTGATCCCTCTTAGTGGAGAGTTTCCTGGAAAAGAATCCTCCAGTAGCGAGACCCCCCACCGGTTGACAAAAATTGGAGTCTTCTACAGCTGGAAGTCACTCTTTCATTGACACTAAACTTGTTCGGGGATCGGTGATTCCGACGGAGTCATTGGATTGATCCTTATGGCTTTAGAATCATATGGGAGCAGACTCGACTATTACGCACTAGTTCTGGCAGTGTGAGATTACTCTAGGAGGTGAGAGCATTGGATGGGATTTCCTTGTAGCGGCATCGAGGCCTTACAACGTCATCTTGGGTAGGACTGGTTATCTATTGACTATGCTCAAATCGACTGTAGTAGGTGAAAATTGTGGTGTGTCTCCACGGATGGGACCCGGTTTACCTTCACCGGTGGGAAGGGAGCCTTTTCATCATAGGACGGACATACTCGGAGGAGGGTGAATCCAATCACCCATCAGTTAGCATGCCTTACCATCATAGAAATTGATGTTGAGAGTCTAAGCTATCCTGTAGTGGGGGACCTGTACGTGGATGTTTTCCCTGACGATGTTCCATGACTACCACCTCACAGAGAGGTGTAAATATGCATTGACTGTGAAGAACAGGTACCCACTCTCGATGATTGATGACCACTTTGATCAGCTAAGGGGATCATGGTAGTTATCGAATACATAACTCAGATAAATATATCACCAACTTTGAGTTTGAGACGATGATTTTCAAAGGATGACCTCAAATGTGGTACAAACACTATGAGTTCTTGGTTATTCTATTCAGTGTAACCAATGCTCCAGCAGTGTCCATCAGAGTCATCAAAAGTATCATCCAGCCATACATCGATCGCATTGTGTTATACTTCAATGAGGATATTATGATCTACTCCTCTAATGAGGAGGAGCGTGCCTACCATTTGCAGGTAGTACTGGACACACTCTAAGAGAACCGTCTTTATGGTTATCTCTTGAAGTTACATTTTTTGATCTGAGAGGATCTATTTTTGGGACATGTCCTCTCAGAGGCTGGAGTTGGAGTAGATCCAGTGAATATTGAGGTAGTATTTTCATGGGAGCCACCCAGCAGTGTAATGAAGGTACAAAGTTTCCTTTGTTTTTATTGTTACTACAAAAGGTTTGCTCCAGATTCTCAAGAGCTACAACACCACTATCATCCTTTAATAAGAATGGAAAAACATTCATGTGGTTGGAGAGATGCCGGTAGAGCTTTTAGGAGTTGATGAAGATGCTGACTAGTGCCCCCATCTTGTGGCTTCCAGAGGAAGGAATAGGGTACTTAGTCTACTGCGACACATTAGGGACTAGGATCGTGTGTGTCCTGATGCAGGAGAAAGCAGTGATCACGTATGGTTCTCGACAACTGAGACATCACGAGTAGAAATATGCTAACCATGACGTAGAGTTAGCAGTAGTGGTCTTCGGCTTGAAGATATGGTGACACTATCTGATGGTTGAACATTTTACTATATAGTATGATCAAAAGAGTCTCATGTATATCTTCTCTAAGACAGTCCTAAACCTTAGACATCGACGTTGGCTTGAGTTCCTCCAGGACTCTGACTTTGAGATAGTCTATACTTCTGGAATGGGGAACATTGTATCAAATGCACTCAGTAAGAGATCGGGTATACAACTGCTATGCGAGGTGAGGAAGTAGATGGCTTCTTTGCAGATATCCATTAGGGATTGAGATGGTCCAGCTTTCCTTCAGTCCCTTAAAGTCATTAACCAACTTATTCAATGAGTCAGGGAGGCACAATATTTGGACACTGACTAAGTGTCACGACATGCTCAGATATCCATAGGGCAGGCACCTGATGGATTTTTTGAAGGGGGGAGCACATCATCCACTTTAGAGGAAGTACTATGGTATCTGTGTAACTACAGGATGAATTGTTTAGGGAGTTCCACACATCACATTTAGTGATATATCCACGAGTGGAGAATATGTACCAGGACCTTTGACGATAGCACTGGTGGGTGGGGATGAAGAAGGCAGTTGCAGAGTTTGTCTCTCGGTGTATCACTTGTCAGTAGGTGAAGGCAGATCACCAGGTACCAGTAGGCCTGGTTCATCCATTATAGGTCCTATAGTGGAAGTGGGATGGGATATTCATGGTCTTTGTGATAGGACATCCATGTAAATCCAGGTGACACGACTCGATTTTGGTGATTGTCGACCGACTCACCAAGTTGGCCCACTTCCTACCGATTAGAGAGCAGGGTTCATTAGGGAGCTTGGGATGCCTCTAAATAAAAGATATTGTGTTTCTTCATTAAGTACCTTATTCTATTGTCTTTTACCGTGATGAACGATTTACTTCCAGGCTATGGAAGGGGTTGTACGAGGCTTCCGGGATGCTGCTTCATTTGAGCACCACCTTACATCCTCAGACAAATGGCCTGACTGAGTAGAGCATTGAGACCCTCGAGGACATGATGCGTGCGTGTGTCCTCGACTTCGGTTTCAGCTAGGAGGATCACATACCTATAGTGTATTTTTCATTCAACAATAACTATCACTCCACCATAAAAAATTTCACCTTTTGAGGCATTATACAGATAAACTACCAGATCACCGTTACGCTAGACTGTCCCTTGGGAGTCAGCACTATTGGGACAAGGGATGGTACGGGCTAACACAGAGAAGGTAAAAATCATCCAGGAGTGGATGAAGACTTGATTGATCTGACAGAAGTCATATTATGATTGGATATGGATACCTCTGGAATTTGAGGATGGTGACCAAATATTTCTAGGCGTCTCACCTTAATTAGGACTATTGATATTTGGCTAAGAGGGAATGTTAACTCTAAGATTTATCATACCATTCATTTTCCTCAGTAGAGTTGGCGAGGTGTCATACTACTAATCTCTTCCACCTATGTTGCACCGGGTGCATGACGTCTTCCACGTATCTCATCTGAGAAGATATGTGCATGACCATTCTCACATCATCGACCATGGAGAGCTGGATGTCGACGATGGGGAAACATTCACATAGGTTCCAGTGGAGATTGGGGATCAACGGGAGTAGGTCCTAAGTGGAGGGTCAATCTCATTATTGTTCATACGCTGGTAGCACAGGAACCTCGAGGAGAGCACATGGGAGAGGGAGGCACAGAAGCGTGCTCAGTACCCCCATTTGTTTCCTTAGTTTCAGTTGTTGCTTATGGGGATGTAATTTTCTTAGTTGGGGAGAATGTAAAGACCCTGAATTTCAATGGAAATTTTTTTCTTAAATACATGGAAATTTTACAAGTCCCAAATAATTGACGGCGCATGATTCTGAGGCCCAGTGTGCCCTGAATCTATTTATGAAGTTTTTTCCAGGTATGTTTAGTAAATGTTCTAGTGGGTTTTTATACCTTTTGAACCAGTGCGTAGAATTGTAATCCGAGTACACCGTAGAACTTACAGTGGGATGATGATAAATGATAGTTTTTGGGTTTTTAGAGAAAGAATTACATAAAAACAATGTGTGTGGCTTAATTTTTATTTTTTGGTTAAAGCCTCCTAATGGAAGTTGGAGGTGGGACAACCACATCTTAACCTGTCATGAGAAGTTATAGAGGTGGGGCCCACCTGAACCTAGCCTCCCGCGAGAGGTTACGACATGGGGACCACATGGGACTAAACCCCCTATTAATTGTGGGAGTGGAAAACCTCTCAACTCCCCACATTAATGGGGGAGAGTCTCACACACCCCTCCATTGTTGGTGCAAACTCCCCTAGTTTAATTGTTCCAAATCCTCCACATTAATTAAGGGGGATCCAAGCTAAATAATTCACCATTTTGATTTTGTTCCAAAAAAATAAATAATATATTAACACTATCTATTATTATTTTGGTCGGAATTGTTCATTTTGGTGGAATCTTTGAGAGATGGATTATTTGGTGAAAGAACCAAACGAAAAACGCCTTCGACTACAAAGAACGTAGACCTTCTTCGAATTCTTCATCAGAGCTTATACCGAAATGGGAAGTCTTCAAACGAACATCCCTCTACATCTTCATCAACGATCTGACTTATGATCTTGGGATTTGATGTGTGTGGCGGACATGATGAACAACGATCACCTTCATCTTCTTCCTGCGACTTTATCAGCGATCAACGAACAAAGGTAGGGGTGGTTTACATTTATGTGATATGTTGTTCTTTTCGTTCAAAACGAAGAATGAGGATATGATTCCATTGATGGGTGAGTTGTTGTTCATCATTATCATATATTGATTAACCGATTGATATCACTCTAATCGCAGAGGGTATGGGAAAAACTAACATGGCATGACTCCCTCCGTCGATATCTTTTGTGATATTCTTTGCCATGGTGATGAAGTAACAAGGCTATGAAAGCGACAAAGACAATGGTTGTGCTACCCACGTCCTTTGTGATCTGTGTAGCCCCCGCATCGACCCACACTGCCACATGCCGAACCAACCCTAGTGGAGCCCTGCCAGCTTCGCTGCTCATAGAGCCGACCCACTGCCTCGAGCTGGTCTACACCCCGCCGGCCTGCCCCGCCGCCTCCCGAGTGCCCGACCGAACCACGTTGTCCCGCATGCCCCATGCCACCAGATCAACCACCACCCACCCCCCCCCCCCGCGGTTCCCTAGCTAAACTAGCCCGACCACTCACTCGGGTCTGATCTATGCCAGGCCTCACCCTAGCGGCGCTACGGGCCGAACCGCCCCCTTGCTCGGTTCGAACCTCCCATAAGGCCTGCTAGGCTGGGCCCTGTACTCCATGTTGAACCTAATAGGAAATACCACCAAATGGGTTGGGTCATAACCAATAGGTATGATCGGGTTGACCCAAACAGGGTAAGACCAGACAGGGTCGGACGGGGTCGATCTGACGAAGTCAGACCGGACCCGGGCCCACTACCTACCCTTTACAGTCTTTGGTCATATCTTTGGCACCGTACAACTATTTGACGAACTATTAGCGACGCTGGTATTCTTGGAGAACAAAGGTCCCTTGGAGTATACCCCACTGTAGTTTGGAGTATTGTTTATATATAGTTTGGTTGGATCATGCACGAATCCCACCAGGTCCCTGGGACTAAAAGGCTAATAACTCATAGACAGGGCGTCTGATTTATGCACCATCTATTGATTTGAGACCCCTATGACGTGGAAGACCTTTGAGATACTTTTAAATGGGACATAGTGATAGTTTGAGTATCAACTAATAGATCATGGAGTGGATCCTTCTGGAGACGAGTTAGGAGTGTGCAGAGACCAAGTAGTTGGCTGAGACCTGATGACTGCTGACCGATTTGACTTGGAGTGACTCGATTTGCATAGCGGGGAGCGCCATGGTGTCGTGGAAGACCCACAGTGGGGAGATACTTGGTGTCACGATAGACCCACAATACTCGATAGGAGGAGTACCTCAGCCGGCTACGAGGGGGAGCACCTTGGTGTTGCGGCATACCTAGGGTGGGTAGTTCCTTGGTAATACAAAAGACACATGGTACTCGACATGAGAAGTACCTCAGCAGTACAAGGATAGTGGGAAGTGCTTTGGTATTGCGATAGGCCCACTGTACTCGACAGAGGAGGAGTTCTCTAGTAGCCTTGGTTTGTTAATGTGAATAAAAATCCTAGTTGATCTGACTCAGTAACTTTTTGGTTTTCCTCATGATTGAGATGGATTATTAATAACCTTGGTTTATGTATGGGTATATACCTAATTAGGGTTATATAATGATTTCATGCTTTTCTGTTTATCCTTGTTGGATTTGTGATACCTTGAGAGTATTAGGGTCCCTACTAAGTATTTTTATACTCACCCATGCACGGTCTACGCCCGTACCTCATTGTGTTGGATTCAATCGAAGGACAATGCTGACCGAGGCTGAGTGTACCAGGACTGGTCGGTGCCTGGAGGGGGATCAAATGGTGTGCTGGTACATAGTTGTTATGGAAGAATGTTGAGTGATGTAATAAGGCCCCGACCTTAAACCTTACTTAATCTTGAGTTATTACAATATTACACATTGAGGATCTTTTCATGTTTAGAGTATTAGAGAATTAGATCATAAAACTTGCATTACATTCCACATTTAAACAATGTGGTCACATAAAAGATAGTATTCATTTTTCCAATCAATGGAAACATATTTAAAATAAAACATGGATTCTTTCTGGACACCTCCTTGACACTATCATCATATCATGTACCCTTCCATTGACCTGTGAAAAACATTTCAAAAACCTGGGATGATCATAAAAAGCTCATGGAGGGATATAAAAAGTATGGAAAGGAATCATGAGTATATATATACATAATAATGAAATCATACATTATCCATAAAACATATGCACATTAAAATACCTCATAAAATCATGAATAAAGCATAAAAATCATAAGACATAAAGGTAACTTGAAGAATTCATAACATTCTTACGTAGGGAGTCACCCTCTTGGTTAGGTTTGGAATGCCCATCACAGTATATTCCCTAAATATCTTTGGAGAAACCTTAATTCTTAACTCATTCACATTACCCAATGCATTGGAGAGCTATATCGGGCTCACCCGCCGTTAGTTTATCACAGAACCACCCGTCTTCATAATAATGCCCAAGAACCATAACATAATCGTATCACATAAAATATGCATAAAGGAAACATAACATTTCCACTTTTCAATCAGAAGATATCAATACAACACATTGATATAAAAACATTATAAAAACCATATTCAATAACAAAATAAAAAAAAGTAAAACATGGTATTTATTTTTCTTTTAAATAAAAGGTATGGCTTGTAGAGGAAGCTGAAACTCAAATAATGGTCACAGTGGTGGAGAAGTCGTTGTCGCCGCATACGTACGACAAAAACATTCCTTTTTATCGTTTAGTAAAATGATTTGTATAAAAAAGATTCCTTTCAGATAAACGTATAAGTAAAAAGGTATTATACACCATATAAAAGAAGGTTGTGTATAAAAAAAAATATGCCTCAATAAAAAGAGATTGAGACGAAGTCCCATACAAAGACGATATCCTTGGATTTAGGATAAATCAATTACATAATTATGTGTGACAAACTAATAAACCAAATATAAGTGGATATTAAGTGTAACAAAATCAGAGTTTATTCACACATATTCATAGAACGACATATTCAAGGAGTACAAGCTTATCCCAAAGAATAAAAATTGGGTTATGAAGTTCCCTTGCAAAAATTGGTCAGCCTAACGGCGTCACTACAATATTCAGAAAATGAGTTGATGAATGATAAAAAGGGTATCTCATCACTTGGACATAAAATTTAAATCACTAAGGATATAGATGAACATATCCCAACATAATTTTATGTGAATTAAAAGACCTAACAAAAGATGTCTTTTAAAAAGAGGAGGGTGAAAGGTTCCCTTACCGACATGGGTATCTTTCGAAACATACACCCCGTGAAAGAAGGAAAATACAAAATTGATGAAAATACGTATAAATGAAAGTATATTACACAATAATGGGTAGTACATAAACCACTCATATGAAATTGTGGCAAATGTAGCATAAATCTCACTAGAATAAAAGTGAGATGAAAAATCTCTTATGAAAACTCGGCAGCCTAACAGCGCAATTTAAAACTTCCAAAAATGGATTGATGAAATCAAATAGGGTATCTCATCATATTAAAATAAAATGTACAGAAGGAGGAATATAATATAACATTACCCATCATAACAAAGAGGAGATTAAAAGAAGTGACATAAGGTATAGTACTTAAAAAGAAAGAGAGAGGTTAGATCTCTTACGAAAATTCCGCAGCCTAACGGTGCCACTCAAAACTTCCAAAATTGATTGATGAGAGATAATAGGTTCTCTCATAATATGACCATAAAAATTACAGTAAGAGTAATATAAAAGAACATCCCAATCAAAATAAAAATGAGCTTAAAAGGAAGGACATAAAAGAGTGTACTTAAAAAGAATGAGAGGAGTCAGATCCCTTACCTCTGGTCTGACATGACCAGATCGTTCTTTAATCTCCTGAATAATAAACTTCAGTTAATTTATACTTTCTTAATAAACTTTTTCAAGTTAATTATTCCTTTTATATCACTTATTTCCATGTTATAAATATTATTTAATCATTTATGATAATAATGTTTCTTTTGTCGATATTTGGTTCTTAAGTCGAAAGTGGACTTCTTACAATTACATGTTGTTCGTGTGGTCAATGGTTCATTATATCCATAATGGTATTCCTGATATGAATACCTTATATACCATATATATCATGAATATACATGTATTTATAATATTACATAATCATTTAGAGGTAATAAATGAAATGCACCATTAATGGAGACAGTAAGCTGTACGTACGCATGAATGCTACTTTCATTTCTATGTCATATTAATGGAATTGAATCTAAATGAGAGGTATGTATATATTAATTAAAAAATTATATTCATAATTTATATGTAACATAAATCATATATAATATCTTTAAATCAATCCTTTATTCATCACACATATGGCATTAACTAATCAAATCACTTTTAGGGGGCGGTAGTCCGCACTTCCTAAAATGAAATTATCGTGATTACACACAATGGAAATCATAAAGGTATGCCACAAAAGAAAAATACAGAAGATTATGTAAAACATAAACATATTATATATCATATATAAATATAGTTACATCTTAATGACCACCTTTTAATGTGTTATATGAGTGTTGAACAATCATCGTTTCGTGAGGCAGAAATTCACTATCCACAGAAACAGTATGTTCTTTAACCATTTTATGTAGGTGTGTGTATGTGTAGCTCGAATGATTCTTATTAAAACATCTTATAATATTTACGATACTATATTGGATACAAAATAAATTAATAAAAAGAGTTTAGGGGGTTGGAGAAGCAAAATAAAACAAAAGGACACAAGTGAAGACATTACCTTAAAATCAGGTAACTCTTTTTGATTTGAGCTCAACGGCTTCCTTGGGAAGACTTCTGCCCAATTTGAGGATTCTAGGAGTAATATAGGGATGTGGAGAGGCAAAATGAGTAGGGGTTGGCCGAGCCAAAGGCTTCATAGGTGTGGGTATGGTGGTATAGGTGGCGGCCTTTTATAAGAGGAGAGGAGGGGCACTCTTGTAATGTTACAAAATGTTACTTTTTTTTCCTATGTGTTTCGGATTTTAAACGTCCCAAATTTATGTATTTCGAGGATAAGGTGGTAAGGGTTAAAAATATACTCATACAATAGGTTTTTGACATGTTTAATTTATAGTTTTAACATTATATTTTCATTTTATAAAAATCCTTTATTAATGTGGTAATCACTAAATCATCATGATGTCATAAATAATTTAATTTATATAATGTCTTCAAATTATAAAAAAATATCATGATGTAGGAAATATGTTTTTATTTATAATTAATATTTATAGTTCAATGTATGACTTGTATAACCCCATTTAAAAATTGTTTTAGTGAAACATCTCATGCTTGTGACATTTTTATTTTAACATTAAATTAAAAGTTATTTATGTCATTTTCCAACCAAAGTGGCTCCATGGGGTCCCCAAGTTGACCCATTGATTGTATTGGTCGGCCATGACTCATCAAATGTGGGTAGGACATGTTTCTAGGTCATTTGACATTATCAAAACATTATTTTTACCTTAAATTACACTAATTATCTCTAATCGTGATTAAGAACATAAAAGTTACTATTCACCAAAAAATTATTTTATTCCCATTGAACCACATTTTACTTCCTAATGAAAACCATGTATGTCGGACTTTTGAAATTCAAAACATAGAGGTGGAAAAGTTTCATCTAAACGAAAAATCAGTTTCTTTAACTACCACTTAGTGGTTTCACTATTCATCAAAAATTTAAGTTTTTCAAAAAAATACCAAAAATTAACCCTAAGCTATATTTGATATTCCGAACTCAAAAATGATGTATATTTTAAAAAATTAAAAACATATAGGTTGCATTAATTAATTTAATAATTAATTTCCACTGTCAAAACAAATAGCGTGTTTTTATGAAACAATATCTATTACAAGATTTACACTAGTTTATGTCCAATTTCAAAGTGAAATTAATTTCAATGACCACAATTGGATTAAATGGTAAAAATATATTCTAACATTACTTTAAAAACAATTCAAAAGATAATCTAATCAGATAAATAAATTATTTTAAAAAGTTGTTTGGAATTAAAAGACATCATTTTTCACTATTCATTAAAAATGAACTTTATCGGAAAGATACCAAAAATTTATACAAAGTAAATTTTTATGTCTCTATTCTAAAGAATAATTTAATTTTTTCAAATATAACACATAAAACTGTCAAAAAGTGGATTTAATAGAGCTTCTCCATCAAAAGGCGGTTAATCGACCTTCTAAAGAACATTAGAATGTTTACGCTTAAAAATAAAATTCATTCACATTTTTAATCCTCTAAAATTTATTGTAAAAAGTCAAAATATTTGACAAAAATATATAATCATTTTGTAGTTAGTTCTATTCATTTCCTCCATTACAACGACTAGGTGTTAACTACCATTTAAAATAATATTATTTTATTATTAGAGTGCATCCTAAGATTCCCAAGAAACTCGTTGTTGCGTATTGGGTACGCCATCAAGCATAGATTCCCCTTTAAAGTAATATTAATATTTTATTCACAAATATGGATAAATATAAAAATGTCATATTCTTTATTTACCTGGGGTGTTACATCCTCCCCCCATTTTGGGAATTTCGGCCTCACAATTTTAAAATTGGGCTTGGAAACTTCAATGAAAAACCCACATTGGAACAAGAGTCAGTAAAGCAATCACATTAAAATAAAGAAAGACAAGTATAGAGGTCACCCAAGTTAACCCATACAAGGATTCGAAGTATGAAAATATGGACATGGAGGAAAAAACAAGGGTCATGTTCTGATGGAGAGTGATAGAAAACATGTTTAGGAGAAAGTTATCCAGAATAAAATCACAAACTTGTGATGGGTTAAATGGTATTCAATTAGCCAATAAGAGAAGTTAATAGAAAACATTTTTGTTTTTTTATTGAGTAATTTATTCACAAGGAAACGTAATTACTTATCATGTTGAATTTCAACTTTTATTAGATTTTTTACACAAACTCATATTTTCCCCAATAGATGAGTATTTAGGAAGACTAGTTCACTATAATCAACATCTATAGAATCAACTAATCCACAAAAGATAACTATATAACTCCCATGTCTTTAGAATTTAACCAAAACAAAAACCAAAATGGTTAGAACAAGATCAGATAATCCAGAAAAGGATAACCCTTTATAAAAATAAAATCTATTCTTAATCTCCAAAATTTGTCCAACAAAACCCAGAGTCCAATAAGGACCATTTGATAAACAATTTGTCCATAAAATTATTCAAAATAAACCAAACTAAGATTGAAACCCAAATATTTGAAGGATTTAGTCACATAGTCTTCCAAGGTACACATTAACTTTTATCTCCAAATAACATTAGTTTCTCTTAAATTCTCATATTAAAAAGTAATTAACCTAATCACATATCCTCCATGATAGGTTAATCATTTCCAAAGATAACCCAAAATAAACGTACACTTGATTACTAAAATCATCTAACTAAAATGAGTTAGTCAAACTATCCATGGACTTCACATAGTCTAGTGGTAGGTGATAAATACAAGTCGCACATTGGTTGTGGGTTCGATTCCAGCAGCTTTGTTCAATGCGATGGGTTGTCACAGTGTCTGCATGTTGTCCTTTTTCCAAAACTATATAATTCTTAAAACATTCCACAAAAAAGATAAAATCTTCAAAAATAATCATAACATATTTTAATGTCAAGTTTATCACATGCCTTTCATTTTCCATCATAAGATATAATAACCCATAATTACCTCAAAAGTAAGGGTCATATAAACTGTAATTGTTACCTTTATAATTATTTCCTAAACTTCCTCATCGATTGGTCCTCTCGTACATGATGCATTACAGATCATACCATGGTTTAAGTGATTGATCATGACTCCTTGATAGTTGGTTTAGAACAACCACATGTTTCCTCATTGAATCCACCATTTTATCTAGTATCTTAATCAGAGAACCACCACAGTTACCTTCAAACCTGTTGTCTCTTTGGTGCCTGTTAGATCCATCCATTCACTAAAAATAGAATTGTTAGTGTGAGTATATCAACAAAACCATCATGTACTAATGAGTAAGATATACTTACTCATTCACTTTATCTAAAAACTACGACTCTTTTCCATATCCTAACCATTATGGTAATGTAACTTATACTTAAAGAATACCCTAACCTCTAAAGTTATCTAAAGCGACCTTTGATACCAAATATAAGGCCCAAGCCTTAAATCTTACTTTATCGTGAGTTATTACAAGATTACACATTGAGGATATTTTCAGGTTTAGAGTTTTAGAGAATTAGATCATAAAACATGAATTACATTCCACATTTAAACAAAGTGGTTACATATGAGATAGTATTCATTTTTCCCATCAAAGGAAACATATTTAAAATAAAACATGGATTATTACTTGACACTTCCTTGAAACTATCATCATATCATTTACCTTTCCTTGACCAGTGAAAAACATTTCAAAAACATGGGATGAGCATAAAAAGCTCAGGAAGGGATATAAAAAGTATGGAAAGGAAACATGAGTATATATATACATAATAATGAAATCATACTTTACCCATAAAATATATGAACTTTAATATACCTCATAAAATCATGAATAAATCATAGAAATCATAAGACATAAAGATATCTTGAGGCATTCATAACATTCTTATGTAGGGAGTAACCCTCTTGGTTACGTTTGGAATACCCATCAGAGTATATTCCATAAATCTCTTCAGAGAAACCTTAATGCTTAACTCCTTTCATTAACCAATGCATTGGAGAGCTTTATCGGGATCACCCACCCTTAGTTTATCACGGAACAACCGGTCTTCATAACAATTCCCAAGAAACATGACATAATCGTATCACATAAAACATGCAAGAAGGAAACATAACATTTCCACTTTTCAATCACAAGATATCAATACAACACATTGATATAAAAAAATTATTAAATCCATTATCAATATGAAAATAAAATAAAAGTAAAGCATGGTATTTATTTTTCTTTTAAAAAAGGGATGGCATGTAGTGGAAGCTGAAACTCAAATAATGGTCACGGCGGCGGAGAAGTAGTTGTCACCACATAGGT
Source organism: Viscum album (assembly GCA_963277665.1). NCBI lineage: Eukaryota > Viridiplantae > Streptophyta > Magnoliopsida > Santalales > Viscaceae > Viscum > Viscum album. Next base: position 887,722,905 of record OY728141.1, read on the forward strand.
ACGACAAAAACATTCCCTTTTGTTGTTTAGTAAAAAGCTTTGTATAAAAAAGATTCCTTTTAGATAAATGTAAAATTCAAAGGGGTTCATACACCGTATAAACAAAGGTTGTGTATAAAAAAATATGCCACAATGAAAGGATATTGAGACGAAGTCCAATACAAAGACGATAACCTTGGATTAAGGATAAATCAATTATATAATTATGTGTGACAAAATAATACACCAAATATAAGTGGATATTAAGTGTAAAAAATCAGAGGTTATTCACAAATATTCATAGAACGACAAATTCAAGGAGTAAAATCTTATCCCAAAGAATTAAAATTGGGTTAGGAAGTTACCTTGCAAAAATTTGACAGCCTAACGACGTCACTACAAAATTCAGAAAATGAGTTGATGAGATATAAAAAGGGTATCTCATCACTTGGACATAAAATTTAAATCACTAAGGATATAGAAGACCATATTATAACATAATGTTATGTGAATTAAAATACATAACAAAAGAAGTCTTTTAAAAATAGGAGGGTGAAAGGTTCCCTTACTGACATTGGTATCTTTCGAAACATACACCCCGTAAAATAAGGACAATACAACATTGAAGTAAATACTAATAAATGAAAGTATATTACACAATAATGGGAAGTAAATACACCACTCAAAGGAAATTGTGGAAAATGTATCATAAATATCACGGGAATAAAAGTGTGATGATAACTTCCCTTACGAAAACTCGGCAGCCTAACGGCGCCACTTAAAACTTCCAAAAATGGATTGATGAGATCAAATAGGGTATCTCATAAAATTAAAATAAAATCTAATGTAAGATGAATATAAAATAACATCCCCCATCCTAAAAAACAGAAACTTAAAATAAGTGACATAAAGGAGAGTACTTAAAAAAAGAGAGAGGTTAGATCTCTTATGCAAATTCCACAGCCTAACGGCACCACTCAAAACATCCAAAATGGTTTGATGAGAGAGAATAGGGTCTCTAATCATATGAACATAAAAATTACAGTAAGAGTAATATAAAATAACATCCCAATCAAAATAAAGATGAGCTTAAAAGTAATGACATAAAAGAGTGTACTTAAAAAGAAAGAGAGGAGTAGGATCCCTTACCTCTGGTCCGACTTGACTCGATCTTTCTTTAATATTCTGAATAATAAACTTGAGTTAATTTATACATTAATAATAAACTTTTTAAATTTCATTATTCCTTTTATATCACTTATTTCCATGTTATAAATATTATGTAATCATTTATGATAATAATGTTTATTTTGTCGATATTTGGTTCTTAAGTCGAAAGTGGACTTCTTACAATTACATGTTGTTCGTGTGGTCAAATGTTCATTATATCCAAAATTATATTCATGATTTTTATATAATATATATCATATATATCCATAATATACATGTATTTATAATATTATATAATCATTTAGAGTTACTAAATGAAATGCACCGTTCATGGAGATGGTAAGTCGTACGTACGCATGAATGCAACTTTCATTTCTAAGTCATATTAATGGAATTAAAACTAAATGAGAGGTATGTATATTTTAATTCAATAATTATATTAATCATTTATATGTAACATAAATCATATATAATAACTTTAAATCTATCCTGTATACATTCCACATGTGGCATTAACGAATCAAATCACATTGCGGGGGCGGTAGTCCGCACTTCTTAAAAAGAAATTATCGTGTTACCCACAATCGAAACCATAAAGCTATCACACAAAATAAAAATAAATAAGCTTAAGTAAAACATAAAAATCTTATATATCATATATATATATAGTGACATCTTAATGGACACCTTTTAAGGTGTTGTATTATTGTTGAACAATCATCGTTTCGTTAGACAGAAATTCGCCATCCACAGAAACAGTATGTTCTTTAACCATTTGATGTAGGTTTGTGTAAGTGTAGCTCGAATGATTCTTATAAAAACATCCTATTATATTAAAGATATTGTATTTTGTACAAAATAAATGAATAAAAACAGTTTATGGGTTTGGAGAAGAAAAATAAAACAAAAGAACACAAGTGAAGACATTACCTTAAAATCGGGTAACTCTTTTTGATTTGAGATCAAAGGCTTACTTGGGAAGATTTATGCCCAATGTGAGGCATCTAGAAGTAAGATAGGGATGTGGAGAGGCAAAATGAGCAGGGGTTGGCCGAGCCAAAGGCTTGAGATGTGTGGGTAAGGTGGTAGAGGTGGGGGCCTTTTATAAGCGGAGAGGAGGGGCACTCTTGTAATGTTTCAAAATGTTACTTTATTTTCCAATTATTTTCTGATTTTAAAGGTCCCAAATTGATGAATTTATAGGATAAGGTGATAAGGGTTCGAAATATACTCATACAATATGTTTTTGACAAGTTTAATTTATATTTTTAACATTATCGTTTCATTTTATTAAAATCCTTTATTAATGTGGTAATCAATGCATCATCGTGATGTCATAAATTATTTAATTTATATAATGTCTAAAAATTATAAAAAATTATCATGATGTAGGAAATTATTTATTATTTCAAATTAATATTTATAGTGAAAAATATGACTTGTATATCCCCATTTAAAAATTGTTTTAGTGAAACATCTCATGCTTGTGACATTTTTATTTTAACTCTAAATAAAAATTTATTTATGTCATTTTCCGACTAATGTGACCCCATGGGGTCCCAATGTTGACCCATTGATTGTCTTGGTCGGCCATGACACATCCAATGAGGATAGTACATGTTTCTAGATCATTTCACATTAATAAAACATTATTTTTACCTTAAATTACACTAATTACCTCTAATCGCGATTAAGAACATAAAAGTTACTATTCCCCAAAAAATTATTTTAATCCCATTGAACCACATTTTAATTCCTAATGAAAACCATGTTTTTCGGATTTTTGAAATTCAAAATATAGAGGTGGAAAAGTTTCTTTAACTACCACTTAGTGGTTTCACTATTCATCAAAAATTGATGTTTTTCAGAAAAATACCAAAAATTCACCCTAAGATATATTTGATATTACGAACTCAAAATTGATGTCTATTTTAACCAATTCCAAACATATAATTTTCCTTAATTAATTTAATAATTAATTTCCGCTGTCAAAACAAATAGCGTGTTTTTATGAATCAATATCTATTAAAATATTGACACTAGTTTAAGTCCAATTTCAAAGTGCAATTAATTACAATGACCACTATTGGATTAAATGGTAAAAATATATTCTAATTTTACTTTAAAAACAATTAAAAATATAATCTAATCATATAAATAAATTATATTAAAAAGTTTTTTTTGAATTAAAATACAACATTTTTCACTATTCATTAAAAAATTAACTTTATCAGAAAGATACCAAAAATTTACAAAAAGTAAATTTTGATGTCTCTATTCTAAATAATAATTTTATTTTTTCCAATATAACACATAAAATTGTCAAAAAGTGGATTTAAAAGAGGTTCTCCATCAAAAGGCGGTTAATCGACCTTCTAAAGAACATTATAATGTTTACGCTTAAAAATAGAATTCATTCACATTTTTAATCCTATAACATTTATTGTAAAAAGTAAAAATATTTTACAGACATATATAATCATTTTGTAGTTATTTATGTTCATTTCTGCCATTACAACGGTTAGTAATTAGCTACCATTTAAAATAATATTATTTTATAATTAGAGTGCAACATAAGATTCCCAAGAAACTCGTTGTTGCGTATTGGGTATGCCATCGAGCATAGCATCCCCATTAATTTATTATTAATATTTTATTCACAAATATGGATAAATATAAAAATGTCATATTATTTATTTACCTAGGGTGTTACAGCTATGGAGGCTATCTTTACCTTCCATTCAGGTAGGATATCCTAAAGGACGATCCATGAGACATTTTCACATTTTCCAGTACTTGTGCTTTTAGTTTCCTTGTACTTTATAGCTGGACTTGTATTTCTGGACCCTTTTTACCATTCATCACTCCTTTTTTATACTGTTTTATTTAGTGTTTTTTTCTGGCTCATAAATTGTTGTGTGAGTTTTCATGTTATGAAGGCAATGCCTTCCCAGTTTAGAGATTTACACCATTGGTTCTAGTTTCCATACCATGGCCTTTGGAAGGAGGGCTTGGGGTAGTCACGACACGGGCCCCAGTGGATAGATCATGACATGTTTATTGATTCATAGAATTTATTATTATTATTCAATTATATTATGGGTCACATACATTGATACATTGATTAAAAAAGTGATGAATGATGTTCAAAATGATGTATGATATGATGGGTGTATCAAGAGAAATTTTGCATTAATGAATATTGTGAGAAAGGATTTATCCCTTCAAATCTTTAACGTAAGATAATATACCATGCCCTTTGTTGGAAATGATATAGCCTAAATAAATACATGGCCACGATTTCATAAAGGAAATTTCTATTTAATGAATATCAATGAATGAGATATCGAGTGTAGAGTTTGTTGTAGCTGGAATAGAAACTGCTCGATTAGGGATGTTGTAATAAAGTGATTATATTACACTGTAAAAATTTGTATGTGGTAACATGTCATTGAATCATTAATTTCATTCTCTCTAGGTGTTTGGGTATGTTTATAGACGCAAAACTTGGACATTAGATTTCTTCACCTAATGACACTGACAAAGAGGCATAAAGGTTCACACACTGTGTGTATCCCGAATCTCTGTTAAATAATTTATTATTTAAAAAGATGAAATAATATTATTACCAGCCATGGTTTAATAATTATTCATGTATTACTTATCGCATTTATTACATCAATAGTTATTTAGATGAATATATTTTTGTTATAAAATTTAATAAATATTTATTTACTATTTAGTTAAAATAATATTTATTTATTTATCAGAAAATGATGATGTGATATTTATTTAATAAATAAAGATATATTTTTTAACGATAGAATATTATAGTAGCGGAATGGAAGACTGAGTAAAATGGTTTTATGTGAAATAAATATATTAAATAATATTAATTTATGATAATTGATAAACTACGCACCTGTAATGAAATAATTATAATATTATTATTATTTTACAAGGGTTTTTTTCTTAGGATTAAATTAAATAATTGAGGGAACTTGTGAAATTATTTTACTCTTACTTAAGAAATATAAATACAAAATTATATTATTTCTCTCATAATCCAATTTAGTTGTGCACAATGGATCTTGAATAAAAACACAAACAGAGAAAGCTCTACTCTCCATGAATTGTCACATGAGCGGAGAGAAATACCTTTCTCCAGAACAAGGAGAAAGCTTTGGTAGCAGTTGATGAGGTGATCAAAAGTGGATGATGTAGGACCAATGATCTATCGTTCTAACATCCAGATACTCATTTGGCGATTTCCAAAGATTCATGGAACATGTGTGGATCATCTATAGTGGAAATATACATTTGGTTTCAACAACACAAGTTCATTGCATATCTGTCATCAAACACATCAATGAAGAATGAGTTACTTAGAGGTTATTTTTATTTATTTTTATTATTTATAAACAATATGTGTTGTTCTCCTCTCACTTTTTTCCAGCTAGACTAACCTTACCTAATATCATTGATCAATTCTATGGATCCCGAAATTCCCCATAATATATATCTCAGATTGATCGTTGATCATGACAAAAGAAAATTTGGGCACCACCCATCCCGTGCTTCTGCTCTGCCGAGAACCATCAAGTTGTATTAGAGTGTACACATTAGTATTTATAATTATTTAACAAATCATTTTTTCATTATTAATTTATAATTTAGTTTATCAAAACATGATTAATAATTATTTTCAAATTAATTGTGAGATCAATTTCATTCTCATTCATTTTCCATATATCTAATCGAGATGTTTAATTTTATGATGAAAATAACATTGAGGAACTCGTCCGAAGGTGCCAAGGATTCTGGTTCGACAAAACTAGATTACATGTCATGTAATTTGAGTTACACGTAGTGTATTCTCCATAATTACATCAAAATTGATTTGGAAATAAATTTGAGATTATACACATTAATTTCATTCATTGTTGACCAAAAATATTCGACACATGGTCAGTTGGACTACACACCATGGGGACCACTATAGATGGCATGAAATGCCTTTTAATCAGAGATAGTCTAAGTATTCCATACATGACCTGCCACAATGGTGACCATGTAACACATATTCAATACATTGTGTGTCCCAGTAGACATTCCATGTACTCAATAATTTCTGAGATATTCATTGCATGCCATGTACCTAGGCGGGTACCTGAGATGGATGGTGAAAGATGTACATTCCATGTAGATCAGATATACACAACCCATACTTATACTAAATTATTATGATTTACAAAAAATAAATATTTAATTAATATCTACGTAATATTCAAATTTCCATATCATGTATGAGTTAAATTACATGATCTTAACCAATGTGCATTGAATCATAACATTTGGCCGAAAAAAGCATGTGATTTGTGTAATTATATGTGAAGTAAAAATTGTGACAGTACATGTATGTTGTGTATTCCATACGTCAAAAGAGTAAAACAGTATACGAGTATAACACATGTTTGGTAGATTTAGATGGATATTCACTATGTTACATCTATTGTACATTTATGTACAATGTTAATTGAAAAAATATTTATTTACTTATTTTTAAATTATAATTGGTGAAAATATCACAAAAATTATGATAAAGGATTAATATAAATAGATTGGTTAATTAAAGATAATAATTAATCGATTCAAGCCTGATTTATCAAAAATAATATTGATTATGTTTTGAATTATGGTTTTATTAAATACATAATTTTTTTCATGCATATGGATGATCCTAAGATAGACTAGACCATTTTGTGTGATTGGTTTCATCTAATATATTATTATATTAAATTGTTGGCATGTGTACCTTCTCTCCTCATTATTATGTAGGGATTTCATGCCTATGGTTTCTATGATTTAAACCAACATTACACCTCACACATGTATTAATAAAAGGCATATGTATTGGATATATGTCATATTCTATTTTAGGAATTTCATGTTAAGATATGACGTGAAACCAATCAAAGTAGATATAAAGGTGGATTTGTGGAAAGCTATGAACACAAACCTCAATTGGTTCATTGGGTTTCTCTCCTAGGTCAATGGTTATTTTATCAATTTCCAGTTATACTAACCATATTATAAGCTCATGATCATACCATTTATTTTATTTAATTTATTTTCATATTTATATAATTATAGATTTTTTTTCATGATAGAAAAATTAATAAATTAACATGAAATTGATTGAGAACTAAAAAAATTTGTCTTATGTGTAAATAATATCTAAGACATGGTTAATCACTAAGGAAGTACCAATTAATATTAATATGAACAATGTAAACATAATAATTGGAAATTTATTGATAATGGATAAATTATCTCAACAAAATATTTAGTCAATTTGGCTATCCATTACATTGGTTAGAATGGAATAATTGTTCACAGTGGATTATGAGCCAATGTTTGGGTGCTTTCAATTATCAGGGAATTCTAACTTGTGGTTTTTGGGTGACTAATCATAGTTGAAATCAAGGGTTGACGAACAATGTAGGAATTGGTGTAAATAATAGGAAAAGGATGAGGAATTATAAATTTATGTTTTTATGATTGGGGAGTCAAGTTAATAGATCACGTAACTGGGAGTTAATGCAGTTGCAATTTGGAATGCCATTATAAAACCATTCAAGTTGCTTTTCCAACTAATGTTGGGGTATTGAGAAAGGGAATATGGATCTGTTCAACTAGAATATCAAAACAACACAATATTTTGAATCCAATGGTTAAGGACATATGGTTCTGATAACATTGTGGTAGACTAATAAATATAATTTATTTATTTGCCTAAATATTTTCAGATAATGTACTAAAATACTGATCATCATATTTTGAATAAAACAATAATAAAACTACATCAAACATATCTGTGATATATATATTTTAGAAGGAAAACATTCTTACTAGCACTAGTTTTAAGGAGTGTAAATGGTACATATGGTTCATCCTTCACCATGAATGAAAATTTAATGTGAGGAAGAACCATTATTAGATGTTCCTTGAAACAAGACATGTGATGAAGAGATATTTCTTTATGAGAAACATCAGAATGATGCTTCAGATTTAAAGTGATTCATTCTCTCATCCATGTCCAATGAGTGTTTAATGCAATACGAGGATATGGATGCCTATAACATGATGTCTCACCTTTTGGATATCTATCAAGATATGGTGAGACAAGAGAGGTATGAGATCATTAATTCTTTTTTCACAACTAATATTAGAGAGTTTGTGCATGTTTGGCCTCAAGTAGTCAAGATTATCGGCTACATTGAGCATCTAGACATCATATGTATTAAATTATCAGATGAGTTGCGTAGAGATCTCATACATTAATCACATCCCATGGTCTTCTCCAACAATATTTTACATTATACTGTGATAAATAATTATAAATTTCTTCTGAAACATCCTAAATTAATTATCCATGTGGCTGTGGAAATAGGGCCTGACAAACTCACAGTTCATATGGTGAATAAGTAAAGTATGGACAAGGAAAAGGGTACATGAAATATTAATAGTCTAAAGCCTATGAGAACCATCCTAGCAAGATGATGAAAATCCATAGGAAGGGTATGGGAAAAAATGAAATACGATTTTCATCTGAAAAGTCAGATCATTGGAAGATGAACTGCACCTATAGGATAGGGGATGCTAAAGGTGAATTCTTTATCAAGTTAAATAATTCAAATTATACACATTATATAATAGATACATCTTTTGGAACCCACAAATATATCCAAATTAAGGAACAATATGTATTTCAGAAAATTACTAAAGGAGAGGTGGATCTGCGAGATGACAATGGTATGAGGTTGGCTGATCTTTCCATTTATGACTACCAGCATTCAATGCCAACATGAATTATTTTGGTTTTAATATATTCTTATTATATACCAACAATTATCAAGAACATAATTCCATAGTCATTTTTAGATACAGATGGGTTTATTTTCAAATTCGGATGTAGAAGTTGTTTCTTTTATAAGGAAAACATATGTTATGGTATGAAATATTTAAATAATGGTATTTATTTATTAAATTATGAAAACCAAGTGTTAAAAATCTATAATAAATCATGTTCACATGACTCATATAACACTATGTTGGGTAATCACCATCTTTTTTCTATAAATGAGCGGTGATTGACTAAGCTCTGACATGATGGTTATTTAGACTCTTCTAAGATTAATTCCTTTGATAGATGTCATGATTGTTTACCAGAGAAAATGACCAAACCACCATTATGTGTACTGGGTTAAAGGGCCACAACGCATTTGGATTGGTATACACTGATGTGTGTAGACTATTTATGATAGATTCTAGAGGTTGATATTCTCCATTCATAACATTTCTGGAAACATGAGGAGATATAGCTATATTTTATTTATGAGTAATGAGTCCAAGTAATTTTATAAATTCAAGGAATTAATGAATGATGTTGAGAATATGATTGTTAAGATGCTAAAATAGATTTTATCTGATCGAGGAGGTGAATATCTTAATGAAGAGTTCATCAACATTCTATAGGAGTTTGAGATACTATATCAACTCAATCCACCTAATACAGCACCATGTAAAGGTGTTAGTAAAAGGATTAAATAGACCTTGTTGTACACGGTATGTTCAAGGATGAGTCATGCATATCATTATTTATCCTTTTGGGGATAAAAATTACAAACGCTATAATACACAATTAACTGAGTACCTTCTAACGTTTATAATAGAATTCCCTTTCAGCGATGGAGTGAAAAGAAACCCATTTTTTCACATTCATATATAGTGGATTGCAAGGAATTTGTTAAGGATATTTCAAGAAAAAAACTAGCACCCTAGGGCATAATGTGTATCTTTTTAGGGTATCCCATGGAAACAAAGGGACAATACAAATGAAAGCCCTCAAATATGAATGTGAGTATCATTAGACAATCAATATTTCTTCAGAGGCATAATATACTAAAAAATGGTAGTGGGTGAAAGAATTAATTTGTTGAAGTTTATGCTCAAGTTACACTGAAATTGGTATAGGAACATTCACTATAGGTCCATGTGGAAGATGTATTTCATGAATAATATGTTCTATGTAGGGGTGTATGAGATGTTAGAGATCCAAATAAATATGGTTTTCCAGTCACTAATAAGGGTGACTAATTATTAGTAAACAATAACGAATCCATCTTATACAAGGAGGCATTAGATATAAGGCCCCAGCCTTAAACCTAACTTAATTTTGAATTAAATGAAAAATTCACATTAAGGATCTTTTCAGGTTTAGAGTTTTAGAGAATTAGAACATAACTATTACATCTTAAAAGATTACAAAGTAGACACTTCTACTAAGTCTCCATAAAATAAAAACTCTTAAAAAGAAAGATGTCTAGATTCCATGTTTTAGATAGCATGAAATTCCCTTGATCCCATCCTTGACCTTATTCCACTTTAAGTCCTGTGAAAAACATTTCGAAAAACTTGGGGTGAGCATAAAAAGCTCAGTAAGGGATACAAAGAGAATGAAAACTGTTAGTTTTTAAAACATCAAGTAAACCATGTATACTATATCAAAGTAATACCTTCACCTTCATGAAGTAGTAATAAAAATCTTCACTGAATAAAGTATCATTACTTAACTTTTTGTAACTAAAGGATTACCATAAAACCCATATAAAGAACACATTGAATATATAAAGGTAACTTGGGACAGAAACATACTTAAGTGGAATAACTATACGGTTGATTTCCACACATATCACTTAATGGAATAGCCATACGGCCAATTTCCATACATACTTAATGGAATATCCATACGGCCGACTTCCATACCCAATGCATTGGAGGTTATAACGTAACCACCCGTCCTGGTATTCACGGCACCACCCCGTCATATGGTTTGTAACGTAACCACCCGTTAAAATGTCCAAGTACCAATATAAAATCATAAAACATAAAACCAATATAAATGAATGATAACATTTCCACATTTCAATCACAATATATCATAATAGAATCCTTTATCAAAATCATTTTCAATACCAAAATACATAAAAGAGTATATGGTATTTATTTCATTTTAAAAACATAACGGCTTGTTGAGGAATCCAAAGACCAAATAATACTCGCGGTGGCGGAAAAGTTTTTTGTCACCGCTTACGTTAAAAGAAACATTACTTTTTGTCGTTTTGTAAAACTCTTCATATAAAAAGATTCCTTTTGTATAAAAGTAAAAGTCAAAAGGGGTTTATACACCGTATAAAAGAAAGTTGTGTATAAAACCAAATATGCCTCAATGAAAGGAGATTGAGACGAAGTCCCTTATACACCGTTCATTGAGACGGTAAGCTGTACGTACGCATGAATGCTACTTTCATTTATATCTCATACTTTAATGGAAAGAAATAATAATGATATATAGGTATATTATAATTCCAGTATAACATCATATATAATAACTTTAAATCCATCCTTTACACGTCCCACATATGGAATTAACGAATCACATCACTTTGAGGGGGCTGTAGTCCGCACTTCCTTAATTGAAGATATCGTGTTTACCCATAATGGAAACCATAAAGGTATTCCAAAAATGAAAAATAAAGAAGCTTAAAGAAAACATAAACATATTATATATCATATAAAAAAATAGTGACATCATAATGGCCACCTTTGAAGGTGTTAAATGAGTATTGAACAATCATCGTTTCGGGAGGCAGAATTTCGCCATCCACAGAAACCGTATGTTCTTTAACCATTTGATGTAGTTGTGTGAGAGTGTAGCTCAAATAAATATTATAAAAACATCATAGTATATTGAATATACTGGTGTTGTTACAAAATAATTAAATAAAAATATTTTAGAGGGTTAGAGAAGCAAAATAAAACAAATGAACAAGAGAGAATGAATTACCTTTAAAAGTGTAACTCCTTTTCATTTGAGCCTAAAGGCTTCCTTTGAAAGGATTCTGTCCAACGGGAATCCTCTAGGATGAGGAGAGGGATGTGGAGAGAGTAATTTGGTAGGGGTTGGCCGAGCCAAAGGCTTGAGAAGTGTGTGTATGGTGGTATAGGTGGGGGCCTTTTATAATAGGAGAGGAGGGGCACTTTTGGAAAGTCAAGAGATATTACTTTATTTGAAAATGTGTTTCGGTTTTAACAGGTCCCAAATTGATATAATTCGTGGATATTGTGATAAGGTTTATAACTCCACTCATCCAATTGGTTTTGGACATGTTTAGTTCATAGATTTTACATTATCTTTCCATTTTATTTAAATCGTCAAATAATGATGTCATCGTTGCATCATTATTATGTCATATATAAATTAATTTATTTAATGTCTAAAAATTATAAAACAAATACTATGATATAGGAAATTTTTTTATCTTTCCACTGACTATTTATAATCAAAATGTGGACTTGTATATCCCCACTCAAAAATTATTTTAGTAAAACAATTTATGTTAGTGTCATTTTCACTTTAACATTAAATAAAAATATATTAATTTCATTTTCCAACTAAAGTGGCTCCATGGGGTCACCAAGTTGGCCCATGGATTGTCTTGGTCGTCCATGACTCACCCAATAGGTGTAGGACAAGTGTCATGGTGTTTTCACACTCTTATAATACCATTTTTACCTTAAACTACACTAATTATCTCTAATCGCGATTAATGAAAAAATGTTACTATTCGCCAAAAAATCATTTTAATCTCATTGAACCACATTTTACTTCTTAATGACAACCATGTATGTCGGATTTTCAAAATTCAATACACATTAGTGGTAAACTTTCATTTAACTGAAAAATCAGTTTGCTTGATTACCACTTAGTGGTTTCACTATTCATCAAAAATTGAAGTTTTTCAGAAAATTACCAAAAATTCACCCTAAGCTATATTTGATATTTCGAATTCAAAAATGAAGTCTATTTTACAAAATTCAAAACAAATTAGTCACATTATTTAATTTAATAATTAATTCCCGCTGTCAGAGCAAATAGCGTGTTTTTATAAAACAATAAGTATCAAAAGATTTACACTAGTTTAAGTCTGATTTCAAAGTGAAATTAATTCCAATGACCACTATTGAATTTAATGGTAAAAATATTTTCTAATTTAACTTTAAAACCAAATCAAAATATAATCTAATCATATAAATAAATTAGATTAAAAAGAGGTTTTGAATTAAAACACAACATTTTACACTATTCATTAAAAAAATGAACTTTATCAGAAAGGTACCAAAAATTTACACAAAGTAAATTTTGATGTCCCGATTCTAAAGAAGAGTTATATTTGGTCCAAAATAAAGTATAAGAGTGATCAAAACTATATTTAATGACGGTTCTCCATTAAAAGGTGATAAGTGAACCTTTAGTGAAAATTAGAGTATATATGCCTAAAATTGAACTCTTTCCAAATTTTAAGCCTTTATCTTTTATTGGGTAAATATATAAACATTTAAAAAACATATATAATCATATGTTAGTTATTTATATCCATTCCCTCCAATACAATGGCTACTTTTTAACTAATATTTAAAATAATATTATTTTATTACTAGTGTGCTACGTAAGTTTCCCAAGAAACTCGTTGTTGCGTGTTGGGTACGCCATCGAGCATAGCATCCCCTTTAAAGTAATATTAATATTTGATTCAAAAATATGGATAAATATAAAGATGACATATTCTTTATTTACCGGGGGTGTTACATCCTTCCCCCCTTTTGGGAATTGCGTCCTCGCAATTTTAAAATTGGGCTTGGAAACATCCTTGAAAGTCCCACATCGGAACAAGGATCGGTAAAACAATCAGTTTAAAATAAAGAAAGATAAGTACAAAGGTCACCTGAGTTAACCCATACTAGGATTCCAAGTATGAAAACATGGACATGGGGGAGAAAACTTAGGGTCATGTTCTGATGGAGAGTGATAGAAAACATGTTTAAGAGAAAGTTAACCATGAGAGAATCACAAACATGTGATGGGTTAAACGGTATTCAATTCCCCAGTAGGAAAAGTTAATAGACAACATTTTTGTTTTAAGTTACATTTTATTGAGGAACTTATTTTTGATCTTAAGGAAACATACTTACTTGTCATGTTGACTTTCAACTCTTTCTAGGTTTCTTACAGAAACTCATAATAGCATACCTTGATCATGGCGTCCACTCAGTTTCATCGTCATCATGTTCACGTAGGTAGAAGTCCCATGCATTACAACAATGATTTAGAGATCCTTCAAAATCATTTGCTTCCTCCATCCAAATACACCTCGCACAACAAGGGTCATATGGGTGTTCACAGAAAAACAGTTTTGGAAAATAATCATGTAGGACATATAATTCCAAAACATCTGATAAAACATGATTTCTAAAAAATTGTCGGACCGAAATTGAGTTGAAACTTTCTATTATTGGTCCTTTTAAAATACCATAAGTATGATATGTGAGACTATATTTTAAAAGAAAATATAAATAGTTTGCGCAAGGGTCTCCTTCCTCAGCACCATTTTGAAAATCATAATATGCTTCAAATTCTTGTGATAAGGTAAAATATTTGAAAATACCTTGATAATATTTACCTCTCTTGAAAACATGAGAATATTGTGAAAATAGTATTTTTCTAAAAACAAACCATGATCCACGATGATAACGAGGTATATCGGAGGAGTTTGATATTTCAAACAAATGCTTGCAAGTGAGTTGTATGCTAGAAAAAGTTTCACAATCATCCGAAGATGACATTGCAATAATTATTGCAAGCATGTCATCAGGGAGAAATAGGAATGTCATTTGAGATCCTCCTCATTCCATTCGTAACCGACTTTACTTGACCTGAAAAAAGTTATAAAACAAGGATTTAACTGAAATAATAGTTATAGGGACTAATCATGTGCCTCACAAAAACTCCTAATCCCTAAAGTTGTCTAAACCGACCTCTGATACCAACTATAAGGCCCCAGCCTTAAACCTTACTTAATTTTTAATTAAATGAATAATTCACATTGAGGATCTTTTCAGGTTTAGAGTTTTAGAGAATTAGAACATAACTATTAAATCTTAAAAGATTACAAAGTAGACACTTCTACTAAGTCTCCATAAAATAAAAACTATTAAAAAGAATGATGTCTAGATTCCATGTTTTTGATAGCATGAAATTCCCTTGATCCCATCCGTGACCTTATTCCACTTTAAGTCCTGTGAAAAACATTTCGAAAAACATGGGGTGAGCATAAAAAGCTCAGTAAGGGATACAAAGAGAATGAAAACTGTTAGTTTTTAAAACATCAAGTAAACCATGTATACTATATCAAAGTAATACCTTCACCATCATGAAGTAGTAATAAAAATCTTCACTGAATAAAGTATCATTACTTACCTTTTTGTAACCAAAGAATTACCATAAAACGCATATAAAGAACAAATAGAATATAGAAAGGTAACTTGGGACATAAACATGCATAAGTGGAATAACCATACGGTTGACTTTCACACATATCACTTAATGGAATAGCCATACGGCCAATTTCCATACATACTTAATGGAATAGCCATATGGCCGACTTCCATACCCAATGCATTGGAGGTAATAACGTAACCACCTGTCCTGGTATTCACGGCACCACCCGTCATATGGTTTATAACATAACCACCCGTTAAAATGTCCAAGTACCAATATAAAATCATAAAACATAAAACCAATATAAATAAATGATAACATTTCCACATTTCAATCACAATATATCATAATAGAATCCTTTATCATAATCATTTTCAATACCAAAATACATAAAAGAGTATATGGTATTTATTTCATTTTAAAAACATAACGACTTGTTGAGGAAGCCAAAGACCAAATAATACTCGCGGTGGCGGAAAAGGTTTTTGTCACCGCGTATGTTAAAAGAAACATTAATTTTTGTCATTTGGTAAAACTCTTCGTATAAAAAGATTCCTTTTGTATAAAAGTAAAAGTAAAAGGGGGATTATACTACGTATAAAATAAAGTTGTGTATAAAACGAAATATGTCTCAATGAAAGGAGATTGAGACGAAGTCCCTTACCTCGGGTCCGACTTGACTCGATCGTTCTTTAACGTCCTGAATAATAAACTTGAGTTAATTTAGACTTGATTAATAAGCTTTTTAAAGTTCATTATTCTTTTTATATCACTTATTTCCATGTTATAAACATTATGTAACCATTTAAGTTAATAATGTTTGTTTTGTCAATATTTGGTTCTTAAGTCGAAAGTTGACTTCTTACAATTACATGTTGTTCATGTGGTCAAAAGTTCTTTATATCCAGAATGAAATTCTTGATTTGGATATCATATATATCATATATATCCAGCATGTACATGTATTTATAATATTACATAATCATTTAGAGGTAAGAAATGAAATGCACCGTTCATGGAGATGGTAAGCCGTACGTACGCATGAACGCTACTTTCATTTCTATCTCATAATTTAATGGGAAGAAATAATAATGATATAGAGGTATATTATAATTCCAGTATAACATCATATATAATAACTTTAAATCCATCCTTTACACGTCCCACATATAGCATTAACGAATCACATCACTTTGACGGGGCGGTAGTCCGCACTTCCTTAAATAAAGATATCGTGTTTACCCATAATGGAAACCATAAAGGTATGTCAAAAATGAAAAATACATAAGCTTAAAGAAAACAAAAACATATTATATATCATATATAAAAATAGTGACATCATAATGGCCACCTTTGAAGGTGTTAAATTAGTATTGAACAATCATCATTTCGGGAGGCAGAATTTCGCCATCCACGGAAACCGTATGTTCTTTAACCATTTGATGTATTTGTGTGAGAGTGTAGCTCAAATAAATATTATAACAACATCCTAGTATATTGAAGATACTTTTGTTGTTACCAAAGAAGTAAATAAAAAGATTTTAGAGGGTTGGAGAAGCAAAATAAAACAAATAAACAAGAGAGAATGAATTACCTTTAAAAGTGTAACTCTTTTTCATTTGAGCCTAATGGCTTCCTTTGAAAGGATTCTTCCCAAAGGGAATCCTATAGGATTAGAAGAGGGATGTGGAGAGAGTAATTGGGCAGGGGTTGGCCGAGCCAAATGCTTGAGAAGTGTGTGTAAGGTGGTAGAGTTGGGGGCCTTTTATAAGAGGAGAGGAGGGGCACTTTTGGAAAGTCAAGAGATATTACTTTATTTGAAAATGTGTTTCGGTTTTAAAAGGTCCCACCTTGATATAATTCGTGGATAAGGTGATAAGGCTTAGAAATCCACTCATCCAATTGGTTTTGGACATGTGTAGTTCATAGATTTTACATTATCTTTCCATTTTATTTAAATCGTCAAATAATGATGTCATCGCTGCATCATTATTATGTCATATATAAATTAATTTATTTAATGCCTAAAAATTATAAAACAAATACTATGATATAGGAAATAGTTTTATCTTTCCAATGACTATTTATAATCAAAATGTGTATTTGTATAACCCCACTCAAAAATTATTTTAGTAAAACAATTTATGTTAGTGTCATTTTCACTTTAACATTAAATAAAAATATATTAATGTCATTTTCCAACTAAAGTGGCTCCATGGGGTCCCCAAGTTGGCCCATGGCTTGTCCTGGTCGGCCATGACTCACCCAATATGTGTAGGACAAGTTTCATGGTGTTTTCACATTCATATAATACCATTTTTACCTTAAACTACACTAATTACCTCTAATCGCGATTAATGAAAAAAAGTTACTATTCACCAAAAAATTATTTTAATCTCATTGAACCACATTTTACTTCTTAATGAAAACCATGTATGTCGGATTTTCAAAATTAAATACACATTAGTGGTAAACTTTCATTTAACTGAAAAATCAGTTTGCTTGATTACCACTTAGTGGTTTCACTATTCATCAAAAATTGAAGTTTTTCAAAAAATTACAAAAAAATCACCCTAAGCTATATTTGATATTCCGAATTCAAAAATGAAGTATATTTTACAATATTCAAAACATATTAGTCACATTATTTAATTTAATAATTAATTCCCGTTGTCAGAGCAAATAGCGTGTTTTTATAAAACAATAAGTATCAAAAGATTGACACTAGTTTAAGTCTGATTTCAAAGTGAAATTAATTCCAACGAACACTATTGAATTTAATGGTAAAAATATTTTCTAATTTCACTTTAAAACCAAATCAAAAGATAATCTAATCATATAAATAAATTAGATTAAAAAGATGTTTTGAATTAAAACACAACATTTTACACTATTCATTAAAAAAATGAACTTTATCAGAAAGGTACCAAAAATTTACACAAAGTAAATTTTGATGTCCCGATTCTAAAGAAGAGTTATATTTGGTCCAAAATAACGTATAATAGTGATCAAAACTATATTTAATGACGGTTCACCATTAAAAGGTGATAAGTGAACCTTTAGTGAAAATTAGAGTATATATGCCTAAAATTGAACTCTTTCCGTATTTTAAGCCTTTATCTTTTATTGGGTAAATGTATAAACATTTAAAAAACATATATAATCATATTTTAGTTATTTCTATCCATTCCCACCAATACAACGACTACTTGTTAACTAATATTTAAAATAATATTATTTTATTACTAGTGTGCTACGTAAGTTTCCCAAGAAACTCGTTGATGTGTGTTGGGTACGCCATCGAGCATAGAATCCCCTTTAAAGTAATATTAATATTTGATTCACAAATATGGATAAATATAAAGATGACATATTCTTTATTTACCTGGGGTGTTACATTAGAGATCTCAAATTATACAATATGTCTAGAAGATATGAATTATGAGATGGATTCCATGTATGATAACATGTTTTCATTCTGGTTGATCCCCTATATTTTGTTAACATGTTTAGTGTAAGTGGTTATTCAAGATGAAATTAGCCATGTAAGGTAATGTATGTACCTAAAAATCAAGGCTATTGGATAAAGGGTTCAAAAAACATATTGTAATTGACTATGATGAATCCTTTTCTCCAATTTTCATGTTTAAATCCATCAGAATTTTACTTTCCATAGCAGTATACCATGACTATGAGATTTGGTGGATGAATGTTAAAACTGCATTACGTAATAAGAACCATCAAGAATATGATGATATGACCCAACTAGAAGGGATTGTGACACCAGATGAATCGAAAACGTTTTTCATGTTATAGAGATCCATTTATGGATTGAAGCAAGAATCGGGTCTTGGAACATTCAATTAGATGAAACCGTTATAAAATTTGGATTCATCTAGAATTAATGTGAGCTATGTGTCTAAAAAAGATTGAATGGTAATGTTTTCATTATACACGTAGTATATGTTATTGACATATTTCTTATTAGATACACAATACCACATTTACAATCTGTTATGGACAAGTTGAACACATGATTTTCCATGAAGGACTTTAGTGAAGTATCCTACATTCTAGGGAACATGAATATTAGTGATCAATCCAAGAGGAAACATAGAATAAGTTATGATAAATATATTGACCAGATACTAATGATATTATGTATGGAACAATCCATGCAGGGATTTTCTCTAGTTCCACATGACTTACATCATTATAAAAAAATGTTCCCTTAGATACAGAAAGAGAAAGAGACAATGAGTAAGATCCCATATTTTTCAGTGATATTATAAATCATGTATTACATGTCATGTACTAGACACGAGGATGCATATGCATTGAGCATGGTAGGGAGATATCAAGAAGATCTAGGTGAATTTTTTTTACTGATGTTAAGTCCATCCTTATATAACTGAGAAGACCTAAGGAAATGTTTCTTTTGTATGGAAGAGATGAAGAGATGGACATTAGGGGATACACTCATACTATTTTTATATAGATAAGAATGATTTGAAGTTGGAATCTGGATATGTTTTATGTATCAACGGAGGAGTAGTGAATAGGAAGAGTTCAAATTAGATTTTTGTCACTACTTATACAGTAGGATATGAGTATATATAGGCTTCTGATATAGCATAAGAAGACATTTGGATTCAAAACATTGTCCATGTGCTTTATGGGTAACCTAGAAGTAAATAAAATATCACATTATGTTGTGAAAGTACAATATTTGAGACTCAGGAAAAGGAACCAAGGTCACCCCAAGAGACAAAGAAAATACTACTGAAGTATCAATTGTTACTATATTTTCGTCTAAGAGGTGATGTTTTGGTGATCCGAGTACCCCTGAATTATAATGTGGAAGACCCCATGACTAATGGAATATATCATAAGAAAAATGAGTATCATATGGGATCTTGTGGACTGAAGGTTGTTTGTAGTTGGATTTATTGGAATTTGGAGTTTATTGGGTTGGTGTCCTAAAACAAAATTATATTTACATTATGACAAACATTTATTCATTGTTTTGAACATTAAATAAGTAATTATGACATCATAATTTTTCTTCTACATTACATATTATTTTGTAATGTCCCAAGAGTATTTGTCTCACTAAAATGACATAGAAGTTCATCACTATGTTGTCAACCCAGATGTGCTATGAAAATATTCGTGAATATATGTTATATGTTTAGATGATATCATTTTATGGGACACAAATTAAACACGATATTAGGGGTGGAGAATAATAGGACATTCATACACCTTCTCATGTTGTACACCCATTGTAATAATCAGTAGGATATTTTGAGAACAAGACCCGACAATAGTAAATCCACATTTAAAAGTTCTATTGGATGTTCCTATCTAGGGATGTGTGTATTGGTTGTCAGAAAAATGATTATAATTAATGAATATTATGAGTCATATACATTGATGTATTGATAAAAATATTGAAGAAATATGTTCCCATTGAGGTAGGATATAATGGGTGTTTCATGAGTAATATTGAATTAATGAATAATGGGAGAAAGGATTTATCCCGTCTATTCATTAATGAAAATTAATATACTAGTCCCTTTAATGGAAATGATATATCCCATACAAATCCAAAGACATGGTATTCTATAGTAATGTAATCTTTCTAGAATGTCAACGTAAGAGATATCAAGCATGTAGTTTGATGGAACTCACTTCTAACCTACTAGATTAGATATATTGTGGCAAAGGTTTTATATTAAATATTTTGTGTATGTATGTGGAAACAAGTTGTTTTGGAATTAACTTTGTTCACTATGGGTTCCTTGGCATGCTGATAGATTCTAACCATGGACATTTGGAAAGCTCGTTTAATGACACTAAAAAAGAGGCGTAGATGGACATAGAGTAAGTGCATATATAATCAAAGTTAAATAATATATTATTTAAGATGTTGAATAAATATTATTTCATGTTATGGTTTAATAATCACTCATATATACCTGATCACATTTATTCCATCACTAGCTATTTGACAGAATATATTGTGATCATAATATTTTATTAATAATTATTTTCTATTGAGTGATTATAATATTTTATATTTATCGATGAATAATCAACAGATATTTATTTAATTAATAAATAGTTATTATTAAAGGCCTGATAAATGTTATAGAGGGATGAAATATCGAGTTAAATGGTCTAGTTAGAAATAAAAATATTAAATATTGTTTAATTAAATAATTTTTAATTAAGATAATTCACAAGGTATGTGCATGTCGAGAAATAATAATAATATTATTATTATTTTATATGGGGTTTTCTTATGATTAATTAAAATAATAAAAGTATCCTATGTATTTATTTTATTGTAACCTTTGGAATATAAATATCTAATTAATTTATTTATCTCATAAAAAAATTCATTTATGAACAATGGATTCGGAGAAACCCTCTATTTAATAAGGAGCTCTATTCTCCATGAACGTTCTCAAGAACAGGTATAAATACTCATACACCATATCATAGAGAATGCATTGGAAGTGGTTCTCAAGGAGATCAATGATAGATGTTGTAAGGGTTTGGATTTTCTATACTATAACCCGGAGACCCCTTTTTTGATGTCAAGAGATTTAAAGATCACATGTGGATCACCACTAGAGGGAATATATGCATGGTATCAACAATGAAATGATGGTGCACTACAGATCTATCACTAGACACATCAATGAATGAAATAATTACATAGAGGTAATTTTTTAATTAAATTAATTATAGAAAATATGTGTTCATATCCTCTCTCTCCTAGTTATAGCCTGATTAAACTTGTATGATCTCATTGATCAACTCTAAGGATCGTGGTGTTTATCATCGTATAGATCTATCTTTGATCATCGATCATGACAAATGAAATGTTTGGCACTGCCCCTCCTATGCTTGCACTTTTCCCAAAAACATCACATATCAATCTATAAGAAGCATCATAGATGATTCAAACCAGCTTACCTTCAAATTCTTCTTGTAAAGAAAATTCAATTAATTAATTTCCTATTGAAGTATGAATATCCTATAATTACACCACTAACACCCTTGAAGCTTCAGTAAGGTTCATAAACGATTATATGTTTTGTGACAATGATGAAAAACAATGAAAATGTAATTATAATAAAAAACATATGAAGTAGTGTTTCTTGTAAAAATTTTATTCATATAAAACATATTATAGTCTTGATATTAGATGGTGGTTAGAGAATAAAACAAACTAATATAGTGGTTGTAGATTATCCTTGTTTAGGGGTATCTAAATCCGCAGTAATTGTGTATTTGAATTTCATGTCTCTAATATTACGGAAAAATACAAACTATGGGTCACATTTTCATAAATCAAAATAGATATTATTAAAACCATACATCAAATAAATATTATGCCCTCATTTAAAACACATGGATATTCAAGAAATAAAAGTTTACAGAACAACATAAAATACAAAATAAATAAATCACACTTTATATAATTTTTCTAACAATGTATTCATTCATTGTAAAATCATCTACATATATGGTACTTAAAAAATTTAAGAGAATATAAAGAATCCAAAAGTAGATCACAAGTTTTTTTCCCATTCAATTTTTTGTCTTCATCCATGAATCACTAGATCTATTAAACATACCGATGTTTCTATCATGATTCATCCCAACATAATAAAGCAAAATGTCCCTAAAATCTTATGAACGTATAATAAAAAGTTAAATCAAGTATAATAATTTACCATTAATATTTTTTATAGGTTTATACACTACATATAAGAAATTTCTCTTTGATTATGGTAATAACATTCCCATGTATGATGTTTATCGATGAATTTTATGTTAATAAATTGATTCAAAAATAAATTACTAATGTATTAATATAAAATATTATTATAAATAGTGAAATGAAATACACCATAATGAAATATATATGAACTGTTGAATGACAAAGGATCATCTATTATAAACAAGAATGTATGAATTAGAAGACACCCAATTAAATATTTATTTTTATTTATAGATAAAAAATATACACTTTGATTTTATGGTGGAATGACACCCGAACATTTGATAAAAATTACAGTTGGAATATTAGCCTACAAATGAAAATGGATATTTAAATGTTATTCCAATTTGTAAATAGAATAAATAATCTAGACAACTCCTAGAATGGGTAAAATTTGTTACATCTAATATAAAATTGTTCCACTTAACACCATCAAATTAATATGGTATGGATGACAAGCATCCTTTTGGGGGGTCACATGGAATTTTATAAAATTAAGACAATGTTTTCTTAAATTTTAAAAACATGTGGAATATTTTAAAACATCGTAGTGAATGGTCAAAATGAAAAAACATATAATAGTGTGAAAAAACAAAGACATTAATGAATCTTTTGTGTATCCATTATTAGTTTGGTGTACTTTAGACTTTGATATTATGTTTCTATACTAACAAGTGTCTCTAGAGTAGTTGGGGTTTGGCTTTGTGGTAAGCTCCCAATAATTCTACATGGAAAATCGGGGTTCAAAACCCATAGGGTGCAGGTTACTGTAGCAGCACTGTAGCGCTACTATAGCAGTAGAGATAATGTTGCAACGACGGCACTGTAGCATTACTATTCACAGAATGGGATTTGGGCCAAAAAATTAGGCCAACGGGCTATGTAATGGGCTAAATGCCCGCTGGGCCTTCGGGCTATGTAATGGGTCTCCCTCTACTCAGTTAAAGAGGTCTTTGCTTTGTTTCAATAATAAAAATGACAGTTCGACCCCATCCTTTATGAAAAAAAACAAGTTACTCTGGATCTATCACCCGATTCTATAAAATATAATAAAAAACAATATAAAGAATAAAATACTAAAATTTAGTAGGAATGTTTTTTCTTTTGTTCGAACCCCATGAATAAAATCATTCCACTTAATATCATTAAAAAACATTTATTAATGTATTATATATAAATTCTTATTAAAAAATGAAAAAAAAATATCCAAAAGGATATTACCATTGAACTCTAGGTATATAATTTATGATATTAGCCATTTCATAGAACCACACATTCCTAAATACAGGTCGTAGTTGAATTACCTTATCTTCCTACCAATTTCTCAAAGTAAAAAATTTATACATTATATAAAAATTTAAAGGGTATTTAAAAATAATGGGATAAATAAATAAAAATAAAATTTTATTGATAATTCGTAGAATAGGAATCACCCAAGAATCTACAGGTTCCAAATAATTTCTCTAAAATTGATTAATCTCTTGCGGTTTCTCATCTATATACGTACATCCTTTATAATCACCCACTTTTTGCAAAGAATTATCATTGAAACGTATTTTCCATGTGAAGAAATTTTTAAATCTATATCTGAGCTAGATAGTCAATGTGAAATTAACTATAGAAAATTGGTCATTATGCGCTGACATAATTTTAAAATAATGCCACTCTTTTCTACCCAAAATTTCATGATTATACAATGATTGATTTAAATATAACCTAAAAATTATAAAATATTAATTAAAAAAAGAAATTAAATTTATGAAATTTCTTAATATAAAACAAATATTATGTAACATACCCTGAGAAGAATTTAGCCACGTAATCAATAAAATTTCTAATAACATCAATAATATTAATCCCATGTGTTATAATTAAATTGAGTTTCATACCTTTAAAACTAATGTGATCATTTTTAGGATGTTTGAAATTGGGGAACCAAATATTCACCAACTTTTCTCAACCCCCACCACACACACATGATCTATAATATGTCCTATATGACGACAATTCAACATGTTTTTTAAGATCAAAATACCTTTTAGGATATCAATTCATAATATAATAAGTAATACAAAACAATTATAAAAATATATAACACATATAAATGAAGTAGTTTATTAATAAAAACTATAAAAACAAATACTCAGTGAAAAAATATTCCAACATTTTCACTCTGAAGTCCTCTTGAATTGTTATAATTGTATAATATTTTATTATTTTAAAATTACTCTATATGTGTTAAATCAAATGATTCAGAGATAAGATTAAATTATGGACTACTCCAGTCATTAAAATTTCAAAAAAGTCATTAAATATATAGATTTTTTATAGATATTTATAGAATATACCATTATATTGAGTTTTTTATTTTTTTGTAATACAAATTTTTTTCTACAAATCCATCAAATATATAAAAAAATATTATCCACATTTTATGGTTTTGTACATATTTTATTTGAATAACATTCTATGGATTGAACACACACACACACAATAAATACAAAACTATTGGACAATGAAGAAAAATAGAATTTCAAACAACTATAAATACACATAATCAACGACTAATAGAGAATTATATAGTAAAAAAGTCACACTCCTAAAATTGAAATCAACCAATCAAATGGGAGAAAATAAAAAATCGTCTTCAAATCATTTAGTATTAAATTATAGTTTTTTGGTCATATTATTTTGATTGAAAAAATGACATTCCTAAAAACAAAAAAATGGCTCTCAATGATATATTGGATGGGAAATGAATGATTATTCTATTCAAAATATTAAATAATTGAAGTAACAATCATCATAATTGACTTTTTGATACAAACTTGTGCCAAATAAAAATTCTATCATGTTTCATATAATGAATATATTTTTCTTCATTTGAAATATTTATTGTAAATATTCAATATATTCCCTTTATAATTAACATTGAGTAATTTTCTCACATTTTACCCATTTTCATTTTTACATTCTAAATTTAAATATGATACAAATTAAATGAGAACAAATAAATTATATAAATAGATTATATCTGGTTTTTAATTAATCTATGGATGAATCCTGATATTAAATTATGTAGTTATTAGTATCCTAAATGTTCTTATTGTAATTTTTTAATAGACAACTAAATATGGGGAGACATATTTGTAGTTAGTAATTCTATATGTCTTGATATCTAGGAATGAGTTAGGTATTCTTGAAACTCGTATTTAATGATAGATTTTTTGGAAAACAAAAAAATGTATAACTCAGAAAATTCATTTCTTATGAAAACCATGTAGTCGTAATGTTTTAATGCCTTTTTTTCTATAAGGTATGTTGTTTTTGTTTTATGGTACAATTTAATTTTTTTAAAAAAATTCTTCTACAAATTAAATTGTAATTTATTTTGATTTTAAAAATGAAAATTGAAACAAAAACTTCTAATTAAATTTTAAAATAGGTATAAAAAATCAAATTGAAATTTATATAGTAAATATAAAATTCAATGATTTCATAGATTACAAGAATATTTGAATCGATAAAAAATATAATTTTTAACAACAATAAATTGACGTAATAAAATAGAATAAAATAGAAAAAAATTTAAGGAGATATTTCAATATGTATCCACACTATAACTTAAACATGTTTTCTGAATTATATGCTTGTTCAATATATATATATACATATTAGTGATTGTGTGTTATATTAATTTTTTATATATTATTTTCACATTATTTTTATTATGTGAATTCAATAATCACATTATATATATTATTTAATGAAATATAATGTATAGAAAATGTGTTCAAGTTATATTGAATGAAATACATTTTTTTGAAGGCATATTTTATGAAATACATAATGACTCCAATGTGCATCATTTTTTAAAAACCATAACCGAGTTAACTATAATTAATACATATTAACATGTATAAAAATAGGGAAAATTATCCATAAAAAATTATTAGAATACATATAATTAACTATTATTTTAAAATAATTTATAAATGAACTCTAAAAAATTAAATCTGAATGAAAAAAATGGAATTTTGAAAAATAAAATTGAATAGAAGAAAAATCATTGAGATAATTCAATTAGTATTCACATAATCACATTAACATATTATGTGAAGTCTATATATTATTTTAATATTTTATTTTTTGATCTAAGTCATTTCATCAATAAGAATGGAGTCTAGTTTGTATTTTTTATCAATAAATACTAGGTTTATCTGGTCCTTTTGAAGGAACAAGATCCAATGGTACAATATGACAACAATTTTGAATATGGAACTGTTCCCCATTGTTTCCCAATTTTTTGGTCTATCATTTAGGGAATGGGGAAATGTGTTTTTGGAAATGGAATTTTGCATCAATATTTAAGGAGTATGAGAGTAATGCTTGTAAGCTATGTTTTAGGATCATCTCATCAATATATGGGAATGGAATGAATTATGTGAAAGATGGGTTTCTAACAATAAGAATGCCTTCAGGACAAAATTCATTCTATACAATGAATAATGAGTAGATGAGTCTTTCAAGTCAAATATGGTGTCAAAATAGAGATTCTCATGAGTGATGTTTTGATATTGAGTCTTCAAAATATATCAAATTCATGAGGTGCATGAAAAATATGTAATTCTACCAAGGATACATACACATCCAATTTGACATCAATTTCTGATTTATATGCATGGGGGTTGACGTGAAAGGAACTTCTGTGTAGGGTTTCCTTAGACTATAAATATGATGATACCCCATGAAGACATTGAACATCCTTCCCATGAAAATATGGTGTCTCTACCACATATTAGTGTTGTTAAAAAAAGAATTATGCAGAAAGAATATTTCCTAAAAAACATTCTTTATTTATATATAGACAAATTAAAACTCATGGTGTGGTTGCATGAAAGATATAGGGTTGCTTGATAGAAACATTGTGTGAAAAAACTATAACCTGCGCGCATGAATAGGTGTTGCGTGTAATAGATTAGTGGAGATTCATTCAAGTTTCCAATATCTGGTTTGTGTTATAATTGATTTCAATGGAATTATTTCAAGAGGAAGATTCATGAAGAGTCCCATGCTATACCGGGAAAAATTATTCATGGTTGAACTATTGAAGTTATCATCATGTCGATAAACTATGTAAGGCCTTTTCCAAAGTAGTGAGATATGGGGAGTCGATAGAAGTATTATGAGGCACGTAGTGTTCCATAACTAAAATATTTTAATGGAAATATTCTTTGAACATAGGGACTATGTCTAAAATATTGTATTAAGAAACTAGAGAAGATTATTAGATTTAGGTTGGATTGGAAAACTATCAGTATATTCTCATTGAACTACCCTTAGTTGTGAACATTGTAAAACTGCATTGTTGTCTCTCTACATGTGAGTGATATAATTACTACACATTTCCATTTGACATGTTTAACTAGTTCACACTGATGTGGAGACATGAAATATCTATATTGAGGAATAATATGACCCCTTGATTCACCCCTACCGTATCAAGGTGTCCTAAGGTCCTTCAAGTGGTATCAGATCCTCCATGTTTCTAGAGTTAAATATGTCCACTTTTTTTATCGTTGAGTATTCAGTACATGTTAGTAGAGTCCCTCTCATAGATGTATGAAAATTCAAAAAAATGGAATAAAATGATGAGATCTCATCTAATATCTGTTGTAATGGATGTTCTTTTCACAATAACCTAGTGGATTTATTCACTAATGCAATAAGACTGTCTATGATTAATTTAGATATAATTTTGTGGATGTAGATTCTAAATCAGAGAATTCCCACACAGTCACTCATTCAGTTTAAATAAATATGATGGTGATTCGTTGTAGATTAGTTATATTCTTGTAGGAAAACCTGTAAAATATATATGAAGTTTAAAACAAAGTGGAGGAAGTAAAACTCTAATTTTTCACAATTAGTTCGATGATATAATGATATGATCTAAGGAAAACAAAAATATTTTCTTTAATCACATAACTGACATTTTTGGAACTATTTATGGAATGGGGGTAGAAATTAAGGACATTTAAATTGTGAATAAAATATTATAACGGATTCCACCTCTATATAATCCAAATGTTTCATCCCATTAAGAAAGGGATCCTTCTAAACATTAACTCAAGGATCTACTATGTAGTATGGGGGAATATGAAATGAGAGTTAAATGGGAAGATTCATCATATCATGTTTGAAAAGAAATTGAATTTAAGGAAATGGAAATCATGATATATATATTGATTGTGTTGATTAAGATAATGATAAAGTTGAACATATTTATTTCTTTTTAATGAATTTAAATAGTGGGAATCTACCATTGGGATATTTTCAATTTGGTAGAGTTGGACACATTACCTCTTGATGATGAAGAAGGACATTCCTGATGAAACTAAATATAGAAACATGAAATATCCACAGAAAATGTTTACCCAAATAAAGACATACAATATTGAATGAAGTAACAAAGAAAATGTGTTGTCGCTAAATAAAAAGAAGTTGATGATGGATTTTTTAGAGGATTAAGAACATCATTTGAAATATATAACCCATGCATCTATTATGGATACTATTTAAAATCCATAACCATAAGAATATAATTTTAGAGATAATCAGTTTACTATTTATGATAATATCAATTTAGAACAATATGATTCTCTTCGTAATCATGAAAATAATGGAATGAAAAATAAAAAAGTGGACAATATTTCTAGAAGAGTCATCCAAATATATTGATCATCTTGAACATGAAATTGATAAAATTGAAGAAGTATTAAATAACATTAAACAAAACATCAAATATTAGATTTTGGGGTATAATTGAACATCATAATCGTTGAAGAATCCAAAAAATCAAGGAATGTACATCCAAAATAGACTATAAGTCCACGATTGTTGAGATTCTTGATGAATAAGTGACAGATCAAAGAAGAAAACTCGAAACTAAGTTAAATTCAAGAGAAAATGAAGAAGAAATTAATGTTTTGATGATTCTCATATGCATATCTACTAAAAAGATCTGATTGTTCATCTTAAGTAGTAGAGAAGACTTCGAATGACCCCCGATCGACATGTATGGTTAAAAGAGGAATTGGATGTTATGATGAATCATAAAATATGATGAAAAATTATGATCCAAAAAATGGAAGAAAAATTTGAACATGACAAAAATACACCACTTTTTCCAAAAAAGAATGAATCAAATCAAATAGATAGTAGATCAATAAATCATCCTCGAGTACTCATAAATGATACGCACACATAGAACCCCAACTGCATTTGGAACTCCCTATTTTATGTCACCCATATCATTTTATTTTCTCTATTTTTTTGTTAAAAATACTGACCCACCTCTAATCCACAACTCCAAGATGAGAGGTTAATTACCTTATTTGTACACCCTCGGTTTTATATTGATATTTGAAAGGAACATGTTCCTATTCTTTAGTTTCTGTTTTCCACCCTCCATATAGAAAAATTCACATCCCTATCACCATATCCCACCCCCATTGTGCTAGGGATAAAATGAATTATACAGGTATAAAAATATAGCTACAATAAAAATATTATCATGATCTCCAATGTAAAACAGAAGCACAAAAATAAATTGCAGGAAATAAATTATGACACGGATTTTTAACATAAAAAAATATCCAATGTAAATGACTAAAAACCCATAAGGGAAATAAAAAATATTCTACGATAATCATATAGTAAAAAATAAAAATAAAATCCTTAATCATTAATAGAAAATACAGCTTAGAAAACCTATGTTAAAATCCAGATGCTAGTATACTTCCATCTTCTCCCTGAAAATTGTCTTCTGAATAAATGTAACCTCTCAATGGTTAAAACTGAATAGACAGTGTCATTGTAAAACCTTTACTAAGTCATTATAGAAATAGAATTTGGGATAACTCTTACTATCCATGCCACAAAATACTGAAGCTAATAAATCTTCATTTCGTAATTATTTTTCTTCTAACACATTTAAAAACACCAATGTTTATCCATTATTATAATCCCTCAGAATACCTAAATAACACATGTATATAATAACTAAAATTTATAAATATAACCATGGGATCAGAAAAATATCCCCTCATTTTGAAACAATGTGATTACATTGGGAGGTTTGAAAATTTTAAACCCCTAAAAAATATTCATTATTTCCATTTTAATATCCTCATGAAAAAATTATGAAACACACTCAACCTATCTATATCTCCTTTAAGCCCAAAAAATAGGTAGTTGAATTCCAGAGAACAGAATTGGAAAGAAAACTGACTGGTTTCACATCAATCATCGACCACTATAGAACATATGATTGTGCTCTTTTATAGGTTAGATAAAAATTAGATATCCCTCCCCCCAAAAAAGAAATCAAAAAAAAAATGAAGTCTTCGTCATTCCCATGTCTACACTACTGTACTTTAGAATACTCAAACAAACATTTGGCTCCCCCATAACAATGATCACCACATAATTAGGAGTGCCCATAAAAACTAATTTCTCCATATTCCTATCACATTTTGAGAAATATTTGAATGTCATCACATTACCTCAATAATTAATTTTAATTTATTCTTCACTAGTGAAACTAAAAGAGGAAAATGAATTAGGTGTAAGACATGAAACACCAGACTAGGAATGCCTCGACTTCCATGATTTATTCATCCTTTTCGACAGTCTTCAAGTCATTCATGATGATATCCTATGCCAAAACCTGATGAATTCTTCTTCATAACTACATTCATTACCTCATTTTACACCATTACATCGGTCCTGTAATGTGCGTCGACTATATTTCATCACACAGATATCATCAATCCTCTAAATAATGATCATCTTTCAATTCTAAATGTACACATGAACCCAATAGTATAATGGGACCAAGCTGATAATTTTTTTTGGCATATAACCGGAACATGTAACAGGTTCATCAGTATTAGGGTACAACATACATTTTTAGATAAAAAATATCACTAACACCAATATTTCCAAAAAAATATCCATTTACCATATTCTATATACAATTGTCACCTTTTTTATATTAATAAAATAATTCCATATTTGGTATAATATGGTAAGAAGATGCAAAATTAATCTCCCATTCATAGTACAGATCTGACTCATGACAATCAACTACAAATAAATTTTTATCTCCCCCACCCTGTATGAGTCTTATGATGGTATCCTAATATTTTTTTTTCATTCATATTCTTATCTTCTTTAATATTTTTCAATGTGTAGTAGTTTATCTACTCAATTAAAGAAAATCATTATTTTTCTTTCAGTGAGTCTCATTCATCAACAATGATGATATAACATCATCCAACATCAATGTGTCTTTCAAGAATAGAACTGTGGTGATAAGATTATCATATAAATATTATAATGAATCCAATAGATGGAAATATTTGTCTAATTATTCCATTTAAATAGTTACTTTATTACCCTTATCACTGATCTTGACCACTACCAAAGACATCTCCATCAAATGATAAGTGAAATTATCCAAATGGTTACAAAAATATCCTTTCTCTAACATTTGTAAACTATAAACTCATTTTTTTGATTCCCACACATGGCATTCCTACTTCCACATATGAATATCAAAATATAAATTTATAATGTACTCAAACAACACAAACTACTAAGGCATAACATATATGAAGTATGTGGTTGATCCCACAGAGAGTTGGGAACACACCGATGAATTTCTATTAAAGGTTAGGTTGTCCTAATATTAATTAATTAATTAAAAAATTTAGTGACTAAAATTAAATAAATAAATTCAAATATAAAAACTGAAGAGTGGGATACTAGTTCCCAAGGGTGATTTTAATAAATAAATTAGTTCCCCCTAACATTAAAAATAATTAGATTAAATTATTGTGAAACCATTCAATTTAATTAATAGAAAAAGTGATATATCCCTATCATTATACTATAGTATGCCAATTTATTATAGTATATTGAATAGAAATAAAAAACGTGAAATAAAAACATTTCAAATACCCTTATACGTCACAATGGAATAGAGTTCTTGTATGCCACAGCCTGATAGAGGGAGTCATGTCTCATAGCATGTTAAAGGAAAAGGGACTCCCTGATATGTTTTTTCAATGAGGTCATCTATAACAAAATTTTCTACTTCAACAATGAAATGATACAAATCCTAGATGGGATGATGTCGTATGAGGTTTGAAATGAAATAATGAATGATGGTTTCCTTTTTCCCTTCCTTTTGATATATTACACATGTCAAGATTGTGAATGCTCAGATTAAGAATATGGATGGAAAAATTATTCTAACGAACATCATCTCATATGAAAATAGATCCATATAATACATCATGTAAATCCCTGATGGAAATAATATGCATAAAATAAATGATATATTCTTCAATGAGGAAGCATTGTGGGATTGGTGTGTTGATGAAAAAAATATGTGTTTAGTAGTTGGTGGTCATTCACATTTGAGCACACTAAAAAATATATACCTAGGACAATCGTTACTGAAATCACTATTAAAGTCAATAGATAATCACTTACACGTACAAGTGTATGCTCTATAGACGCTAAAATAAAATATTTGGTTGTGGTGATGCGTACTCCTTTTGATGCAGTTCAGTCATCCATGACACCATCAAACCTAGAGGATGCACAAAATTCCAATCATGATGATGCCCAACTCAATTTAACACATTTGACCAATTATTAGGCCGACAGCACCACCATGTTTTGTGTTTTTCAAGACAAACTATGATGAGTTTTACTTCACCACTACTGATGATTCAAACTCTATAGGTGATGTACAACATCACCCATGATGGAAAAAAATAATGTTTAAAGAGTAACTAAGGAAATAATCATCTATGGTTGTGAGGGATAAGGATAATGTGGCATTGAGTGCATTGTTCAATATAGAGAGCCTCCTTGTATCCCTAGGAATAAGAGGAAAAAGTCATTTTATTAGACACCCAAGAATATGTCTGCATCCGCCATGAAAAAACCAACTAATACCCTAGATACCAAGACCACCTACCTATATTCCATATACTTTTTAGATAATCATGGGAAATTGAAAAGGAATTGAGGTATAATTAGTTAATAGAAACTCTCATGAGGCCACATGTACACACCAGGTTTTGGGAGTTCCGTGTGAAAATTGTTGTTATTGAGACATAGGGAGAAGGAAAAAAATTAGGGGATTATATTATTGACTAATTTCAAGTGGTGATTAATTTCATCATTTTTTCCCTCACCCCCATTATTATTACTCATATATTTTAATTTTTATGGATCCATATTGGCTGACCTCATTAATTCTCCCATGTGTCTTTTAATGACTTTGAAAATATGTCTAGATTTTTTTGTGTATAAAAATCAATGGAACCCCCCTTGAATAAAATACCTCTTGGTGGTGAACAAATTTTTTTGTTCTTGTTCTTTCCTACTTTCAAGAAGTTTGTCTATATTCATGGGTACTACCTAACTATAAATTCTCAACACATACCATTAAATCAAATTGCAATATAGATATCCATCGGATTCATATTAGTATTTCATACTATAAAGTGATAATTTTTCTTATTATTCAATCAAAATATTTTGCTAATAATGAATATCCAAACTGCAAACACTCTACAAGAACGCTATTAATTAATATATAATGATTATATTTTGTGTATATACACACCACATATAATGTCTACATATACATATTTCATATACCTTATATAACCATATTGCATATACATTTCTTAATATCATTCTTGTGTTGAACCATTTATCAAACCAAAATACTATATATGTCACCCATGGATTTAAACTAACCACAAACATCTAAAGACATAAGATTACAAATAAAATTAACCTGGATTACAAAGAAACATAATTATCATGAAGATATATGAAATTTTTTTAGTTTTATACAATTAAAAAAATATAACTCATTCTTTATTCAATTACTTAAATTTTTAACTAAAAAATATATGTCTCATTCATTATAAATTTATAAGTATATGTTCTATTCTTTATTTAATTATCTAAATATAAAATAATAGGTATAGGATTCATTATACATTTAAAAAATATGTTTTTCACTTCACCTGAATTATTTTCTTGTGTTTGGTGAAACTTCAAGAAATAAAATTTGTGAAGCTGAACTCACTAACATTTATTTCCCAACTGAAAAATCAATGGTATAATCATATCCTATATAAATGAAATAAAAATTTGGAATCTTTGATTACAATTGGATTTCTGTAGCCTGATTTGTTTGGATGATGTTGGGTTGATACTTGCAATTCATACTACCTAATAAACTCAAGTGGGTAGACCTCCACCATGATATCGATGAGTTTTTGTTGGGGGAACAAGTAATCTAGGGGTTTAGGGGATAAAGTCCCCTACCCAAAATATTGGGGATCTATAGAAAGACTGACCAACCATAGTAGAGAAGACAATGTGGATGCAACAATGCATTATAGAAATGAAGAATTTAGAACAACTATTCTAGTATCTTGGAATATGGGGATAGCTATACTGTATCTCCACAAATGATTTTATACCAGCCATTGTAGCATTTTGGACATGGGTGGAAACATCACTATTTTTCTAAATACTTATGGTTATCGTTTAGTATAGTATAGTGGAGTTATTATGAGGTTGGTGGAACATTGTTTCATCCTCCATTTTGCTAATTTTGAGGTAGAATTTTCTATTTTTAAAAATATGATATTCTCTAATTATTTCTTCTCCTAAATCATAGTGATATTATTCCCCTCCATTTCATTAGAGATTATTATTGAACCATGTAAATTGATCTGTTCTATGAGATATTCTTCTCGATATTTTCTTGCAATATTTTTCTCTTTTCTTCATCTTTAATCATGTTATGTCGGTTCTACTATGGGTGTTTCCATAGTAAATACCACTTCCATTATTCAACATTTAACTTCATACCATAATATAATATGAAAAAATTAATGAATTTTATATTTTTACACTTCAGATTGGTTTATTATTTAATAAATAGCAATATAAAATACTCTTTAATATTAATATAAAATATATGGACACTACTATATATTCAATGTAATATTAATATGAGGAAAAAATAACATGGAGCATTAAGAAACATAAAACATGGGATATTGATAGAAAAATTCACATATTACATAAAATGTGATAACATCAACAGTGTACGTCTTCATTTTAATTTAAAAAAAGAATCAATTTATTAGTTTCATGAACCATATAAATAAGAATATTCACATTAAAATAAATCACTACCATAAACATCGTGTACTCAAGTTTATTCCAAAATAATTAAAAATAATAAAAGATTCAATGATAACACACATGGTTGTTTTAATTTTAATAAATTGAAATTAGGAACAAAAATGTTGATACTAACTTTAAAAATGAAACTAAAAACATCGTGCTTTGATACTAAGTTTTATGTTGCCTTATATTCTATTGAAAATAAGCATATTTTCAAGATTATATGAAAGAGGTTGGAAAATTTTATTTCATGAAAATAACATTGAACATTGAACCTCTACATTTCCATGGGCACATAAAAACTATGAATGAAACGTCAAATGAACCTAAAAAATCAAAACACTAATTTTATGAAAACCATTAATGAATGTATTTGAGATATAGTGCTTTTCGATACTAGTATACTTTTATTGTTACTTTTTCAGATATTTCTCAATTTTATATTATCTAATGATGACAATAATGAGATGGCGCATTGCATTCAAATTGAATGATGAAGGTCAAAAATTGATTTTGGATTTTGTGACCCAATAAACCTTTTCACATATCCTAATCATTCTAGAACAAGGGAAGGGTTATATTGGGTATTATGATTCATTTATATCGGGATTCGGTTGTATTATTATGTATGGAGACCATGTCACTTCCCACAAAACATGAAAATTGAATATGTTAGAAAATAATAATCTAATCCCTAACTACTGTGGTCTATAGACTAATAACATATAACCATAATCTCTTTGAGGAAAAGTTATCATTCTTCAATGATCATAAGTGTTTGAAGCACATATTTTCATAGAGGTACATGAAACTTAGGTATTTATTATAGATGTGTTCTTTTCATATATATGACTTTGACATGGTATATACAATTGGGAATAGGAATTCAGTGGATGATGGTTTAGTCTAAACATTATATAAGCTGGTGTTCAAGGAAGATCATGACTAGAGTGGTTAAAAAATCATACACACCCAAGAAAGGGAATTCAATGTAATGTGATTGATAAATTCGGAGGAATTATATTTATGAACTAAAGTACATATAATATCTTATTTTCTTCTACTATACAGCAGTATTTTGTAGATGTACATTTTAAATTTAATTATTCTTTAAGATTCTCTATTATAGGAGTTCATAACTAGATATTTTTATTTTGCATTATTTTAGGTTTTCACCTTTAGAATATAAATTTTATGAACAATCTATTTGTTTTTTCATCATGGTGCTATTTTCTATTTTCATATTGTTTCATAATAAATTAATAATAAAAATACCTTGTTCATTTATAGATTTTTTACAAATATATTTATTTTTTGAAATGAATTTTCATCAATTTTCAAAAACATAGTACCACATGAATGGTCATGAAGAAAACGATAGATGCTAAATTTGACTATATTTAATTTCTAAGGGGTGCAACAAATGAATATGTTTTCATACTATAATCAATTATGTTGGCATTCTTAGATTTAATAATGTCATTCTTCATTGAAATATTTAATTATTTTTATGTTCTACATTTCATAAAAAAATTATATCTCCAAAACGTGAAAAAAGAAGTTGGACAATACATTTATTTTGATAGTGCACTGGTGCACACGTGATGAGAATCTAACCGTATGGTGTAATTTACAATTTTATGGACTGATGTGATGTATTTCCGATGGGTGAATGGTGGATAGAAGTATATAAGGGGATTTCATCAACCCTTAAAAAACGTTTATGATGTACATCTAAATTGTATCATCCTATTACTTATATAAATCAAACTCAAAATGAACATGCATTATTTTCCGAGTTTATTTCTTTGGATAAGAACACATCATTTGGAAGAAACATATTGGAATCCACATCAAAAACTCAATAGAAAAAATATATGTTGTCATTTCTTCCTATAATGTATAATATGACACATTACAATAAAAACAAAATTATGATTTTTTACATTACCCTAATAAATATAGTGGACTATTCAACACTATGTTTGTGATCATATTAATAATTATGTGATTCATAACATCCATTATTATATTTTTACAGAACCTATTTGAAATATCAATATAAATCTATTGAAATGAATTGAATTATGAGTAGTTGATGATTTAATTTTTTGGGGTCCCAACCAAATTGATTATTTATTATAGTAAATTTATTAGTGAAAAGTATTTGTAAATTTACATTCCATTAAAAAATAGTTGTAAAACTTTTTTAGTAAATTAGATATTTTAAAAAATTAAAAATGAAATGACATATAATTTTTTTGACGCATTATTTTATTTTATTTTTCATCTCATTATTTCTGTACATGTGTATGAAAGGGGACCTACCTTGAAAAGTGGTGAACTAGTGGTGGTATAAACCTTAGAGATGCCTGATTCCTTCAGAAGTGCATGATTATTTCAATAAACTTAGACCTATAGAAAATGTAAAAAAGGGGACATGCCTGGTGAACCATAGTAGTAACAGATATCATGTTGATTTCTTATTCCATCCCTATTTGAAGTATATTAATGATATTGGGTTCCTCGGCATGAGTAATACATCTATTATTTTCATAGTAAAGGTCAATTTACACCTCAATGCAAACAACCACCAAAATTTAAACAATGTACTTCATGGTCAAGATTGATACCTTCACCAACATGTTACATCGATATTGAATATACCTTTGTTATCAATATCACTACAATTGTTGTTTTTGAACTCCACTGACAAATGGATCAACATTCAATATAGAACATGAAACTAGATCGAGATCTTAAATCATAAATATAAATTTGGAGAAAAGCATCAGTTTAATCTCTTGTTGTGCCCTCATCCCCACCTTCAAAACTAGGGAAATTTCTTTAATTCTTATAAATTACTGATGGATATTTTTTATGAAAACTTATTGAAACACCCAGAATATATGGTATCATCTTATTATACTCATAGAAGAATAGAAATTATTTCAAATAAAGATCATTGTGTACATTAAAAATTATATGGTTGACAATGAATGAATCTCATACGTCATTTCACATATTTTAGGGTCTAGGAATTTCCAAATATTATTGCTAAGGAACACTAGAAGATACAACTTCTTTAAGTCCTCTATTCAAAACCACTTGAGGACTTTTCCATTTTATGTGTGTTACCTCTATCGAGAAAACCTGTTTATCAATCTAAATAGATCATTAAACCCCATATGTAGGCTTTTTGACTCATGTATTTCATTGAAAAACGTTTTAAATACATTTTCAAAAAAATTAATTTTGGGAAATCATTTGTAATAACCAGTATGTCATCCACATATAACAAAAAAATACCATCACACATCCACTAACCTTCCTATTTACACATGATCTGTATGTGTTTTTATAAAATCAAATACATTCATATCTTCATCAAAACATATTTTCTCATCTTGAGAGCCTTTCTTAAATCCATAAGTGGACCATTGAAACTTATAAACCATATTAGTCAAATTTGAGACATTAATACCTTTAGGTGATATTTCAAACAAATATTCAAATAATTTTTTGTTAGGGAAAATTATATTAACATCAATGTAATATATCATATAATCATAATGATATTTAAAAAAGAACTCTAAATTGAATTTATAATCACCACTAAAAAAATAAAATATTATAAAAACTACTATTGTTTTTAGAAAAAAATAACCATTTAAGATTAGAAAAATATATAAAATTATAAAAAAACTACTATCTTTAATAAATTATAAAATATTACAAAAAATAGTAATTATCCTGAAAAAAATTAATAACAATATAAATGAAAATAATATTGAAACATTTTCAATTGAAAAAATATATAAGTAGTTAATGTAAATAAAAAATTCAACAATAGGGCTCCAATATCTCACAAAAAAAATTTAAACATTACAGATTAAAAATGAAAAATCATCTTTTATTTAATAGTTTTATAGAAACAAAATATATAGAAGTGTTGATACAATATATTTTGACAAATATAGATTTTCATATGCCTATTTAATTAATAGATCCTCCATTAACCTAATATAAGTTCTTTGAGGATTAATCCATATTAGGATTGAACTATTTACATATTCATTTTTCATGAGATTCAAAATGAAATTAATCGACCCATCGATTCCCCACCTAGGACGATTGTAATCTAGGAGTGCCACACAATGTATTCCACCAACAGACCAAGGGTTAATGACTAGAACAATGTTGGAATGTCACATTGAATTATAGTACATGTCTTACTTCATTTGACAATAAACACTTATTAAATGAACATGACAACTATAAACACCTATAGGATATACATATATAATCAACTAAATGGTACAAAATGCATGAATGATAAAATACACAAAAATACAACTTCATATGGGTACATATAAAAAAAATTCACATTTGAAATGTCCCTCAATCAATAATATGTGTGATGCTAGAGAACTCATCCCCATTGAGATTAATAATTGATTGGTCTAAAACTATAACAAACACTACCACCATCATGGACCACCATACTCCATAATACGTCCCAAAGAGTTACCAATAAATTTATTTGATGTAATACCAGATTCACTTCTACTAAGACCATAATCTATCCAACACATCATCAGAAAAAACATAACATGTTAGGGGACAAAGCATGTGAAACTATGAATAATTTGATTACTGAAATGACTATTATGTCTAACATCGATAGACCTACTCTATTCTGCATCCCAAAGGAGACCATGGAGCACCTAATGTGTCACAATCCTCAAATCTCTCTAATCGCTCAACCTATCCGTCGTTAATGTTCCTAATAAATACAATAAATGGGGACCCACTCCTTTATGTGTGCATTCCATCTAAATGAGTACCACACCCTATCATTTGAAGCCCTTGATATAGTGATGCCATTCTAGAAATCTATAGGAGTACCCATGCCTATATCTAGAATATAATCCAGTATATGTGTACAAAACCTACGATTAGAACAACCAATGTGTGTTTTGAAGGATATAATTCTAAAAATATGATAGATACCCTTCCCTTTATAGGCTACCTATTGGAGAAATCAGCATGAAACACTGAAAATTAATGCTTCCCAAAACCAAATATCCGACAAAACCATAATGTAATTATAGTGGGAGACACACAAATTTTTAGAAGAATCATTAGTCAGAGTAGTATTGACCATATGTATAGAGGAACCACGCATTGATATAATAAACATCAGTCGACAGAGTACCGAAACCTCTATATAGAGTGTGGTGGACCTACTCATAATCATCACCAATTGAGTACTTAATCCATATCAATCTAGATGAGAAAACCCCCAAATATCATGTGGTTGGTACAGAAATCCATGATGGGAAATAGGGGACACATGTCCTATCAAAGTATACTACTAGAATAGTGTTTTCCCTTTTAATTCTCTGAACATCATGCCTTAAACCCCATCCTTATCCATAATGAGATAGATCCTAAAACAACAAATCTCTCATTGAAAATGGCCTCGTATGTCTCATAAAACATACATTATAGTCTATGTCAAATTATAGTTATGATGTGTTATTTATTTGATTGAAATGTACATCTGACAAGAAAATCATGGAAATCACCCCAAAAAGGTTATTTATGTCCACATAGAGACCTTTTGGAGAGCCCCAAGGCACATTGGGTGTAGGGGTGAATGTTTATGGATATCATTCAAGTCTCATGCGCCATCTTGGGTCAGGTTGGGAAGTCATACCTTACTTGCTCATAGGCAGGCCAATGCAATTTGGACCTACATTGAGTTGGCCCGGCTGGCCAACCTACACCACCTGACCCAGTTTGGTATTATCATGCTTAAAGAACCCCCACACTAAAATACACATGGAGGGATTAAAATTGTATAATATTTTTAATCTCAGAAACACTCATAATTCTATGTCATCTATGACTGAGGGTAATAAATATACCGTAGAATCATTATATCTATTAAATTATTTTTCCATGGAAGACTAATTGGGTAAATTTATCATTTTATATATTGGGGTTTTGAAATATGAAAACCTAAAAATTAGCTAATTCATAATCATAAAAATTCTTAATCACCATAAAAACACACCCTTTCAAGACCTAATCTTGCATCATTGAACTACTAATCCATGAATACTAGAAATGGATCATGCTTTTTAGAAGATTACATGTTTTCACAATTTAGAAAAGTATCTTTATATTGTTTCTTGAGTGAAAGATAAATAAATTTAGGAATATATTTTTAACTATTCATTGGT
Source organism: Viscum album (assembly GCA_963277665.1). Classification (NCBI taxonomy): domain Eukaryota; kingdom Viridiplantae; phylum Streptophyta; class Magnoliopsida; order Santalales; family Viscaceae; genus Viscum; species Viscum album. The sequence continues at coordinate 887,765,803 of OY728141.1, forward strand.
GGAAAAAATCATTTAAATGAATTTGAAAAAATTATGTAAAAAAATAATTGAACATAGTATGAAGCGAGATGAATAATATATTGGGAAAATAATTTAAATCCATTGTTGTTTTAAATATTTTAATGTGTCTATGATGATATATTTATGGAGTTTAAATTCTATTTGTGCATGGTATGATTCCACTAGATGAGTTTTCTTTGGGTTATATATTGTTTTGGGCTACGATTGCTTAAGCTAATGTTATGTTTTGGACTGTGATGGATTAAAGTTATAACATGATTTGATGAGTTTTTGATGTAAGGATGTGGGGATATATCGTGGGAATGTTGGGGTGATGGTGATGTGGTTGTGGTTGTGACAATGTGATAATGGTATAATTCACATAGGTTGAGAGTTGCAAATTCATATTTCTGGTTGATATGATAGTGATTCCTGACACATGTTATGATTTGGGATTTTCTATTTTCCTGATTATTTTCTTGGTTGTGACGTTATGTTATCAATTATGATTTGATTTGAATATTTTAATGTTAATATTATATTATTATTCTCATTTTATTATATATCCCAAAAAATTATATATTCCATTTTAAAGATTTTATAGACCATATTTTAAAAAGATATGGTGATGCAACTAAAGTTGAATTGTATGAAATGTATTGTTTTACCACTATAATAAAAATACAATATTTATTTTATTTTTTGATTCATATATTTCAATCCCTTATCCATTATTCCACATGGATATAGCTGAGTATATCATGTTTTCACCCCTACATAGTTTGTTAATAGTTTTCCTAGATATTCTAATGGAGATTTGAGCTGTTTTTTGTGTAGCTTTGGTAGAGTTAGAGGGTGATCTCAATGTATTGGTTTCCATTCATAGACATAATTTTCATTAAGTTTTACATAATTTATGTAAAAATTGGGTAGTGGAAACATATTTTTCTTTTTAATGGGATCCTTTATGTGTTAATTTATGGTATTGTTTAATTTTCATGATATTGAAGTGGGTAATACCTCTGATTCCTAGGATAGATACCCACGGTCCTAGTTTTCATCTATATGCATGTTGATATAAGGCATCTAGGGACAATATTATCCATATTACTACCCATGGGGGATTGAGTGAGGATTGAAAACTACTAGAGGAACTCCAAAATTCAATTTTATCATTGTGACTCTATTTGTACTAATAAATTTTAAAAAACATTGAAAAAGAATATGAAAGTATTCTAAACAAAACTCAATTAACTTAAATCCATGTATCATTCCCCTAATTTTCAATGCATATAATTTGTTATAATTAAACATATATTATCAAAAATACATATAGAGAATAACATTCCCATTATTCAAGTCTTATATCAATAGTAGGAATCTTTAGAATGAGGGAAAGATAGATAGAGAATGATTCTAATATTCATATATAGAAAAGTATGAATTGTTGACAGACACCTTTTGTTAACACCATTTCACTCTAAAAGAAGTATCAAGGGTTATTAAACTCAATTTCCTTTAAAATACTTCTATATATAAATTCAATTAATCAATTTCATAGAGAAATATGAATGACCTATAATTCCACCATTAGAAGCATAGATGATTCTCATGCATTGTGAATGAATATTGGTTTTTCTAGCATGATTAGAAATTTTCAAAAATGTACTGATACTATAAAACATATTAAATAGTGTTTCTTTAAGAAATGTGATTCATACCAGACATATTCCATTACTGATAAAATATGGTGGTTAGAGAAGCCGACAAACTGACATATTGATTGTAGAGTAGCCTTGTCAAGGAGGAAACAAATTCTAACTCATTGTGTATTTGAATTTCCTATCTCTAATATTAGAAATAAATACAATCTAGTAGTCATAGTAACATAAAGAGAACTAGAACATCAAAAAATCATGCATCAACTAAATATTAAGTCCTAAGGTAAAATTCATGGGTATTAAAGAAATAAAATTTCAAAACACAACATAAAAAAATATCTGTTTAGATAAATATTTTAATAAAATATTCAAGCATTGTAAAATCATTTACATAAAATTTATATAAAAAAATATAAAAGAAAATAAAAAATCCACTAATAGATCAAAGGTTTTTAGTCCATTCACTTATTTTTTTCATCTACCTTGAATCACTATAACTATTAAACATATTGATGTTTGTCCAAGTAGGTGTAATGTATTTTAATCTTAAGTTTTTTGGTAAATGTATGATTCTACTCTTTCATGGTAAAATGTATTTTTTTGAAAGTATTTATTCTCGAAATTAAATTGAAATTTATTTTGAGATAAAAATAAAAAATGAATGTAAAAATATTAAATATATTTTAAATGGGGGAAATTTGGATATTGAAATCGTTCTTTCTATTAATAATTATAATGATTTCTTACATTATAAGAATATTATAATTCCTATAAATATATGATTTTTAACTCCAATAAATGGATGTGAGAAAAAAAATGGAAAAAAATTTCAATGATATTTCAATATGTTTCCAAACCATCACTTAGATATGCTATTTGAATTATATATATATATATATATTTGATCAATATATATTTATCAATTTTGGTGTGTTATATCAATATATTATTTTAAATTTATATATATTATGTTCATTCAATAACCACATCATATCAATTATTTAAAAATATAATGTATAGAATTATGTTCCTTTTATATTTATATAAATAATTTTTTCATAAAGGAATATCCAATGAAATTCATAATTACTCCAATGTGCATAATATTTCCAACACCATAACCATTTCAACTATATTTATAATATATGAAAATGCATAAAACTATAAAAAAAATTATCTATTAAAATAAAAATAGAAAAAAGAAAAATAATAATTAATTTTCAAGAATATCTAAAGGCCCCACAAAAAATTAAGTCTCCAAACTATTAAATAGAAGTCTAAAAAATCAAATTCAATTGAAGACCAATAACTGAGTTATTTCAATTTCTATGAACATAATCCCTTTAAGTGGTTATTTATAGTCTACACATTATATTAATATATTAAATTCACGATAAAAAGAAATTATTTTTATTCCATGTACATTTTATGTCCACAATATATAACATATTATGCAAAAATTTATTAGACTGATATTTCAGAAGGAATAATTAATCCCATTGTTAATTACCAAAATTAAACCTCATAAAATGATCAATATCAAATGATACTACTATTATCAATCAAAGGTTGTAGTCATGTATAGAATATAGAAGGGATTCCTCAAGCGAAGTGAAGGAGAAAACATCACACTGGTGGATGTTATCAGGGAGGAGATTATGCAGGACTGCAGGCTATGGTGAGGGGGGGTTGTCCTGTGCTGTAGGCTATGGTGATGGGGGAGGTGTGCATTTATACTAGGCTAAAACACTATTTCAATGCCTACTTCAAGATATTTTTTAATTCATCACAATTGAAATATTGTGTGGTTGGTGGAAAATTTCTTCATCCTCGTTTTAAGCTCATATTGTGGTAGAAGATTTTGAATTGTGAAACTCTAATATTATCTCTATATTTTGTTCTCCCAAATCATAGTGAGATTCTACCTCTCCATGTATGTTGGGATTATTATCGAACCACATAAATTGTTGTGTTCAATGATATCATCTTCTAATAATTTTTTAATTCGTTTTTTTTTATTTTATTTATGAAAAAACTTTTTATATCACTATGACTCCCAGTTGTTCGGCATCAATTATCATTTCCAATATAAAACATTTTTGTTCACACTTGAATATTATATGCATAAATAAAGATTTTTTATATTCTCACACTTTACATTAGTTTATTTTTCAATACATAGAAATATTCAATACTATTTAATGTAAATATAAAATATACGAGCACTACCATATACCTATGTAAAATTTATACTATAAAAAATTCAAATGCAATATACAAATACACATGATACAAGGGATATTGTTAATGAAATTCACATATTAAATAACATGAGATAAATTAAAATATGGAAGTATTTTGTTTCCTTCAAAAAAAATCAATTTATTTGTTTTTTCCACCATATAAATAGATGATTCAAATTAATATAAGTAGATAATAGAAACATCAACTAGTAAACTTGATGCCATCATGATGAATAATTATAGAAATTAAATTTATAACACCAATAATTGTTTTGATTGTAATAAAGAGTAATAATAAGTAAATGTTGATATTTAAATCAAAAATGAATCTAGAAACTTATATCATTGATACAATTTTTTATGTGGCCTTATATTCTCTTCTAAATACATATATTTGCATGATTTAAAAGAATATGTTAGATAAGATGTTTCCATCCAAATCAGTTTGAATCTATGAAACATACTCATTTCACAGGACATTTAATTTATATGAAATACAAATTAATTGAACATAAACATATCAAAATATTCATTTCCTGGCAACTTCCTATGAATGTTTTTGAGATACAGATATTTTCAGGACTATAAGATTATTACTGTCACATTGTATGTGGTTTCTCAATACTTTCTTCTCTTATGAAAAAAATTAGATTGGTTATTCCATTAATATTCAATGATTATGGAAGAAAAAATTCATTTTGGAGTATATGATCTGACACAATTCTGCACAAATCATCATTTTTATAGAACCACAGATGGGTTTTTTCATGTATTTTGATTCGTCTCAATCTGGATTTTGTAGAATTATATTTCCATAAGACCTTGTCATACCCCATGACTAATTAATGATACATATTTACCAAAATAATTGTCATACTCACAATTGTGTTGGTCCAAGAATTAAAAACATGGAACCAAAATCTCTTTGATGATAATTTTACAATTTCATAGACCATACGAACTTAAGGAACATATTATAACATAGGTACATGAACCTTAGGTGGTGATGATGGATTGGGTATCTCTATATGTTTTACATTGACTTTTATTATAAACTTGTAATATGAAATTTAGTGGGAGATGGTTTAGGCCAAAAATTTTATAACCAGGTGGTTATATAGGATCCAGATGAGAGATGCTTGAAAATCGTATAAACCTGGGAAATGAATTTTATTTGAATGAGATTGATAAATTTTATAGGAAGTATATTTATTTACAAAACTCCATACTAGTTCTTATTGGTTTCTACCATACCATTATATATTTCAGTCTTACAATTTATTTTTCATTTATTTTCTTGGATTCAATATATTCAATTTTCATAACTATCTATTTTTATTCCTCATAATATATTTTTTTCAATTTTAGTGGCTAAATTTTATGAACAATATATTATTTGGTGCATCATGTTATTATTTCCAATTTTAATATAGTTTCAAAATTAATGAATAATAAAAATAACTATTTCATGTTTTGAGGTTTTTTTGTTTGAAACTACAGTTTGATGTTACATTCCTTACCATTCAATTTTTCATACAGAGTCATGAGGCCATGGATATATGATTAGAAAAACTCATTGTTCATAATGAAATACATAAAATCCCACGATATTTTCATAAATATTACAATTTCATTTGTTTCTAAAATATAAGATAGTTATTTAAGTTTTCACATCATTAAAAGTTAGAAGACACTATAATGATTTCACTTATTTTGTATAATTTTTATTGGAAGATTTCAGTAACCACTTTGTTATCATGAGTCTCATTTTCTACTATATTCACAATTTATTTTCATATTATAAATCATCATTAAAAAAATTGTGGTGTTTTTTCATTAAATAATTTCTTTAGGACTTTTGTGCATTCATTTTTAATTCTCAAATCAGTGTTTTTTACAATCCAGTGATTATTTTTTAAATTATTATGTTCATAAAGAAAATGAATAAAGGTTGGGAAATGACTACTGAATATTTTATTTACCATGTTGATAAAAATATATTGATTTTTTAAATTAATTTTCATTACATTTCTCAATTATAGAAACATATGCACTAGAATATAGTAAACAATACTAACAAAATTTAACATTAGATATTTGCTATGTTGTCCAATAAAAAAATATTTTTTAATAATGAAATAGTTATTGTTTGATTTATTAGATTTAATAACAGTATTGTTCATCAAAAGTGTTAATTAATTTTATCATTCTCAATGTAGAATGGATGGTTTTCTCTAAAAGTTGAAAAAAGTAGTTGAATAGTACATTTATTCTAATGGTTCATAGGTGATACAATTATGAAAATCTGACTATGTGATGTAATTTCTAATGTCGTGGACTGATGTGATTTATTTTATATGGATAAATGACCGATATAAGTTAAAAAGGGGATTCCAGTAGCCTTGAAAAGACGTTGATGGAATTCATCTAAATAGTATCATCTTATTCCTTATACCTATCTAACTCAAACTCATCAAGAATTTTTTTTTCTATATTGACTAATGGGGATATGAACACTTAATTTGGAAAACCCTATAAAATTCCACATCAACAACTCAATAGAAAAAATATTAGTTTTTTATTCATCCTCCTAAGTATAATTTTCAATAACACTATAAAAACGCCCTTCTGAATTGTACATTATCTAGTTAACAGATTTGGATACTCAACACATTTTTTGTGGCCTTGTTAAAAACTTAGTCATTCATAATAATATCTATCAGAATTTTATGGAACATTTTTAATATATATATATTAATTCTACGAAATGAATTTTATAATTAGTATTTGATGATTTAATTTTATGGTGTTCATGTAAAATATTTTATTTAGAATTTTATATTTATTAGTGAAATATATTTGTAAATATACATTTTCTTAAAAAATAGTTATAGACCTTTTTTGATATGTGATATGTTTTATAAAAGTGAGAATGAAATTAGATCTATATTTTTTGATGTATTTTATTATTTTATATTCATGTTGTTCATTATATACATATGAATGATAGGGGACCTACATTCAAATGTGTTGAACCACTATTGGAAGCAACCATGTAGATTAATGCTTCCATAATAAGTGAAGGTTCAATTTAAAGACACTAGACCTACAATAATCATAAAAAACAGGACATTCCCAGTGAACCATAAGAGTAACCACTATCTTGTTGATCCCTTCTTACATTCCCATTTAAAGTACATTAGTGATACCAAGGTTAATTAGCATGAACAATACATCCATTGTTGTCAAATAATGAACAATTTTCTCCAAAATTAAGGATCACGACAGATATGTTCACCACCATGTGATTATATAATATAATCTTCCTTTTTATCATCATCAATAAATATTCTAGTTTGGAAAACCACAATCAAATGGATCATAATCCAAGACAAAATAGGTAATGATATTGATATCTCATATCATATTTAGGAATTTGAAGAGTAGCATCAGTTTATGCCCTTAAAATATGATAATCCTCACCACGAAAGATAAGGAATATTTTATTAATTCTTCTAATTCACTCTATGATATTGTTTGCGAAAACCAATTCATTTCACATGAATATATTGTATCATATTATTATACATAGTTCGTAAGAAACATTATTTCATATACATAATATTGTATACTTGACATGTCATATGGTGGACATTAAAGGACATTATCCAAAATTTCCTATAGTCTAGAAGATATGGTATTCCTAATATTCAAACTATTAAATAATGTAAGAGGCCACTCCTTCGATTTCTCCGTACTAAACCACTTGATATGCATTCCATTGTATGTGCTTTAACACAGTCCAATCAAATATTTTCTCCATCTATATGGATCTTAATAAAACATATACAGGTTATTAAATCATGTATTTCATTGAAAAACCTTAAAAAATAATTTTTTGTGATTTTAAAGCAAATAAATTATTTTCAATACGTAGTATGTCAGCTGGATACCAAAATAAAATTACTATGATGCATCCACTAAACTACCTACATAAACAAGAATCATATTTGTTTTTATAGAACCAAATACATTGATATCATCACCAAACCATATATACCCTCTCTAAGAAGCATGACTCAATCTATAAATGGACAATTCCAACATAGAAACCCTAACAGTATCATTTGACACTTTAAAACCTTTAGTATATATTTTATACATTCCCTCAAATAAATTTATGCCATAGAAATTTATTTTTACATCTATTTTATATAGTATGTAATCAAAATGATATTTAATGTAATATTTGAATGAACATTAATATCTACCCTAAAAATCAATAAAAAATTATAAAATCTACAATGATGTTTAAAAAAATAATAATTTATTATTAAAAAATATATTACTTTATAAAATAGTACAATGATGTTTATAAAATTATAAAAAAATTATAAAAAATTAAAATTATATTAAAATTAGAAAATTTATCACCAAATAAATGAAAATTACCCTAAAATCATTTCCATATTTTTTTAAATATATAAAATTTATATTTATAAATAAAATTAAAATATAAGACACCAATATCTCACAAATCATTTTAAAACATTACAGATTAAAAATAGAAAATCATCTATTGTTTAACAGTTGTAAAGAAATAATATATATTGCAGTTTTGAGACAACATATATTGAAAAATATAAATTTTCATATTCTTATTGCATTTATACATCATCCACAAACATTATATAAGTTGTTTGACGAGTAATCTATTATATTCGCAAACTATTTATACATTCCTTTTACACGAGATTTGAAATTCAACTACTAGACCCATCAATGACGCACTCAGAAAAATTATTAGCCATGTTCATCACCATATTCCCTCAAAATATAGCTTAAGGGTTCGGGATAAGAACCATGATTCCATATCATACAACATGATAGACCATAGCTTCATTCATTCAAAAATAAAGACATCATAAATGCATAATATAAAAATCAACACCTATAGGATATAAATATATAATAGACTAAATGTTAAAAAATGCATGAATGGGAGGTTAAGAAAAAATAAAACCCCTCATGTTTAAATATTAAGGAATTATACATCAGAAAATTCCATGTATCTGATAGATAAGAGATTCTGGAGAACTCCTCCCCATTTTGATTACTCTATGATTGGTCTCCATCTAGAAGAAAAATGTACACCATTATGGAATACCATTCTCTATAATATGTCACCAAGAATCACCAAGAATTAGATTTGATATAATACATGTTTCAATACTACTGAGACCATCATCTATCCTACACATCATCAGTACAAACACAACATGTGAGGGCCCAATGCCTATGAAACTGTGAATACATGAAATATTGAAATATCTTCTATGTCTAACATCAATATCCCTATTGTATGCCACGTCTCAAAGGTATTTATGGAGCGTCTATGGAGTCACAAGCCTCATAGTATTCATATACCTCAACATATCTAACATTCATGATTTTAGGAAATACCATAAAAGAGTTCCCACTGATTGATGTGCATATGTCATTCATGGGAATGACATACCTTGTCACTCATAACCATCGATACAGTGCTTCTATTTTAGAAACTCAATGGAGAACCAAATCCTTTTTCAAGAATATATCCTAGGAATGTTGGTATTGTCCTATACTATTATAACTACCCATGTGTTTTATAAAGGATATAAATCGAATCATATAAAAGATTCACTACACTGTATAGGCTATCTATAGGAGAGTTCATCACACAACTCTAAAAATATGAACTACCCAAAACCAGACACCCACACAACTATTATTAAATTATGATGGATACAATCACATCCTCAGAAGAGACCTCAATCAGGGGAGTATTGATAATATGAATAGAAGAAATGTGCCTCGCAAGAAGACACCTTGGTTTGGGGAGTACTAAACGATATTCATAGCATGTGGTGGAAATAAACCTAATCAACAACAATGGAGTATCTAATCTATGTCAACATATAGTACGCATGCCTCATTCTTCAAGGGGGGGGGGGTACTAAAATCCATGATGGATGAAAATTCCCTTATTCCCTTCATGGAATACTACCTGGGGAGTACTATCCCCATGAATGCATTGATCATCATGAGATAGGCCTCATCATCATCTATTCAAAGATAAATCCAAAATATTCCTATATCTCATTGAAAAAGGCCTCAGATTGATTAATAAAAAAACATCCACTATGATCTATGCTGAAAAATACAAAGGATAGGATACTTATTTTCCTAAAACATTCATCTAACAAGAAAATCATGGAATTCACAGGCGATGGTTGTCCATGTGGTAACCCTCAGGAGTGACACGTGGATTTTTTGTAGTAGTGGTGTAGGTGTATGGCTCCCATGAACATCACATGTGCCCTCCTCCGTTAGGTTGTAAAGACATACCCGAATGGCTCATATATTGCCTATGCACCTGGTCCCTATATTGAGATCTCCCAATGAGCCAATCTATTCCACTCTAGCTAGTGTGGTCTTGTCATGACCAATTCCCCCCATAAATTCCAACAAAGGGTTAAAAATAAAATATTATTTTAAATATATTATTTTTGTGCCCAATAACCCACTCAATTCTATGTATGATGAGATTAATGGTAAACATTATAAATCAAAATTAGAAGATATATAAAATGGTTTTTCCAAGGATTCCAAATTTTAAAAATTTATTATTTTACATAAACGTTGCTTCTAAAACATTAAATAAAAAAAAGTGATCAAATTCTCAATTAGAAAACATATCTGTTACTACACAAAACCCTCTCATTAAAGACCAATTTTTTCTTCTTTGAACTAGTGATCCATGAAGTCTAGAAATGAATCATGAGTATTGGATGTTCATATGTTTTCATGATTTATAGAAGTATTCTATATATTTTTTCTTGTGTTTATGATAGTTAAATTTTTATTTTTTGGTTCATCAATTTATTTGAGGATAAAATGGTTGAAGTTAATTTTAATGAATAAAATGTGAAAACATATATAAACATAGTATTAAACATGATAAATAACATATTGAGAAAATAAGTTACTACAACTATTGAATTAAATGTTTTAATGTGTATTTTATGAATATTTTTCTTGAGTGTAAAATTTAGGTGTGCAATGGGAAGATTCTACTGGTTTATATTTCTTAGGGTTATATCTCGTTTGGGCAGTGATGGATTAGGGTTATGTCATTTTTGGACCTTGATGGAATAAGGATATAACATGATATTATGATGTCATTATGTGATGATGTGGGAATATGGTAGGGGAATGTGGTGAAGATGATATGGATGTGATTTTGGCAATGTGATAATGGGTTGATACATAAAAAAATTTAGTATCAGAAATTCTTATTTCTAGTTGATATTTGGGTGATGCTGAACACAGTTTGAGAGCTAGGATTTCTTATTTCTCCAGAATATTTTGATGGTGGTGTTGTTATGGTAAACATTATGATGTGATATTACTATGATCATTTTAAATTTCTTTTAATTCTTCTTATATTATTGTATATCCCAATAAATTATAAATTAATTATATTATGATATTTCATAGTTAAAAATATATGGTGATGCAACTAATGTTTATTTGTAAGTATTATTTACCACTATCATAACCATGATAATTATTTGCTTTGTTTTTCTTCATATGTATATACCAAAACATTTACCCATAGGGAATTAGCTGACTACTTCAAGTTCTCACCTTTTCAGAGTTTGTTAACTGTTTTTCTGGATAGTCTGAGGGATGTTTGAACTATGGTTCTAGAATCTTGGGTATAATAGTAGAACGATCACAATATTTTGATGTTTATTATTGTATGTAATTTTTAATGTATTATTTAATATAGGAACAATTGTTTTCTAAAGACATATTTATTCCATAATGGTACCATTTTATTGTTGATTTTTACTTTATGTTTAATTTTCCTAAAAATTAAGAGGGCAATTCATCCAATTCTTGTGATAGATACCCATGGCCATAGATTTGAACTAGTTAAAATATTAGTGTTTGAATTTAAGGGGAAATTATATCCCATTTTCCAACCTATTATAGTAATTTTTACGAATTGGAATCTACTAGTGGCACTCAAAAACTCAATTTTCCAATAGTGACACTATTGGAAATAATCAATTTTAAAAAACATTGACAAAATATGAAAGCACTAAAAACAGAAGTTAATTAAATGAGTTAAATCTATATTTTACACCACTAGAAATTCTTATTATTTATTATAAATAAACATAGATTATATACAAGAAAAAAATAGAATAACTCCCCAAATATTCATTTCCTACTTTAATGGTAGTCCAATTTAAAAAGTGGGAGAGTTGGAGAGAGAATGATTCATATATTCATATATAGAACAGTTAAAATTGATGATAGAAAATTTTTGTGCACATAATATCTCTTTATAAATAGAATCATGGTTTTTCACTCTACTTCCCTTCAAATTATTAAATAGGTCAATTATGTTCATCTATATAATAGTGGAATATGAATATCATATAATTCCACCACAAACATCATAGTTGATTCATTTGGTTTGTGAATTAATATATTATTGACAAGAATGAATTGAAAATTTTGAACATGTACTGATAATATAAAAAACATTCAATAGTATCACTTTTAAGAAATTTATTCCTACCAAACATATTCCATTCATGATAAAATATAGAAGTCCAAGAAGCCAACAAACTGACATAATGGTCGAAGATTATACTTTTCAAGAAGGATCTAAATTCATGCCCATTTTGTAGTAAAAATATTTTCTCTAATGTTTGGGAAAAATCAAAACCTATGTTCATAATTACACAAATTGTACAATAACATCAAAAAATTACACAACAACTAAATATTACAAACTCGTGTAAAAAAATGGATATTCAAGAAATATAATTTTATAGCACAACAACATATAAAAACTAATCAAACCACACTTTTGATAATTATTTTAAAAAAATATTAAATCATTGTAAAATAATATACATACAAGTCACAAAAAAAATTATTAGAGAAACTAAAGAATACAAAAATAGTTCAAAGGATTTCAGTACATTCACTTATTTTTTCTTCTTCCATTAATCACTAGAACTGTTGAACATGCCAATGTTTCTCTAATGATTCGTACCAACATAATTAATAATAATTTCACTAAACTCATATGAACATATAATAAATAGTTTAATTATAGAGAAAAATTTAACAACGGTGTGAACTAGAGGGTTTTGGACAAAATCTATGTAATTTCTCATAGTTTGGTAGAATACCATGCCCATATATGATGTGTAACTAAGAATTTTTTGTCTTCAAAATGATATAAAAATATTTTATTAATGTTTTAATATAAAATACTATTTATTATAGATTAATGAAATACATAAAATATATATTAGTCATAGAGTGACATATGGACATAAATGAAACATTTAAATGTATTCATTAGAAAAAATCTCATTAAATATTTATTTCAACTTATAAATAAAAAATTTCACTTTCATAATAAGGTGGAATAAAACTAGACCATATACAAAAATTAATATAGGAATTTTATCTTGACAATGAACATTGATACTAAAATTCAATCAAAAATCATAGGTAGAAAAAATAATTTAGGCAACTCCTAAAACTGGTAAAATCATTGAAAACTAATATAAATAAATTTCACATTCAAGAATGAAATGAATCTGGTATGGATGATAAAAAACATTTTGGGTTTTAGATGAAATGTTTTAAAATTAGGAAAATGTATTCTCACATCCGTATTAGGTCGAGTCTCATCTGTAAAGGGGGTGAAACCCTAAGAATATGTGGTTTTTAACAGTAGAATCTATCACTGCTAGAACATTGAAAAATAGAGGATAATACCAATTGGAAAGGGATATATCTTTGTAATTTTGAAAAAACAAAAGAAACATCTCATGGTATGGGGGGATGATAACCTAAACCTCAAACCAGGTTTTTTCAGGATTTAAGAATGGGATAGAAATATCAACCCTTTATTGATGAATCATTCTCTTACTTGGTTCTAGAAAAGGATACATATAATTCCATGGATTTAATGGAACTGAAGAATTATTAATGACCAATAATTGGGCATTAAAACCCCACTTAATATTTACCAATTCACTATCAGTGGAAATCATAGTCTTTATACCATAGTGTTATTTGATATCAACATTGAACTGCCTCTGCCAATGCGACTATCTCTGGTTGTAGATGAGTATTAATTTGAAATCTAATATGAGTTTGATAATATCCCACCCTTTTGATAGTAACACAATATGGTGAGACATGTTTTCAACAATTTTTTAGTGGTGATGAAAATGGCTATGTAGGTAACTAATATCAACTATTGTAAGGATATCTCCTAGGGAACAAAGAGCAATTTGATGTGCTATAGGAAAATAAACTATGAAACCGTAAAAAAGAAGTTATGGACAACAAAAGAGATCCCAAGAGATCATCATGGGTAACTCTTTTAGAATAGGAGGAACAAAATATTGAATATCTAGTTAATAAAATCCACGATTCTGAAATTAATAAGTAGCGTGATCAAGAATTCATCTCCTTGGAAATTTATTCTGATATCATTTATACTATTATATCGATTCAAGCCAAGATGTTTTTACATGAACGTTTATCAGAACATATTGAAGTGGAAATCCATGTGGAAAATCCCTAGTCATTGTATGTACATAATAACATAGTGAAAATGTATTTTATGTGGAAACACCAATGGAAACTACAGGTATGAAATTACACAATCATGAAAATTAAGAGGATCTTGTAGTGCTTCATGCCCAATCAAAAAATGGTAGCACGTGTGAAAGTCATTCAATGAAAGAGGATTTCGGTACTAGTTCATAAAATCAGCACACGCTTGATGTCACAGAGGATCCAAACAAGATGTAGGTTGAGAATTTTCTTCTCAGCCAAAATAATGATTCGATTATATAAACATCCCTGAATGAAGATATCAACACATCTAAAATTTTTCACACTGATAACACTAATGAATCCAAATTTGTCAAATTTACTTATAATATAGATGTTACTTTTAATAAATAACAATTAAAAATAAACATGAAATGAAAAGGGGTAATCACCCATAAATACAAGCCCAAATGAAGAAACTCTTTATCGAACCTCCTGGGAATAGCCAACCTAGCACTAAATGTTCCCTTAGGCTTGTTGTAGGTAGGTACAAACATGATATCATATGAATCTCTAAGAAAAATGTAATTTCATCAGATTAATATACTCTTCTTAAAAACAATGTGTACTCTAGGCAGGGCATCATCCGACCATAATCATGATTTGACTGTATCTGGCTTTTGATTACAGCAGGGTTGAAAACCGTGCCATATTCCAAGAAGAAAATATAAATCATCACCTATAGATTTGATATTCATGTACTAAGAATTCATTTCTCAAATTTCTATACATCTAACAACAACATTAATAGTATATCTATTTGGGAGAAAATAAAAAACATGTCCATCATGATCACTGATATATAGACTATAATGGGTGAGTATAATTCCATTATCCACTAAGATAAAAATATATTCCTAGTCTATAACTCTATCTCTATTAATGAATTCAGGAACTACAATAAGGAATCAATCCCAAATGAAATAAATATCATTGGTGACAAGATTACATAGTACATAAGGCAGCTAAAAGTATTGAGAGCTAGTAGAATTGATATAAAATTTATAAATAACTCTTTACTTGGTAAAAGTAAATCTAATACAAGTGTCACCTTTTAATAACAAAATTATGATCACCATCCCAACTTGGATAATATTTTAGAAAATGAAAGGAGTCAGCTTTAACATTATGAATCAATAATTCTTGGGATGTGCTTCTGGACTAATAAAAAATGGTGAACGAGTTTTAATACTTTAATGAGTGTGATGACAGCCTAATTGTATTTATTTAAATGGTGTAGGATCATATATTAATACTGATAGAATGGATAAAAACTAATTTAATCTCTATTGATGAAGAAATATAGGCTCTTTATTTCTCTTTATATGAATCAAAAAAATTAATCAACATATGAAATTTATCTAGGGATACAAATCATGAACTTGATATGTCATCAAAACTTCGGAGTCTCATCACCCTCAGAGACAACATCAAAAAGGATCTCTCTAAAGTTAGGTGTCTTATTAATGGGGATAGAAATACAAATTTTTATAATTCTTATCAAAGGGATTGAAGTTAAAATAGTCCTCTACCACTGCTTAAATATGGGGATCATCATTTTGAGGAAAGACATGAAGTCTCTGACCAAATTATCTACTTCTATATGAACCTCTTTAATGGGAAACAATGGAATGAGATTCTCAATGAATAAATAATTCATTGGTTGATATCTGAAGAGGAAATATACTTTCTCACATCAATGATGCTTAACATGGAAATCAATTATGTCTTATTTGGCCTAAAAATATAGCTTACTGAGACTAGACATATTCACTAATTCACTCTTCCAATAATTTTGGATATTATTCAGAATGATGAGTGCAACATTGTCAAGTATTTTTTTAATTGTGAAAAATTTACTCAAGGATTTAATGCTCAATTGATTTCATTAATACCAAAATTATAGAATTCCAGTGATATAAGTTAATTCTAGCCAATGGATCTTGTCAAAAAATTCATAAAATTGTTACCTCAATCCTTGAAAACTGGATTGCCATGTCTGAGGATAAATTATATCATGGAAGAAATTTGGACTTATTAAAGGAATAAGTGTCCAATATTGTTTTATTACTGCATTTTAATTTGATAATCTACTAAAGAAGTCATCTTAGGGTGGAAACATTATGCTCCAAATCAACATAAAAAAGGTCGTTGATAAAATGGATTGGAATTTCATAATAATCGGTTGCAATGTTTTGGTCTCATCATATAGTTTATACACTGGATTACAAACCTTTTGGAATTTCCCATATATCCACTCTCATTAATGGATCCCTATAAGGGTACATAAAATTCTCATGGGGGTCTACTAGGGGATCCTCTCTCAGCTATTATCATTTCAATTTCTTATGATTATCTAAGAAGAATTATTCTTCACATTGTTAGTATCGATGAATAAGAGACTATTAGAGTATCTAGAGGTACCTATGCTCCCTCTCATTTATTTTTCAAACGAATACATTATAATTTTAACCATGGGAGATAATGAAATCATACAAAAAATTCTCTCCTTCATAATGAAAGTGTCTCATATCAAGATACCAAATAGGGTAATTCATTCATCTTTTTTGGAAATAATTTCTCACATATAAGAAGGAGATGTGTCGTTGCTGACCTAGAAATCAGATAAGCCTCCATACCAATAGATTATCTTAGAGTTTCTATGTTATATTGAATGCTTCATACATTATGCATCGCTAAAGAAATAGGAAATATCAAATGAATACATGCATCATGGAAAAGAAAATCTCATTTTATGTCGGGACTTGTTTGACTGATCAGACACATAGTGACCTAAATGATTGTCAATTGTTTCATGGTCTATCTCTCACCCTCTCTAGTCATCAAGGTAATAAATTATATAATGTTGGATTTTGTTTGGAGTGGGAGTGTGTTGTAAAGGAAGATAATAACGGCCTTCTGTAAGTAATGTTGTATTCCTCAAGCATTAAGTGGTCATGTAGTAATAAATATTACCTAAAAATCCTCTTCAGGCCAACATATTAAAGATTATCATAAAAAATATATTGGCCTCAATTTAATTCAATATATCAATATTTATTTTTCAAATATTATTATAGTAAAAGATAGATACAATGAGTCATCAATTTGGAATGGTCTTAGCACTATTTTCAAAGAAATTCATAGTCACTCTCATTGGATAGTCAATGAAAACCCCTCCCCTAATTTTTGGCAAGAAAATTGGACCAGAGAGCTACTCCATGACTATGTCATTTCATCATAAGTTGTGATAAAAAAATATCATTCAATGATCAATTGGACAATATTTACTTGATTCTTGATGACAATGTTGCATTTGTTTTTATTCATTATTTTATCAAATAGAATGATATACCGTTATCATATGGCTCTCCAAATGTCTAGATCAATTCCATGATAGTTTAGAAGAACCTGATTAATGTATAATATAAAAATATTGGTGAATTCGATAAAAATTGGTTGGCTCCCTCATGTTTCACACTATTGTGGAGAATATCACTCTACAAAATACATGTTGATGAGAACCTACAGCGAGCTGGGATCTCAATGTGATCAAGATGAGTTATCTGAAAAAAACATCGTGAGGACGTGAAAAACCTCTTCTTATGTTGAGAATCTATAACTTCACTATAGAGAGCCGTTATGGATTTGTTTTAGGTGCTCCATCCATAAACATACTTGTTTCAGCTTTTTATTCAAGCCATTTGGAATATATGGTTTTCAAAATTGTTTTCTAATCTGTTTAATGTGGCTTCAACTGAACTAATTCATGAAATATAGAAAGTTGGACATGATGTCATCAACATCAAGGAAAAATTAAACTGAAAGTATGTAATGGATACAATTATTAAAATAATACATAATGTAAAGTCAATACATGATTATTTTTGGAGTAACTCAAACAGTGATTTAACTATTTTGAGAAGATCAAAACTCCCAAGTAATTATTCCAATCCCTTTGGCACCCTTTAGGTTTTTTGGTTTCCTCACATTAATGGATGGATGAAATGAAACATCGATGGTGTCTTGAATGATAATTTTCATCTATCAGGGTATTGGGCCATATTCATAGATACTAATAGTTATATTGTGGAATACCTTTATGAACCCTAGGATCATGCCACTGCACTTGAAGAAAAAATGATGGTGTTTATCAATGAAGATGGTTTAGTTTGTCTAAGAGGTTTTCATAACATATTTTTTCAATTGTGATTCCACTTCTATTGTACAAGCCATATGTATGGTATTAATCCATCTCTCACAAATGTTAACAGTTGAATTGGTGAACTATCTTGACAAGCTTAATTCTATGAGATACATCATCACTCATAACTATCACAATGTCAACTATCTAGATGATGGATTTCAAATAATGGCGCATGAGAAGAGGTTCACATATGCTCTTAAAACCTTTAATATGACAATTATTCAATTTTTCATCATGGAAAATGTAAAATACATTCCTTTAAACTATTGTAACATTTATTTGACAAAAATATAGACCCATCGAGCTCCTATTTTACAAAATAACATACAAAAGAAATTAAAATGGGTAAAAATATCTTACCATTTAATGAAAGGTTTATCATGTTTGACATCAATAGTTTCATGAACCACATCATCATAAATGATAGCTACATTTTATTTAGCTTTTGATCCAACCAATTTCATAAACTCAAATGTTTCTAAATTTTAAAAAAATATCAATGAGATTTTTAAATATTTGGATGAATAAAGAGAAAAATAAAATAAGATAGATAATTTTTATTATAGGAATCACCCGAGAATATTCATGTTCCAAGAAATTCTTTGAAAATTGAAGAATCTCATATGGTTTTACATTCCTATATATACATCCATAATAATAATTTACTTTTTGAAAAGAATTATCATTTACAAGCATCATCCTAAGGAAAAAAATTTATGTGTCTATATCTGAGATGGAATACCATAATGATATTGACAATAGGAAATTGGGCATTGTGTGCTGACATAAGTCTAAAATAAGATGTCACTTTTCTGATTAATAATGGGTAATTATACAATTCATATTTCAAATATAACTTAATTATTATAAAACATCAATCAATATAATTAATAAAAAAAATTAATGTTAGAATATAAACAAAATTTTATGTATCTTACTATATAGGGAATTTATCCACATAATCAATAAAATAACTAAGCTCATATCCAATATTAATCCCATGTGTCATATATAAATAGTGTATCATATCCTTAAAACAAATTTAATTATTTTTAGGATGTTGGAAATCAGGGCACGAAATATTCACCAACTTTTCTCGACCATCCACCACACACACATGAGCAGCCATATGTTCTACATTATGACAACTCATCATTTTTTATTAACACCAAACTATTTATGATATCTCTGGATCATATAATATTTCAGAAAAAAATTATAATATTCTATAAATCAAATAAATAAAATAATTTATTAATAATAACTATAATAAATCAAACTAACTGAAAAATAATTACTAAATTTTCTCTTATAATCCTTTTTCTATATTTTTTATCATGTAATATTTTATTCTTTTGAAACTACTCTATAAGAGTGCAATCAAAATATTCCAAGAGGAGATGAAATTATAGACTTCTCTAATCATCTACATTACTAAATATTCATAGAATGTATTGGATAGACACTTTCATTAAAAACATATACTAGTTAATTGAATCATGATTTTTTTATAGTACACACGAATTTATTTTTAAAAATAAATTGAATGTGTTAGAAAAAATATTGTCCCCATCTTGACTTTCTTGTACATATTGCATTGGAACCACATTCCCTTGCATTGAACACACACCCACTCAATAAATCATAAAATAATGGAGAATGAAAAAGAATATAAATATATAACACTATAAATACACACAATCATCGAGGTATAGAGAAATAAATATTAAAGACAAGACATACATATAAAATTCAAATAAAAAAAATTAATTAAGGAAATTAAAAAACATAAACTATTAGTCATTTATTTATAAATGTTACATTTACAAATGAGATCATTTCGATAAAATAATTCTCATTCCTATAAAAAAACATGGTTCTCAAAAAATATTTGTAAGGAACAAAATGACTATGATTTTCAATATATTGATTAAATGAAGACACATTCATGTACATTTCCTTTTGAAACAAAACTAGGTAGAATGATAGTGTTTTAATGTTTTATATAAATGAATATATTTTTTCATTATTTTTCAATGTTTTTTTAATGTTTTAATTTTTTTACCATCAATCATTTTTGTTCCCTAAATAATTCTTATTCTGTAATTTACTCAAATTTTAGGCCTTTTAATTTTTATTTTATAATTTTAATAACATTACAGATAAAATATCATCAAATAAATTATATAAATGGATTATATATGATTTCTAATTAATCTAGATATGACTCTCATGAGTAAATAAATTTTTTCATAGTATCCACATGATTTTATAATAGAATTTTATTATTTATAGAACTTATAAAAAGGGGAGTCTTTTTATAAATAGTAATGAGATATGGATTGAGATTGGGAAATGAGTTAGGTATTAGCAAAACCCTTGTTGAATGATTTATTTTATTGAATTTTTTTTTTTATTTTTTAATTTTTTTATAGATGATGACAAAAAAGGGTTAATTCTTCAAAGGTCATGTATTTAATGGTATGACGTTTCTACTTCATGGTACTATGTATTTGTTTGAACATATTTATTATAGTAATGAAATTGAAATTTATTTTTCTATTAAAACAAAAAAATTTATTTTATTTTTTAATTAAATTTTAAAATAGGAATAAAAATTGAAATTGAAATTTATAATGTTATTAAGAATGATGTTGATTTTTTAACATAGAATAATTTTAGAATACCACCACAAATCCTATTTTTATCACCAATAAATGGATGTGAAAAAAATAAAATCAAATAGATAAAAATTTTGGGATATATTTCAATATGTATACACACTATCACATAATCATGTTATGTCAATTATATATATATATATATCAGTGTTTGTGTGTTATATTAATATATTATGTGCACTTTATATTTTTTTCATTTAATAATAATATTATATATATTAATTAAAAATATAATTCATAGAAAATATTCTCAATTTATATTCAATGAAACCAATTTTTCTAAAGGCATATTAAATAGAATAGACAAATAATCCAATGAGTATCATTTTTTCAACACCATAACCCATTTAAATAGAAATAATGGATCTAATAATTCATATAAGTACATACAATTATCTATTCGATAAAATAAAACAATATATAACATATAATAAATCTTATATTACAGGTATATATAAAGGTCCTTCCCCAAATTAATCCTTGGTGCATGTAAATAAAAGACTAAAAAATCCAATCAAATATGAGAGATTTTTCAATTTATATCAAAATAATCACTTTAATATGTTATGTGTGCTATATATATTACATTTTTATGTTATGTGTTTGATATACATAAATTATGTATATTTCTTATACATGTCATGTCCACAGTATATAAGATATAATACATAAAGTGTTGGAACTAATATTTCACAAAGAATAATTCATCATTCCACCTCTAGCCTAAATGAATAATCACAAAATGTGTATCATTTAATGATGCTTCTCTCAAGTACAAGGGGGTAGGGTTTCTCCCAGGATGCAAGCAACAGGGAGACATCACACTGGTGCATGGGGGTGTTATAGGATTGAGTTTATCTTATGCAGCAGGTTATGTGCATGTGAACATAAGAATGGGATATAGAGGATTATCATGAGGTGTAATGGTTTTTAATATATATATTTACAAATATACAGTTTTAATAAATCATCCGCTATATTAATATTATGGAGGTTATTTTTTATATACCCATAAATAAAGGACATTTGTTTTAGAAGAAGATGTATTTGGAAAGACTAAAACATATTTGGATTACCAACACCAATCAAAACTATGTCCCCTAATAGTTTCAAGGTCTCAATGTACTTAAAGTTCACAATAGTTTCCGCCATGCTGGAAACTATATCATTTCAATCTCGCGACACCGTAAATTAAATGACCCTCTAGGCCATTGAAGTTTCCATCACATCATATAATTTTTAAACGTTATTTATAGGTCGATTTTTTATAGAGAATTAAATGATAAATTTGGATGGAGATTTTAGTTGATAATTTAATTGAGGAAATCATAATCTTGACCGGAGATATTTGGAGAAGTGAGATTAAATCCAAAATAAAAAACTCATTTAAAATAGAGAAATTATGCAGCATTTATTCTCATTTATCTGGGAGTAAAATGGGAGAATTAAATGATGATTTTCTTAATGGAATGCAAATGAATATTTTTTTTATATTCCCACACTTAATTTCCAATTTGAATATAGATATGAAAACATTTTTTAGATGATTAATAATTAATAGTTTAATATTATTTCTTCATTTTTAGAATTTATTTATTTTTAACAATTTTTATTTATTCATTATTTATATTTCAGTATTTAATAATTTTGTAGTGAATACATTATTTAATATTTTTATATTGATTTGTAATAGTAATTTATATAATCAATTTTATTTATTCATCTTTTCCATTTATAGGTCAGTAGTGACAAAACATTATAAAACAATGCAATTTTTTTTTAAATGTAATTCATTGTAAATTTATTATTTATTTTTTAAAAAGTAATGTACATTGATTTTTTATTTAAATAAATATGTTTATAATGTTTATAAATATAATAATATCTTTTTATTATGGGTAAAATATTAATTCTTTTATATAATTAATAATATTTATTCAAAATACAACTACTAGTGTTTAAATACATATATTATAATATTAAATATTTATTAATTTATTAAACTAATTAACATTTTAAAATATTACTAAACATTTTTTAAATATAATTATTAGTCATAATTTTTTTAAAATTAGTTTTAATTTATATATTTACTATTTTATTTCAAATGTTAAAAATGAACATCCCCCAACTCCACTAGACCTCCATTTTATTCACCCCTCACTTTATATTTTCTTTCTTCTAGTATATGGAAATACCAATCCACCTCCAATCCATGACCCCATGATGAGAAGTTAATCCACCTCTTTGTAGCCCATTAGTTTTATGTAGATATTTGAATAGAATATTCCACTCTTCTTTAGGTTTTGTTTTCTTCCTTCTAGAGAGCTAAATTACCTTATATTTCATCAAAATCCACCCCCATCACGTTAGGGAGAAAAAATATTCATTCTTGGATAAAAACATAGTTTTGAAAAAAAACATTGTGAGAATCTTCAATGAAAATTAAAAGCACAGAAAAAATAGTAGGAAATAAATTGTGACGCGTATTTTTAATGTGAAAAAACAAACCATGTGAATTATTAAAAAAACCATGATGGAACATCAAAACATTCCACTAATAATCATATTTTAAAAAATCCAAGTAAAATCCAAAAACATGAATTGTAAATAAAATGTATAAAATCATCATTTAAATCTACACCCTAATACTCTTTCATCTTCTCTATGAAAATTGTCTCATGAAAAAATTCCACCTATTAGAGTTCAAAAAATATCACATAGTGTCATTTTGGTACATTTATTAAGTCAATGTTGAACCAGAATTGGGGATACTCCTAGCCGCCTATGCACTAGAAGACTTCTGCTCGCGTATCTTCTTTGCGAAATTCATTTTCCGCTCACACCATCAATAACACCCATGTTTCTCCCTTTTTATAAGCCCTAAACAATAACTACCACTGATCAGTGCAACAGAAGTCCTAGATTTTGTCAGCATTATGAATAAAGTGATGATAAAAGCTCTCTTTTACCAAAACTAGCAAAATGTGCAGATAAATGTCAACATTATCAGTGCAAAAAAAATGTTGAAAAAGGTGTACTCTTTATCAGTGTTTTTTAGAACAGACATTGTAGAGATTTATCAGTTATATTCTTATTACTAATACATGTTCTTGATAAAAAATAAATTTTAATTTATATAAAATAATTATATTAAAATTCAAAAATAATGCTTCTTTATATATATTAAATAAAAAATGCATTTTTATAATTAATTGTTCTTTAAAATTCAAAAATATATAATTTTTAATAAAGTATATATTATATAATAATTATTTAAATATAAATATATATAATTATAAAATTATAATGAACATTATAAAAAAAATAAATATATTTATTATATTTATAATTTTATTGGAATAGATTACAAATATATATAATTTTAATATTAAACATAAGTAAATAAATATGTAAATAAATAAATATATATTTCCATTGAATTTGGTGTTTATATATATATATATATACCTCAAGATAATAATGTATAATATTTTCATTATTTATGTTCAAATATATTGATGCATGAGTATAATTGAAGCACACATATGCATATATTTTTTATTCATCACGAATAATCATTTATACATTGAAAAATATTATTATTCATGTTATCCACCTATGTGATAAATTTTTTTATGATCAATACATTAATTGGTCTGGGATTAATTCATGTACACCATGAACCTATTTTTTTATCATAAATACTTATAATAAAAAAATAAATATATTTAAAATAAATATATATTTATTATATTTTTTAATTATAAATTTATAATTTTATAAAATTAATTTTTAACAAAATTTATATAGATTTATAATTGTAACTATATATATTTATTTAAAATTTTTTGAAATTATAATAAATACATCTATTATAATTTTATAAATATTAATATAAATATTTATTTATATAATAATTGAGGGAAAATCTAAGTGGTAAATGGTTCATTTAATCCTGGATCATACCCAAGTTCAAATCAGGGATTAATCGAATTTCTTTAGGCAGGTAGTGACACAGTCAAGGTGTAGACAGGTGGTGACACAGGCATGATGCAGGCCTGCTAAAGTGGGATATACGATGAAGGAAAGACACTGTACTGGGCCTCCAAGCAATGTAATGGTATTCATGCCCATTGGGCCTTTGTTCTATATAATTTATAACTAAGGATTCATGTGTAGGATATCCTTTGGGTGGACCAGTGGGGTGGATATTGCCTATTTCTCAGGACTATGTGTGAGTTTAATGTAATTTTATCCAAAAGAACATTATATATATATATATAAATATAATTATATACAAATATATTAAGATATATTTATTTATTCATATATTTATATATATATATATATTTAATTTTAAATAATTATAAAATTAAATTTTTTATGGGGAGGCTTATAGGCCTCTTCATTGAATAATAAATGATATCCAAATTCATATGAGTAACTAAAAATCAAAATTAATGACAAAGATAAGTTAATTAGTCAATTCTTGATCAAGTTCTCATATTATGATCAGGTGATTGTCCAATCCACCCATGATGATGCCACACACTACTCTATGTTATGTCTTGCATCTACAATCCACCTCCATCATCATGTAGTTTAGCATAATCATTATCCATCGTCTCCTCAACTCCAGATAATTGCACATCACATTGAACAACGTCCTCACTACTACCTAAAAAATTTACCTCAAAATAGTTATGATAACATACCCTTAAAATTGATTTTTTCGTCATGTTCTAAATATTGTCACACCCAAGAGTCTCCAACAAGGATGTCCCTATGGGTGAAATTTTAGAGAACCCAACCCTTTTTTTATTGTGGTCCATAGGAGAAGGATCATTGAACGTCCAAGATTCTTAAAAAATTCAATCTAAACAATCATCATGTCTTTCACATGAGTGTTGGTGCGGATTTTCAGAACATTGAGATACAGGGAGGAACTTCCTGTACACAGTAGATCTAGTTTCATGAGAATAATGCACCATCAAATTGGGTGTATCCATGGTAGTAGATTTTGAAAAAATATCTTGACATTGTTGACTCCAATTAGCACATACCAATTATTTCATATGGTTCATCACTTTATCTATAGGATTTATTGTTGTTTTACCATTATCTAAATGATCCCCTTCCTATCCATAGATAGTAGAAGTAGAGTAGGAATCCACTGATTCATTTGATTCCATGATTCTTGAAGGATTCATGTGAGATCCATGATATTTGAGAATGTTGGTTCTTCTAAGAGAAAAGTTAATACAACCCAATTCATGATCACTAAAAAAATTCATGAGTAAAACAAGAGTATGCCTCTTTGGAAGAAGAAACATCTAATTTTTTTATTCCCCTTTTGACATAAAGATCCCAATTTATGCTATTTTCACAAATTAAAGTCAACATAAATTTTTGTAGAGACTTCCCAATATTCTTGACAACTAGTTTGTTTTTCAGCATGATTATCTTCCTCGGTTCCCTTAGATGAGGAGTCTTTGTTTCTGAAAAAAACTAGTGAGTAGACCGTCCTAACCTATATCAACCCAACACAACCGAGGCATATCATCATTCAGAATATGTGAACCTAATATATTTCTACTGAATGAAAAAGAGGTTGGAATGAACATACAATCTGTGGAATCATTAATTTGAAGAGAAAATTCAGAAATAGGTTTACACCTATCATGATAATTTCTTGTGTCAACATGTTCATTAATCCATCCACTAATATGATTAATATTCCTATAAATAGAAACCTGAGTATCATCAATATTTTTAGTATATTAGGTTTTAAATTTTCTAGCTATATTTATTTAGATCAATGATTGAAGGCCTTTTTGGTAGATTTAACACAGAAGTTCACTTCTACAATTATCCATTGAGTGATGAATTATATGACAAGCATCACTAGGGGAGTTCATCTCATATTCAATACTGAGATTGATTTCTTCTTGAGGCACATATAGAAAAACGTTTTCCAATAGGATTGATCTTAGATCATCTACAATCAATATCCTAGAAAAGTGATCAATACTAAATTCCCTTCATGGACATGCAGAATAACCAATTGAATGTAATAGAAGCCAGAGATCCATACTGGGTTTTTTTAAATCTATAGATCATGATTATCCTCCAATAGCATGATTCATAATATATTTGTAAAGGTTCGAACCCAACTAATATTCAAAGGGGCCACCACCTCTAAAATTCATTAGATAAACCCTATCTCATTCGCCCATATAAAACACAAATAATTAAAATTTTATAATCAATATCTTTATTATACTTATAATTTTATAAATATATATAATCAAATAAGGATACTTATAATTTTATACAAATATTTATAATTATAAATATAAAAAATAAATATATTTAAATAATTATAAAATTATAATTAATATAATTATTATAAATATTTTCAAAATTATAGATATAATAAATATATTTATGATAATTTTATATTTATTTTAAAAATATATATTTAATTTATTAAATATATATTTATAAAATTATAAATATAAGAAATACAATTATTATAATTTTATAATTATTTAAATAAATATATAAAGATTTATGGTTATCAATATAAAAACATTTATATATAAATATATTTGTACAATTATAGTAAATATTTAAATTATATATTTATAATTATATTTAATAAATAAATTAATTATATATTTTAATTATATATAATTATAAATATAATTATTATAATTTTATATTTTTATATTTTTAAATAAATTTATATTTATATAAAATATTAAAAATCATTAATATATATATAAATATATAAATAAATGAAAATATTTATAAAAATATTTATTATTTATATAAATATAAATTAATTTATATTTATCATATACTTTTTTTAAATATATATAATAATATAAATATATTATAATCATTATAGTAAAAATATATATATAAAATTTTATAAATATATATAATAATATAAAAAAATTATTAACATTATAGTAAATATTTATAATATATATTTATAATTATATATATTAAATTTATTAATTATATTTATTTATTACATATAATTTTAAAAATAATTAATATATTTATTTTAAATTTATATTTATAAATAAATTATAATAAAATAAATTATTTATAATTATGAAAATTTATGTAATTATATAAATAATATGAATATTTATATATATATTTATTATGTATATAATGTGAAATAAGTATATGTTTATTATATAAATATATTCATTCACTTACTTCCCACTCTTCTACCATTTTTTCAATGAATATCATTAGTTGAAATTAAATATAGATTATTTAAAAGAAAAACAAAGAAGAACAACCCCAATATTCAAGTCCCACATCATTTTTTGGGGTATTTAATAAGAGGGAGAGATTGAGAGATAATAATTTTCACATTCCTTTATAGCACATTACAAATAGATGGCATACACCTTGTGTGAGCATCATATCTCTATATAAAGAGCTTGATAGACTCTTGAACACAGTTTCCCTTCAAATGCTTCAATATAGAAATTCAATTAATCAATTTCACAGTGAAATATGAAAATCCTATAATTCAACCATGAGCACCATAGAAGGTTCACATAGTTCATGAATTAATAAAGGTTTTATGACCACAAATAGAAATGTATGAAAACATAAAAATAATAGAAAACATATGCAACAACACAAATTGTAAAAATGTGACTCACAAAAAACAGATATCTTTCAAGGTAAAATATACCATTCCGAGAAACCAATAAACTGACATAATGGTTGTAGAGTATCCTTTCCAAGGTGGATCTAAACCTACACTAACTGTGTATTTTAATTTATTATCTGAAAATTTTGGAAAAATATTCAATCAAGGGGTATAATAACAAAAATAATAATATCACATCATAAGATCACACATTAAAAAATCTTATAAACTCATGTAAATACCCATCGTTATTCATGAAATAAAATTGTATAACAAAATAGAAAATGAAAAATAACTAAATCAAACATTAGATTATGATTTTAATAAATAATTCAAAAAATGTAAAATCATCTACAAAAATGATACCTAATAATCGATGACTAACTAATGAATCAAAAAATAATTCAATGGTTTTCATATCATTCACTTCTTTTTTCATCATCCATGAATCACTAGAACTATTGATCATACTTGTTTTTTTCTGACCAGTCTAGCTGATATAATTATGTATAATTTCACTAGAATCTTATGGACATTAAATAAATAGTGAAATTAAAGAGAAAAAATTAACAATAATGTTATCTAGAGGTTTCTATACTACATGTAAGGAATTACTCAGAGATTGTGGAAATAACATGCCCATATATGATGTTTAAAGAAGTATTTTATGTTAATAAAATGATTCGAAAATACATTAATATTGTATTAAAAAATATTATTCTTATATGAGGATTTAATTTCACCAAAATTAAATATATATTAATTTTGGAATGACATATTATCATCTATTAAAAGCGGGCTTGTATGCATTATAAAATAATGAAATAAAATTATATTTTGTTTTATAGATAAAAAAGTGCACTTTTATTTTATGGAGTAATGGCAACAGACAATTTATTGAAAATTACAATCGCAATGTTATCCTACAAATGAACAAGGAAATTTAAATATAATTCAATTGTGTAATTAGAAGAAATAATTTACACATATTTTAGGACTGGTAAAACACATTAAAACTAATAAAAACTATTTCACTTACCCCAATCAAATGAATCACATAAGGGTGATAAAAATTCTTTTGGTGGTCAGAAGAAATGTTTTAAATTTTGGACAATGTTTTCTTAAATCAGAAAAATACATGGAATATTTTAATATATCAATGTGACTATTCAATACTAAAAAGCATATAATAAGTTTGAAATAACATTCACTACAATGACGATGATGTGTATCCCTTATTAATTTGATGGCAATTGGACTTTGATATTGTCTTTCTTCACATAAAAGTAATTTTGGGTCTATCATCACTTCTTATAAAATATAATAAATACCAATCAAATGAATATAAAAAAATTCAATAGAAATGTTTTTCCTTGTGTTTGAACACAATGAATGACATTGTGGTAGTTAATATCATCAAAATAATTGTTAATAAATAAATTAATATATATAAATTTTCATAATAAAAAAACAAAAAATAACTAAAAAAATTATACTATTGATCTTAAGGTATCTCATGTTCGACCTCGACCATTTCCTAGAACCACACCATCATAAATAGTGGTTGTAGTTGATTTAGTTTATGATCCTTACAATCTCTCCAAATAAAAAATTTATAAATTATGAAAAAATAACAAGTAGATTTATACAAAATGGTAAAAATAAATAGGATAATAAAATATTATTGATAATTCATAGTTTAGGAATCACCTGGGAATCTACCTGTTCCATGCAATTTCTTGAAAATTAAAGAATCACATGAAGTTTTTCATACCTATATTTAAATCCTTTATAATCATAAATATATTTGTAACATTTATCAATGAAACACATTGTCCTAGGGAAGGAATATAAATATCTACTTCTAATTTTGATAGAGTTAGCGATATTGATGGAATAAAATTGCTCATTGTGTGCTGAAATAACTCTAAAATCATTTATCTCATTTCTATTTACAGTGATGGATTATACAACACTTGAATTAAATATAACATAAAACATATAAATCATTAACTAATAAATGTAATTGAATTTATTAAATGTAAGCATATAATTTTTTATTTATCTTACCATGAGGGGAATTTATCCACATAATCAATAAAATGACTACGATCATCTTAAATTTTAATCCCATGGGTTATAAATAAATGGAGTTTCATATCTTTAAAACAAATGTGATCATTTTTTGGATGTTCAAAATCAGTGAGAAAAATATTAACCAACATTTTGTTACCCCCACCACGCACACATGATCAGAAATGGGTTCTCCATGATGATGATTCATCTTGTTTTTAAGATTAATAAACCAATTATGATATATGTGTATAATGTAAAAAGTCACACAAATAAATTAAAAAATTAAATAACTCGTATCAATGTAATATTTTATTAATAAAAATGATAAAAAAGTCATACTAACCATAAAATAATTTTTTATTTCTCACTCAGTATACCTCATTAATAATTATCATAGAAAAATACCTTATTATTTTGAAACCACATTGTAATATTGTAATCAAAAGATTTAGAGACAAGATGCAATTATGGACTATTTTGATCATCAATATTGCAAAAAATTATATAAATATTTATATTTCTGACATCCATTGAAAACATATACCAATAGATTGAATATTTATTTTTTAGGTGTAAAAGTGTTTTTATTTATACAAATCCATAAAATATATTAGAATAAAATCTTATCCCCATTTTGATGATCTTGTACATATTTTAACATAACAACATTCTACTGGATTGCACACACACATCGAGGGAATCAACCAATTTAAAACTACTAAATAATGAAAGAATATAGAATTCCAAAGAAAAAAAATATAAAAAATCATATACTAATAGAGAAATATGTTGTAAAAAAGGCCCACACATTATATTAAAATCAATAAATCAAATGAGGGAAATTAAATAACATCAAATTATATTCATTGAGTAATAAATGTTACTATTTCAAAACAGATCGTTTATATTAAAGAAATAATTCCTAATAATAAAAACATTATTCTAATAAATATTGCATAGGAAAGAAATGACAATTACTTTTAAAATCTTAAATAATTTATGTCACAATTACGGGAATAACTTTTTGATACAATCCTGAGCCGAATGATGGATTCTTCATGTTTTATATAAAAGAATCTTTTTTACATCAATTTTTATTATTTTTTTATATATTTATTTTGTTCACTAAAAAATTATCATTGTTTAATTTTCTCACATTTTACAACTTTTCATTTTTAATTTCTAAATATAATTATATTATAGATTAAATGACATGAAAAAATTATATAAATGTATTATATCTTATTATTTATTACCCGATGGATGACTCCCATTGTTAAATTAATTTTTTCATAGTATCCCCAAGGTTCTTGTAGTACAATTTTTTTAATGTACTTTTAAAGATGGGGATATATGTTTTTAGTTAGTAATTCAATATGGAATGATATTTAGGAATGGTTTTGGTATTTTTGAAACCCTTATTGAATGATAGATATTAATGATAAAATGAAATGAATAATGCATAGAAACCATGTTTATGGATAAAAGACGCGTAGTTGTAATGTTTGTTAAAGTCGTGATTTTTTATATGAAATTATTTTTTTGTTTCATGGAACAATTTAATTTTCCCAACATATTTCTTCTAGAAATTACATTTCAATTTTTTTTTTATAATAAATTTAAAATTGAAAAAAAAACAATTTTTTAAATTTTAAAATATAAATAAAAATTGAAACTGAAATTTATATTATTAATAAGTAATAAAATCAAAATCTTATATTTGATGAATATATGAATCTCCACATGAATATGATTTTTGAAATCAAAAAATGGATGTACAATAAATATAATCAAATAGAATAAAATTTACAGATATATTTTAATATGTATACAAACTATTATTTAAACACATTTGGAGAATTATATATATATTTTTTCGATAAATAAGAATATATATTCATGTTTGGGTTTTATGTTAATATATTATATATTATATTCAGTTTATTTTTATTATGTGCATTCAACAATCACATTATATCTATTCTTATAAAAAATAAAAGGTATAGAAAATATTTTCAATTTATATTCAATGAAATAACATTATTGAATGAATATTCAATGATATACATAAATACTCTAATGTGCATCATTTTCGAAACCCTACAACCTGGTTAACTAGAATTACAAGAAATTAATATCAATAAAAGTAATGAAAATTTTCTATTCCATAAAAATTAAACTATAGAAAACATATAAAGAAATCTATTATTTCAAGAATATCTAAAGGCCCTGAAAAAATTATGTCTCAATGATAATAAATATAAGTCTGAAAAATTAAATCAAATTGATGACCAAACATTGATATATTTAAATTTATATCTACATAATCACTTTAAAATCTTCTATTTATTATTTATATTATATTAATATATTATTGTTGGATCTATGTGAATTCTTAGAAGAAAATGGAGACTAGTTTGTGTTTTTTGTCAATCCATACTGGTTTGATCTAGCAATTTTCATGAAAATTGATCTTTTGGTACAAGGTGAAAACTGCGTTGAAGATAGCATCATTCCCCATTGTTTAAAAAATTGGTCAGAAATTTGGATAATGGAAAAAGGATTCATTGGGAAATGAAGTTTCATGAGACATTTTAGGAGTATATCAGTCTTCAATGAAATGTTTGTTTCAAGATCATCTCATTAAAATATGGAAAGGTAAGGAATTGATCGAAAGTTGGATTTCTTTGGGAAATAAAATTTATTTGAAAGAATATTTTTTGTGCAATGAAAGTCATACAAAAGAATTATTTAAGCTAAATATAATGATAAACCAGTGTTTTGTGGGATTGAATTTTTGTGATAGACTCTTCAAAATATGTCAAATTCATGAGGTGCATGCAAAAAGGTGATATTGAGGGAAAAAGAATTGAAAATAAATTTTGATATCAATTTTATAGTTATGCACATGGGGGTTGAATCGCAAGGAAAATTCATGCATGGATGTCCATGTCTATAAATTTGTGGCTACCCTTGATGACATATAACATTTTATCAATAATATTACGGTGTATCTACTGTGAGGAAGAGATGAATGAAAAAAACTTATATAAAGAAAATCTTTTGGGAATCATGTTCATTGTGTCTATATAAACCATGTACAACTTGATGTATGGTTTCCTAAAGGAGAAAGGGTTTCACAAAATAAACTTTTCATAAAAACACTAACACTTGCATGCTAGAATAGGTGTTACATAAAATAGATGAGTGGAGTGTCACGACCCAAACCTACCCGAGCTCGAGCCGCAACTACCCCAAGCCCACCTCTATAGGTCAGGGGATGGATACCAGTGCCGAAGGAACAATAACATAGGTATGACTTTTCTTATGTACCTGTACACACCCATGCAACACACTCATTGAAAAAGAGAAGAGTAATAAGAAATGAAAAGTAAAGAAAAGGGAAACTGTTATACATAACCACAGATTTTCATCGACCACTAAATAGTACAAAGTACAAGCTGAAGGTAAACTGAAAATAATATGGGAAAAACACACACCCAACCAAAAAGTGCCACAACCTGGAAACAGGTAAAACAATGGAAAAACAGCCGGAAGGGTCCCCCACCTGGAACCCGACTCCGACCACCGCACGCGGTCCAAGCTCCCAAACTCCCAAGCTCCTATAACGTCATGCCCAACCTGTTCATCGTCTTCAAGGGCACACCAACTATGAGAAAAGCCCAAGCATGAGAGAGTATAAATATTTTCATTAGGATACCACGAAGGCTCGAGGTAGAATCAAAGGAGGTACCGAAAGGTGAAGAGCAGAGTGAACATGGAAAAGTAACGGAGTACAACCGAATGTGCAGTAAGGAGTGAATTAAAGAGTCCAGCTCAACCCAATAAGAGTAAAGAATGTCAGCTCGTCCAGACACAAGGAGATGGAAATGGTGAGAAGATGAACTTCTCATCAAGTCTTCGCTACCTATTGTAGGAGAGTAGACTCATCCAACCACAAGAATCTAAACACCGAAAGCACGTGGCATACCCCACGTGTCCTCGCCTCTCCTAGAAGGAGATTAACCAAACCCAAGGAGTGGGTACTAGAAAAAGGTATATACATAGACATATGCTCAATCAAGTAGCCCAAAAAAGATCATAAGGGGTTCTCCATCCCATATCTCAGCCCAAGAAAAGTGAGTAACAAACATTCCATAAGTAAACACCATCGATGCCTAGTATCACGCACATTTGCCCCGACCTGCCAGCCAAGGGGATTAAATCATGCACTTTGACACTATCCGCTTTGGGTGACACTGAATCGCCCGCATGGTTTTAGGTTGAATTACAAGGACGTGTCTCGGTGGTTAAAGAGAACCTCGTACTTGAGAGTTCTAGGGGAATGTAAAACCACAACTCGTCACTTCCCTATAGTAAAATGGTCTGCAAAAAGTGGACAGGCGACCCACTGCCCTGCCCAACTTGAGGGTCCATGGATGTCGATGGGTTCCCAATACAGGGAGACCCAGCATGATTCGACGGGTGCAACACTACCCAGTCCCATGATAGGGTAATCCACTAGAGGGAGACCCGACAAAAGTCATCAACGGGACAATAACCTAGCCCAACTGGAGGTAACCCGACATCGGGGACCACTACCCAGCCAAGATGGAGGTAAGCCTGACATAGGGGACCACTGCCCAACTCAGCTGGAGGTAAGCCCGACATTGGGGACCACTGCCCAGCCCTGCTGGAGGTAAGCCCTGCATCAGGGACCACTGTCCAGCCCCACTGGAGGTAAGCACGGAACTGCACTGGCCATCCCTGCTTGATCGTACTGCTCAGTAAACAGCGATGTACTATCCATCCCTGCTGGATGGTAACCCACTGGAGATCCCTGCTCGAAACAACCCAATCCTTGCATGAAACAACCTCAGCCCTGCTGGAAACAACCTCGTGGGTAGAGTATTGGCGCCCGTGTAAAGTGTTGGACCCACCGAATCCACAAGAACTCTATCAGGGAACACAAAGAATCATGAGAAAATCCGAGACCCCTCAGGGACATCACACTCCATTCTGCTGAGTCACTGTCGAAGTGGACTGAGATAACTCATCCTAGAAAGTGGGGAAACAACCAAGTTGTACAAGTACACGTAGTTGTAAATGGTGCCGCAGTCTGGTGGAAGGGGCATGGTACTGAAACCCCTCACAGCTGAAGAAATAGAGGAACCAATCCATCTCTATCGGCCAAACGAGAATGAAACCAGGGGAAAACTCAACCCATCCAGTCAACAAATGAGAACAAGACCAAGGGAAAACTCAACCATGTGGGTCAACTCACAAGAACAGAGGAACCCTCTACGTTGATATAGGTCAAAAGTACGTAAAGCAGAACACGACACGCACATAGGGCCCACACGACAGGTGTCCCCAAGTCAACCCCAACCAAGAACACAAAAATTCTCAGGAACCAACATCCACATATACCTCCCAACAATCCCATATACTCCCATATTATACTACGTCACCAGCCCAAAGGCTAACGTGCACCCGGCACCCAACGTCAACGCGAAGGCGTAACGTAACAACTCCAACCTACCACCTCAATGGCTGAGGCATAGCCAACCACTTATCTTCATGCATTTACCTCACTCACAAGGGAGGGCACACGATCACATGCCAAGGGTCCTCTACAACCACAATAGGACAAACCACCACCGGAGCACCATACTTGCTTCCAAATTTAAAGAGATCGCGTAAGAGTCTATGCTCGCCTGAACGGATTACACTGTTGTAATCCTAACAGAAAAAAATGTGAGACAGACTAATTTCTCACCTAAAATGGATAACCTATGAAACAGTCACCAACATCGCTTCACGCCTGAACGACATCACGTGATCCCGAGCCTCGGCCCCGAAAACAGTCGGGCACATCGCAACATTGCGATCCCCTCGGGAAAACACGTCAAAAAGACTGCTCAATTGAGAACAAAATGATATACGGAGAAAAAGATGCATTCTGGCACACCATACACCAGCGGTGCTACATGGGACCCACATCCTGATCATGAAACACACTGAACGAATCGTACCATTCTGATCCTCTCGAAAAAACAGACAAGGTGGACTATTCTCTTGTCCAAAATGGTCGCCCGGTGATAGAGATGGAAAATCACCGTCAACGCCAAAACGACACTCCTGGGGCCCACACCATCATGCCAAATTATAGATGGTGGATTGAACCATTTCAATCCCCACAAAAAATCATCTAGAATCGACTACTTTCACGCCCTGAATGGATGCCCGATGAGAAAGCCGCAAAAGACTGCTCGCTGCTCGAAAGATGGGCCATGGGGAACAAGCATTAACTCTAGATTCAATGCCTGAAACCACCCTAGAAAGCTCCTACTCGGTGCCAGGTTTCCAATTCCACTGACGGCACTCAAAACAGACGTCAAATGTGTCTGCGCAGCTCAATACACAAACCCCCAGAAAAATGCCAAACCGCTTAACGAGGTGTCACGCTATCGCGTACCCTCATTTCTAGAATTAAAAATTCCCAAAACCATCTCAAAATGTCTGTCTCGATGATATGGCTCCACAGCCAAAGACGACACTCAAAACGGATGCCCGTAGTGGAAAATACGGGCATCCGAAAACTGAGGGGGCATGGCCCCTTGGGCTGGACCGGCCTGGGCCGGCCGGTCTGCCCTGTCTGGGCCGGCTCGCGCTGGCCGGCTCTTTTCGGATCACCAGCCCATAGCTCTTCTGCGCATACCGGTCGTGGACCCATGAATCCATGTGGAGACCGACCATCATGCCCGGTCATCCCGCTGCACGAGGACCCGCAAGATGCGGGTCGTGTCTCCCCCATAGGGTCGTGTCGCGACCCCTGTTCTCCTCCCCCGTGCCCGGTCATCCCGCTGCACGAGAACCCGCCTCCACGCTGAAGGTTGCTGGAGACCGCTACCAAAGCCACAACCTGGAATAGGATCCGCCTCCACTGAAGCCCCTGCCTCCGCCACTAGAGCTTGCAGGAAAAAGGAGAGACCTGCCGGAAACATTGAGAACCCACAAACTTTGATGAGCCGCTGTGGACTCCTCTGGACTCAGATCTCAATTACAAAAGAAGCTTCATAAAGTGAGGAATTCTTACTACCCAACAGTGGGCTTTGATTTCCAATTAGACATCAAATAAACGAAATTATTAAATTTAAATAAAGGTTAGGAAATTAAAATACAACAAAAACCTCCTACCTCGTTGGGCTTTGCCCGATGCTTCACGCGGGGTTCACCGGAGCTGCCATGCCGGAGCCGCATCACCGGAGATGTGGAGTAGAGGAGGATTTTGAGAAGAGGTGGGTTTTGCCATAGGGGTTCAATGGGGAGGAAGGGGAGAAGGTGATAGTTTAAATAAATAAACTCTAATTAAAGGACTTGTCCCCCGAAAAGACCCGCGTCAAAAACATCTGCCGCTGTCAAGATTAAGCTCCCCCTAGGGTAAACACCACCTCTTGAGTACAATGGAGGTATCATAATTTTAATATGAGACCCCATTCAAAAGTTATAAAACTGGATGTCTAAGGCTGGAAATCTACAAAAACGCCCGTGGGGCCATTCTTCACAAACGGCCCACGTTTGCGAATCTTATACACCCCCTGGGGTAAATGACACGCTATGAACTCAATTGTTCCCTCAGTTTCCCAATATGAGCCTTCGTTTAAGAGATAATAGTTTTTCACCTTTAAACATATTAACTAATTAATTTAATTATCTGTCTAACATTCCGAAAGTGTGCGAGGGGTCCAAACGTCCTGCACTGACAAGTTTTATGTCATTACTATGGTAAACTCCTCATTCAGTACCCATCTGTACACTTGGATGTCTAATCCAGATCACCGATTAATAGTTATCAAATTTATTTGGTGTTCCCATTGTGAACACATAGAAAATTTAATTCTGAAAACAAGAGGACTCAGAATCGCACACCGTCTGAAGGCGCTGCTCTGGAATAACATTAAGAATATTCCAAAGTCTTCCATAGAAAAAACTGGGTTCCTGCATCATTTCCACCTTCAATATTTTCGTCCCCGAAAAGTAAAACTAGGGAACAACATAGGGTATTAATCCCACACCTGGCTCTACCGTACCTAGTAGAACTCTTGCATAGTTTTGTGTCACCGCTCATAGACCAAAGGATTTGATCTGTTCACGAGGGGTCTGCCCTCGCTGATGACGTGCATGGGAGCACACACACATCTCCCCAGGTGAGTTACGTGGGAGTCTCTATGCACCCAAGACATACTTTGGGGTTAGGGAAAGTTGTTAGGGAACCTCACCATCCCTTTGCACAGTCTAAAATGACCTGAAGCCTCTTGGGGGTAGCTCACCTCCTCGACGAAACAAACCACATCGCAAGTCACGACGTGAATCACCTCCCACACCAGGAACAAGGCCCGATGATTCACTCCATTAGAATATCTATATGGTGAAAAACCAAAATATATCTGGTCACACAAGATTTCACTGTCGATGTCTTGCAACCAAGAATCTATTACATTCTCAGAAAGCGATGGAGTCGACACCATCGACTAAAGAAAACAGTCTCATGCTTTTTTCATACCAACAAATGGTTACACCGACAGCCCTCGCCACCCTGGTAACACCTCAAGCAAAGAGCATGGAGGAAAGCATTCTAAACATAGAGTCTAATAATTCTACTGCAAGAAGGTGAAAAGATGTAGAGAATATCTCTTATCACCTCATGATCCGCATGATCTTAGACATCCAAAGCTCGCAACTATTTGCAGTCCATACTGTCAGCTCCCGGAGCCTGATGTGAACTGCCTAGCATTGTTGGGAATACCTCGTAAGATCATCCCCCACTACCAGATCCTCCTGCTTCTCTGATATCACCACATCTCAAGGTACTACTCCGATCACGGCGCTACCCATGTCGTGGTGGTTATCTACTACCTGTCCAAAGCTCTCGGCATGCCTGGTTGGGTAGTCCCATGCCATGTGACCTCACCCATCGCAAGCATAGCACCAAATCTATCTGGGCTACACTAGTGCCCTCTAGCACCACTATGGTGTACAACCACGCCATTGAGTCTGTTTGTCAGAAAGCCACCTTCGTCGAGGTTCTGCTTGCTGACGCCCACTAGCAGTGGTAGTCGTCTCGGCTCCAACATGCATGCTTCCACCACCAACTCCAGAACGTGACAGAAAGCTCTCGGTCACCAACACCTACTCTAGCATGCCAGCATATATGGAAATTTTTAAGGGTAATATGACAACACGAATCTCTCGGTAGAGACCCAGCTAAAATGTCCGCACTCAGATGTTGTCGTCATGGACCAAGTCTAGGTAAAACATGCACGGTCTGTGAAACTATCCGCGTACTCATCCACTGTCATCTCTCCCTGCTGAAACTGCAGTGTCTCCTAAATCCGAACAGATTGTAAGAAGGAGGGGTAAAACTCCTCATGGAACAAAAACTGAAAGTCTCCCCATGAAAGCAACGACTCTTCACGAAACTGAGTCACCAGACTCCACCAAAGCCATGTTGCTCCATGAAAAAGGTCGACGACCATAGAAACTCTCTGATATGCAGGCGCCTGCACAAGCTTAAAAAGGTGAACCACTGTCTCTTGCCAAACCTCTGCTACCTGAGGGTCTAGCTCACCACTGAACCTCAACGGTCTCTAATGCTGGAACTCACGAAGAGTGCTCAAACTATGCTCAAGCCCCGTCTGCTCTGCTAAATCTGTCTTCTTCTCAACAGGTGGGGGTAATGCTACCGGCACACCTAGAGAAAGGGGCTCATATGATTGGTCCTGGACTGATGCCTCGTATCTCACAGGGTCGTCTTCACGCACCAATGTTGGTATCTCGGCTTGCTGTCTTTACGAAGACTTCATGAATA
Organism: Viscum album; assembly: GCA_963277665.1. Taxonomy (NCBI): domain Eukaryota; kingdom Viridiplantae; phylum Streptophyta; class Magnoliopsida; order Santalales; family Viscaceae; genus Viscum; species Viscum album. The sequence goes on from OY728141.1 coordinate 887,806,933, forward strand.
TTATCAAAGATTTTCGTGGTCAGATTAGCATATATGTATCTACCAATAAAAACAATGATGGGGATCTGAGTCATGATGGAAAGTCAAAGACTCTATCCTATGTGACACACAAACCAATTTATCCTGCAATGAGTGTCTCAGCATGCCGAGTCGAAAAGCGGGATATTAGGGTCCTGCTGAATGGATATGTCGGCCGCTGCACCATCACTAGACTCCCTACCATGAGAGCCGCTCTCGAGACACATTAACACTGTTGACCTAAATCCCAAACAATTCCTCTTTATTTTAGGGACGTCCGAATAGCGCCCCATGGAACAGACCGCCTCTGATACCACTTTTTCACAACCATACCATACCCGGGCTCGAGCCGCAACTACCCAAGCCTGCCACCATAGGCCAAGGGCTGGCAACAAGATCCGAAGGCACAATAACTCAGGGAGGCCTCTTCGTAAGTACCTGTACACACACACGCAACACACTCAATGAAAAACTTAAGAGTAAAAATAAAATGAAAGAAATTAAATGAAAAGGGAAACTACTAAATATAACCATAGATGTACATTGACTTCTAAACAGTACAAAGTACAAGCTAAAGGTAAACTGAAAAGAAGAGGGGGAAAACATGTGCCCAACCAAAAAGTGCCACAACCCAGCAACATGTAAAACAAAGGGAAAAAATGTGGAGTGGCCCCCACCAGAAACTGGACTCCGACCACCACACGCGGTCCAGGATACCAAGCTCCTAATATCCTCTGACATCACGACCAACTTTTCCGTCATCTATAAGGGAACACCACGTGCGGGCAAAGCCCAAGTAGGGGTGACTATAAAAAATACTCAGTAAGATACCTCAAAGGCTCAAGGGAGCAACAAAAGAGGTACCGAAGGGTGAGAAGTAGAGAGAAAAGGGAAATGTAAAGGAGTAAAACTGAATGTATAGTGAAGAGTGCAGTAAATAGTCCAGCTCAACCCAATAACAGTAAATAAGGTAGACTCGTTCAGACACAAGGTGTTGGAAATAGTGAGAAGATGAACTTCCCATCATTTTTTCTCTACCTATAGTAGTAGAGTAGACTCATCCAACCATGAAAAGCTAGACCCAAAAATCACGTGGCATACCCCACATGACTTTGCCTCTCCTACATGGAGAGTAACAAAACCCAAGTAGTGGGTACTGGAAAAAGGTATATACACATACATATGATCAATCAAGAAGCCCGAACAAGATCATAAGGGGATCTCCATCCCGTAGCTTAACCCAAAAAAGTGAGTAGACATCAGTCCAGAAGTAAACACCATCGATGCCCAGCATCCCACACGTCTGCACCGAACTACTAGCCAAGGGGCATAAATCACCACACCTTGACACTATCCGCTTTGGGAGGCACTGACTCGCCCACACGGTTTTAGGTCGCATCACAATGACGAATCTCAGTGGGGATAGTGCTCCCCGTAATTGAGATTTCTAGGTGAATGTCAAACCACAACTAGTCACTTCCCCACAATCGAGATGTCTTCTCAATGTTAACAAGCAACCCCCTGCCCAGCCCTACTGAAGGGTCCATGGAAGTCGACAGGATCCCGCTATAGGGAGACCCAACAAGAGTCGATAGTTTCCACACTACCCAATCCCGTAACAGGGTAATCCCCTGGAGGGAGACATGGAAATAGTCGTCGACATGACCACTACCTAGCCCAGCTGGATGTAACCCACCATAGGGGACTACTGCCCATCCCAGCTGGAGGTAAGTCCACCATCGGGAACCACTATCTAGCACATATGAAGGTAAGCCTGGCATCGGGGGCCACTGCCCATCCCCACTAGATGTAAGCCCGGCATAGGGGACCACTGCCCAGCCCCGGTGGAGGTAATCCCAGAACTGCTCTGGCAATCCCTTCTGGATGGTACTGCTAGGTTAACACCATTGTACTGGACATCCCTGCTGGATGGTATCCCACTGGCGAGTCCTGCTCGAAACAACCCCAGCCCTGCTGGAAACAACCTATGCCCTGCTGGAAACTATTTCCGGGGTAGAGGATCAGTGCCCGTGTAAATATTTGGTCACACCGAATCCACAAGAACTCTACCAGGGAACACAAAGCAACAGGAGAAACTCCCCGGCCCCTCAGGGCGATCACACTCCAATATGCTGAGTCACTGTCAAAGAGGACTAAGACACTCTTCCCAGAATGTGGGGAAACACCCACACTATACGAGCACATGTAGTCGTAAACGGTGCAGTAGTCCAGTGGAAGGGGCACGATACTGAAACCCCTCACAACAGAAGAAACAGAGGAACCAAACAATCTCTGTTGGCCAAACAAGAATGGAACCAGGGGAAAAATCAACCCAGCAAGTCAACAAACAAGAACACGACCAAGGGAAAAATCAACCCTACTAGTCAACAAACATGAACAGAGGATACCTCTACGTCCTTGAGAGTTCAAACGTACGTAAATCTGAACACAGCATGCACATGGGGCCCACACGACGGGTGGCCCCAAGTAAACCCCAACCAAGAACACAAACATTCTTAGGTCCCAACATCCACATGTACCTCCCAACGCTCCCACATACACCCAGTGTATACCACGTCTCCAGCCCAATGTCTAACGTGCACCCAAAACCCAACGTCAACGTGAAGAAATAACGTAACAATTCCAACCTGCCACCTCAATGGATTTGGCATAGCCAACCACATAACTTCATTCATCACATCACTCACACAGGAGTGCACGAGGTCACATGCCAAGGGTCCACTACCAACATAGAAGGACGAACCACCACTGGAGCACCCTACATGCTTCCAAATTTAATGCCAACAGAGGATACCTCTACGTCCTTCGTGTGCCCTCGTTTCAAGAATTAAAAAAAACTAGAAATCATCTCAAAACGTCTGCCTCGACGATACGACTCCACATATACAGACCGCAGTCAAAACGGATGCCCGTAGCGGAAAATAAGGTCATCCAAAAAATGAGGGGGCACGGCCCCTTGGGCTGGACCGGCCTGGGCCGACTGGTCCGCCCAGTCTGGGCCGGCTCGCACCGGCTAGCTCAGTTCGGAGCGCTGGCCTGCGGATCAGCAACATGTGCTAGCCGTGGACCTACCGATCCATGTGGAGACTGGCCTTTGTGGCTGGTCGTCCCGCTGCGTGACGACCCGCGAGATGCTGGTCATGTCTCCCCCGCGGGGTCGCGTCGCGACCCGAGTTCTCCTCCTCCATGTTGTCATGCATGGCCACCGCATGAGGACCCCGCCACCACGCCGAAGGCCACCGGAGCCCGCTGCCGAAGCCGCTTCCTGTAAGAGGATCCATCATCGCCGAATCCCCTGCCGCCGCTGCTAGAACTCCCCAGAAAAAAGAGAGACCTGCCAGAAACATTGAATACCAGAAAACTTCGATGAGCCGATGCGGACTCCTCCGAACTCGGATTTCAATTCTGAAAGAAGTGTCAGAAAGAGAAGAATTCATAATACATGATCGTGTGATTTGATTGAAAATTTGACATAATTTCGATGCTATAATTGAATTGAAATAATGGTTCAGAAAAAAAATGCAACAAAAACCTCTTACATCATGGGGCTTCGCTCAACGCTTCACGCGGGGTTCGCCGAAGCCACCTTGCTGGAGCTTCATTTCCGGAGATGTGGTTGAGAGGAAGAGTATGAGAGGAGGTGGGTTACGCTAGGGGGGGGGGTTTATGGGGAGGAAGGGGAGATGGGGATAGTTTAAATAAATTAACTCTAATTAAAAGGATCGTCCCCCGAAAACACCGGCGTCCAAAACATCTGGCGCATTCAAGATTAACCTTGACCTAGGGTAAGAACCACCTCCTAAACACAACGGAGGCCTCGGAATTTTAATCCGAGACCCTGTTCAAATGATACTAAACTGAACATCTGAGGCTACCAAACTACGAAAACGCCCCCCCGGGGCCATTTTTCACGAACGACCCACGCCGTTGAAACATATACCGCTCCTAGGGTAAACGACATGCTCTGAACTCAACGGTGCCCTCATTTTTTCAATCTGAGCCCCCATTTACGAGATACTATCATTTAACCATTAAAAAAATTAATTAATTAATCAAATTATCCATCTAACGTTCTGAAAGTGGGTGAGGGTTCCAAACGTCCTGCATCGACATGTTTTATGTCTTTCCTGGGGTAAACACCCCATTCCAGACCCATCCATACACTTGTATCTCTAATCCAGATCACCGTATATTATTTGTCCCATTTATTTGGCGTTCCTAGTGTGAACGCACTGAAAATTTAATTCCGACCAAACCTAGGCTCAGAATCGCACACCTTCTGAAGGCACTGCTCTAGAATAACATCAAGAATATTCCAATGTCTTCCGCAGCTAAAACTGGGTTCTTAAATGGAGCTTCATTCAGTTTATGAATATCTTTATTGATTGATCAGTGTTTTCATGGGCATAATTCAGGACATCGGTGCAAGAAGAGTCCCATTTTAGACCAGGAAAAGGAATCAATTATAAAATACTGAAGTGACCATGTTGAGAAACTTATTAAGGCTTATCCTAAACTTGTGAGCTAGGGGGAGACTACAATATTATTATGAGGAACTAAATTTTCTATCCCTAAAATATTATAAATGAATTGTGTCTATAATAGATTGACTATGTCTGAAATCATGTATTCCATCACTAGTGAAGATTAGCAGATTTAGGTAAGACAAAAAACTATCGTCATATGATCCTTGGACTGTCCCTATTTGCTGAACCATGTAATGTGACATTGTAAGGAGGTTCTACTATGTATACTATGGGAATATGAAATCAGAGTTAAATGCAATGACAAAACAAGTCATGTAAGAAAAGAAATTGAATTCAAGGCCATAGATAAACTCGAGATTTATAGGGATTTTTCCTATTAAAATAATGATGAAGATGAACCCATTTATATATTTTCCATGAAATAAAAGAGTGGAAAATGATAATTTTAAGAAAATATACTAATGGAATATTTTTATTATGGTAGATTTGGAAACATTTTTTCTCAGTGCTCAAGGATGTATTTTGATGATGAAAGTGAAGATCGCAACATGTAAAAGCCTCAAAAATATTTTACCAAAAATGGGACACCAACTCTTGAAAGATATTAAAGAGAAATATTTTTGTGTCTAAAGAATATGATGGTGATGCTAAATGTTTTTATTATGAAGAAACATATATTAAATATAGATCTCATTCATCTTTTATGGAAACTGTTGAAAATTCTAAACCATCGAAATGTAATTATATAGATAATCAGTTGAATGTTGATGCTAATCAGATGATGTAAAATGAGGATGACATTGGTAAGATATAAAATCGAGGAAACAAAAACGAAAATCACAGGGATGTTTTGGATGTGTAATAAGAATATATTGATCATCTTGAAGCTAAAATCGATCGACTAGAATAAGTACTAAAATATCAATCGATAACATTTTAAAGATTATAATGTGTTTCATTACTGAAGATCGTGATCGAAGAAGAGTGAATGCTCATAAATGAACATACATCAAAATCAGAGCTGAATTTAATTATAGTTGATGGTCTTAAAGAATAATTTATTTCTCTAATAATAAAATTAGGAACTGAGAAAATGTTTAGTGAAACAAAGAAGAAATTATAGTTTTGAAGATTCTAAAATTCATTGATAATTGGAAGTACTAAAAGTGATTATTAAGGAGTATAGTAGGATTAGAATGATCCAAGATCCACATATATGGGTAAAAGTTGATTTGGATGTGACACTGAATCATAAAAGACTAAAAACAAGATGATCCAAAATAAATAAAAGTAATTTTTTTATCATTACACAATGAAACCACTTGTTATAAATTTAATTAATAAATTAAATTAAATAAGAGAGATGGAAATAATCCCCATATACCCACTAATGATGTGCTTTCATATCTCCCCAACAACATTGGGCCTCCCTATTTTTGATCACCCCTCACTTTCTATTTTGTCTCTTCCATATTTTAGAAATATGGCTCCACCTCCAATCCCCAACCCCATGATGAGAATTTAATCTCCCTCTTCCTAGCTTATTATTTATATATATATATATATTTTAAACGAATACATACATATTCTTTAGTTTTTTATTTCCTCCATCCAAACAAAAAAATTTCTTTCCCTATCACCATAACCCACCCATGTAGTGTTTGTGAAGAAACAGATTGATATTGGGATAAACACCCATATATGGAAAAAATAATTTGAGAATATCCATTGAAAAATAGAAGATAAAATAAATAACATTAATTAAATTGAGAAAACCTATTTTAAAATAGAAGAAAATAGTTTAAAATTGAAAATATATTTTAAAATCCACAATCAAATATGATTATGTATTATCTCTAAAAATTATCTAGTGAAAAAATCTCACCTCTAAATGGTAAAAAATGTTCATAATATGTTGTTTCAGCACCTTCATTAAGTCCTTGAACAACGTGAATCAAGGATACTCCTTGCCTCCCACACCCCAAAATACCACCCATCACATATCTTCTTTCCGAAATTTCATTTCTGTTCACACCATCAACAGAACCTGTGTTGATCCCTTTTTTTAGCCCTAAAAATCCCTAAACAAAACACATTTGTGTAGTATTTGAAATTCAAAAAATACAATCATTGGATATTAAAAATATCCCTTTGTTTTTAAACCACTTGATTTACTTTGGAGGTTTGAAAATTATAAACTCTTAAAAATCGTCATCATTTCTACTTTAATATCATCAAAAAAATTTCAAAACATGGGACGAACATATAAATCTTCCCCTTAATCATGACAATGAATGAGATGGATTCATATAAACTGAATTGAAAATAAATATGTTTGGTTTCACACCAACCATCAACCACTACATGATATATAACTGTTCTCCTTTACAGGTCTCATAGAAACATGATAGCTCCCCATAAAAAGAAATTCTATCCATGAATTATTCACCATACCTATGTCTTCACTTCCCTAATGTAGAAGACTAGAACCAACCCTAGGCTCCCCTATAATAGTGATCACCATATAATCAATAGTACCTATCAAAAATAATTTCTCCATCTACTCAACACCCTCTATGAAATATAAAACTCTCAGTACATCACATCGATCATTAATTCTTATTAATTATTCACTAGTGAAGCTCAGAAAATAAAATGAATGAGGTGTAAGACATGAAACACCAGACAATTCATACATCAACATCCAAGCATTCATCAAGTTTTTCAAGAGACTTCAAGTCATGAATGATGATTTCCTATTCCGAAATCCTTGTGAATTTATCTTTATAACTGAATTCATTATATAATTTCAATCATTTACATAGGTCCTATAATGTCTGTCATCCATATTTCATCACACATTTACCATCGATCCTATGGATAATGATAGTCTTCCATTTACAAATGAACTCATAAACCCTATAATATTATGATTAAATGAAGTTATAAAAATTGAAATATACATGGAACATGTCGCAAATCATTCAATATTAGCATCAAACATGTATTTTTAGTGATACAATATCACCAAAATCAATGATTAATATATAACCTTCGTTTATCTTTTTCAACATACCAAATTCACCTTCTTTATATGAAAAAAATTATTCCCTCTATGGTGTAATATGGTATGAAGATGTATAATAAATAAATCTTTCATTATAAAAATTAAACCTCAGACAATCAACACCAACTAACAGAATGTTAACCTCACCATATATAAGACTTATATAGGTATAATCAGATTTGTTTCATGCATATTGATTTATTCCATAATCATTTTTAATGTGTATAAGTTTATCTTCACACCTAAATAACACCATCAGTGGTATTTTGATGTGTCTCTTCCATCAACAATGATGTGATAACATTTTCAGCATCAAAATGTCTTGTCCAAATACCAATGTGGGGACGAGATTATCATATGAATCTAGTAAAAACCCCAATAGAAATAATTCATTATCTACTTCTTCATTTTCAATAGTTAATGTGTTACCATTATCATTAATTTCGACCACCACTGAAGATATCACTGGAAAATTTTTTTAGATCTCATCCAAATAGTTACCCATATATACATTTTATAAAATTCAGAAACAACCCAATAATTTTTAGATTCACATATGTGGAATCACTAAATCCACGAAGGGCTATCAGACTATAAATTTATAATTTACTCAAAAATTACTAACTAATAAGGAATAACAAAGACGGATACATGGTTGGTCCCACAGATAGAGGGGAACACATCGATGAATTTTAACTGATGTTTTGTTCATAATAATTTTAATTAATTAATTGAAATTATTTAGTGATTAATATCAATGAAATAAATTCAAATAGGAAAAGATAATAGAGTGGTATTGGTTTGTAGAGGCAATTTTAATAAATTAATTAATCCCCCTTACATAAATAATAATTAAATTAAATAGCTTCCTAAAAATTCTATTTAGTTTAGAGAGAAAAATTACCAATCAGTAAAAATCTACCATAAAATTTTAATTCATTGTGTTATCATGATTAAAAATGAATGAAGTTCATTAAGAACAGCTTAGAGTTCCCAATTCATCACAATAGAATGGGGTTTTTGAATGTTGACACTATACAGGGATATCCATGGCTCGTAGCATAATGAAGGCGGAGGGTCACCCCAAGATTATTTTTGTGTGAGGTCATCTCTACCACCATGTTCATCATCAACCATGACATTACCCAAATTCATGAAGGGATGATGATGTACGTGGCCTAATAGAAAAAATGACCGGCTGTTCTCTTTCTCAGTACATTTGGAAATATTACGCATTTCATGATTGTGAAGGATTAGCTGAGTAAGATAGACGATTGGAGTATAATAATGAACTTCATTACATATGAAATAGGATCCATGACATACTCCATGTATGTCCCTGAGGGAAAGCATGTGCTTGTAACTCATGATATCATATTCGACGACGCAACATAGTGGGATTGAACAGTTTATAAAATACATGATTTATTGAGAAATGAGGAGTCATTCACTATTGATAACAATATGATATATATACTAGGGATGGAGTGGACCTAAAAACATGACAGATACTAGAGAACATCACCCACACCCAATAGTTCATGTTCTACAGACACCATAATATGAGATGTGGTTAACGTTATGCATGCACCATCATACACAGTGGAGTTTTCCATGCTACCATCAAACATGGATGAAGCACTAGATGTGAATCATGATGATTCCCCACTTCAGTTACACACCATCGATTGAATATCAGGCTGAAAATGCCACCTAGTTTTGCATTGTGTGAGATCATCTATGATGAGTTTCACTTCACAACAACAGATGTGTCAAAAAAATGGTGATTAAGAACATCACATGTGATGGTGTGAATCAAACATTGATGAGTAACAAATGAAATCATCATCTAAGGCAGATAGGGCAAAAATGAATTTGTCATTGAGTGTGTTGTTCATCATAGAAAGCCTACTCACCTCCCTACGCATTAAAGGAAAATGTTTTTCCATTGGAGGCCCACTGATATGTCTACATCCCCCATGAAAGACCTATAATGGCCAGGCCACCAAGACTGCCCACATACATGTCATGATAAATGTGTAGAAGCCATAGAAATTGACGAGGACATTAGGGATATGTTGGTTTTAGAGACTCTCATGAAGGCACATGGATGCACCAGGTGTTTAGATTTACATGTGAAAAAATTATGTTGTTGATAAATAGTGAGCATAATAGAAATCGTGGGATGATATTACTTACTACATTCAACTGGTGAAAAATTTGACCAGTTTTTCATCACCCTCGGGTTTTTCATCACCCTCATTAATTTCCCTCATTTGTTTTAATTTTTACTCCTCAACATTTCTTACCTCATTAATCTTCCTACATGGTTTTCAATGACATAGTAAAAACATCTAGATTTATTTTATATAAATAAATTGAAACCACCTAGAAATGAAACCAAGTAGGTGGTGCACAAAACAATATGTGGGGTTCTTATTATTTTCTACATCCAAGAAATTTTTTCTATATTTGTGTCTATTAACCGGATGGATATTTGAAACAAAAACCATTACATAATATTACAACAATTATATCAATTGGATTAATATTAGTATTGTATACTATTAAATGAATATTATGCTTATTATTCAATAAAAATATATTTATATCATTGTATATATGCACTATAAATACTCTATACGAAAACTATTAATTTCTATATAATGATTATATTTATAGTATTTACACACCACATATGTCGAATACATATACATATTTCATATACACTGTATAACCACACTTCATATAAAATTCCCATTAACATTATTATGTTTCACCATTTATCATAACACAATCGTAGACGCATCAAACGTGGATTTAAACTACCAATAAACTTTTAAAGATCCTAGATTACAAATTATATTAACAAAGATTCAAAAAAACACTATGATCATGAGGATCTATGATATTTTTAGTTTTTTACTAAAAAATAAATGTTAAATTATTTTTATAATTACTTTAATTATTATATAAAAAATATGTGTCTAATTATTTATTAATTGATGTAACGCTCGGACCCTAATTACCCAGAGTCGGTGCGTTATTAAGTAACATTGGCATGATCACAAAAGATCAAGTATCAAAAGACCGATTATTTTAGTAGCATTGGAAACACTAGATACATTCATAAATGTTACATTAAATTTAAAGTGAAAAATCACAATAACATAGTCTCCATAGTCCACACTTTTACCCCCTTCAGAATATCCCTGTAGGTTAGTCATAAAATATTTATTCACATCCTGGGAAAAATAAAACATTGAAAGGGTTGAGCTCAAATGCTCAGTTAGGATTACAATATAGCGGATTCTTACATAAATAAACACAAACATTTAAGGAAATGAATAACTAAAACAAAATCCTTCTAAACACGAACTTTAACATAATATGGAAAATGTAAAATGATATAATGCCATTTACTTATTCACATTGATATTCTACTTGTTGAATAATCACATGCAATATCAATAACCACTTTCATAATGATGGAATGCATAATGCCAGACTATCATAACCACGTAGCCAAGGCCCCATACCAAGACTATAAATAATATTTTGTCAATTCCTTGTGCCAAGACACAAGTTTGTCTCATGAGAGCTAACGATGCATCGAGGAGCTATAGCGGGATCCACTCGTCACTTATTAAGTCCAATGCATTCCTCATATGAACAGGTTTAAACATATCATAATCCATAACATAATCATAAAACATGCATAAAGGAAACATATAATTTCCACATTTAAATCACAAGATATCAATAAAACACATTTATATATAAAAATCACTTTCAAAACCATTTCAATACCAAAATAAAAGAAAATTAAAACTTTTTAATTATTTTTCATTTAAAATAGTTATGGCTTGTAGTGGAATCTGAAACCCAAATAATGGTCATAGTAGGGGAGAAGTCTTTCTCACCGCATATGTATGAAATAAAACATTCCCTTTTTTCTTTTAGTCAAACGCTTCGTATAAAATGATTCCTTTTGAATAAACGTAAAATTCAAAGGTGTTTATACACCATACAAAATAATGGTGTTTATAAAATAAAATATGCCTCAATGAAAGAAGATTGAGACGAAGATCCTTAAAAATATTTTTTTTTTAAAATATATCTATTACGTGTATTTACTATAAGTACACATAAAGAAAGTACAAATACAAGATAGGACATAATAATATCATGACATAATTTGAAAGTAGGAGATTAACCCAAAGAATGGAAATTGGGTTAAGAAGTTCCCTAACCTCATTTCCGACTTGACTCGACCGTTCTTTAACCTACGGAATAATAAACTAGAGTTAATTTATAATTTCATAAGAACCTTTTTCAATTTTATTATTCCATTTAAATCACTTATTACCATGTTATGAACATTATGTAATTATTTATGTTAATAACGGTCGGTTTGTCAATCTTTGGTAGTTGAGTCAAAAATAATCTTCTTATAATTACAAGTTGTTCATGTGATTAAATATCCATTATACCCATAAATATATTCATGATATAGATATCATATATATCTTATATATCCAGTATATACATGCATTTATAATATTACATAACATTTAGAGGTAGGAAATGAAATGCACCATTCATGGCGACGGTAAGCCGTACGTATGCATGAACGCTACTTTCATTTCTATTTCATATTTAATGGAATGGAGTAATAATGATATAAAGGTATATAATATTTCCAGTATAATATCATATATAATATCATTTACTCTATCCTGTATACATCCCACATATGGCATTAACGATTCAAATCACTTTGTGGGGGCGGTAGTCCGCACTTCGTAAAATGATATTATCGCGTTTACCCATAATGGAAATCATAAATGCATGCCATAAATCAGAAATACATAAGCCTAAGGAAAACATAAACATAATATATATCATATATAAATATACTGACTTCTTAATGGCCACCATTAGAGTTGTTAAAAGAAGATTGAACAATCATCGTTTTGTGAGGCAGAAATTCGCCAACCACAGAAATAGTATGTTCTTTAACAATTAGACGAAGGTATGTGTAAGTTTAAATCAATTAATTCTCATAAAAAAATCCTAGTATATTTATGATACATGTGTTTTTACAAAATAAAGTAATAAAAATATTTTAAGGGGTTGTAGAAGCATAACAAAACAAAATAACATAAGAGAAGACATTACCTTAAAATTTGGTAACTCTTTCTTGATTTGAGCCAAAGGCTTCCTTGGGAATAATTATGCCCCAAGTGAGGCTTCTTGGAGTAAGATAGGGAAGTTGGTAGAGTATTTTGGCAGATTTTGACTGATCCAAATGGCTTTATGGTGTGAATAAGGTGGTAGAGGTGGGGGCCTTTTATAAGAGGAGAGGAGAGGCACTCTTGGAAAGTCATGAAATATTACATTATTATGAAATTCTTTTCGGATTCTAGAGGTCCCACAATTATATATTTCGACAATAAAGTGATAAGGGTTCATAATATACTCATACAATAGGTTTTGGACTAGTTTATGTCTTATATTTTACATTATCTTTTCATTTTATTTAAATTGTTAATTAATGAGGTAGTCGCTGCATCATCATGGTGTCATTACAAATTAAATTTATTTAATGTCTAAAAATTATAAAAAAATTACCATGATGTCGGAAATCATTTTATATTTTCAATGAATATTTATAGTCTAAAATTTAACTTATATAACCCATAAATAATTGTTTTAGTAAAACTACACATGTTTGTGACAATTTTATTTTTACTATAAATAAAAAGTTATAAATGTCATTTTCTTACCCATGTGGCTCAATGGGGTCCCCAAGATGACCCATAGATTTTCTTGGTCGGCCATTACTCATAAAAAAGGGTAGGATAAGTTTAAAGGTATTTTAATATTTATATAATATCATTTTTACCTTAAATTTCACTAATTACCTTTATTCGCGATTAAGTAAACTTAAAAGTTACTATTCACGAAAAAATTAATTTAATCCCAATGAACAACACATTAATTCTTAATTAAAACCATTTAAGTTGGATTTTGTAAAATCAAATCACATAATTGGTAATGATTCATTTAGACGAAAAATCAGTTTTTAACTACCACTAAGTGGTTTCACTATTCATTAAAAATTGAAGATTTTCAGAACAATGCCAAAAATTCACCCTAAGCTATAATTGATATTCCGAATTCAAAAAAGATTTACATTTTACAAAATTCCAAACATATAAGTTGAATAAATTAATTTTATAGTTAATTACTGTTGTCAAAACAAATAGCGTGTTTTTAAGAATGAATATCAATCAAAATATTGACAATTGTTTAAGTCCAATTTCAAAGTGAAATTAATTCTTATTACCACCATTGGATAAAATGGTAAAAATATATTATAATTATACTTTTATTTATAATTTATTAAGAAACTTTTTCAATTTTATTATTCCTTTTATATCACTTATTACCATGTTATGATCATTATGTAATTATTTATGTTAATAACGGTCGTTTTGTCGATCTTTGGTACTTGTGTCCAAAATAAACTTCTTATAATTACATGTTGTTCATGTGGTGAAATATCCATTATATCCAGAATTATATTCATGATGTAGATATCATATATATAATATATATCATATATATCCAGTATATACATGCATGTATAATATTACATAACATTTAGAGGTAAGAAATTAAAATTCATCGTTCATGGAGACGGTAAGTCGTACGTACGCATGAATGATACTTTCATTTCTATTTTGTATTTAATGGAATGGAATCAAAAATATATAAAGGTATAGTATAATTACAGTCTAATATAATATATAATATCATTTACTCCATCATTTATACATCCCACATATGGCATTAATGATTCAAATCACTTTGAGGGGGAGGTAGACCACACTTCCTAAAATGAAATTATCGCGTTTACCCATAATGTAAATCATAATGGAATGCCATAAATGAGAAATAAAAAAGAATAAGGAAAACATAAAAATAATATATATAATATATAGTTACATTATAATTGCCACCATGAGAGGTGTTTAAAGAAGATTGAACAATCATCGTTTCGTGAGGCAGAAATTCGCCAACCACAGAAACAATATGTTCTTAAACGATTTGACGAAGGTGTGTGTAAGTGTAAATCAAAAACATCTCATAAAGAAATCCTATTATATTAAATATACTGGTCTTTTTACAAAATAAAGGAATAAAAAGAGTTTAAGGGGTTGGAGATGCAAAATAAAACAAAATAACATAAGAGAAAACATTACCTTAAAATCGGGTAACTCTTTTTTGATTTGAGCCAGTGGCTTCCATGGGAAGACTTATTCCTAATTTGAGGCTTTTAGGAGTAATATAAGGATTTTTTGAGTGTATTTGGGCAGATTTTGGCTTATCCAAATGGCATGGAAGTGTGAATAAGGTGGTAGAGATGTGGGCCTTTTGTAAGAGGAGAGGAGGGGCACTCTGGAAACGTCATGAAATATTACATTATTATGAAATGATATTCGTATTTCAGAGGTCCCAAAATTAACTATTTCTAGGATAAGGTGATAAGGGTTCTAAAAATACTCATCCTATAGGTTTTTGACATGTTTATGTCTTAGAGTTTACATTATCTTTTCATTTTATTTAAATCTTTAATTAATGAGGTAATCACTGCATCATCATGAAGTAATTAAAAAATTAATTTATATAATGTCTAAAAATTATAAAAAAATTACCATGATGTATTAAAACTTTTTATCTTTCCAATGAATATTTATTGTCGAAATTTTAACTTATATAAACCCATGTAATAATTGTTTTAGTAAAACTACACATGTTTGTGACAATTTTATTTTTACTTTAAATAAAAGGTTATTAATGTCATTTTCTAACCCATGTGGCCTCATGGGGACCCCAAGTTGACCCATGGATTGTATTGGTCATCCATGACTCATACAATAATGGTAGGACAAGTGTAAAGGTATTTTCATATTTTTATAATATCATTTTTACCTTTAATTTTCCAAATTACCTTTAATCGCGATTAATTAAACTTAAAAGTTATTATTCACCAAAAAATTATTTTAATCCCATTGAACCAAATTTTACTTCCTAATGAAAACCATGTATGTTTTATTTTTGAAAATCAACTCACCGAAGTGGTAATGTTTCATTTAAATGAAAAATCAGTTTTTAACTACCACTTAGGGGTTTCACTATTCATCAAAAATTGAAGTTTTTCAGGACAATGCAAAAAATTCACCTTAAGGTATAATTGATATTCTGAATTCAAAAATTATTTCTATTTTACAAAATTAAAAATATATATGTTTCATTAATTAATTTTATAATTAATTCTAGTTGTCAAATCAAATAGCGTGTTTTTAGGAAAGAATATCAATCAAAAGATTGACAATTGTTTAAGTCCAATTTCAAAGTGAAATTAATTAAAATGACCACCATTGGATAAAATGGTAAAACTATATTCCAATTATACTTTAAAACCACTCAATATTATAATTTATCACTATAATTTATTTTTATTACAAATGTTGTTTTTAAGAATTTTTCACTATTCATAAAAAATTGGATGTTCTCAGAAAATTACCAAAAATTCAACATAGGCTAATTTTGATATTAAGAATCCAAAAATGAATTCCATTTTGAAATATAAAATTTATAAAATTTCAAAAAGTATGTATTACTATTGATAATTGTTACTTTGATTGGTCATGGTGTGTTAGAATCCTGAACTTGCATACAATGCAAGCTATTACATTATTGAAAGACAAGTGTATCCTAAATGCTTGGGGAGTAACAATTGAAATGTATATTTTTTGTTCTGTATTAAATTAATTCAATGTTAACTAATAGTTATATGATTTATTATTCATTTTAAAAAATATTTTTTCTTCTTCACATTAATTACATTCTTGTTTATGATGAAACATAAAGTGATAACATTTGAGAAGCTGAACTCATTAACACATCTTCCAAAACTAGAAAAATAGTCGTACAAATATCTCCTATCTTCATGAATTCATAGTTTGGAATAATTCATTACCATTGGAATGGGGTTTCAATATTTATTTAATGATGATTCACCAATGATCTTAACTCATACTATGAATACAACTCTAGTGAGTTGAGTGCCATTGTGAGATTTTTGCTTGTTGTAGGTGGGACATACACTTAATCCAAGGATTTGGGGGCCATAGTTCCCCATCCGAAAAGTCGTGGAACTGTAGAAAATTTGACATACCATTTCATAGCAGTCCAAGTGACAACAACAAGGCACTGTTGTAGTGCGGATGTTGTAACAACTATTTTAGTAGGTTGGACATTGGAGATTTAAGTATTATAGATCCATATAATTCCTTCCATTGACCAACACAGTATACTGTAATTGGGTGGCCACATCACTATTGTAGTGAAGTCATCTGGATACCGTTCACTACAGAAAAATGATCATACTGTGCAGTTGAAGAAATAATGTTTCATCCTCCTTTTTATCTCATTTGGAAGATGATTTTTCGTTGTTTTAAGACACTAATATACTATATGTGTTTATTCTCAAAAATCATAGTGAGATTATTCCTCTCTATGGACATAGGGATTAATACCAAACCACGTAAATTTCTATGTCCCATGAGATCTTCTTCTCATATTTTTCTTGTTATTTTATTTTTTATATTCATAATTTAAAAACCTATTATATCACAACTACTCCATGAATTTTCCTAGAAAAAAAATCTCTAGTATTTATCATTCCTTTCACACGAGAACATTCTATGAAAAAATTAAAGAGTTTTATATTATTTCACATTAGAGTGGATTATTATTTTATATATACCAATATTAAATACTCTTCATCATTAATATATAATATGTGGACAATTTTATATATTATATCTAATATTTCTACTATAAACAATTCACATGGAACATACAAAGTCATTTGAAACATGGGATATTGATTGAAAAATTCACATATTACATAAAATGTGATAATTTCAATGTGGAAGTATTCATTTTCATTCAAAATATATAATCTATTTATTATTTTTATAAAACATATAAATTATACGATACACATTAAGATAAATATATACCAAAAACATAAAGTGTGCATGTTGATTCCAAATTGATGAATAATAATACAGAATGCAATGATTACAGGTGAAATTTTTTTAACCATAATAAATATTAATTTTGAACAAAATGTTTATAATAAATTTAAAAATGTATCTTAAAACATGTTGATTTGAAAGTGAGTTTTATTGGGCCATATATTATCTTGAAAATACTTATATTTCGATGATTGTAAGGAAGATGTTAGAAAAGTCATTTCCATCCAAATAAACTTTAATTTAGGGATCATCATCAATTTAATGGGCTTGTAATTTCTAGGAAAGTAACATCAATGAACCATATAAGGATAAAAAACATTATTTCATGACAACATCCTATAAATTTCTTTGAGATATAGTTCTTTCCAGGACTAGCATACTATTACTGTAACTTTTTCCAAGATTTATAAGTATTTGCTTCATTTATGAAAACACTGATGTGAAAGGGTATTCTATTCAAATAGAATGATGATGGTCAAAAATACATTTATGATTTTTGACGCAAATCACATATTCATATTTCCAAATATATCTAGAACCACAGAAGGGTTTTATTTCATTATTATGAAAATAGACCATGCCATATCCCATGACACACGAAAATTGCAGACGCAAGAAATTTTTTTATCTGACTCCCAATTGTGGTGGTATATTGATAAAAAAACGTGGCAGTATAATCCCTTTGATGAAAAGTTTAATTTTTTTCATTAATCTTATGTGTTTGAATAAATTTTTTTAATATAGGTACATGATCATCAAGGAATAATGACACATGTGGTTTGGGACATTGAATTAAGTGTCTGATGGTTTGGGACACAAATTGTATAACCAAGTCACTAAGGAGGATCACGACAAAAGAGGCTCAAAAACCATTCATAGAAATGAATTGTTTCATACTGTGATAATTAATGTTGGAGTTTATATAAATAATATTTTCATTTTTCATTAAAAATATTAATTCATTTCATATTATTCAGTGTAGAAAGGAATGTTTTCTACAAAAGGTGGAAAATGAAGATGAGCGTTTCATTTATTCTGATAGTGCATAGGTGCATATATGAAGAAAATCTGACTATATTGTGTAATATCAATTTTACTATACTAATTTGACGTGTTTAATATGGATGAATGGTGGATAGAAGTCCATAAGGGCATGTCAAGAGCCTTGAAAAGAAGATGATGATATACATCTAAATTATATCAACTTATTCCTTATACCAATCACACTCAAACTCATTATTCCTTATTTCCTGAGTTGACATCAACGGATGGGATCAAATCATTTAGAATAATCCATTAGGAAGCCACATAATCAACATAGTAGAAAAATTTAATGATTTTATTTATTCATTTAATGTATAATTTGAATCATTACACTAAAAACACAATTCTAAATTGTACATTGACATGTTAAATGTATTGGACTATTCAAAACCACTTTCTTGATCCTTTTAACAACTTAATTATTCATAATAGTCCCTGATAGAATTTTATAGAACATATTTAAGATTTCAATATTAATTTGTTGAGATGAGTTGAATTATGAGTATATGATGATTTAAATTTATGTTGGTCGACCCAAAGAGATTATTTAGTATATTAGAAATATTAGTGAACCATATTTGGAAATTTATATTCTCTTGGAAAATAGTTAGAAATCTTTTCTTAATATGTTTGATGTCTTATGAATGTGAAAATGAAATGAGATTTGGTTTGTTATGTATTACATTATTTTTTATGAATCTTGTTATTTCACGAAATATGTTAGAAAGAGAACCTACATAACGAAGTGGTGAACTGGTTGTGGTAGCCACCTAAAAGATTCATCATTCCATCAGAAATAAAATTTCAATTTTAAGACATGAGACCTTCAAAAAATGTAAAAAAAGTGTACTTTCTCAATGAACTATAGTAGTAACAGCTATCTTATAGATGTCTACTTCCATCCTTATTTTAGGTACATTGGTGAGAACATTGTTCCTTTGCCTGAGGAATACTTCGATTATAGTCATGTAAAGGTTAATTTCCTCCTAAATTCAAGTAACATCCCAATTTTCTATAGTTAATTTCATTATCAAGAATTATTCTTCCACCAACATCTACGTCACGGTGGAATCTACAATTGTTTTCGACATCACTACAATTTGTGCTTTGGAACTCCACCAACAAATGGATCAGCTGCCATGATAGAACATTAAACCAGATTGATATATCATATCTAATTTATACATTTGTATAATTGAATAAATGTAATATCTTAAAATTAACTAATTCTCTCCTTCAATGACTAGGAAGATTTCAATAATTCTTCAAAAGTACTAAAAGATAGCTCTTACAAGAACCAATTGACTCACCAAAAATATAGTGTATTAACTTATTTAATAGAGAGAATAAGGAACTTTAGGCAAAATAAATAACATTTTATACTTGAAAAATCTTATTGAAGACATAGATTGAATATTATCCATCATTTCTATAACACCCCAAGCTTCGAGGGTACGATTCTCTTTCAATAATGCTATAGCTTGCACTGCACACAAGTCTGAGATTCTAACAAATCGCGACCAATCAAATTAGTCGTTATGAATAGTAATACCCAATTTTTGATATTATAAAAATTTTATATTTCAAAATGGACTTCATTTTTGTATTTGGAATATCGAAATTATCCTAAGTTGAATTTTTTGTAATATTCTGAGAACTTATAATTTTCTATGAAAAGAAAAATACTTAAAAACAACTTTTTTAATCAAAATAACATATAGTGATAAGTTATACTATTTAGTGGTTTTAAATTATAATTATAATATATTTTTTCCATTATATCCAATGGTGGTCATTACAATTAATTTCACTTTGAAATTGGACATAAACAATTGTCAATCTTTTGATATATATTCTTTCTTAAAAACACGGTATATGTTGTGACAATGGTAATTAATTATTAAACTCATTAATGAAATATATATGTTTGGAATTTTGTAAAATAGACATCATTTTTGAATTCATAATATCAATTATATCTATGGGTGATTTTTTGGTATTTTTCCGATAACTTCAATTTTTGATGAATAGTGAAACCACTAGGTCGTAGTTAAAAAAACTGATTTTTTATTTAAATGAATCTTTACCACATCTGTGATTTGATTTTCAAAAATAAAAATACATGGTTGTCATTTGGAAGTAAAATTTAGTTCAATGGGATTAAAAGAATTTTTTGGTGAATAATATCTTTTATGTTTTCTTAATCGCGATTAAAGGTAATTAGTGTAATTTAAGGTAAATATAATGTTATAATAATATGAAATTACCATTACTCATGTCATATGCTTATTTTATATTTAATGGCTGTCCAATACAATCCATGGGTCAACTTGGGTACCCCATGGATCCACTGGGTAAGAAAATGACATTAATAACTTTTTATTTAAAGTAAAAATAAAATTTTTACAAACATGTGTAGTTTTACTAGAAAAATTATTACATTGGGTTTTATAAGATAACAAATTGAATATAAGTATTCATTGGAAAGATAAAACTATTATATACATATAGGTAAATTTTTAATAATTTTTAGACATAAAATAGTTTAAATATGTTTATGACATCATGATGATGTAGTGATTACCTCATTAATTAACAATTTAAAAAATTGAAAAGATAAGGTAAAATCTAAAACAATCACTTGTCAAAAACCAATTTTATGGGTATATTTCGATCCCTTATCACCTTTGCTTCTAAATATTTAATTATGGGACCTTTGAAATCCATAAATCACTTCATTATAATGTAACATTTCATTACTTTCCAAGAGTGCCCCTCCTCTTCTCTTATAAATGGCCCCCACCTCTACCACCTAATTCACCCCATAAAAGCCATTTGGCTCGGAAAACCACTTCCAAAATACTCTCTAAACTTACCTCTATAACTCCTATAAGCCTCAATTTGGGAATAAGTCTTCTCAAGGAAGCCTTTGGCTCGAATCACAAAAAGTTACCCGATTTAAAGGTAATGTCTTCTCTTATGTTCATTTGTTTTATTTTTCTTCTACAACCCCTTAAAATCTTTTTATTAATTTATTTTGTAACAAAAACAGTATATAAAATATAATAGGGTGTTTTTATGGTAATTATTTGATTTACACTTACACACACCTCCGTCTAATGGTTAAAGAACATACTGTTTCGGTGGGTGGCAAAATACTGCCTCACGAAACGATGATTGTTCAATATTCTTTTAACACCTATAATGGTGTCCATTATGATGCCAATATTTTAATATATTATATATATATATATATATTATTTTTATGTTTTCATTATGCTTCGGTATTTCTCATGTATGACATACCATTATGATTTCCATTATGGGTAAATGCAAAAATTTCATTTTAGGAAGTACGGACTACTGCCCCCTCAAAGTGATTTGAATCGTTAATGCCATATGTGGCACATAAAAAGGATAGAGTAAATGATATTATATATGATATTACACTGGAATTATAATATACCTTTATATCATTATGATTTCATTCCATTAAATACGAAATAGAAATTAATGTAGCGTTCGTGTGTACGTACGACTTACCGTCTCCATGAACGGTGCATTTCATTTCTTACCTCTAAATGTTAGGTAATATTATAAATTCATGTATATACTGGATATATATGATATATATGAAATCTACATCATGAATATAATTCTGGATATAATAGATATTTGACTACATGAACAACTTGTAATTATAAGAAGTTTATTTTTGACCCAAGTACCAAAGATCGACAAAATGACCGTTATTAAAATAAATAATTACATAATGTTCATAAGATGGTAATAAGTGATATAAAAGGAATAACAAACATGAAAAAAGATCTTAATAAATTAAATATTAACTCTAGTTTTTTTGTTAAGGTGATTAAAGAACGATCGAGTCAAGTCAGACACGAGGTAAGGGAACTTTTTAACTAAATTTCTGTTCTTTGGGTTAATCTCGTACTTTCAAATTATGTCATGATATTATTATGTCCTATCTTGTATTTGTACTTTAATTATGTGTACTTATAGTTAATACACATAATAGATCTATTTTATTTAAAAATAATGTTTTTGTAAGGGACTTCGTCTCAATCTTTTTTTATTAAGGCATATTTTTTTTATACACAAATTTTTTTATACGGTGTATAAACCCCTCTGAATTTTATGTTTATTCAAAAGGAATATTTTTTATACGAAGTATTTTACTAAACGAAAAAAGGGAATGTTTTTTTTTGTCGTACGTATGCGGAGATTATGACTTCTCCGCTGCCGTGACCATTATTTGAGTTTAAGGTTCCTCTACAAGCTATAATTTTTTTAAATGAAAAATAATTACAAAGATTTATTTTTCTTTTATTTTGTTATTGAAAATGGTTTTTAAAGTTTATTTTTATATCTATGTGTAGTATTGATATATTGTGATTGAAATGTGGAAAATTTATGTTTCCTTTATGCATGTTTTATGTGATACGATTATGTTATGGATTATGATATGTTTAAACTTGTTCATATGAGAAATGCATTGGACTTAATATGTTATGGGTGGAGCCCGCTATAGCTCCTCGATGCATCGGTAGGTCTCATGAGAAAAACTAGTGTCTTGGCACGAGGCCTTGGATACGTGGTTATGATAGTCTGGCATTATGAATTCCATCATTATGAAAGTGGTTATTGATATTGCAAGTGATTATTCGACTAGTAGAATATCCATGTGAATAATTAAATGGAATTATTTCATTTTATTTTGCCATATTAAGCTTAAGTTCAAGATTAAAAGGCTTTTTTTCAGTTATACAATGCCTTAAATGTTTATGTTTATTTATGAATGATTCCACTATATTGTTATCCTTTCTGAGCATTTGAGCTCACCCCTTTCAATGTTTTAATTTTTCCAGGATGTGAAGAAGTATTTTATGAATGGCCTAAAAGGATAATATGAGGGGATATGAAGACAAGTTGTTGTAGTAGTTTTGTATTACATTATGATTTATTGTAAAACTTATGAATGTATCTAGTTTTTCAAGGCTACTAATCTAATCGGTTTTCTAGACTTGATCTTTGTGATCATGCCAATGTTACGTAATAATGCACTGACTCTGGGTAACTGGGGTCGGGGCGTTATAGTTGGTATCAGAGGTAGTTTAGTACTACCCTTGGAAGATATTTTTATATAATCTATGATTAGAGCTTATATCCCAAAGATAGAATTTGAGGATTAGTATAGAAGAACATCCTACAATTTTAGTATTATAGTGATTTAGTGAGTTTTTTGAGAAATACACCCCTGTCTTGATTCAAGAAGGTAGAGGCGGCTCTGGAACAGATGTACCTTGGGGTAAAACCCGAAAACACCACTTTGAGATAGACTCGAACGGGAACTGGTGCACGACAACGGGCCTTGCTGCACTCTTGGTTACGACACTCATAGGGGATCTGCTTAGGATAATTATCATTTTCTTTTCAAATCATAATGAAGGGATTATGAGTATATAATACCTCAAAGAAATTTTTTTTATGATTATGGATTATATCCATAAATAGTTCAATTTACGTTAAGTGTTTTACAAGTATGGAATTATGTATTTTGATTCATAAACTAATCTAGTTTATGCCATTGTTATGAAATGGCGCCTAGTGGGAGGAATGAAAACTGTATCAATGCACACACTCCATGTAGGGATTTCCCTCCTACTCAATATAATTATTGTGGAGCTGGAGATACAACTGGTGCTGATAAACTTATCACCATACTAGGACAAATCACTCAGGTTATGAATAATAACCTTACTCGTATGGAGAGCCCTGATCTGTAACATGGAGGATCAATGTTAGACCGCTTCATGAGGCAAAAACCACCAACATTTAATGGGGGTAAAAATCCATTAGTAGCTGAGCAATAGATAAACTCCTTAGAAAAAATATTCCACATCTTGGGGAGTAGCGAAAGGGAGAAGGTTTTCATGGCAGTTTACCGCCTCACTGGAGATGCTAATCAATAGTTGTCACTGATTCAAAACATAAAGTAATATGAAGAAGTATCATGTATGGAATGGAGGGATTTTAAGAAAATTTTCTTAGAAAAATACTTTCCACATGACCATCGAGAAGATATAGATAGGCAATTTCTAAGTTTGATGCAGAAGGTAGATGATAATGTCGCTAAGTATGAGGCTAATTTTACTAGGTTAACAAGGAATGTTGTAGATTACATATGTAACCCAAGAAGTAAGATTGATCATTTATATGATGGGATAAAACCATTTCTCTGTCAAGATTTATTATCACAATCTTTCTCAACATACGAAGATATAGTCTCGTGTGCTTCCAAGACAGAAAATGAATTATCTAAGTCTTATAAAAACAAAGTAAAGAAAGAGAAGAAGAGAACGGTGGAAAAAGAGACAAATAAAGGGAAAAAGGGAAAAATGATTATCCATTATGTGATAATTGTGTGAAGAATCACCCCGATACTTGCCTAAAAGGAATGAGAGTTTGTTATAAATGTGTAGAAAAAGGTCACCAGGATCATGATTGTAAGGGAAAGAAAGAGTCTATCAATGTTGAATGATACAATTGTAGAGAAATGGGGCATTATGCAATTGAATGTCCTATGCACCAAAGAAACATACCTCAGAAAATGCCAAGGGATCAATGTCAATATTATGCTGTTACTACATTTGAAGAGTAATAATTAATGTGTTGGTGCTTTTGGACTCATGGATTATGTTCTGGTTATAAGAATAATGTGATATATTGTACTACATTACTTGTTGTTTTCATTAAGGTTTTAATATGATTAAGGTAATCAAATTTTCAGTATGTGACAATAATAGAAACTTTACTTGGTTTGGGGAATATAATGTTACAATTTATTTTTGAATATAGACACCTTTTAGAGAATGTCTGGACAGAGGTATTTTGGATAAAAATAAAGTTTGGAATGGATTTAGTTTATCTTTTGATATTATTTTTTAAGGTTAAAAAATTTCTGAAGGTTATTTTTGGATTATTATAAAACAATAGTTTTAGGAAAAGAACAACATGCAGGTCGGGGGATAACCCGTCTCATCGGACAAAGCCGTAGGAATCGAACCCACAACCTTAGTGTGACATTCCTTTATTACCTAGCACTAGCCTACAGGAAGTCCCTAGCTATTACAAAATAGTTTTCATAATATAAATCGTATGTGTTAATATTTTAAACCTTGTACGATTAGCATAAATATAATATTTTTGAGTTCTATTACCTTTTAGAGTGAAACATGGGGTTGTGGTAAAAATTTAGTATGGAAAGAATGTCTACATGACAAGAAAGTATATTTCCTTATGTTCTTATTAAATATCATGAATAAATTGTTGAATATTATGAAAGATAACTTACAACAAAAATGTTTTCTGTTAACTTTTCCTACTGGGGAATAAATGACCATTTAACTAATCACAAGTTTGTGATTTTATTGTATTAAAACTTTCTCGTAATACTGTTTTCTAAAACTCTCCAACAATCCTTGATGGATTGTTTCTCCTCCATATACATATTTTCATAGAATCCTTGTATAGGCTATCTTGGGTGACCTTTATACCTCTCTTTCTTTCTTTTGATGTTATATTTTTTTAACCCTATTTCCAATGTTGGTTTTCCACATAGGTATATTTCTATTTTCAACCTTTTTATTTTCAAAGAAAAATTTCAAATTGCGAGGACACAATTTATTGAAGGAGGGTAGAATGTAACACCCCAAGCTTCCATGGTACGATTCTCTTTCAATAATTCAATTGCATGCATTGTACGCATGTTCGAGATTCTAACACACCGCGACCAATCAAAGTCGTCGTTATGAATAGTAATACCAACTTTTTAAAATTATATAAATTTTATATTTCAAAATGGTCTTAATTTTTGTATTCAGAATATCGAAATTATCCTAAGATTAATTTTTTGTAATTTTCTTAGAACTTCCAATTTACTTGGAATAGAAAAATACTTAAAAACCACTATTTTAGTAAAAAAATTTATTAGTGATAAATTATACTATTGGGTGGTTTTAAAGTATAATTAGAATATATTTTTACCATTTTATCCAATGGTTGTCATTATAATTAATTTCACTTTGAAATTCGATATAAAGAATTGACAATCTTTTGATATATATTGTTTCTTAAAAACACGCTATATGTTGTGAAAACGGGAATTAATTATTTAATTTATTAATGCAACTTATATATTTGTAATTTTGTAAAATAGAAAATATTTTTGAATTCAGAATATCAATTATAGCTTAGCGTGAATTTTTTGGTATTTTTCTGAGAAACATCAATTTTTGTTGAATAGTGAAACCACTAAATGGTAGTTAAAAAAACTGATTTTTCGTTTAAATGAAACTTTACCACTTCTGTGATTTGGTTTTCAAAAATCCAACAATAATTGTTGTCATTAGGAAGTAAAATTTGGTTTAATGGTATTAAAATAATATTTCGGTGAATAGTATCTTTTAAGATTTCTTAATCGCGATTAAAGGTAATTAATGTAATTTAAGATAAATATAATGTTATAATAATATGAAATTACCTTTAAACTTATCCTACACTTATTGGATACTTCATGGCCGACCAAGACAATCCATGGGTCAACTTGGGGACCCCTTGGAGCCACTTGGGTAAGAAAATGACATTAATAACTTTTTATTTAATGTAAAAATAAAATTGTCATAAACATGTGTAGTTTTACTAAAACAATTATTACATGGGGTTATATAAGTTAACATTTTGACTATAAATATTCATTGTAAATATAAAAATATTTCATAGATCTTGGTAATTTTTTTATAATTTTTAGACATAAAATAGTTTAAATTTTTTTATGACACCCTGATGATGCAGCGATTACCTCGTTAACTAACGATTTAAATAAAATGAAAAGATATTGTAAAATCTAAGACACACACTTGTCAAAAACTTATTGGATGGGAAGATTTCAATCCCTTATCACCTTATCCTAGAAATATATAATTGTGTGACCTATTAAATTTGAAAATCACATCATAATAATGTAACATTTCATTACATTCCAAGAGTGCCCCTCCACTCCTCTTATAAAAGGCCACCACCTCTCCCACCATATTTACATCATAAAAGCCATTTGGATCGGCCAAAATCTTCACAAGTACACTATAAACATCCCTCTCTTACTCTTAGAAGCCTCACCTTGGGCAGAAGTCTTCCCAAGGAAGCCGTTGGCTCAAATCAAAAAGAGTTACCCGATTTTAATGTAATGTTTTCTCTTATGTTCTTTTGTTTTATTTTTCTTCTCCAACCCCTTAAAATATTTTTATTACTTTATATTGTAACAAAACCAGTATCTAATATTTAATATGATTTTTTTATGATAAGTATTTGATTTACACTTACACACACCTCCGTCTAATGGTTTAAGAACATACTGTTTTTGTGGGTGGTGAAATATTGCCTCACGAAACGATAATTGTTCAATATTCTTTTAACACCTCTCATGGTGGCCATTATGATGAAAATGTTTTCATATATTATATATATATATTATGTTTATGTTTTACTTATTCCTCTTTATTTCTCATTTATGGCATACCTTTATGATTTCCATTATGAGTAAATGTCATAATTTCAATTTAGGAAGTGTGGACTACCGCCCCCCTCAATGTGATTTGAATCGTTAATGCCATATGTGGGACGTATAAAGGATGGAGTAAGTGTTATAATATATGATATTATACTGGAATTATAATATAACATTATTTCATTATTATTTCATTTCATTAAATACGAAAAAGAAATGAAAGTAGCATTCATGCGTACGTACGACTTACCGTCTCCATGAACAGTGCATTTCATTTCTAACCTTTAAATGTTATGTAATATTATAAATTCATGTATATAATGGATATATATGATATATATGATATATAAATCATGAATATATTTCTGGATATTAGGGATATTTGACCACATGAACAACTTCTAATTATAAGAAGTTTATTTTTGACTCAAGTACCAAAGATTGACAAAATGACCGTTATTAACATAAATAATTACATAATGTTCATTACATGGTAATAACTGATATAAAAGGAATAATGAACTTTAAAAAGGTTCTTAATAAAATATAAATTAACTCTATTTTATTGTTCAGTAGATTAATGAATTATCGAGTCATGTCGGACACGAGGTAAGGGAACTTCTTAACCCAACTTCTGTTCTTTGGGTTAATATCCTACATTCAAATTATGTCATGATATTATTATGTACTATCTTGTATTTTTTACTTTCATTATGTGTAATTATAGTTAATACACATAATACATCTATTTTATTTAAAAATAATGATCTTTGTAAGAGACATCGTCCTAATCTCCTTTCATTGAGGAAAATTTTGTTTTATACACAACTTTCTTTTATACGGTGTATAAACCCCTTTGAATTTTACATTTATTCATAATGATTTTTTATACGAATCATTTTACGAAAAGACAAAAGGGGATGTTTTTGTTGTTGAACGTATGTGGCGACAACCACTTCCCTGCCGCCGTGACCTTTATTTGAGTTTTGGCTTCCTCTACAAGCCATAACTTTTTTTAAATGAAAAATAATTAAAATAATTTAATTTTCTTTTATTTTTGGTATTGAAAATGGTTTTGAAAGTGTTTTTTATATCTATGTGTTGTATTGATATATTGTGATTGAAATGTAGAAATGTAATGTTTCCATTATGCATGTTTTATGTGATACTATTATGTTATGTATTATGATATGTTTAAACCTGTTCATATGACGAATGAAGTGCACTTAATAAGTGATGGGTGGAGCCCACTATTGCTCCTCAATGCATAAGTAGGTCTGATGTGACAAACTAGTTTCTTGGCATGAGGCCATGTCAAAATCTTATTTGTAGTCTTGGCACGAGGCCTTGGCTACGTGGTAATGATTGTCTGGTATTATGCATTCCATCATCATGAAAGTGGATATTGATATTGAATGTGATTATTCGTATAATAGAATATCCATGTGAATAATTAAATGGAATTATTCCATATTATTATTCCATATTATGCTGATGTTCAAGATTAAAAGGATTTTTTCAGTTATACAATGCATTAAATGATTATGGTTATTTATGAAAGCTTCCGCTCTATTGTTAACCTTACTGAGCATCGGAGCTCAGCCCTTTCAATGTTTTAATTTTTCTACAATGTGAAGAAGTATTTTATGAATGACCTAAAGGGATAATATGAGGGGATATGAAGACAAGATGTTGTTGTAGTTTTGTAATACTTTATGATGTAATGTAAAACTTATGAATGTATCTAGTGTATTAAGGATACTAAACTAATCTGTCTTTCAAGACATAATCTTTGTGATCATGCTAATGTTACATAATAATGCACCGAATCTGGGTAACTGGGGTCGGGGTGTTACAATTTCATCCAGTTTAGGATCTTGGAACATCCAAATATTCTTGCTAAGGAAAATGGTAAGATACACCTTCTTTGAGTTATTCATTCAAAACCACTTGAAAAATTTCCCTTATATATGCTTTGAAACATTCTAAAAATGTTTTTTATCCAACTATATGAATATTTATACCCCATATGTAAGATATTTTAGTCATGTATTTTATTAAAAAATACTTTCATAACATTTTTTCAGTATGTGAAGTCAGGACATCATTTTCAATTAGTAGTTTTTCATCCACATATAATACTAAAAAACCATGACACATCCACTAACCGACCCATTATCAGAATAATTAAATGTGTTTTTTAACTGTATCAGTTGACACTATAAAATCATTAGGTTTAATTGTAAACAAATATTCAATTAAATATTTGTTAAAAAATGTGAATTTTACATTCATTTGACATATCACATAATCATAATTACATTTCAAGTAATATCTAAATCGAATTTATTATTGTCACAGAAATAAAATATAACATTATAAAATTTACAAATTTGTTTCGATGAAAAATAACAAATAATGATTAAAAAATAATATAACATTGTAAAAAAGCATGGTTATTGTTATATAATTATAAAATATTGAAAAAAATTCAAATTATGATAAAAACATACAGTTAATCACAAAATAAATGAAAATTATATTACAAAATATCAATTTAAATAAAACATGAAATGTCAATGTAAATAGAAATTCAATAATAGAAATCAAATACATCCGAAAAAAAAATTTATAACATTACATATTAAAAATATATAATCATATTTTATTTTAAAATTTTATAGAAACAAAATATATAGTAGTTTTGATAAAACATATATTGGAAAAAATGATTTTAATATTATATTTTCATTTCTAGATCCACTACTAACATGATATAAGTTTATTGAGAATTAATCTGGTGTACGAAAGAACTATTTACATATGAATTTTACATGATATTCAAAATTAAATGACTTAACCTGTCAAGGCCCCCGGCTGAGCCTATTATAAGTGAAGTGTGCCTCAATAAGTCATCCACTAATAGTCTGATGGTTGACGACTAACATCATGTTGGAATATCAAACAACACGATCAACCTCAGTGTACATCATTCGACAAAAAATGCATATTCAATGCATAAGATAACGGTCAACACATGTATAGTATATATATATATAATAAAAAAATGGTACACAATAAATGAATGACAGATTAAGAACAAATACAACCCTACATAGGTAAATATAGAATAACTATACATTTAACCTCTCAATAAATTTAACAAACACAATATCCTAGAGAAATCCACCCCATTGCAAGTACTCATCTATTATTCTCCAGCCACATCAAACAATACCACCATCATGTACCTCCATGATTTATAATACATCAACAAGCATTACTAGGCTTTATCTTTGATGCAATACCATCTTCACATCTACCGAGACCATCATCTATCTTACACATCATGAAAAAAACAAAACATCTGTGGGAAAAAAATATTATTCAACTATGAATACTCTGAATATTGAAATTTTTAATAATCCTAACACTAATATCACTACTCTATGATTTGTCCCAAGGGTGACCCTGGAGCACCTAAAGAGTCACAATCCATGAGGCAGTCCAATCGCTTAGCCTATCAAACTTCCATATTTCAACTAAATATAATAAATGACGAACGACTTATTGATGTACACATTCCATGAAATGGAATACCACACCCCACCATTCATAACCATTGTTATTGTTCTTCCAATCTATAAACCTATAGGATAACACATGCCTTTCTCTAGAATTTATCCCAATTAAGGGTGTATTAACCCCTACTATTAGAACCACCCATGTGTGTTGTAAAAGAGATAATTCAAAAAATATGAATGATTTCATACACATTATAGGCTATCTATTTGTGAAATCAGCACATAATGCCACAAATTCAAACTTCCCAAAACCAAGAACCCATTTAAAAATTATATGATTTTAGTGGGAGACACAAACCTCCTAGGATGAATCCTATGTCAAGGGAGTAATGCCCATATTTCTAGAGGAAAATGACATCTCTATAAGACACCTTGGTTGTGGGAGTACAAAACACCATTTGAAGCTTGTGGTGGACCTGCACCAAATCATCATTGATGGAGTACCGAATCCATGACGATCTAGAGGACCCACTCCCCATGTATCCAGGGGTGGGTACTCAATCCCATGATTGAAATCAATGGCCCCATATCCTATCATAACACACTTCCAGGTGAGTAATGACCATATGAATATTCTAAACATTAAACCCCACACCCCATCATCATCCCTAAGGATCAAAATACTAACACTATCAATCTCTCGTTGAATATATCCTAATATGTATAAACATAAAAAATCAATTATGATCAATGTCAAAGGATAAAAAGGATAGTTAATTTATTTTTCTAAAATATACATATGGTAAGAAAATCATGGAAATCACACCACAAACTAAAATGGTGTCTATGTAGAGAGCCTTGGGCAAGCCACATGGATAATTAAGGGTAGGGTTGTAGGTTTATATCTATCATTCACGCCACATACATCCTCTTGGGATGGGTTTTGAATACATACCCAACTGGATTGAGGGCTGGCCATTGCACTTGGGCACTGCATTGAGATGTCTTGGCTGGCCAACCTGCACCACTGGACATAGTGTGGTATTATTATTCTCAAGGCACCCCACCCTAAAATACACTTGGAAGGTAAAAAATGTTATATTATTTTTAATATACATATTAAAAATATTTTTAACACTCATAATTATATCTCATATATGCCTGAGGGTAAACACTACAACTTATAGTTACCAGATCCATCAGATGATTTTTACAAAGATCACTAATTGTGTAATTTTTTCATTTTACATCTAGGGTGTTCTGATACATAGAAATCAAATATAATCTAATTATAAATCATAAAAATTCTCTATCACTATTAGAAACACCCTCATTCATGCATTAATCATTCATTATTTAACTACTTAGTCATGAACTCTAGACACGCATCAAGATTATTCGAAGATAACATGTTTTCATGATTTAGAGAAGTATTAGATTAATTATTTTCTTAATGTGAAAAAAATACATTTAGAAAGGGAGGTTTAAGTATTCATGGGTGGATAACTGGTGGAAAACATTTGAGTGAATTAAAGGGGAAAAAAATAATGAAGCATGCCAGATAACATTTTGAGAAAACTAATTACCACAATTATTTATTTAAATGTATTAATATGGGTATGATGAAGATATTTATAGAATGTAAAATCTATGTGTAAAAAGGTATTTTTCAAATAGTTTTTTTCTATGGTTTGTGTCTTGTTCTGAGCTTTGATTGCTTAGGGTTATGTCAGGTTTTGGGCTGTGATGGATTGAGGTTGTTACATGATTTGACTGGGTCAGTATGGGAGGATGTGGGGATATGTAGGGGGCGTGTTGTGGTGATGATTACGGGGTTTGGGGTTGTGAAAATGAGATATGAGATGATTCACATAGTTTTAGAGATGCTAATACACATTACTGGTTGATATGCATGTGATTCCTTACATAGTTTAAAAGCTATTCTTTCATGTTTGGACTGAATATTTCGATTGTTGTGATGTTGTATTCACAATTGTGATGTGATATGATTCTTATGATGTTAATTTATTTTTATTATTATTATAGCATTATATATCCCCATTAATTAAAAATTTCATTTCTTAATTATGACATTACTTAGAATAATATGTTAAAATTATCCAACTTTAATTGAATTGTAAGTAATGTGTTGTTTTACCAATAGCTAAATCACATTATTTATCTTCTATTTTGATTAAATTATGTCTATTACATAACATTTATTCCTCATGGATATAGATGAGTAAATCATAATATCAACACTACATTGTCATTTATTTCATTTTCTGGATAGAATAAGGGATATTTGAGTTATTGTTTCGGTATCTTGGGTAGAATTAGATAATGATCTAGTAGAATCTTTTTGGCTCTTCTTGTTATCAGTAGGACGAACACCGGCTCTGGATGACGAACCACCCTGGCACACTACTCCAGAATCCCTCACATTGCGCTAAGTGATCAATGCCTTGTGGATGATAGTGGATATCGAAGTCTACCGAAAGACATTCACCTAGGAACAGATCACTTTCCTGAGACCATCCTCAAATGTCCTACCAAGGAACAACTCATCACCTGCTAAAATTAGCGTGAAACATGGCATCTTGGGAATACAGTAAGAGTACTTCATATGAGAAAAAGTACCCTACTGAAAACTCATAAAATCTCAGGCTTGATCGACCACCAAGGTCCCGGGAGAGAAGTAATCATAGAAGATGTGCCGAAACACATCCCAAGTCATTCACTGCTTGTTCCCTAACTGTGGGATCACCTCCAACCACCTCTTTGCGGTGTCTCAGAGCATATAAGTAACTAGCTTTACCATTTTCTCTGGTGGTATATTCATATTCATGAAGATCATCAACATGGCCTATAACCATGACTCTACAGCCTGGGGTCCCCCTTCACCTGTTATTGTAGGAGGATGATGCTGGTTGAAAAACCACGTTAACTCATCCATCGACGGGGAATGAGGTGGCACTCACGGAAAGGTCTGCATCATCCTCATGAAGTCCTCCCTAAACTGTGCATTGCCTCCTACAACGAGTATAAATGATGTTGCCATTGGTGGCATAGTAGGAGGATCTACAGGATGTCCCTGATCAGCCATATCCAGTGTTTGATCACCGTATAGAAACTAATGTACAACTGGAGGACGTCTAGGTGGTATAGCTCTGAAAGAACAAAAGCACACCTTATATCAGGAATAACAAGGACTGAGAACATAAGATTAGAAAACAAGAACATGAGGAATAAACATTCAAGTTGACAAA
Organism: Viscum album; assembly: GCA_963277665.1. Taxonomy (NCBI): domain Eukaryota; kingdom Viridiplantae; phylum Streptophyta; class Magnoliopsida; order Santalales; family Viscaceae; genus Viscum; species Viscum album. Next base: position 887,842,064 of record OY728141.1, read on the forward strand.
ACATGACTACAATGTGTGTATAAAAGCATCACAATGTGTGCCTTAAATCCATTCACATGGCCATGTACCTTGGCCACCACTAGTTGTGTACCACCCCAAACTACATAACATGTTGTCCTCACACACGGTATGTACTTGAACTCTATTCCCGTTCCCGAGTCTCTTTAAAAGGCTAAACCACATGGTCCTCTTAACCCTTGACTACACATCATGTTCACTAAGGACACAACATGTACTAGACTAGGTTTCGGCAACCCTTGTTGTTAGTTACACAGTTAGCTACACGGCTGACCCTTACACAGTGTGTTCCGAAAAAGCATGGCTTGTGTTGGAGAAGGTATCACTGACCCGTGTTGTTTGTGACATAGCCGGGTACTTGGAACATGGTTGCAGAGTGTGTTTACACTAAACACAGTGTGCACTACACGAGCTTCCATGACCCATTTGGTTAGTGGCATAGTCGGGTACATGGATCACCACTCCATGGGGTGTACCTACCGTACATGGTGTGTTCCTGAAAACTTTTTCACAAAACCATGACTATACCCACACAATTAGTGACAATTTCAGAAAACTACATGGCGTGTAGTTAAAATGTGCATCCATTTATTATGGGTTTTTCTGGGTAGTTGCTCAGAAACTGCATCGAAGCCCAGAAAACACTAAAAAACAAACATGAAGGTTCCAAATTTCGATCCAAGAGGGCCCATACTCCTCGCGAATCAAAGCTAGGAATCTCATACAGTCATATACAAAGGAAAACAAGTCAACAATCCCCCAAGTTCCGATTCATGAGGGCCCATTAAACCTCAAGAACCAAAATTTTGAGTTCGTTTAATAAATCTATAATATAAACAATTTCATTATCAAAACAACAAGGATCATATCAAAGAATATATCACAACATCATGCATAATCTACCCAATTTCAAGCACAACAACATGCAATATCTTAGGCACACTAGATGGCATGAAAAGAATTCATGACATGGGATTCTTAACGAGTTCCTATATGATGCTTGAGATGGAATACCCTCATATCATCAGGTTACGACAGAAATTTAACCACAATAGTAACAACAATAACAACACAAGGCATGTGAATCATTCTAGGAGAATTCATATCAACCGTAAAATCTCAAACTAGAAAACTACAATAACGAGGTAAATTGGCTTTTCCCTGTACAAGAGTTAGCTACTTCCAGGCACAACTTGTTACCAAGTACTGAATCCATCCTATCCCTGGAAAAAGGATCTAAATAATAAATCAAGAGAAAATAATTCATCTGATACCACTTTGTAACGTTCCAGTTCCAGAAGCCACCCAGTGGTGCATGTACCTGGTTGGTCACATGGACTCAAGCGTGTTTCCCCAAACGCCAGAGGCTACTAACTAGCATTGAGGGCCTTGAGTGTGATCGTGGGGAAACTATGACCTCATTGGACAAGTACCCATCCGAGGTAAATAGAATATTCAATAGCAGAATTAGTAAATAACAAACAATAATAAAAAGAAGAAGACTAAAACAGTAATCAACTGGTGCACATATGTATATATAAAATGATTCCAGATACATATATCTATTAAAGTAGCCAAACAATTCACAATACGATAAATACAAACAAAACCAAAACAAGTACAAAAGAAAAGTAGGAATCTCCTCAGCATCGCAAGCCTATGCTTGGTCACATGCTCTCCTACTCTAATGCAATCACGTACCAGATGTCTAAAGGCGCTTTCCCTTGTCTATACATGCAACAACATAGTTAGTTTGGGCCCAGAATCATGACCCAAATTGGTTGTGAGACTAAATCCTAGTAGGAAACCACCCGAAGATTTGTTCCTAATAGTTAGTGAGTATTTGAGAGGCAATAGTACCGTAAGAAGTAAATAGAAAGCAGTAACAATAACCAGTACAAGATGATATAAAACAGCAATTAATCCACATAAATACAAGAAAAAATGAAGCAAACAACTAGTCACAATATTAAACCCTCTAGGAAGTACTCGTAGCTACCCACTCTAAACCTCTAGTAACCAAGGTCTAGAGACTATCTAAGGAAGCTCACTCGGTCAATCCTTCTATAGTCTCAGGTCTATCACATACTCTTTAAGGAACCTCACTCATTCAATTCCTCCTCTAGCCTAGAAAAGGTTTTTATGATATTCAAAAAAACTAAATACTCTCGGAGGAAGCTCATTCGGTGTACCATCCTATAGTCTATAATATCCAAGACTCTCTGGAAGCTCAATCGATCTATCCCCTCTAGTCTATAATATCCAAGACTCTCTGAGGAAGCTCACTCGATCTATCCTCGTATAGTATATAATATACAAGACTCTATAGGAAACTCACTCGGTCTATCCCTTATAGTCTATAGCACTAGGTTCTTACAGTCCTGTGCCAGTCAGTGTATAATAACGCTATAAGGCCAAAGTACGCCTATAGATCTATATGGCTAACCATTCTACATCTTAACAACATGTTAAGAAAACATTACATCCTACAGTCACATGACATGGAAAAAAGGCATAACAGCCAAAGCTAACAAGACCCAACGTTTGTAAACAGGACATGTCATGGAAAAATTATCCATGAACAACAAATTATCATTATAAAAGATCAAATTTCCTCTACAGAATCATACAAGAATGGCAGGAAAATAACATGGGCTAAATTAGTAAACACGCAATACCACGTTCACAAGTATTGGTGGAATTTGAACATAAAACTCAATGAATTTTAAAGGTAAGGAACAAACCACGTACCTCGATGATAGGATTTCTATATAATTGCACCAAAAGGCATGATTCTCCTAAGAACGACGTAGATATATGAAAACGCACAAAATGTTCAACCCATGATAACTTGAGAAAGAGGAGGAATTGGGAAACAAAGCTCTAGGAGAAGAGAGAACTCACCGTTGTGATCCAAACACACTCATCGTTGATTTAATCAGAGGATGGATGTAGGATCAGGGGATCATCAAAGATCATCTGCTGTACGAGTTCTCTCGGGTGAAGGAAACCTAGAAGTAGAGTATTATGTCCGTCATAAGTGACCTCAGCGTATTTAATGAAAAAAATAGAAATACACGGCGTGTAGTAGGTTTTTATGTACTCCTCTTTAAGCGGCCTCCTCATCACCCCTACCCACCGTGTGTGTGGCCAGGATATGGCCAACATAGGGCCTGACGTGACAATGGAGTACACGATGTGTACTCATAAAGTACACCTCGTGTACTTAAAAATTTTCCAGAAACTCATATTTTCTCAAAAACTACCAATAACGGAAAAACATACCTGAAACGAAGATCCAGGTTCATACACCCTTCTCTTGAATAATAGCCATGACACTTTTTATTAATATTTTAGATGATTTATGAATGTGAAAATGAAATGGAAACTAATTTTTTTGATTTATTATTGTTTTTAATGCGTCATCTTCTATTTGTACATCTGTAAGGATGGGGGAAAACATAGAGAAGTGGTGAACCGGTGGTGGTAGCCACATCGTAGACACATGATTCCATCACAAGTGAAAGTTCAATTTTATGAAATGAGAATAGAAAAAAACATATAAAAGGTGAAGATGACCTGTGTTCCATGGACATAAAATGTATCTCATAGATGTCGGATTTTTTACATATATTAGTTACATAGGTGAGACCGATGTGTTTGATCAGGTTATACCAAATATACACAAGAGGTGGGGTGAATTGTGTCTTTTAAAAATTCTTCATGAGATCATGTTCTGTCCTTTATCTTTAACCAGATGGATTAATGCAGTGGAAATTTTAAATAGATGGGTTACACGATGATTAGTGGTTTGGGGAATAGATGGCCCATAGTCTACTCCACCAACACTCTACCCCACAATCTTCATGATTTTCCTTATCTGGTCCTCTTAACAACAGAATATTCAAAAACTAAGTACAAGATGTTGAAACCATTACAATCTAAGACAATATAGAGACATCTCATTCAAACCAAGAACCTACACAACTTATTATGAGAACTCAGTCACTCAAGATAAAAAAGTATTTGTTCGTTGAAAATACTTTCCCAGTTGTTCGTCGCAATTGAAATAGAATATAATTGACAGTAAATGGATCATCGTATTTTGAAATAATTATCCTCAAGAAAGAGTCTTTCTGAGTCGATCCAGTTGCAGTAGATATAGAAATATAATTTGAAACAGTAGTAGATGTAGATTCACAATAGATCCTCTATGTCCAATGGGTGAATCTTCTGTGGTGTTTATTCTTATTAATAAACATAGATTTGTCGCACTTCATAATAAGTAGAAGAGTAGATCTTGATTTTTCTCTATTTATATCTAATGTATCAATATTGTCTTGCTGCTGATCTTTTATATCATAAGTATATCTTCTCTCATTTTATTGTTCCAGACCCGGTACGTTTTTCTTGTATATTGAATTTAAAAATATAAATGATAAATATAGTTATTTTTCGACAAAGTCATATCGAAAAAAGACGCATTATGACTCGTGATATTCAAACATTTGAATTAACAGAGAAGTTGTAACTCCCTTTGAAATTCTCCAGGAAAATATAATTTAATTTTTATCCTTTGAATAATAAATAAACAACTTTGAACTTGATAAATACGCACTTTAAAATAATTTTTTAATCTGGCTTTAAATCAGCCTAATAAATTGCTTGAAGATCATTTCATGATAATATCATCTTAAATTCTCTGAAGCCAAGTGTAAGGTTGAACTGTATTGCATGAATTATTTGTACAAAAGGTAGATCACAAATGTTACATTGATGTCACATCATTCAAATGTAAGGTTGAATACAATCATAATGTTGATGTCATAGGGTTGATCAAGAAGGTCGGGTTGATCATCCATACTATTCATTTCAACATACAAACGTATGATAAATGGTCCATACTTTTATAATCTTCCAAACATAAGGTACGAGATCTATACGTTTTACTGAGACATTAGGTTATTCATAAAAGTATGGTTGATGAACCATACTTTTACATAACTAATTTAATGTTTAAAACATAAATATGGTTCTTCTTCCATACTTTTCCAATATCCCAAACGTAGGGTTGCTTCCTAACGTAGGGTTCTTCTTCCATAATTTTATGATAACGTACAATGTAAACAGCGGGTTCCTTTCTTTACGCAATGCACCCAAATGTAGGGTATGAACAGTGCTTCTAGAACATGCATAAGTAATTCTCAAATATGTAGAGCATGAAAAATGTTTATAGAACACGCTAGTTTGAATACATTAGCAATTAATTCTTGGTGTTAAAATACTTAAATATTTCTTCCAGTATTAAAAAAAGTGAATAATAAATTCTTATAATACAATTAAAATAAAATCATTAGAATAACAAATATGGGTATTTTTGTGCATCAAAATCATCATAAAGAGAAAGAGTAATGTTCTCAACAAACTCCACCTTTTAAATAAAAATATCATGTATTATTGAAAACAACACTTTCTCAAAAGTCTCCAACTTTTTTATGATAAAAAACATCCATAAAATAATAAATGAAAGTAACTTCGAAAAATAATTACATATAGTTTTGAATTTTTCTTAGATAAAACAATATTTAAATTTAAAAATATTATTTCAGAAATAAATAAAAATTGTGTTATCCATTTCATAAAAATAAATTTCTTCCCGATTTTATAAAGTGACAAATTAAAATATATCTTTTTAAATGAAAATAATGAAAATTTAAGAAATATTTCTTTTAAAGATAAAATTATTTAAAGGCTTAAAAATAGAAATTTTAAAATAAACATTTTATATTTATCTAAATTTTTCCCCAGATAATAATAAAAAAATATTAAAATATAAAAGTTTAAAAATATTTATCCCCTAATAAAGATTAGATAAAAAATCCACCAATAAATATAAAAAAAAGATTTAAAAGATTTAATGTTCATTGTGAAATAGTTAATATAAAATGTTCTATTTATCCAAACTTCTCCTCATTTTATGATATCAAAAAGAATGATAGAATATTGAGTAGAACACATTTTAATGTAGCACTGAACTTAAGTATATGATATTATTAACTATTTGTCAAAAATTAAATCTGGATTACTGTCATGCCTAAACGAAGACTATAAATCAAATGGAAATACACAAATATAGAATGAAACAGAATATAATTGAAAATATTTAACAGTTACAATCATGATGAACATAGGAATCAAGGTGTGTTATGGGTATGAGATAGGGTCTATCTCCTCTGAACTACTACCTCGATTTCTATCAACTACTCCCCAAGCCATCTAATCATGACATCTCCCAGATTGAATATATGATCTCTATTATCCTGAGTCATATGAATATCTTCTATCAAATTTACACTGAATACTCAAGAATACACTCTTCCTTCTCCATGAAAAGAGTTAAATTCTCTATGAATTGAGTTAGTATAGTTCTAATACTTGGTTCACATGAGGTCAACTAGTAAACTAAAAACTTTTTATTGTCAAATTGCACTAATAAAGGAGCACTATTGCATTGAAGGTCCGACCATATGTCATTCATACCACTCATTGCTGCTATAATAGCCTCAAATCTTCTAATTAAATCAAGTGAAGTGCATGATGCAATGGCTTCACTTGTTTTGACAGATGAAAATTGTTTCTCCCTGAAATATTTAAATTTCATCAAATCTATCTTCAATACTATATCTGATATCAACATTGCAACATCATTCAATTTATCTCTCATAAAAACTTCAACTTGACAACTTCCTATATAGCTCTTCTACTTCAATATTCACTAAATTAGAGGAATAATTTTCTTGATTCTCATTCTCATCTTGTACATGATGCTGCACCACTATAGGTAATGACTCTGAATCAGATGTCTCCATATCTTCTTCCTGAGTAGTTTTTCCACATATTTTTCATCAGACTTTCCCACGCTCTTCCACAAGAAAAAACCTCATTCACCACCTCTGTATGTACTTCATAAATAGTTTCGTCTTGAAATTCAACATTTGATGGATGTTGCTCATCATGAGAATCCCCAGCAGTCATCTCCTACACCGGGTTTTCTAAAAAAATTCTTCGTGAATTATATAAGACTGTCCACTTCTACATTACCCGACACAGCCTATTTATCTTTTTCAGCTTCAGTTTCTACTTCATCATATACAACAGTTTCGACATCAGCTGTATGTACTACCTATTTCTGAACCTCTTCTCATGTTTTCACTTTAGTAGACATTTCAATCTTTGAAACTATTTGTTTAGAAGTTTCTTGTATTGTATAGTATCTGATGAATCTATAGCTCAGAATAGGTTCAGTTTTATCTGGAAGTTTTTGAGTAGTATTTTAATTAGCTTTATTCACTTTATGTCTTGACCACTTATGTTCTCTTTGACATTCCTCATTAGTTGATGGATCAACTGCATCAAACCGGATCCTCTGTGATACTGCACTGAGTTTAGATTCTGTTACTACTTCTTTTGAATTTTATGGTTTGTCCTGAGAAATTTCTTAATCCTCTTTAGTGCCAACATGCATCATTTTTCCTTTGATAGTCCTAAAAAAATATCCAATTTTCTTAATGTACCAGCATTTAAGATATTAATTTGGTGGCATCTCACTCTGTCATCCACTAGTCTCACCATATCCTTCTTTAACAGTATCTTTTAATGAAATCTAACTTAGTGATAAAAATTCATTTGGGATTTTGTTTGAAAATATTAATTCAGATACCTAACCATCTACCTAGGAAAATTTAACTTCATATCACTCATCAGTAGAAACATAACATACATATCTGGATATAGAATCTTTTCCAATTCTAACATCCTCGGTGCAATCCCAGTTTGCACGAACTTTACAAGATTCTTCTTATCAGTATAAAAGTCTTTCACTAGAATTATTATGATATTTTTTGAACCAAAAAAATGAAATAATATCGTAATATTTTTGTACTGAATCTACAAAATTCTTTAAATAAAAAAGGAAAACTCCCTTATGAGGGAAGATTAGAATCTGGGTGATCTCAACAGAAGAGATAGAAACATCTGTCTTCAATTTTCGCTATCAGGAAATCTTGATCTTCCCCCAGACAAAACTAAACATATTTGAAGAAATAATGAAGCTCTACCCCATATAAAAACTCATTTTTCTTACCATTAAAACTATGTTAGAGATTTTTAAAAAATAGCCTGCTTCAGAAACTGGTTCCTTTGATATAAATATTCCAAATGTATAACCTTTCCTAGAAAATTTTTCATTCTATCTATGCACTGCCTCATGGAAGTGCGGGTCTTAGCCTCATTGGTCCTCTTAGTTTTGTTCAATTTTGTGAAGATCTCTGAAGGTTAAAATATTATCGTATCAATGGTTCAGATTAGGGTTGACAAAGAGCACTAATGCTTCATGGGTTTGAAAGGATTTTTGGTAGAAACGAATCGATTCAGAATTCGAAAGGATCCTAATTCCCTTGATTCCTGTTTCATCAATAATCATTACATAAATTTTAAAAACGAATAAAATTGTATGCACGTATATAAAAATAAATCTATCAAAATATATTTTTTTTGAAGAAAAAACAACTAATTTATTTTTAAACAGTAATAAAAATAAAATAGAAATAAAATAATAAAATGAATAAAATAAAAAATAATTTTAAATGAAATAAATCTATCTCCCCCTTAATAAAACCAAACCTTATAGTGTGATGTGGTTTAGTAAAAATATCTTCTAATAGAATTTCTAAACTTATAAAGTCCAAAATATATCCTTTTTAATGACACGATCTCGTAAAAAATTATGTCTAATATCAATATGTTTAGTTCTAGAATGATTAATAGTATTTTTTGAAATATAAATTGAACTTGTATTATCAAATAAAATAGGTGTATTATTAAAATTTAGTCCAATGTCCATAAGAGTTTTTTTCACCCACAAAACTTCTACATAACAACTGCCAGTAGACACATATTCTACCTCGGATGTTGATAGGGAAACTAAATGTTGGTTCTTACTTGACCATGACATAATGGATTTTCCTATAAAGTGACATGTTCCTAATGTTTTTTACTATCTAATTTACAACTTCCAAATTCAACATCTGAATATGAAATTAAATTAAAATTAGAAGTATTGGGATAATCTAGATATTGAAAAACAATTCCATTTAAATATCTAAAAATACTTTTAACAATATTTAAATTGGAAAATTTAGGATTTGATTGAAATCTAGCACAATGACATATTGAATACATTATATCTGTCCTGAAAGTAGTATGATATAATAAACTACCAATCATACATCTATATAACTTGTCATCAACTGACTTTCTAGTTTTATCCAAATCAATATTTATATTAGTACACCCAGGAGTTGTATATGAATTTCTTTTTTCATGTAAAAAATTTATTAAGTAAATAATTAATGTATTTTCCTTGATTCACGACATCTACAAATTATTTTTGATAAATTTTATGACCTACAAATAAATTTAATTATCCCATCATACTCATTTGTATTTCTTTTTTGCATTAAATTTGAAAACTCATAACAATGTGTCTTATTAGTTGGTCCAAAAATAACATCATCATAATAAATTATAACCAATAAATATTATAGTTTATAGATTTTATCAATAGTGTTGGATGTTCCATTCCAATAGTAAAATTATTTTTCAAAAGGATAGATCTTAATCATTCATACCATGCTCTAGGTTCTTTTTGAAGGCCATTCTGATCTTTAGTAAGTTCAAAAATAGAATATGGTTTTTGTGAATTTTCAAAACCAAGGGGTTGATAAACATAAACTTACTCCACTAAATAACCATTTAAAAAGGCAGACTTAACATCCATATAAAATAATTATAAATTGATATGGGATTCTTATGCTAAGAGGATTCCTATGGATTCTAATCTAGCTACAGGTGTAAAGGTCTCATCAATGTCTACACCTTCTTCCTAATTGTATCATTTAGATACTAGTCTTTCTTTATTTCTAGTTATTATTCCTTGATATTATTTTTTATTCCTAAAGAACCATTTGCTTCCAATTACTAGATAATTTTATGGTCTTTCAACTAATTTCTAGAAACCATTTCTCTTGAATGGGTTTAATTCTTCTTGCATTGCTATCATCTATATTTCATCATCTAAATCTCCATCTATAGTCTTAGGTTCTAGTTGATATTGAAAGGCATTAAATTTAACAAGATTTTCTATATTTCTTCTAGTTTTTATTCTTCTTTCTTAGTGACATATTACAGTTTCTAATGGGTGATTATTTAGGGTTATGGACAATCTAGGTAGTACACTTATATGTTGTCAGTATCATGTTGTTCTTAACTAGACTGAATTTCAATTATATCTTTCTCAAAATCTTTTTTTAGATTCTCAAACCTCATGTTATTAATAGAGTCATGTTCATCTATTTGATCTATCCTTTTCTCAAAGGGATCAGTTTCATCCAATTTCATATTAACTGATTCAGAAAAAATCCTTTACTTATTATTAAAAACATATAAGCTTCGTAGATAACAGAATATCCTAACAGAATTTCTTTATCATATTTTGGATCGAACTTACCAAGATTTTCCTTGGTGTTCAAGGTGTAAACCTTGAATCCAAAAACAATAAAGTAATTTAAATTAGGTTTTTTATTATTCTAGATTTCATACGGTGTCTTTTTCAAAATTGGTCTTATAAAATGTCTATTTATTATAAATCAGGTTGTATTTACAGCTTCTGCCTGAAAATAAGTAAGAAGACTGTATTCATTTAACCTAGTCCTAGCCATATCTTGATTACTCCTATTTATTCATTCAAAAATTCCATTTTGTTTAAGTTTTCTTGGTGTAGATAAGGAATGTTTAATACCCAAAATTTAAGAAAAGGAATTAAATTCCGGATTCTCATATTCTCTTCCATGGTCATTTCTTAATGAAATTATATTAAATTGTTTTTCATTTTGAACAGCTTAGAAAAATCATTCAAATAATGTAAAAGCATCATTTTTAAGTTTTAAAATGAAAATCCATGTAAATTTAGAATAATCATCATATAAATCGTATAAATATATATAATTTACAATCCAAGCTTGATACTCTTGGAGGTACAAAAAATCATATGGTTATGTTCTAGAGGATTAGTTTATGATATTTTGTTAATAGTATTGAAGGATTGTTTGTGTTGTTAGCCAAGTTGACATAAGTCACAGAATCTATCACATTAAAATATGAGGCTAAGAAAATCATAAACTAATTGTTTCTTAGATAATTTGTGCAAAAAATATAAATTACCTTTTCCCACTCTCCAATCCTAGATCCAAGATTCATTAATTTTAGTAGGTAAGAAATTTTCTTGTTTCTTACACAAGGAATTTATATCTTGGGTGTTTAAATTATCTGTTCTATGTGCTCTAAATTTATGAATTTTATTTTTAAAAATAGTACAACAGTTATTAGATAAATCAACAGTGCTATCATTATCTCAAATTTGAGAGATAATTATCATATTGTGTTTCATTCATTGTACATATTGTACTTTATTGATTGAGACAACTTCTGGTTCTCTAACAGTTCCAATTCCAATGATCATGCCTTCGGAATTGTCACAAAAAGTGACAAGTCCACTAGCTTTTTGAGTTAGTGTACAGAAATTTTATGAGCTTCCACTCATATGCCTTGAGCAGCAACTGTCCATATACCATATGTTTTTTTGGCGTCTGTGACCTGCTCCATGAAAATACATTTATGCAAATTGATTTAGTACCCATATTATGATGCGTCTAGGACTGTTATCCAGAAATGATCTCAGAATCCTAACATGTTTAGATTTTCTAAATTCAGACGAATCAAAGAAATTATTTGATAGAAAACATTTCATAATACTAGTAATTTGAGATTTTCTTAAGAAACATTTTTTAGAAATATGTCCCCTTGTCCCACAGTAACTTCAATTTAATATTTCTGTTCTTAGAATAAAATAATTCTTGTACATCTTAGGTTTTTCTCCATTATTTCCAAATCCAACTCTTTATTTCTTAATGACAATATTCCCAAGAATATCATTCAAAGATATTTCTTCTTTGTTAATAACAAGGGCTGCAATGTTATAGGTTTATAATTCATTTTGTAGTGTTTTTATCTTTTATTCAAAATCTTTATAGTTATTGTTAATTAAATTATACTTATCAGTTAACTGCTTAAGTTGTTTCATCATTGTATCTCTTTCATTTGAAATAGACTTTTGAATGTTCTTTAAATACATATTCTTTTTAAAAGTAGAATCTTATTTTTCTTCAAGAATATTGTAGTAGGATACAAGTTTATCATTAGAATAACATGATTCAGAACTACAGTCAGTATTAGAGTCAGATGTGTAGAATGATTGTATCTCATATGTTTCTTCCATAATGCACATTTTGGATTTTAGATTAACTTCTACTTTCACTGAGTCATATTCTGTAGAGATATTAGAGTCTTCATACACACTCTATGTATAATCAATTGTTTTCATTTCTTTTTTCTCATAATAAATCATTTTGAAGAACCTTTTCATCTTTTCTTCTTTTCATTAATGAAAGTCAACTCTGATGTGCCTCATTTTCTTTTACTCATAACATCTGACTTCTTTTTTATCCTTTTTGAATGTTATTTAAAGCCTTTATTCTTTCAATCGAATTTATGGAACTTTATGAATAGCTGAGCTAGCTCTACATCAGAATTTGATGAATCAGATCATTCTGATTTCATGTTTTCATAGTTTTATTTTATCTTCTACTTTTACATTGTGATGAAACTTTTAAGTTAGTGTCATATTTCTTGATAAAACCATATGACCATAAGCTTCTTCTTCTATCTGGGCTTCATACATCATAGGTGTTCAAATCACCTCTCCCATGGTTAACTCATTGACAGGTGTTGACTGTCTTATTAATGCAGAGATTCCATTCCATTTAATAGGCATTACTATCCTTAATTTTAAATCATGATCATATTTTTTATTGGTTCTCCCAAGGAAGTTATATTGTGGACAATTTCTGTCAATGTTCCATTCATTTGAGTAATGCTTTCTCCTACAACCATTCCGAATATATCAAATTTATGTTTAGCAGAAGAATATCTCATTTTCTTGTCATTGTCAGTTCCTTCATAAGAAACTATAATAGTTTTCAACATATCATATGATTCCGGGCATTGAAATACACTATTGAGTTCATCAAGTCCTAGACCACATATAATTTTGTTCATTGCCTTCGAGTTCATATTATATTCTTCCTCATTAGTTCCACTCTATGTCTCTGGTTTTTTTAGGTATATCTTATGGAGTTGGGATCTTTGATTATACTCTGTATCCATGGTTTTTTAGATAAATTATCAATCTCGACATCCAACATCCATAATTTTCTCTATTGAATTAAGATTCTCTGACCATAGACATTCCCTCTCTTATATAAATAATCTTCCTCTCTTTATATTCCTTAATCACAATCATCTTGTTACAGATTTATTAGAAACATCCATCTCTGATACCAATTGTTGGATCGGGTTATACCAAATATACATAGGGGGGTGAATTGTATCTTTTACAAATTCTTCCCGATATCATGTTCTTTCAATTAACTTAAATCACATGGATTAATGGAACAAAAATTTTAAATAGTAGGGACACACGATGTATAGTGGTTTAGGAAACAGAATGCCCCTAGTCCACTGAACCAATGGTCTACTCCATGAGCATAATGATTTTCACTATATGGTCCTCTTATCAATAGACCATTCCACAACTGAGTATAGGAAGTTGATAATTTTAAAATCTATAGAAAAATAGATCCTTCTAGATCATAAACATAACCTACAAAGCCTAGTACGATAATTCAGTCACTGAAGATAAAAAAGAAGTATTTGTTCTTTGAAATTACTTTCCCAGTTGTTCTTCATAATTGCAACAGAATGAAATTGACTGTAGATGGATATTCATCTTCAGAAATAATGATCTTCAAGAAATATTCGTTCTGATTTGATCATGTTGTAGTATATATATAAATATAATTTGAAACTTTAGATATAGTATATTACAATTGATCTTCGATGTTGAATGAGTGAACCTTCTGTCATTTTTCTTCTTCATTACTAAATAGAGCTTTGTGGCTCTTTGTAATCATGAGATCAGAAGATCTTGATTAGTCTCTATTTATCCCTTATGTATCAACAATGTTGTATAGTAGATCATATATATCGTAAGTGTGTCTTCTCTCATGTTCTTGTTCCAGACCATTTATATTGTTATTGTATATTTAATTTCAACGTTGCACAAATATATATAGTTCTTTTTCTACAAATTCATGTCCACAAAATACACCTTCTGAATCACGATATTTGAAAATTTGAATTAACAAAGTAATCGTAACTTCCCTTGAAATTTTCCATGAAAATCTCCTTTAATTTTGATCCATTGAACCATAAATAAACATCTTTTAACACGTCAAAGACACATTTTAACATCATCTTTTAATACATCATGAAATCAGCCTAAAAATCTACATGAATACCTTTGCATAATAATTTCTTCTTTAATTATCTGACACCAAACAAATGGTTCAACCATAAAGCATGCATCTTCTGAACGTAAGGTAGATCACAAATGTATGGTTGATGTCGCATCCTCCAAATGTAAGGTTGAATACAAATGTAAGGTTGATGTCATAGGGTTGATAAAAAACGTACGGTTGATCATCTATACATTACTTTTCAACATATAAATGTATGATAAATGATCCATACTTTTATAAGCTTCCAAATGTAAGGTACATGATCCATAATTTTTGATGAAAATTAATGTTTTACACAAAATTAATATTGATGCACCATACTTTTGAGAATCAAACATAATGTTTGAATCTTACATATAGTTCTTCTTCCATACTTTTCCAATATCCCAAACATACGGTTCCTTCCTAACATAGGTTTCTTCTTCCATAGTTTTCCAATAACATACAAAGTAAATGGCGAGTTCCTTTCCTTACACTACTCTCGCAAACATAGGGTATGAATAGGGTTTCAAGAACACGCTTATGTAATTCTTGAATATGTTGAGCATGAACAGTGTTTCTAGTACATGCTAATCTGAATACTTTAGCAAATAATTCTCGGTGTTCAAATTCTAAAATATTTCTTCCGGTAATAAAAAAATTGAATAATGATTTCTTAATATACACTTAATATAATATCACTGGAATAAAAAATAAGTGTATTTGTGAGCATCAAAATCATCATAAAGATATAGATTATTATTCTCAACAATCTCCCCCTTTTAAATAAAAATATTATGTATTATTGAAAATAGAACTTGCTCAACACCAAGTTCCTGGGCCTAATAAATACTTCCATTTATTCACAATAAATAGCAATTTCCTCCTCAATGCATGAAACCACCCAATGTTACACAATTAACTTTCAGATCAAAACTGATACATTCAACAACATGTGGCTTCATGATGGGATCTTCCATTATTTTTGACTTCACAAAAATGCTTAGTTTGGAACTCAATGAATGAATCAACTACCAAGATAAAAAATGAAACCAGATTGAGATGTCATATCAAATTTAAAAATTCTAAAATATCATCAGTATAATCACTTACAATGCACTCATAGTCACCATCAAAGACTAGTAAAATCTCATTATTTCATTTAAATTACTAATGTATATTCCCTATGATAACTGATTGACTCACAAAGAATATAGGGTATCAAATTATTATAATTAGAGAAAAAAATATTAGGTCAAACAAAGAAAATTTTAATACTTGATATATCATATGGTAGAATCATAATGAATCGTATCCATAATTTCTAATAGTTTAGGATCTGGGATTATCCTAACATTTGTACTAAGGAGCAGAGTAAGATACCCCTTCTTATATTTCACTATACTAAACCAATTGAGAACATTTCAATTAAATGTGTTACAACTATGTACATAAAACCTTTCAAACCATAAATATGGATCTTTACAACCCATATGTAAGCTATTTTACTCGTGTATTTCATTTAATATTGCATTCAAAACATATTTAACTAATGTAAAGTCAAGAAATCATTGCCAATATTTAATTTTCCATCTATATATATCACAAAAAATACAATGATGCATCCCCTAAAATACCCATATAAAAGATAATAATATGTGTTCTTGTAAAATTAAATACACTAATAGCATCATGAAACCATATATTCCAACTCTGAGAATGTTGCTTCAATCCCTAAATGGACCATTGAATCTTATAAACCATAATGGCCGTTTTTGAAACATTAAAACCATTAGGATATGTTATAAACATCATTGAATAATTTTTTTTTACAAAAAGTGATTTTGAAAAACATTTTTTATAAAACATAATCATAATGATATTTCAAGTAATATTTACATGGACTCTATTATTTTCATTGAATAAAATTAAAATATTACAAAAATACTATTATGATTTAATATAAATAAAAATTGATGATTAAAAAAGTACATAACAATATAAAACATTAAGATTCTATTTATAAATTTAAAAAATATTAAAAAATATAAAATTATCATAAAAAATGCCATTAATCACAGCAAAAATGAAAATTATAGTGAAACATTTCCATTTTAAAAAAACATATAGAGTAAATGTAAATACAAAATTATATTTTATGACTCCAATATCTCACAAAACACATTAAAAATTTTCATAATAAAAATTTAGAATAAACTTTTTTGTTGAAAAATTTTATAGAATCAAAATATATAGCAATGTTGATACAACATATTTTAAAAAATACATATATTCATTTTCATGTTTCATTTCATGATCCTCCACTAACATGATATATATTGTTTGAGTATCTTCAAATAGTATTCTTGAAGTATTTACATGTTCATTTTATATTATATTAAAAATTTATTAACTTGACCGATCAAGGCCCCACCCACGCTAATTGTAAGCCTGATGTTCTAGTTTACATCATCCACTAATAGACTAATATTTGACAACTAGTACTATTTTGGCATATCACAAAACATGATATACCATAGTCTATTTCATTCAACAATAAACACATATTCAATGAATAAGATAACATTAAGAACATTAATGATATACATATATAATCAACAAAATCATATAAAATGCATGCAAGATACATTAAGAACAAATAAAACCCCATATGGGTATATATAAAGGAACTATACATTTGAGAAGTCCTTGAATCAGAAAGATGTGTGATACTAGGGAACACATCCCCATTATGAGTACTCCTAGATTGGTCTCGATCCATAAAAAACTACGACCATCATGAAGCTCCATGTACCAAAATACATCACAATGCATTACCAGTCAATATCTTCAATGTAGTACAATATTTACTTCTAGACAGATCATCATATATCTTGAACATCATCAGTATAAACCCAAAAAAATGGGAAAAATCATGTGATACTATGAATACTCTCGAAAATGATATTTTTAATAAGTTTGACACCAATAGCCTTGCTATATGATATGTCCCAAAGGTAACCATGGAGTGACCAAGCAGTCAAAATCCACGAAGTAGTCCAATATCACAATGTCACCTACGTTCTTGTTTTTCCTAAATCCTATAAAGTAGGACCAGCTATTTGATGCACACATTTCAACCAAGGGAATACCACATCCTATCATTCTTAATCATTGATATAGTGATACCATTATAAAAACCCAATGCAGAACCTAGGCCACTCTTTATAATGGATCCTAGTCCAGGGGGAAATAACCCATACTATTAGGACAACACATGTGTGTTGTAAAGGATATAATTTCAAAAAATGAATGATCCCTACCTCGATATAGGCCAACTATATGAAAAACTATCACGTAGTGCCATAAATTCGAACTACCCAAAACCTAAAACCCAAGGAACCATTATGGAGTTATAGTGGGAGACACGTACCAGTTTATAATAAAACACTTTCATGGGTGTATTGACCATATGTATTGAGGGACTATGCCTCACAAGAAGACACCTAAGTCGACGGAGTTCCTAACTCTATTCGTAGCATGTGGTGTACTTTCACCCCATCATCACTAATGGAGTATAAAATACATATGTATGTAGAAGAATTTTTTCCCATGTATCATTGTGTTGGTAGTCAAATTCATGATTGAAAATAAGGGACACATTTCCTATCATAGAAAACTCCCATGGGAGTACTGGCACTATGAATTCTCTAAATATAATTCCCCAAACCCCATCATCATCACTATAGAGCTTTTTCCTAAAAATACAGATATCTCATTGAAAACGGTATCATATCACTGAATAGAAAACATACATTATGATATATGTCAAAAGATACATAGGATAGTTTATTTATTTTTCTAAAACATACATCTGATATAAACATTATAGAAATCACACCATAAAATGTGATTGGTGTCCACATGGAGACATTTCAGTGAGGCACATGGAATGTTGGGGGTAGGGAGTGTATGTGTATGTCTCTCATTAATGTCACATGTTCCCTACAAGTTCAGGTTGGAAAGGCGTACCTAGATTGCTCATGGGATTCCCAATGCTCTTGGGCCCTACATTGAGCTGGAATCACTAACCAACCTACACAACCAATCCAACTGTTTTCATGTAATTCTCAAGGAAACCCAATCCTCAAATACACATGGAGAGTTAAATTTATTTATTTTTTTAATGTATTATTTTTATTCTAATAAACCCTCATAATTATATGTCCTCTCAGACAGAGGGTAAGCACAACACCTCAAAATTAGCAGATCCATCAAATGATTTTTCAAAGGATGGATACTTGGGTAAATTTATCAGTTAACATATAAGGGGGTTCTGAAACTTGAAATCCAAAAAAAAATGAAATAATTCTAAATCAGAAAAATTATCAGTCACTACACATAACACCCTCGTTCAAGACCAAATAGTGCATCATTAAACTACTGATCCATGAACACTAGAAATGCACCAAGATTATTAGAAGTTAACCTGTTTCTATAATTTAGTGAAATATTTGACAATTTGTTTATTTAGTTTCAGATAAATTAATTTTGGAAGGTAGGTTTATGTATTCAAGGGTGGGTAAATTGGCCAAAAATAATTTTATTGTATGAAAAGTGAAAAATAAATTAACATAGTATGATGGAACATAGATAATGTTTTGGGAAAATAATTCTCCACCACTATTGATTTAAACGTGTTAATATGGATATGTTTAATATTTTTATAGAGTGTAAAAGTGAGTTTTGTAGTTGGATGATTCTATTGGTTATGTGTTCTTATCTCTCTCTCATATTTTGGGTTGTTATTTCTTAGGGTTAAGTCATGGTTTGTGTTGTGATGGATAATGATTGTAACATGTTTTTATGAGGTCAGGACGTGGGGATGTGGGGATAGGATTGGGGAAGGTTGTGGTGATGATGATGTGATTTTTGTTATGACAATGTGATAATGGGATCATTCACATGGTTTGGGAGCTAGTACATGATGATACTAGTTGATATAATTTGATTCCTGACATAGATGCAAAGATGATCATTCTTGTTTTGGCTAAATATTTTGAGGGTTATGATGTTCGTCTAGAAATTGTTATGTGATATCATTATGATTATGTTGATTTTTTAAGAATCTTATCATATAATTATATGTCTCAATAAATTAAAAATTCAATTTCTTACTTATGATATTCAACTATTTAATTCGATAAGGTGATGCAACTAAAGTTGAATTATAAGTAATGTATTGTTTTCCCACTAGAATAATCAGACTCTATATTTGATTTTTAGATTCATATATGTATTTCCCATATTTTTTTATTCCACATGGATTTAGATGAGTAAAATATGTTTTCACCCATACATTGTTTGTTAATTCATGTTCACGTTATTCTGATGGATATTTGTGATGATTTTCTGGTATCTTTGGTTGAGTTATAGTTTTCCCTAGAGCCTTTGGTTTACATTATTGTGTATACTTTTTGTAAATTTATTTCATGTAGTTAACAATTAGGTTATGGAAGAATATGTGTTCCTTGATGGGAACATTTGGATATAGATTTATAGTTTTGTTTTATTTACTTTATAATTAAAAGGGTAGTCCCTCCTATTATTATGATAGATACCCTTGGTCCCAGTTGTCATATCATGACCAATTGGAGGAAGGATTTGGTGGAAAATATTATCCCCTCTTCCTACCCATGAGGGGATTTAGTAGGGATTGGAAACTGCTCGTGGAACTCCAAAACTAAATTTTTTAATAGTGACTCTCTTTTCACTAATAAATTTTAAACCTCATTGAAAAAATATTCAAGTAGTGAAAAACAAAACTTCATCCACTTAATTCCCTATATATTTTCCCCCTTTTTCATTACATAGAATTTTTGACAATTAAACATAGTTTATCTATAATCAAAATAATAGAAGAACCTTCCTAATATTAAAGTCCTATATCAATTGTAGGCCTATTTAAAAAGACGGAAAATGGATAGAGAATGATTCTCATATTATTATATAGCTTCACAAAAATTGATGACATACCATTTTTTTGAAAATTATATTACTCTATATGGAGCATCATAGATGATTGAACATAGTTTTTATTCAAATGAATATATATGAATTTAATTAATCAATTTCATAATGATATATTAATATCTTATAACTCTACCGCTAGCACTATAAAAGCATCATATGGTTCCTAAATGATCATAGGTTTTGTGATCATGAATAGAAATTTACAAATATTTACTGATAATTGAAAACAAATTTAATAATCTTTCTTGTAAAAATTTGATTCACATAAAACATATTCCCTTAATGATAAATTATGGTGGTTAGACAAGCCATCAAAACTAACCTAAGTGTTGTATAATAACCTCGTCAGTGAGGATCTAAATTCACTCTCATTGTGTATTTTAATTCCATGTCTCTAATATTAGAAATAAAATTAAAACCAGTGGTCATATTAACATAAATCATACTATAAAATCATAAAATCAAACATCAACTAAATATTATAGCCTCATCAAAAAACACATTGGTATTCGATAAATAAAGGTTTAAAAAACCAAATCAAATAAAAAATATGTAAATCACACTTTAGATAGTTCTTTTTATAAAATATTTAAGAAACATAAAATCGTATAAATATAATACACATAAAAAAATCAAGGGACACTCCAGAATCTAATAAAATAAATGGTTTTCGATAAATTCTCTTCTTTTTTTATATTCCATAAATCACTATAAATATTTAACACTCCAATGTTTCTCCATGTATAGGTAAATATTTGTAGGGAAATGTTTTTTTGGTAAGTTAGGTTGTTTGTGTTTAATGGTATGATTTAATTTTTTGAACGTATTTCTTCTTGAAATTAAATTGAAATTTATTTTGATATTAAATTGAAATTGAAACTAATTTTTTTTACATAAATTTTATAATAGCAAAAATTGATATTGAAATTGATATTGGAATTATGAAATATATTTAATTCCTACATTATAGTAAATTATAATACCTATATGAATCTAATTTTGATCACCACTAAATGGAAGTGACAAAAATAAAATATAATTGAAACAATATATTGATATTATTCAATATGTATCCACACCATCACTTAAACATGTAATGAGAATTATATATAAATTTGTGTGTGCGTGTGTTCAATATATATATATATATATATATATATCAGTTTTTGTGTGTCACATTAATATATTATGTTCACTCTATAGGTATTATGTGCATTCAATAATCACATAATATCTATTCATTATCAAATATATAATATATCAAAATATTTTACTTTTAAATTCAAAGGAATTTTTTTAGGGTATATTAAATGAAATTCATAAATACACCGATGTGCCTAATTTTTTCAACACCATAACATGATAATCAAAACATACAAGACCATAACATGCATAAAAGTATGAAAATTTATCCATTCAAAAAAACAATAGAAATAATATAAATAATTCATATATTAAAAAAATATCTAAAGACCCTATACAAAATTAAGACTCACTACTAATAAATATATGTCTAAAAAATAAAATCAAATCGAAGACCAATCACTGAAATATTTTTATTTTTATCCACATAATCATTTTAACTTGTTATTATTAGTATTTATATTATGTTAATAAATTAAGTGTATGAAAAAAGTGTGTTTATTTCATGTACATGTCATTTCCATGGTGTATATGATATAATTCATAAAGTGTTTTAACAAATATTTCATAAGGAATAATTCTTCATGTTTCTATTTCCCTAAATGAATCATCACAAAATGATAAATATTGACCGATGCTACTATTATGAAACATGGGATGAAAAAAGTTTATGGAATATAGAAGGGATTCCTAATGTGAGGGAAAAAAAGACACATCACACTGTTGGATGTCATCATGGGGTTTTTATTCAGGTCAACAGGTTATAGGGGTTGTCCAATGTTGTTGGCTACAAGGATGGGTGGATGTGTGAATTTATCCCAAGTTACAACAATTTTTCAGTGCATACTTCTAAAATTGATTATTATAGCATAGTGAACTTATTTTGAAGTTGGTAGAAAATTTTATCACTATCCTTTTTATCACATTTGTGGTAGGGTTTTTTTGGTGCGAAACTCTAATATTCTCTTTATATTAGTGCTCCTGAATCAGAGTGAGATTTTTCCTCTCTCTGGAATAGGTGTTATTACTAGAACACATAAATCACTGTGTCATATGATATATTCTTCTATTTATTTTCATTTTTTTTATTTTTTATTTTCATCATCTTCAAACCTTTTATGTCACTATAACTCCAAGTGTTTCCATAGAAATTAATAGTTCTATTATTAATCATTTATGTTCACTCTTGAATATTATATTCCTAAATTATAGAGTTTCATATTCTTACAGTTTATAGTAGCATATTATTCAATACACATCAATATGAAATACTCATAAATTATAACATACTATATAAAATAACTTTTATATATGCTATGTATTATTTATACAATGAAAAATTCACATGGAACGTACAAAGACACCTGAGACCTTGGATATTGAAATAAAAATCACATATTCCATTGTATGTGTTAAATTGAACTATGGAAGTATTCAACTTCATTAAAAAACAGTAATCTATTTATGAGTTTCGTAGAACAGATAAAGAAGATGATGAACATTAAGATAAATAGCTAATAGTAACATTATGTGCACAAGTTAATGACAAAATGATGATTAATATTAGTACTTATGAGAATAAAAACATGGTACTTTTATTTTAATAAATGGTAATAATAAATAAATTTTTTGATATTAACATCGAAAGGAAACAAGAAACATATCTCTTGGATACGGAGTTGTAAGTGGACTTATAATATAAAATACTCATATTTCCATGAATGTAAGGAAGAGGATAGAAAATTTATTTCCAACCAAATAAAATTGAATATATGGATCCTCCTTGGGACACTAATTAATAACAATGACATGTTAATTGACCCTAAATAGGTTAAAACTGTCATTTCCTGACAACTACCTATGAATGACTTTGATATAAAGTGATTTTTGAGACATGAAGACTATTACATTTTTATATAATATTTATCAAGGATTACATATCATATGAAATCAGTGAGGATAAAGGGTATTACAATAAAATTTAATGATGTTGAACAAAAATACATTCAAGAGTTTAAGATCTGACTCACTTCTTCACATATCCTAATCATTCTAGTACTAGGGAAGGGTTATGTCATTTATTTTGACTCATCTCATTTTGGATTAGGTGGAGTTATTTTTCCATGATACCATGTCCTATCCCATGACTCATAATGATTTTGGATGTAAGAAAATAATTATCTAACTCACAAGTATGGTGGTATAATCATTAAATTCATGTCACCACTATCTCTTTCATGAAATGTTTATGACTCTCATTGATAGTAAGAGCATGAAGAAAATATTATTACATAGGGACAGGAACACATGAAATGAATATGGATGGGGTATCTCCATATGTTTAAATTTGATTTGGATTATACACTTATAAAAGGAAATTCAGTGGACGATGGTTTTGGAAAAACATTGTATAACCATCATGTCCTGGAGTATAAGGACCCGGTTTTAAACCTTTCCTAATATTGAATTAAATGAGTAATGACATTGAGGATCTTTTTTTGATTAGTGATTTAATGAATTAGGACAGACCTATTACATCTCAAAAGATTTACAAAGTAGACACTTCTACAAAGTTTCCATTTTATTTTAACCAAACATGAACTCTTGAAATAACAATAGTCATGTCTCGTTCCATGTTTAATATAACATGAGTTTTACTTGATCCCATCCATGACCCTATTCCACATTATCTCCTGTGAAAAAAATTTCAAAAACATGGTATGAGCATAAAATGCTCAGTAAGGGATACACAAAGTAGGAAAACTATTATTTTTTCAAAATAACATGTAAACCATGAATACATTACCTTATGTAATACATTTCACCTTTATGAAGTAGTAAATACTCTTCACTGAATAAAAGATCATTACATACCCTTTTGTAACCAGTAGACTACCATTAATCCAATATAACGAACACATATCATATAAAGGTATCTCGGGACATAAACATACTTAAATGGAATAACCATACAGTTGACTTCCACACATATCACTAAATGGAATATCCAAGCGGCCAACTTCCATACCCAATGCATTCAAGGTTATAATGTAACCACCCATCCTGGTATTCTCACCACCACCCTTCAATTGGTTTATCACATAACCACCCGTTAAATATCCAATTACCATTATAAAACCATAGAACATAAAATATTACAAATATAAACATTTCAAAATGAAAATTTCATTTTAATTCACAAAATATAATTTCATGATATTGACAAAATCAATGCTTTATCAATCCATTTTCAAAACAATATAATAAAGTGATTCTTATTAATGAATGTGTCCCATAAGAATTTGAAACAATGAAAGGAATTAACATTTTTAAAACACTAATTTCCATATAAATAAAACCTTAAAACAATTTTTTAAAACACAGACCATAATGAGAATGATTTAGAAGAATAAATCATTAAAACAATTAAAATGATATTATAGTGAAATAGTTTTTAACAAAATGAGATATTCGTGAATAAAAATAATTGAGGAATAAAATTTATTTAGAGCATTATAATATCATGATAATAAAGGGATTAATTATATAAAATTTCAATGAAATGCATATACACCATATATGAATTAATTGGTGCATAACAATATTGCAGTCTCAATGGAAATGTAAATTGAGACGAAATCCCTTATAAAGATGGAATCCTTAAGTTAAGGATAAATTAATCACATAATTATATTTTAAAAATATTAAAACACAAAATATAAGTGTATATTATGTGTAAAAAAATCAGAGGACATTCACACATAGTTATAGGATGACATATTCAAGAAGTATAAGTTTAACCCAAAGAATTGAAATTGTGTTAAGTGGTTCCCTTGTAAAAATTCGACATCCAATTGATGTCACTTTAAAATTAAGAAATTGAGTTGATGAGAATATAAAAGGGAATATCATCACTTGGATATAATTTTTAAATAAATAATTATATATTAGAACATATCCCAACATAGTAAGATGAAAATTAATAGACATAACAAAACTCTGTCTTTTATAAAGCGAGGAGGGTGAAAAGTTCCCTTAACAATTTGGTAACTTACAAAACATACATATCATGAAAGATGAATCATAAAATGAAGTTCTAAATATCATAAATGAAATTATATTACACAAAGTGTATAATTTTGTACAGTACATATGACACACAAAAGGAAATAGTATCCAATATAGCATGGATCTCATGGGAATAAAAAGTGAGATGAAAACCCTATACTTTGTTGTAATAAATCGAGTCATATGAACAAAAGTTAATAACCACCAAATGAATCATAGAATACTATGAATATAAATAGAAAAATGATAATATATATCAAATTTAAGTACACAATACACCACATGAAATAAATAAGTGGCGAACAATGGAAATATCATGAAATTAAAAGTGAGATAAGAAAATCCCTTACCACATGTCCGACTTGACCCGTTCATTGTTTAATCTCCTGAATAATTAACAAAAGTTAATTTATAATTTCTTAATATCATTTTTAATGATTATTATTCCTTTTATATCACTTATTACTATGTAATCAACATTATGTAATCATTTCAAGTTAATAATGTCCATTTTGTCGATATTTGGTACTTGAGTAAAAAATGAACACATAATATTTACATGTTGTCCATGTGGTCAATAGTCCATTAAATCCACAATAATATTCATCATATAGATATCATATATATAATATATATCTATTATATACATGTATTTATAATAGTACATGATATTTAGAGGTAATAAATGAAATGCACCATTCATGGAGACGGTAACCCGTACATATGAATGAACCCTACTTCCATTTCTATTTCTTATTTTAATGGAATTAAAAACATAATTATACCTAGTTATATTATAATTCCAGTATAATTTCATAAAAAATATTATTAACTCCAACCTTCATGCATCACACATAAGGCATTTAACGAGTCATATAACTTTTAGGGGGCGGTAGCCCGCGCTTCCTCAAATGAGATTATCGTATTTACCCACTATGGAAACCATAAAGGAATGCTATAAATGAAAAATACATACCCATAAAGAAAAAATAAACATAATATATATCATATATAAATACTATTCCATCATAATGGCCACCATGAGAGGCAGTAGGTGGTAATTGAACAATCATCGTTTCATGAGGCGTTAGTTTTCCATCCACAGAAAAATTATGTTCTTCATCTATTAGATGGAGGTGTGTGTATGTGTAGTATGAATACATATCATAAAAACATCCTTGTATATTTATGATACTGGTTTTGTTAAAAAATAAATGAATAATAATATTTTATGGGTTAGGGAAGTAAAATAAAAGAAAAAAAATTAAGTCAAATTGTTACCTTTAATTTGGGTAACTCCCTTTGTTTTGAACCAAAGGACTTCTTGAAGTGTCTTCTTTCTATGGTAATGATTCTTGGAATAGGATAGGGAAGTATGGAGCTTAATTGGGCCGATTTTGGACGAGTAAAAGGGCTTCATAGGTGTGAGAAATTTGTAAGAAGTGGTCTCCTTTTATAAGGAAGAGTAGGGGCTCTTTAGGAAAGTGTGAAAACATTATTTTATTATATTATTATATTCGGTTTATAACGGTCCAAAAATCATTATTGTAGAATCTATGATGGCTCAAGGTAGAAATATAATTATCCAATAATAATTGGGCAAGATTTTTTTAATATTATAATCATTATAATCTTAATTGTTGAAATCATTTTTTAATGAGGTAATTACTGTATCATTATTTTGTCATAAATAATTTAATACATTTAATGTCTAAAAATTATAACAAAAATACCATGATTTAGGAAATATTTTTATCATTAAATGAATATTTATATTAGAAAATATGACTTATATAACACCTAATAGATATAAATTTACGAAAAGATATTGGCTTTTGTCATTTTTTGTCTTAACTTTACGTAAATTAATCTAAAATGTCCTTATCACTCCCATGTGGCTCAATGGGGTACCAAAATCGACCCAAAGATGCCTGTGGCCGTAAATGAATCAAACAATAAGGTTTTGGAAATGTTTTAATATAATATTGAATAATTATAATATTCATTCTACCTTGAATTAACCTATTAACCTTTAACTGTGGTAAATAAATGCCAAAAGTTACTAATCAACAAATATTATTTTCATCTTAATGAACCAAATTTTTCTTCTTGATAATAACCATGTATGTCGGATATTTTAAATTCAATTCATAGAAGTGGAAAAATTTAATTTAAACGAGAAAGACAGTTTTTTTACAACCACTAAGTGGTTTTACTATTCATCAAAATTGAAATTTTTCAGAAAAATACAAAAAATTATCCCCAATCTATATTTGATATTCCGAATTCAAAAATGATTTCTATTTTGGAAAATTAAAAAAATATAAGTGGAATTAATTAATGTTCAAATTAATTCATGTTATCAAAAAAATAGCGCTTTTTTAAACAATAATTATCAAAATATTGATACTTGTTTATCTCCAATTTCAAAGTGAAATTAATTCTAATGACCAAAATTGAATTAAATGGTAAAACTAAAATTTAATTTCACTTTAAAACCAATTAAATATATAATATATCCAAATAAATAAATTATATTAAAAGGAAATTTTAAATTAAAATACAATTTTTCCACTATTCATTAAAAAATGAACTTTATCGGAAAAATTCCAATAAATTACAAAAAGGAAATATTGAGATCCCAATTATAAATAAGGAATTTATTTGGTCATATATAATATATTAAAGTTAGAAAAACAGTATTTAGAAAGCGTACACCATTAAAAGGCGGTAAATCGGCTTTTTAATGTAAATTATGCATAAAATTATATTCATTCATATTTTAAGCCTCAAAAATTTATTGGATTAATTTAAATACATTTAAAAAACATGTATAATAATATTATAGTTATTTTTTTACATTCCCACCAATACAACAACTAAAATTTAACTACCATATACAATTATAATATAATATTATTAGTGTGTAATGTATTATATCAAATAATCTCGTTGTTGCGTATTAGGTATGCTATCGAGCATATAAAACCTTTTAAAGAAAAATTAATATTTAATTCATAAATATTAATAAATATGAAATATGTCTTATTATTCATATACATGGGATGTTACATCCTCCCCAATTTTGGGAATTGTGTCCTCAAAATTTTAAAACTGGGCTTGGAAACATCAGTAAATGTTCCACATCGGAAAAGAGTTAATAAAAATATCACATTAAAAGAAAGAAAGAGAAGTACAATGGTCACTTGAGTTAACCCATACTAAGATTCCATTAAAACATGGATATGGAGGAGAAAAAAATGGTCATGTTCTAATGGAGAGTGATAGGAAACATGAGTATAAGAAATTTAACCACATGAAAATTACAATCTTATGGTGCGTGTTAACGGTATTTTTTTACCCAGTAGGAAACGTAAACCAACAATGTTATTGTTTTATGTTCATTTTAATAATTTTGAGTAATTCATTTTCTACATAGAATAAAAACATAAAGAAATATACTTACCATCAAGTAGAGTTTAATCTTTTAATAATTTTTTACCAAAACTAATCATTTCTCTAAATGATGAGCATTCAAAAAGATTGGGTCACAACAAAAGAACAAGAATTATCTTCTAGATAATCACATAATTCAAAAAAGGATAATTATCTATTTCCCATGTATTTAGACATCATGTAAAACTATAATTGTTAGTACAAGATCAGATAATCACCAAAAGGGTAATCCCTTATAAAAGGAAATACTACTATTGATCTTCAAAATTCAAAAAAAGAACCCAAGGTTATAGAAAGACCATTAAATGAACAGTTATCCTTAAAATTATTCAATTTAATCCAAACTAATAATGAAACCCAAATCTCTGAAGGATTTAATCACATATTCTTCCATGGTAAATCTTAACATTTACCTCTATATAATATCAATTACTCTTAATGTTTCATACTGAAAAGTAATTTACCTAATCACAAGTCATCCATGATAGGTTAATCATTTCCATGAATAACCCAAAATCAACTTATTCCGGATTCATAAGATTATCTAACTGAAAATAATTAGTCATATTAACTAGGGACTTCACGTAGTCTAGTGGTATGTGATGAATACCAGTCGCACATTGGTTATGGGTTTGATTCTCACAGCTTCGTCCGACGCGACGGGTTGTCACACAGTTTGTGTGTTGTCCCTCTTCAAAAACTAAATTATTTTACAAAATTTACAAAAAGAGATAAATCCATCAATAATATCCATACCATATTATAAGCATAAATTTTATCTAATATCTTTCATTTTGCAACCTAAAATTTATTAACCAGTAAATTCCTCAAATTCAAGGATCATATAAACCAAAATGGATCTTTATTACTATATCCACTAAAGAAAATATAATTATTTCTTGAATAAATTTTTCATATATCAAGCATCGTGTTTAAACATACTAAAAAGTCTTCTAATGGAATCCCATCTTCAAAAGTGCCATAATACTTTTAAGCATTTCACTATCCTAAAATATACAATAAATCTTGAATCCCTTATATGTTGACTTATTACTCATTCCACATTCTTCATGATCCATTAACCATTCATTTCAAACTAATTCTGAAACAATTATTTCCGACAAACAATATCATGAATCATATCTTAAGATCTCAATAATAGGAAAACACATGTTATTAAATAATCCATACCTTTCATTGGTCATTATCAATTTCTTTATCCTCAATCGGAATGGAATTAGGAATTGGTAAAAAAATATTTGTTTGATCCTGGTGATCCCATTCATGAAACATATTCATATAACATGTGTTTTCATAATTACCATGCACACCACCTTTAAAACATTCAATTGATCCTTCAGAAATAACTTCAATCCCTTTCCTAGTGTCAACTAGATGCTTATTTTTTCCAGATAGGTTCTTGCTTTATGACCTCCATTTCCACATCTATGGAATATTTTTGTCCCTTTGAATCATTTTACTATGTGTTTCTTTCCACATCTTTAACACATAGGTTTTTCAACATTCGTTCATTTATGATTATGACATGAACATCCGTAGGGATTTGTTTCTCGCATATATGATGTCTTATAAAAATAACTATGGTTCTCGTGGTCAATCATGATTTCAGATAGTTGGTTGAGAATAACCACAATAGTTCTCATTGAAGCTCCCATAACATTTAGTTTCTCATTCAGAAAATCATCACAGTTTTCTTCACATCCACTATTACTTTGGTGCCTGATAGATCCATCAATTTAATAAAACTAAAATGGTCAGTGTGTGTATATCAGTAAAATCATCATATAATATCTTATGATGGGGGTAAACACTAATATAAAATTATTAATTTTATCTTAAACTCATTCACTTTATCTAAAAAAACTAAGACTGTTTCTGAAATCCTTACCATTATGGTAATGTCACTTATGCTTAAAGAATACCCTAACCTCTAAATTTATCTAAACCGACCTCTGATACCAACTATAAGGATCCGACCTTAAACCTTTCTTAATATTTAATTAAATGAATAATTCACATTTTTGATCTTTTTAGGTTTATAATTTTAGAGAATTAGGACAAAACTATTACATCTCAAACGATTTACAAAGTAGACACTTCTACACAGTTTCCATTTTTTTTACAAAACATGAACTCTTGAAAAAAAGGTCATGTATACTTCCATTTTCAAGACAACATGAATTTTCCTTGATCTCAACCAAAACTATATTCCACATTTTTTCCTATGAAAAACATTTCAAAATCATGGGATGAGCATAAAAAGCTCAGTAATGGAAACATAATGAAGGAAAACTATATGTTTTTTAAAACAATAATCAATCCATGAATACATTAACTTAATTAATACTTTCCACCTTTATAAAGTTATAAATACTTTTCACCAAATAAGAGATCATTACATACCCTTTTTGCAACCGAAAGATTACCATATAACCCATATAAAGAACTCATAGCATATAAAGGTATCTTGGGGGATAAACATACTTAAATGGAATAACCAAACGCTTGACTTCCACACATATAACTAAATGGAATAACCAAACGGTTGACTTCCACACATATAACTAAATGTAATAGCAATATTGCCGACTTCCATACCAAATACACTGGAGGTTATAATGTAACCACCCATCCTTTTGATCACTACCCCACCTATCATTTGATTTATCACATAACCACCTGTCAAATGTCCATGTACCATTATAAAATCATTGCACATAAAATATTTCAAATATAAACATTTCACAATTAACATTTCATTTGAAATCACAGTATATCATTTCATGATATTGAAAAAATCAATTCTTTATCAATCCATTTTCAAAACCATTTAATAATGAAATTTTTTTGAATCAAAGTGTCATATACCACGTTGAAACTTTTAAAGGAATAATAATTTTAAAAAATTAATGTCCATATAAATAAATCCTTAAAACAATTTTTTAAAACACAGATATTAATGAGAAATATTTAGAAGAATAAATGTTTAAAATAGTTAAAATTATATTATAGTTAAATAGTTATTAACAAAATGAGAGATGATTGAATAAAAATAATTGAGGAATAACTTTTATTCAGAGAAATATAATATCATGTGAATAAAGGGATTCAAGATATATTATGTCAAAGGACAAAATATACACCATATAAGAATGAAATGTTTCATATCAATAATGAAGTCTCGATGGAAATGTAAATTGAGATGAAATCCCTTATAAAGATGAAATCCATAAATTAAGGATAAATAAATCACATAATTATGTGTGACAAATATAAATACACATTATATATGTGGATATTAAGTGAAAAACAGTCATAGGACATTCACACATAGTCATAGGACGAGATATTCAATAAGTACAAGTTGAACCCAAAGAATTGAAATTCGATTAAGATGTTCCCTTGTAAATATTCGACAGCCTAACGGCGTCATTTTAAAATTAAGAAAATGAGTTGATGAAATAAAAAAGGTAATCTCATCACTTATATATAAAGTTTACATCAATAAGGATATAGAAGAACATATCTCCGCATAATAATATTTAAATTAAAAGACATAACATAAAGAAGTCATTTATAAACAGAGGAGGGTGAAAGGTTCCATTACCGATTTCGTAACATACAAAACACATGTCACATGAAAGGTGAATAATAAAATGAAGATGTAAATACTCATAAATGAAATTATATTACACCAACAGTACAATATTGGACAGTATATATTCCACTCTAAAGTAAATAGTGGATAATATATCATGAATCTCACGAGAATAAAAAGTGAGATGAAAAACCCTTACTTCATTGTAATCAATCGAGTCATATGACCAAAAGTTAATAACCACCAAATTAATCACAGAATACCATTAATATAAATATAATAATGATAATATATATCAAATTCCAGTACACAATACACCACATGCAATAAATAAGTGGTGAACAATGGAAATATCACGAAATTAAAAGTCAGATAAGAAAATCCCTTACCTCGTGTCTAACTTGACCCGTTCATTCATTAATCTCCTGAATAATAAACTAAATTTAATTTCTAATTGCTTAATAACATTTTAATGTTTATTATTTCTTTTTATATCACTTATTACCATGTTATCAACATTACGTAATCATTTCAGGTTAATAACATCCATTTTGTCGATATTTGGTACTTGAGTCAAAAATGAACACCTTATATTTACAAGTTTTTGATGTGGTCAATAGACCATTATATCTAGAATAATATAAATCATTTATATATCATATATATCTTATATATCCAGTATATACATGTATTTATAATATTACATTACATTTAGAGGTAAGAAATGAAATGCACCATTCGTAGAGACGGTAAGCCGCACGTACGCAAGAACGCTACTTCCATTTCTATTTCTTATTTTAATGGAATTAATAAAATGATACCTAGTTATATTATAATTACAGTATAATATCATATACAATATTATTTACTCCATCCTTTATACATCACACATAAGGCATTTAACGAGTCATATCACTTTGAGGAGGCGGTAGTCCGCGCTTCCTCAAATGAGATTATCGTATTTATCCACTATGGAAACCATAAAGGTGTGCTATAAATGGAAAATAAAGAATAATAAAGATAACATAAACATAATATATATCATATATATATATATACAGTTCCATCATAATGGCCACCATGAGAGACGATACGTGATAATTGAACAATCATCGTTTCGTGAGGAGTTAGTTTTCCATCCACAAAAACATTATGTTCATTATCCATAAGATGGATGTGTGTGTAATTGTAGTTAGAATAAATCTCATAAAAAATCATAGTATATTGAGGATACTTTTTTTGTTACAAAATAATAGAATAAAAAATGTTTAGGGGTTTGAGAAGTAAAATAAATGAAAACAATTTAAAAGAAACGTCTACCTTTAATTAAGGTAACTCCCTTTTGTTTGATCCAATGGTCTTCTTGAAGTGCCATATGCCTATGGTAAGGATTCTATTTATAATATAGAGATATAGGGAGCTTAATTGGGCAGAGTTTAAATTAGAAAAATGTCTTGAGAGGTGTGAGGATTTGGTTAGAAGGTTTCTTCTTTTATAAGGGAGAAGAGGGGCTCTTAAGGAATGAGTGAAAATATGATTTTATTAAATAATTATATTAGATTTATAATGGTCCTAAAATCATTATAGTAGAAGATAATATGACTCATGGTAGAAATATAATCATCCAATAAGAATTGGACAGGTTTTGGATAGTATTTTAATCACTATAATATTATTTATTTAAATCATTTATTTATAAGATAAATACTGCATCATTATTGTGTCATAAATAATTTAATTCATTTGATGTCTAAATATTATAAAAAAATAAAATGACATAGGAAATATTTTTATGTTTATAATTAATATTTATAGTCGAAAATAGGACTTATATAACCCCTTATATCAATTAATTTACTAAAATATATTTGATTTGTCATTTTTGTCTTTACTTTAAGTTCATTAATCTAAATTTTCATTATCACTCATAGGTGGCTCAATTGGGTCCAAAAAAACGACCAAAAGATTCCCATTGTTGTTATTGACTAAAAATATAAGGTTTGTAAATTTTTTAATGTAATTTTGAATTATTATAATATTCTTTTTACCTTTATTTCCCTATTTACCTATAACCGCAGTAAATAAAAGCCAAAAGTTTCTATTCACGGAAAATTATTTTCATCTTAATGAACAACATTTTACTTCTTGCTAACAACCATGTATGTCGGATTTTTGAAATTATATTCACATAAGAGGTATAATTTCACTTAAATTAAAAATTCGGTTTTTTTAACTACCACTAAGTGGTTTAACTATTCATCAAAAATTGAAGTTTTTCAGAAAAATACAAAAAAATCAGCGTAAACTATATTTGATATTCCGAATTCAAAAATGATGTTTATTTTTACAAATTAAAAAAATTTAAGTGCATTAATAAATTTTAAAATTAATTCCCATTAACAAAACAAATATCATGTTTTTAAGAAACAGTAATTATCAAATGATTGATACTTTTTTATGTCCAATTTCAAAGTGAAATTAATTTAAATGACAAAAATTAAATTAAATGGTAAAAATATATTTTAATTTAACATTTAAACAAATTATAAAAATAATCTAACCAAATAAATAAATTATATTAAAAGTTACCTTTGAATTAAAATTCAATATTTTCCACTATTCATTAAAAAATGAACCTTATCGGAAATATTCCAAAAATTTACACAAAGTAAATGTTGATGTCCCGAATCTAATGTAGGATTTTATTTTGTCATGTAGAATATATTAAAGTTACCAAAACATGATTTAAAAAGTGTTCGTCATTAAAAGGTGGTAAATCAGCCTTTTAGTGTAAATTATTTTTAAAATTAGATTTATTCATATTTAAAGACTCTAACATTTAATGGATAAATTTAAATACAATTAACAAACATGTATAATAATATTGTAGTTAGTTTTTCACATTCCCACCAATACAACTGCTAAGAGTTAACTACCATATAAATTTATATTATTATATTATTAGTTTGCAACGTATGATTTCAAAGGAACCTGTTGTTGTGTATCAGGTACGCTATCGAACATAGAAAACCTTATAAATAAAAATTAATATATAATTCACAAATATTAATAAATATTAAATATGACTTATTCTTCATTTACCTGGGATGTTACATGGAGGATCCTGATTAGAGAGGCCTGATGATCATACACACCCTTGTATTTGAATTCTATATAATGTGATTGATAAATTTGGTTAGAATTTAATTTTTTCACCACACTCCCTATAATTTCCTATTATCTTTTACAATACATATTTATTTCGATGTTGTACAGTGTATTATTATTAATTTTCTATGACTATCAGTTTTCTATGTTCATATCTATCAATTTTCGCACTAATTAACATTTAGTATTAACCATTAGTGGATAAATTTTATGAAAAATATATTATTTGGTTTTTCGAGTTATTATTTTAAATTTTCATATAGTTTTGAAATTATTGAATAATTAATCTATGAAGTTCATTTAGTGTTGTTTTCAGTTTGAAACAATGGTTTGATGTTACTTTCCCTGTCATTCAATTTTCTATACCATGTTTAGTGGGCATGGATATATGATCAGAAAAACTCCTCGATCACATTGATATAAACTATATTCCAGGATTTTTTCATAAATGGGACATTTTCCATTTTTCCTAAATTATAAGATAGTTATTTAAGTACACACAACATTAAAAATCAGATGCCACTATTGATGACTTCAATTATTTACTACAATTTTTAATTGATGATTTCAAAAACCACTTCATTCTCATGAGTTATATTTATCTTCTAATGTATGAATTATTGGGTTTTCCATTTTACATCATCATTAAGGAAAAGGTGTTGTTTTTTCTTTAAATTTTTTCTCTATGAATTTGGTGCATTCATTTTTAATTCTCTAATATCTATTTTTTACAACCCAATGATCATTGTTGAAATACTTATTTCCATGAATGATATAATAAGAATTTGTGGGAAATTACTAGTGAAAATTTTATTGACCAAGTCGATACCTATATATTTCTTTGTTAAATGAATTTTAATTAATTTTTAGAAATATAGAACCACATGTATTAGAATAAAAAACTATTGAAATTAAATTTAACATCAGTTATTTGAGAATGGGTAAAATAAGTGAATATTATTTAATAATGAAATAGTTAATGATTGACTTCATTTAATTAATATTAGTACTTTTCATCAAAATGTTTAATGAAATTTATCTTGTTAAGTGTAGAAATGATGGTTTTCTCTAAAAGGAGAAAAAAGAAGTTGAATACTACATTTATTCTGATGGTTCAAAAGTGCACACATGATGGTAATATAACTGTATGGTTTAATTTATAATATCTTTGAATGATGTGATGCATTTTATATGTTTTAATAGTGGATATAAGTCCATAAGAGGATGTTCGCATCCTTGAAAAGAAAATGATGATGTATGTCTCAATAGAATCATCTTATTCCTTGTACTATTCCCACTCAAACTCATCAACAATTGTTTTTTGTTCCTATTTATGTGGATGCGAATAATTAATTTTGAATAATCCTATTGGAATCCACATTATCAAATCACTAGAAAAAATTAACAACTTTTCATTTCTCCATCCCATGTATAATTTTACTAATAACTATAAAAAAACATTTGGAATAGTGCATTAAACTGTTAAATGGATTGGATTATTCAACACCTTTTTTGTGAAAACATTTCCCAACTAAAAAAATATATAGTTAATGTAAATAGATAATAAAATGTAAGAATCAAATATATCACTAAACACATTAAAACATTATGGATTAAAAATTTAAAATCATAAATTTTGTAATAGTATTATAGAAAGAAGATATATAGAAGAGTTGATGAAACATATTTTCACAAATATAGATTTTTAATGCTTGTTTCATTTCTATATACTACACCAAAATGATATAAGTTGTTTGAGTATTAA
Organism: Viscum album; assembly: GCA_963277665.1. Classification (NCBI taxonomy): domain Eukaryota; kingdom Viridiplantae; phylum Streptophyta; class Magnoliopsida; order Santalales; family Viscaceae; genus Viscum; species Viscum album. The sequence continues at coordinate 887,879,847 of OY728141.1, forward strand.
TCCATATTAGCCTGAAATATTTAAATTCGAATTTTACATTATCTTAAAAATGACATGACTAGACCCATCTAGGCTCCACCCGGGATGATAGAAAGTCGAGTGTTCCACCCAAAGTCATCAGAATATAGGATGAGGGTTTGAAAAAAGCACCATGTTTCCATATCAAACAACTTTATAAACCTTAGACATGTTCATTCCACAATTAATACATCTTCAATGATTATGATTACAAGAAACACCTATATGATATAAATATATATTCTAAATGGTAGATAATGGATAAATGAATCATTAAACAAAAAATAATACCCTACATTGGAAAATATAACGGAACAATACGTATCAAAAGTCTTTGAATCTGACAGATGATTTCTAGAGAACACTTCACCATTATAATTACTCCAAGATTGGCCCCTAGCTAAAATAAAGACTTTAACCATCATGGATCACCATGATTCATAATTCATCACCATGACACACCAGACATTATCCTTGAAGTAATACCTATTTCACTTCAATCGAGACCATCAGCTATCTTTTCCATCATCATCACACACTCAACATGTGAGGGAACAAATCCTATTCAACTAAGAATACATGAAATACTGAAATCACTTCTATGTCTCTCAATTATCTCTATTGGGTGCCGCATCCCAAAGGTAAAAATTGAGTTCCTAATGGATTCATAATCCTCAAAGAAGTCAAATCCCTCGAGCTCTCCAACATTTATGTTTCGAATTTATACCATAAATGATTACCCCATCATCGAAATACACATGACACCCAAGTTAACACAACAACTTCTCATTCGTAAACATCGATACAATACTTCCATTTGATGAAATTTTTAGGGGAACCCATGCCTTTATCTAGAATAGATCCCAGTTCAGGGGGTATTGACCACTAATGATTGAACCACCAAATACTTTTGTAAAGGATATAATATTAAAAATAAGAATGATCCTCAATGTATCGAAAACAAGAAACCCATGAAACATTTATGGAGTTGTTGTGGAAGACACACACCTCCTCAAAATACATCTTTATCAGGGGATAATTGACCATATATATAAAGGACTCACATCATACTAGAAGAAATATATATCGATGGAGTAACAAACCCTATTCATATCATGTTGTGGACTTACACCTAATCGATATCAATGCAGTAACAAATCCTTGTCGATCTAGATAAAAATAACTACATGTATCTTGGGGGGTACTGAAAGCCATGATGGAAAATAAGGTCCATGGTCCATTTATAGTATACTTACATGGGAGTAGAGGCCCTATAAATGATTTGAAAATATTTGCACAAACCTCATCATCATCCCTACATAGATAAATCCTAATTCTTTTTATCTCTCATTGTAACATATTCATATTGCTGATGAAAAAACATTTGATTTGATCTATGTCGAATGATACATAGGTTCTTTTATTTATTTTCATATAACACATATACAACATGAAAATCATTGAAGTCACGCCACAAAGGTGATAGGTGGGCCACATGGTGAACCTTTTGAGATCCACATAGAATTATGGGTGGTAGGAGTGTAGATATATGTATCCCATGGATGACATGTGTTCTCTCCTTGGTCAGGTTGGCTAGATTATCCTAAATTCTCATGGGCTGCCAAATGGGCTTACACCCTGCATTGAGCTGGCCCAGCTGCATAACCAACACCGACCAACCCATTGTAGTCCTATCGTACCCAATTTACCCTCATGAATAAATACACACAGACAATTAAAATTATTAAATTATTTTTTATAATTTATATTTTAGCACTAAAACACTCGTAATTATATGTCGGCTTATCTCGTGGGTAAACACTACACATCAATATCATTAAATCCATCAAATGGTTTTTCAAAAGGATTCCTACATGGTGTAAGTTTATGATTTTAAATCTGATGTGGTTCTTACACATGAAATCCCAAAAATTGAGACAATTATTTATAAGAAATTTTTTTACTCTTCACAAAACCCTCTCTTTCAAGCTCACATTTTATATCATTGAACTACTGATCCATGATCTCTAAAAATGCATCAAGAATACTAGATGATTACATGTTTTCATGATTTAGATTAGTCTTCTATAAATATTTCCTTGATTGTTAGAGATTTATATTTCTGATTATACGTTTATTTATTCATGGGATGATCTAATTTTTGAAATAAATTTGAATGAATAAAGTAGAAAAAATATATGAGCATAGTATAAAGCATGATGGATAAAATATTAAGAAACTAATATAATACAACTGTGGATTTAAATGTGTTAAACTGTCTATGATGAATATTTTTCATGAGTGTAAAAGCTATGTCCACAATGTGATGACTCTACGGGTTGATACATTTATATGGTTGCGTCTTGTTTTGGACTCTGATGGCTTACAGTTATGTAATGTTTTGAACTATAATAGATTAAGGTTATAACAAGATTTGATGAGGTTATGATGTGATTATGTGGGGATATGGTGGGGGAATGTGGTGAATATGATGTGGTTTTTTTATGAAAATCATATAATGAGGTGATTCACATGGGTTGAGAGCTTAAACATTCTATTTCTAGTTGATATGTTGGTGACATCGGACACATGTTGAGAGTTGGGATTTCTTATTTTTCCAGAATATTTTGTTGGTGGTGATGTTATGGTTGTAATTATTATGTGAAATGATTATGATAATGTTACATTTTTGGATTTTTCTCACATTATTATATATCCCCATAAATTCTAAATTCAATTTCTTACTTATGATATGACATAGTTTGAAATGATTTGGTGATGTGACTAAAGTGGAGATGTGAGTATTGTTTTCCAATTATCTTAATCGCACTATTTATTTGAATTTTTTTTTCAAATAAGTCAATCCCAAATCATTTATTCCACATGGATATATCATAGTACATCGTGTATTCACACCTTCTATGTTTGTTAATTATTCTTCAGGGTAGTCTATGGGATTTTTGAGTTGTTGTTTGAGTAGCGTGTGAAGAATGAAAGACTGATCTTGAGATTTTGGATTTAATTATTTTTGGAATTTTATTCATTGTTTGATGTAATGTGGATAGAAATTGGGTTATGGAAACATTGTTTTTCCTTAATGTGAATCTTTTGCTATTGATTTGCAGTTTTTGTTTTATTATCCTAAGAATGGAGAGGTTAATGCCTTCTATTAATGTGATAAATACTCTTCATCCTGGTTGTAAATACAAAAACTATTTGTGGAAGGATCTATAGGACCATTTATCCACCCTGCCCACCTAGGAGGGGATTTAATGGGAATTGGAAACCGCTAGTTGCACTTCGAAACTCAATTTTCATATAGTTACAATATTATTACTAATCAATTTTAAAACACTTTGAAAAAATATGAATGTACTAACAATAAAAACATAATTCATCTACATAACTCTATATATTATACATTTTTCAATGAATATCATTATTTATAATTAAACATAGCTGATATACAAGTCAAACATAGACGAAATCCCCATATATTCAAGTCATATGTTAAAGGTTGGAAAATTTAAAAAGAGGGAGATATGTAGGGATAATGATTCTCATAATTCTATATATCATTGTAAATTTTTTTGATAGAAACCATGTGTGAACATCATATCACCCTATATGAAGAATCATAAAATCCTTCACTCAGTTTCCATTCAAATTCATAAATTTAGAAATTCATATCATCAATTTAATAATCAATTATGAATGTCTTACAACTCAACCACCATCACCAAAAAATATTCACATGGTTTGTGAAGGAATACTAATTTGATAATAATGAATATAAATGTTCAAACATGCCCTGATAATATAAAACATATGCAATTGTGTCACTTCTAATGATGTGATTCATAAAAAACATATTCCATTCAAGATAAAATTATGCGGTCAGAGAATCTGACAAATATACACAAAGGTTAGTGAGTAACCTTTTTATATGGGATCTAAATTCATGATCTTGTGTATTTGAAATTAGTTTTAGTAATATTAGGGAGAAATTCAATACAATTGGAATAATAACATAATGCATAATAGAACATCAAATAATCAAACATCAAGAAGATATCATGACATCATATAAAAACCCATTGGTATTCATGAAATAGATGTCTAAAGTATGACATCAAATAAAAACTTACTATGTCACACTTAAGATAATTATATTAATAAAACATTAAGAAAATTTAAAATCATCTACATACATGGAACATAACAAACAGAAGAGAAACAATATAATAAAAAAGTTCAATGGTTTTCAGTCCATCCAATTCTTTTTTAAACATCCATGAATCTTTATAACTTTTGATCATGATGTTGTTTCTCCTATGATTTTTCCCTACATAATTATGAATAATTTCTCTAAACTCTTATTAACATACAATAAATATTGGAATTAAGAAGAAAGAAATAACAATGATGTTAACCAGATACTTCTACATTACTTATAAAGAATTTCTCATAGATTCTATCAATATCATGGCTATATATGATATGTGACAATTTATTTCTTGTTAGTAAAATTATACTGAAATACTTTATTAAGTTGTTAATATACAATACTATTCTTAAAAGAGTAATTAAATTCACAACAAATATATATATACATATATATATATTAATAGAAGAATGACATCGTACCATATATTGAAAATTACAATGTAAGAATTAGAAAACATACCATTAAATCTATATTAATACTTATATATTAAAAATTGAACTATGATATTAAGGTGGAATGGCACAAGGCCATATAAAAAATAGTAAAATAGAAAATTACAATACATAATATTAACTAATAAATCCAAACTAATCATATTGAAATTGTGGTATAACATCCACTACAATGATAGACATGTTGGTCCCTTATTAATTTGGGGGACACTAGTCTTTGTTATTTTCATTCTACATATAAAAGTGACAATGGCCTTTCACATCATACTATAAAAAATAATAAATATCGTTTGAAAGAATAAAATAATATAGTTCAATTGAAATGTTTTTTTGTGATTGAAACCCATGAATAACTTCTTTTCAATTAATATAATAAAAAAATAGTCATTATTGTAGGTAATTTGCATCAATTTACATAAAAAATAAACTAATATCTAAAATGATTATACTGTAGAATGAGAGGAATATCAATTTTGGCATCAATCATTTCCTGGAACCACAACCTCATAAATTCTGGCTATAGTTGATTCAGCAGATAATCCAATGATTCCCTCAAAATATAAGATTTATAAATTATTAAAAAAATAATAGGATATTTAAAAAAATTAATGAATAAATATAAAATTAAAATACGTTTGATAATTCTTGGTATAAAAATTACCCGATTAATTACATGTTCCATGCAATTTCATGAAAATCGAAGAAAATATCACGGTTTTCCTTCCCTATATGTACATCTATTATAATCATGAACTTTTTCCAACGCTTTACCATTAACACACATCATCCAAGGGAGGAAATTTCAGTATTTATATCTAATCTGTATATCTGAAGTGATTTCAATATTAAAAAATTGAGCATTGTGTGTTTCCATAAGTCTAAAGTCGCATCTCTCTTATCTGGTTAACAATGCATGATGATAAAACACTTTCTTCAAATTGAAAATGTAAATTATAAAATATTAATTAATATAATAAATTATATTTATTTAGTGTATGCATATGAATCAAATTTTATGTATCTTATCATGTTGTGCATTCACCCACATAATGAATAAAATCACCAATCTCATTCAGAATATCAATCCCCCAGGTCTGAAATAAATTTAGTATCATATTCATAAAATAAATGTAATCATTTTAATTTCTTTTTAATTGGGGTACCAAATATTCACAAACTATTCACATCACCCCACCACACACACATGATCTGCATTAATATCTCTATGAAAATGATTCGTCATGTTTTTTTAGAAACATCACACAATTTATGATATCTCTGCAACATATAATAAGTAATAAAAACCTATTAGAAAATTAAATATTTCAAATAAATGTAATATTTTATTAATAACATTATGATAAAATCAAACTCACTAAAAAATAGTTTTTATCTTTTCATTACAAAGACCATCTGAATAATCATCATATTAAAAAATTATATTCTTTTTAAACCACTCTATAAGAGTACAGTCAAAAGATTCGGAGATGATATGAAATTCTGAACTACCATGATTGGAAACATTTCATAACATTCTAAGAATGTATTGAATTGTTACCTCCATTGAATACTTAAACCATAAGATTGAATCTGGAATTTTAATTAGTACATATTTTGTTATTGTTTCATATACATCAAATGTGTCATAAAAAAGTTTGTTCCCATTTTGACGGTCTTGTACCTATTTCATCTAACAACATGCTCCAAAATTGTACACAAAAAAACTTAATCAGTATAAATTTTTTGGATAATTAAGAATAAGAGAATTTAAAAAAGTTTATAAATACGCACAATCATCAACTAATATAGAAATATTTATTAAAAAACATGTCAATCACATAAAATTAAAATCAATAAACAAAATCAAGGAAATTAAAAATCATCATGTATCAATCATGGAGTAATAAATGTTTCCATTTCTAATGATATCATATCGATTAACAACATCTCATTCATGAAAATAAAAACACCGTTCTTGAAACATTTTTTATGGGAAAATAATGAAAATGATTTTCAATATATTGACTAAATGAAGGTGTAGTTATGGATATCACCTTTATGATTCAAACCCTTTCTGAATGATGGTGTACTCATGTTTTATATAAGTAAATAGATTTTTTCAAAATTTTCCATTATTTGTTATAAATATAAATTTATTATCATCGAATATTTATGTTTCCTAATTAATTCATATTTTGTAATTTACTCACATTTTACACCATTAGTTATTTATTTTCTATGTTTTTATATAATACCGAGGAAACGAGTTGAAATAAATTATATAAACGGATTACAAATTATTTTTAAATAATCAAATTATGACTTCATTTGGTAAATTAATTTTTTCAAAGTATCACCGTAGTTTTTTAAATACAATTTTATTGTTTAATGGACTTCTAAATATTAGGAGGTGTTTTTGTAGTCAGTAATGTTGTATAGATTTAGTTGGGGAATGAGTTAGGTATTGTTGAAACTCTAATGAAATGATATATTTTAATGAAAAAACCAATTTATAATGTATAAAAATAATTTTTGAGGATTAAAACCAAATAGGGGTAATGTTTTTTAAGGCCAACTTTTTTTGAAAGGTTTGATTCTTGTGCTTCATGGTACAATATCTTTTTTTGAACATATTCCTTCTAGAATAGAAAATGAAATTTATTTTGTGATTAAAATCAAATTTTAATGTATATTTTTAATTCAATTTTGAAATATGAATAAAAATCGAAATTGAAATTTATAATGTTTTTATGACATGAAATTAATTCATAGATTAAATGAATATTAAAATACCTCCACAAATCCGATTTTTAACACAAATAAATTTATGTGGAAGAATGATAATTAAATACAAAATGTCATAGAGATATATTTAAATATGTATCCACACCATCACATAAACATGTTATGTAAATTATAATGTATAAAAAAATGTTCAATTTATATCCAATAGAATACTTTCATTAATTTGTATTCAATGAAATAAATAAATACTCTAATGTGCATAATTTTTTCAACATCATAACCTGGTTAACTATAATAACATCAACTTAACATGTAGAAAATAACATAAAATTATCCATAAAAACATAATAGAAATGTATAAAATATATAAAGAAAACAAATATTACAGGATTATATAAAGGCCCTGCACAAAATTATGTCATAATGCTAATAAATAGAAGTTTAAAAATCAAATAAAATCACTAAGACATGTCAATTTGTATCCACATAATCACATTAACATGTAGCATGTTGTCTATATATGATATTAATATATTATGTGTATGACAGACACACATTACATATATTTCATCTTCATGTAATGTCTGTTGTATATAAGATATATTGCATACTGTTGGAACTAATATTTTACAAGGAATAATTCTTCATGCTCCCATTGCAATCAATGAATCATCACAAAATGAGCAATATGGAAGGATGCGGATCTCAAGCACCAGGGGCTCGAGGCATGTAGAAAATCCTGATGGATTTCAGGGAATGGGGAGATATCACACTGGTGGATGTCATTGGGTGGTGTGGGGTTTATTCCAGATTGCAGTTGATAGGGGGGACATCACACTGGTAGATATCATCGGGGGATGGGGTTTATTCTAGGATAAAGGCAATATAGAGACGTCACACTGATGGATGTTATTAGGATACGTCACAGTCATGCATGGCGGGGTGTTATAGAAGAAGCGGGGTTTTGCAAAAAAACCATATTTAGATTACCATCACCGTGGAAAACTCTTTCCCACAAGCCCAAATCTTTGCAATTCAAAGTTCTCAATGTGCCTCAACTTCACAGTGGTGTCGACCATGATGAAACCCACGCCATTTCAAACTCCCAATGTTATTGGATGACCTCCCATGACACACCAGTAACCAACATATCTTGGAAATTTAAATCGGTATTTATAGGTCGATTTTGACATGGGTGATAATGATTGATATTTTAGTGGATAATCTAATTGACGAAATCATAAATTTGACCTGAGATATTTTGTGGCGGGACATTAAATCCAAAAGTCAAAACTCCAAAAAAATAGTGAATTTATGTGGAATATATTCCCATCTATGTTCGAGTAACTTGGGAAAATTAAATGAATATTTTCATATTAAAATTCAGAATAATATATTTTATTGTATATTCAAAAACACAATTCCTAATTCACATAGATATTTGAATAAATATTTTAAAACATTAATAATTATTAATTTAATATTATTTATTCGTCTCTAGTATTTATAATTTTTTAATATATAAATATATATATAGTAATTATTAATATGTGTTCATTTTATATTTTTTATATTGAATTTATTTTTTAATGTTTAATTATACATTTTTATTCATTAGAATTTAATAATTTTTAAATTATTATCAATTGAATTAATATTATTTATTTATTTATTAATATTTTTTTGGATTATAAATTTAGTAAGTCATTTTTTGTTTTTTAAAATTTATAAATGCAATTTAAAATACTTATTGATTTTTATAATTTTTAAAATTTACTGATCAGTATTTTTCATTACTTTGAAATTTTCTTTAATTTATAAAATCTATTTTATTTACTCATAAGACTGATTGTAGATATTTGGAAGTGTGATATTAAATCCAAAATTCAAAACTCCTAAAAAAATTGAATATTTATGTGGCACATATTCACATTTATGTGGGTGTAACTTGAGATAATTAAATGCTTATTTTCCTATTGATACCATGAATATTGTTTTTGTTTCTATATCCAAACATTTAATTAAAAATTCACATGGATATTTGAATAAATTTTTTAATACTTTAATAATTATTAATTTAATATTATTTATTAATATTTTTAAATTATACATTTTTAAATTGTTTGATATATATATTCCTTATTGTAACGTGTTCATTTAATATAATTGCAGTGCATTCAATTTTTTTAATATTAATTTATAAATTTTTATTCATTGATATATATTATTTTAAAAAATATTGTAAATTACATAAATAATATAAATTTATTTATTAATATTTTTTTCAGTTTAGAACATTTGAAAAATATTATTTCTATTTTAAAAATTTTTAATGCAGTTTTTGATGTGAATTCAATTTTTTCATTTTTGAAATTTATATGATTAATATTATTTATTACTTTTTAAATTTATTGTAATTTATATAATCAAATTTATTTATTCATAATTTATTTATGAGATATTTGGATGTGTGAGATTAAATTCTAATGTCAAAACTCCGACAAAAAAATAGATACTTTATGTGGCATATATTCCCATATATGTGGGAGTAACATCAAATAATTATATGGTTATTTTAATGTTGAAATCCAGAATAATGTTTTTGGTTTTTTGTTCAAAAACATAATTGCCAATTCGCATAGAGATTTGAATACATTTTATAAAACATTAATAATTATTAATTTAATATAATTCAATCATTTTTAGTATTTATTCATTTTTTAAAAATATGATATTTGTTGATTATTAATATGTTTTCATTTCATAATTTTTTTAGTGCATTTATTTTATATTATTATTTTTTGATTTTTATTTATGGGTATATAATATTTTTAAAATTATTATAAATTACATAAATACTACATATTTATTTTCTAATATTTTTACTGTTTAGAACTTTAGAAATTCATTATTTACTTTTTAAATATATTAAATGAAAATTTTAATATTTATTAATTTTTATCATTTATGAAATTTATATGATGAACATTATTTATTACTTTTTATTTTATTAAATTTTTATAATCATTTATAGTTATTCATATTATTGAGCAGAGATATTTTGAAGTGGGAGATTAAATCCAATAGTTAAAACTCCTAAAAATGATAGAGAATTTATGTGGCATATATTCCCATTTATGTGGGAGTATCATGGGATAATTAAATAATGATTTTCATGTTGAAATCCGAAATAATCTTTTTGATTCAATATTAAATCACCCAAAGCCAATTCACATAGAGAATTGAATTTTTTTTTTAAACATTAATAATTATAAATTTAATATAATTTTTTCATTTTTAGTACTTATACATTTTTAAATTATTTGATATTTATTGATTATTAATATGTATTATTTTAATATTTTTTTAGTGAATTCATTTTTTTTATTTATTTACAAAATTTTATTCGTTGAAATTTAATAATTTTAGAATGATTTTAAATTACATAAATACTATTTTTTTATTTTTAATATAATTTCTGTTTAGAACCTTTAACAATCATTATTTATTTAATTTTTTTAAATTCTAAATGAAACTTTAAATAATTAATAATTTTTAACACTTTGGAAATTATTATGAATAATATTATTTATACCATTTAATATTTTTTTAATTTATATAATCAATTCTAGTTATTCATAATTTTGACTGGAGATATTTGGAAGTTGGATATTAATTCCAAAAGTCCAAACTCCTACAAAAATAATGAATTTATGTTGCATATATTCCTATTTATATCGGATTAACTTGGGAAAATTAAATGACGATTTTCATGTTTAAATCTAGAATAATCTTTTTGTTTCTATATTCAAACACTTAATTTACAATTCCTATGGAGATTAAAATAGATTTTTTCAAAACATTAATAATTATTAATTTAATATTATTTATTCATTTTTATTATTTTTACATTTTTAGATTTTTTTTATTTATTCATTATTAATATGTGTTCATTTAATATTTTTTTAGTGCATTCATTTTTTAATATTTATTTATACATTTTTATTCATTAATATTTAATATATTTAGAATTATTGTAAATTGTATAAATGTAATTTTTTTAATATAATTTATATTTATAACTTTATAAAATTATTATTTATTTCTTTAAAAAATTCAATCAAGTTTTAAATATGTATTCATTTTTAACATTTTTGAAATATATATGATTAATATTATTTATTCATTTATATTTTTATTTTGTTAATTTATATAATCAATTTTATTTATTCATAAGTTTGACCGGATATATTTGGAAGTGTGATATAGAATCAAAAAATCAAAACTCCTATAAAATATAGTGAATTAATGTGGCATATATTCCCACTTATAAGGGGGTAACTTTGGATAGTTAAATGTTGATTTTCATATTGAAATCCAGAATAATTTTTTTCTATTTTTAATCACTTAATTAAAAATTCGCATGGAAGGTAGAATAAATTTTTTAAAACAATAATAATTAATAATTTAATATTATTTCTTTATTTTTTGTATTTATAATTTTTTATATTCTTTTATATTTATTCATTATTAATATGTGTTCATTTAATATTTTGTAGTGCATTCATTTTTTTTATATTTATTTACACATTTTTATTCAATAATATTTAATATTTTTAAAATGATTGTAAATTACATAAATATTATTTATTTATTTTTTAAATATTTTATCTGTTTAGAACTTTACATAGTCTTTATTTATTTTTAAAAAATTTTAATTGCAATTTTTAATATTTATTGATTTTTATCATTTTTGAAATTCAGATGATCAATATTATTTATTCATTTTAAATTTTTTTAAATTTATATAATCAATTTTCATCATACATTTTTTTAACAGTGCATATGAGTAGTGAAGAAACATTAATAAATATTGAAAATTGTAATTGTTAAATCTAATTCATATTGAATTTAATATGTTTGTTTTTCATATTAATGTATATAGTTTTTTTATTTATATAATTATGGATATAATAATTATAAATATAACTATATCGTTTTATTTACTATAATATATTTATTCTGTTATAAAATAAAAAATATTATTTTAAAATATAACATACAATGTTTAAATGCATCTTTTGTAAAATTAAATTTCTATTCATTTATATAATTATTGAAACCTATGAAATATTACATTCAATATTTAAATGTATTTATTATTAGTATTCTTCTTAAATGCTTGTAATTTATATAATTAATTTTTTTCAAATGGTGCGTACACACATCACCCCAACTATATTGGACCACATTTTTTTATGTCACCCCACTTTTTATATTTTCTCACTTCCATTCGATGGAACTGCCAATCCACCTCCAATCCTAGACCACATGATGAGAATTTAATCCCCCCTCCTTACCCCTTTTTTTATTTGGAGGATTGAAGGGAACAAAACCATCATCATTAGATTTAGTTTTACTCGCTTCTTATATCAAAATTCACTTCCATGTCACCATAACCCACCCCCATTGTGTTAGGGAGGAAACATATTGATACCGGGATAAGAACATAGTTTTTTGGATAATATTGTGAGAGTCGTCAACAAAAAATAGAAGTAAAAAAATAAATAGAAGGAAATAAATTGTGACACAGTTTTTAAACATGGAGAATCCATCTAATGTGAAATATTAAAAAACAATGGGGGAACTCTGAAAAATATCACTCATAATCATAGATTATGAAATCAAATTCAACTCCTAAATCATTAAATTAAAATACAACATAGTAAACCTATGTTAAATTCCACACCCTAATACGCTTACATCTTCTCTCTAAAAAATGTCACATGACAAAATATCACCTCTTGGACAACACAGTAGAACACGCGGTGTCATTATGGCACCATCACTCAGTCGTTGAACAACCAAAATTATGGCTACTCATTGCCTCCCACCCACTAAAAAACTCTCACTCACATATCTTATTTCTACAATGCCTTTTCTACTTGAACCGTTAAAATCACCCTTGTTGCATTATTTTTATAAACCCTCGAAATCCCTAAACAACCACTACTGCATATCAACATAAGGGAAACATCAGATTTTATGACAACTAAGAAAAAAGTGCTTAATAAAGCTCACCTTTATCACCGACATCTAAATCCACTGATAATGGTTCCTTTTATTTGGGCTAAAAAAGGACTGATAAATGTATACCCTTTATCATCGCTGTTTTTGGCCCTGATAAAGGGGAGATTTATCAACAGTAATCTTACAATGATAAAAAATATAAAAAATACTTTTTATTAATTTATTTAAAATTATTATATTTATCTCGAAAAATAATGTTTATTTATATAAATTAAATAAAAATACATTTTCGTAATTAATATATAGTTTTTTATAATAAAATTTTTTATAATATGTTAAAAATGAATTTATAAGATTATAGTTAAAAATATATATATATTTAAATAATTATTAAATTAAAATAAATTTTACTAAAAAATAAATATTTTTATTATATTTATAAATATGAATTAATAATTAAAGTAAATATGTTTTAAATATATATTTAAAATATTATTTTTTAATATATATATATATAATTAAATATTCTTTTTTCTATGATCAACTTCGTCAAAAAATATATAACCACATATATATATATATATCATTTGGGGTAAAGAGCCATATTATTAAAAACTATGTAAAAGAAACAAGAACATGAAAGCTAGATGTGATCAATCAAGGGAAAAACCACATCCATGAAATATAGTCTAAAAATTAAGAACATGAAAATATTCATGATCAGAGTCCTCATCATGTGCATCAGCTTCCAACTCTCACAGTGATTTCCTTTGATTGAAGAGCATAGAATAAGTTTCTCTACGATTTTGAGGTTCTAGAGAGAGTCCCGTGGATGACCTGGTGGAAACATTTCATACACAACCTCGTTCACCAACCCAATCTCCCTGGCCACAATTTTTGAATAATTTGTATTTGGAAAAACAGAAACATATTTGGATTACCATCACCAATCACAATTGTGTCCACCATGCCCAAATCGTAGATGTTTCAAGATCTACATGTTCCTGAACATCACAGCGGTGTTTGTCATGAATTTAATACTTCTATTCTTATTATTAGTGTTTTTTGTTTTTTCATGAAAATATTGATATAATATTTATAAATATTTCCATAATTTATTTAGTTTTAAATAATATTTTATTTATAAAATTTATAATATTCTATTAAAATATAACTAACATTGTTTAAATTTATCTTTTATAATATTAAATATTTATTTATTTATGTAATTAATGAACGTCATAAAATATTACATGAAATATTAAAATATTTTTTTATTTTTTATGATTTATATAATTTATATAATTAATATTTTTTTCAAATGGTGTGCACCTGGATCACCCTACAACAATGGACCTACATTTTTTCCCTCACCCCTATCTTTATCTTTTCTCTCATTCATTAGTTGACCATACTAATCCACCTCTACTACTCAACCCCATGATGAAAATGTAATACCCCTCTTCATATATCCTTTATTTTTATATTTATATTTGAAAGGAATACACCCCACTTCATCAAATTTTGTTTTCTTCCCTCAATATAGAAAAATCCCCTTCCCTATCAACATATACTACCTCTATTTTATTGAGAAGGAAACTGATTGATACCGGGATAAAAATTATATGTGATAAAAATATTGTGAGAATCTCCAAAAAAAAATTGAAGAACAAAATTAAATAGAAGGAAATTGATTGAGAAACATTTTTTTAAGAGGAAAAAACCATCCAATGTGAAATATTAAAATCCCATTAGAGAGATGGAGAGAGAATGATTCTCGTATTCCTATATATATCATAGTAAAAATTCATGAAAACACCTTTTTCAACATCATATCACTCTATAAGGACAATTGTAGATGCTTGAACATATTTTCCCTTAAATTGATTCTATAAGGAAATAAAATTAATCAAATTTTTAGTGAAATATGAATATACTGTAATTTCACAACATGTACCATAAAAGCTTCACATTATTTGGTAATGAATATATGTTTTGTGACCATGCAATGAAATGTGAGAAAATGTACTGATAATAGATAACATATTCAATAGTATCACTTGCAAAAATTTGATTCATTCAAAACATATTCCGTTCACAATAAAATATGGTGTCCAGAGAAGGAAAAAAACTGACATAAAGGTTGTAGAGTAGCCTTTTCAAAGGGTATATAAATCCACACTCAATATGTATTTGAATATCATTTCTCTAATATTGGGGAAAAAATAAAACCAGTGGTCACACTAACATATATCATAATAAAGCATCATAAAATCACACATCAACTAAATATTACGATGTCATGTACAAATCTATGGGTATTCATGAAATACATGTTTACAATAAAACATCAATTAAAAAATAACTATATCAGACATTATAAAATTATTTTAACAATGTATTCAAGCATTGGAAATTCATATATATAAAAGGTACATAAAAAAGAAGAGAAACTAATGGATCTAAAAATCCTCAAAGACTTCTAGTCTATTCCCTTCATTTTTATCTACTATGAATCACTAGAACTATTGAACATACTGATGTTTCTATAATGAGTATTCCCTACATAGTTAATCAGAATTTCCATAAACTCTTATGAACATAAAATAAATATTAAAATTATAGGGAATCAATTCACAAAAATGTAACAATAGGTTTCTATACTACATGTAAGGAATGGATCATAGATTGTGAAAATAACACGACCTTATATTATGTTTAGCAAGGTATTTTTTATGAATAAAATTATTCAAAAATTCTTATGTAATGTGTTAATATTCAATATTTTTTAATAGATAAATTAAAAGTACAAAAATTAAATATAATTCAAATGTGGAATGACATGGGATCGCCTATTAATAATTAGTATGTATGCATTAGAAAACACCCCATTATATCTATAATTTGTTTTATAGATAAACATTTTCACATTGATTTTAAGGTGGAATGACACAAGAATGTTCGCTAAAAGTTCAATAAGAATGTTATCCTAAAATGAAACATCGATAATTCAATATAATTCAAATGTGTATCTAGAAGACAAGATTTGGACAACTCACAGAATTAATAAAATCCATTACAATGAACATAAAACCATTTCACTTACCACAGTCAAATGAATCAAGTAATTATTTTAAACAAATTTTTTTGGGACAAATGCGATGTTTTGAAATTAGGAAAATGTTTTTCTTAAATGAGAAAAACTCATGGAATGATTCAGTACATCATATTGTCTAGTTAATCATAAAAAAACTTTTAATAAGTGTTAAATAACATTCACTACAATGAAACTCATGTGTGTCCCTTATTAATTTAGTGTCCATTAGACATTGATATTGTCTTCCTAAAATTACAAGTGATTGTGGGTTTATCACATCATACTATAAAAAATAATAAATATAAACCAAAATAATAAAATAATAAGATTTATTAGAAATGTATTTTTCCAGTTTTTGAGTGCCCAGAATGACATCATTTTGCTTAATATCGTAAAAATAGTAATTAATGATTAATGTAATATATATAAGTTTACATTAAAAAAACAAAATATAGCTAAAACTATATTATCATTAAACTCATGGTTTATCAATTTCGATATCAACCATTGCCTGAAACCACACCATCATGAATAATGGTTGTAGTGGATTTAACTTATGCTTCTACAAATCTATCGAAATCAAATATTTTATAATTCTGAAAAGAATATCAAGTAGATTTATAATGAATGGAAAAAATTAATAGACAAATAAAATAATATTGATAAATCATAGTCTAATAATCACCTAAGAATATTCTTGTTCAACACAATATCTTGAAAATTTATGAAACACATGTTTTTTTGTCCCTGTATGTATGTACATTATAATCACAAACATTTTGGAAAGCATTAACATTAACACACATTTTCCAAGGGAGGAAATTTCTATATCTATATTTATGATGGATAGAGATGGAGATATTGACTATATAAAATTTGGTCATTTTGTGCTAACATACGTTTAAAATCATATCTCTCTTTTCTAGTGAATAATGTTATAGGATTCAAATATTGATTTAAATATAACCTAAAATTTATAAAATATTAATTAATAAAAGTAATCAAATTTAATAAATGTGTACATATGGAAAAATTATGTATCTTACCATGTGGGTAATTTATCAATGTATTCAATAAATGAATATAGTAATCTAGAATTTTAATCCCACGGTTTATAAATAACTAGAGTTTTATATTTTGAAAACAAATTATATCATTTTTAGGATATTTGAAATTTGGGAACTAAATATTCACAAACTTTTATTGACCCCCACCACACACACTTGATCCGAAATAAGTTCTCAATGATAATGATTAATCTTGTTTTTAATAAGAAAAAACCACTTATGATATCATTTCACCATATAATAAGTCATACAAACCAATTAGATAATTCAATATCTCATATAAATGTAATATTTTACTAATTAAATCAATAAAAACTCATACCCACTGAAGGATTATTTCTAATTTTTCACTCAATAGACCACTTGAATTATAATAATAATATATTATCTTATTTATTTAAAATGACTCAATAATGGTGCAATCAAAAGACTCAGGGAAAAGATGCAATTATAAACTATTTTTGTTGTCAGCATTGCGATGAATTCATAAAATGTATTAATATGTGACATCCATTTAAATCATATATTGGTAGGAGGAATCTTGAATTTTTGGTAGTAAAGATATTTTTATATTAAAAAATCCATCAACTATGATAGAAAAAAAATTATCCCCATTTGGATGGTCTTGTACATATTATATCATAACAAAGTTCTCTTGGATTGCACACACACACAGTAAATCTAAAAGATGTAGAGAATGAAGAAAATTATAATTTTAATAAACCATAAATAGACAAAACCATCTACTAATATAGAAACATTTATTAAAAATGTCACACAAATAGAATTAAAATAATAAAATCAAATTAATAAAATTAAAAAACATTAGATCTTAATAATTGATTAATGAATGCTAATTTTTATAATAATATCATTTCGAATAAAAACATCTCATATTGGAAAGAAAAAAAAAATTTTCCAAAAATATTTTGTGGGAAACGAATGATTTTTTTTAAAATATTGAATAAATGATATCGTTGATATGGACATATGATTTTTGATACAAACCCAATCTGAATGATAGTTTCAATATTTTTTATATAAAATAAACTATTTTTCCTCTTTTTTAATTATATTTTGTAAATATTAATATTTTTCGTAAATATTATCATTGTGTAATTTACTCACATTTTACCATGTTTCATTTTTATTTTCTAAATTTAAATATATTACTAATTGAATTACATGAAATAAATTATTTAAAAGTGTTATATATGATATTTTATTAATCAACGGATGAATCCCATTGTTAAAATAATTTTTTTCATATTATCCCCAAGGTTATTATTGTACAATTTCACTGTTTCTGGGACTTATAAATTTGGGTAGATATTTTTTTTATTATAAATTCCTTATTGATTAACATTTAGGAATGAGTTGGGAATTTTTGAAACCCTTATTTAATGATATATATTAATTAAAAAAAATGTGTATAGTGCAAAAAACCCCATTTTAGAGGATTAAAACCAAGTTGGGTAAATGTTTATTAAGCACATGTTTTTTAGAAGGTATGGTGTTTTTTTTTCGTGGTAAAATTTATTTTATTAAACATATATCTGTTATAAATTAATAATGAATTTTTTTTATTAAAATGAAAATTGAAAAAAAAATATGTTTAAATTAAATTTTAAAATATGAATAAAAATTTAATTTTAATTTAATATTTTTGATATGATATATAATGAATTATTAAGTTATAAAAGTATTTTAATCCCTACACAAATGTGATTTATAACAATAATAAATTGAATTACAAAAAATAAAATCAAATAGAAAAAATTTTAAAGAGATATTTCAATATGTATCCACACAATAATTCAAACACGTTAGGTGAATTATATATATATATATGTTCAATATATATATATATTAGAAATTGTGTTTTATATTAATATATTTTATATTATGTACACATTATTTGTTTTATGTTCATTCAATAATAAAATGAATTATATTATTTTAAAAAATTTATAGACAATATGTTGAATTAAAATTTAAGAAATACAATTTTTAAGGTAAATTCAATGAAATAGATAAATACTCCAATGGGAATCATTTTTTCAAAACCATAACTGGGTTAGCTTGAGTTATCAGATATTAATATTCCTAATAGTACATAAAATTATCCTTTCCAAAAAAATAAAACAATTGAAAACATATAATGAAATATTATGTTACAAAAATATCTAAAATCTCTACATAAAATTAAGTCACAATTCTAATAAATATAATTCTAAAAAATCAAATCACATATTATAAAAATCCTTGATATATTTCAATTTATAACCATATAACCACATTAAAATCTTATCTGTAGTATGTATATTATATTAATATTTTATTGTTGGAATTGAGGCCTTTAATAGCTAGAAATGAAGTCTATATTGAGTTTTCAAATCCATACTAGGATGATCAGGGATTTTTCTTGGAAAATGATATTATGGTTTAATCTAAAAACAGCAATGAAGATTTCATGATTAGATGTATGTTGCACACAATTTATGTTTCAAGATCATCTCATCAAAATATAAAAAACAAATTAATCATGCAAATGATGTAATTCTGTGTGAAAGAAAGATTATGTATCAAAATGTATTATAGGAAAATTAAATTGTCCAGAATAATCATTCAATAAAAATATTATGTCAAACCAGAGTTTTGTGTGACTGTTGTTTTTATATAGACACTTCAAAATATGTCAAATAATTGAGGTGCATTAATAAGATGATATTGAATGAAGGTGAATTACATAACATAGTCAGCATCATTTTTAGAAATGTGTGCATGGGTGTTGATGTGCATGGAACATCTAATCATGTATTTTCATTTCTAAAAATATTTGGCTACCCCATTTAATACATAGAACATTTTTTCAAAGAAAATATGGTGTCTCTGTTGTGAGTAAGTGTTGTGTGAAAAATAATTAGACATATAAAATTGTCGTCACAAAATATTCCTTATGTCTATATAGTCATAGTTAAACACATGGTGTGGTGCTGTGAAAGATAAAGGGCTACATGAAAGAAACTTCTCATGAGAAAACTAAAACATGCTCATAATAATATGTGTTATGTAAAAGATATAAGTTGATCTTGTATTATATTTTCAATATCTAGTTTGTTTGATCAGTCCATTCATGTTCATTAATTTAGGTAATGGATGCAAACAGAGTCTCATATATGACCCATAGAAGCACTTTAATACTAAACTACTGATGTGACCTTCAAGCATATAAACTAAGAAAAAAATCCCTTTTAGCAATGAGCTAGGGGAATTCGATTGAATTATAATGCGGCATGCATTGTTCCATCCATGAAATATTGTGAAGGCGGTGTTCTGAGAAAAAATTTAATCTTTTTGAACACTTGTATTCCACAACTACTAAATATTAGAGGATTTATATATAATAAAAAAACTGTTAGTGTATTATACTTGGACTAGCCCTTAGTGGTGAACCGGGTAAAACTACATTGTTTTCCTCTAAATTTTAATGGTTTAATTGTTTCACATTACCATCAGATAGGTTTAAAAAGTTCCTACCAACACGGGAACATGATCTGTCA
This sequence comes from Viscum album, assembly GCA_963277665.1. Lineage (NCBI taxonomy): Eukaryota > Viridiplantae > Streptophyta > Magnoliopsida > Santalales > Viscaceae > Viscum > Viscum album. The sequence goes on from OY728141.1 coordinate 887,901,047, forward strand.
CTCATTAAGAAAAACATAACACCATCATTCACCTTCCCCTATCTGGGTGTTATGGGGTCCTTCATGTATTATCAAAGCCTATATATGTCTATAATAAAATAGTTTCACTTCATTTTTCTTGTAAAATTTAATTAATGTTAAGAGAGACCCTCTCTTCGATGGAAGAACCATATAGATATGGAATAATAGGATGTTATATCAACTAATATCTATTGTAATTTATTTTGTCTCCCCCACAAGATAGGGGATTAAGGACACTGATGCAATAGTATTGTCTATGGAAAATTCAAAATGGAAATGGTTGATGCATTTGCTAAAGCACAGAATACCCTCACAACTTATCATTCTGATAAAATCTATCAAAAGGTGATCTGTTTACGTTATCCTATTCTATGTGGGAAATGATGAAAAATATATATGAAGGTGAAAACAGAGTGATGGAAGTGAAACTCCGTGTTTTAAACAATCAATTGTTGATCTGATGATGAGATCAGATTAAAATGGAAATAGTTTCTTTAATCACATTATTATGTTTGTTGGAGATATTAGTGGACTAGGGGAATAAATTATGTACATTTATATTATTAATAAAATCATAAAAAGGCTTCCTCCTCTTTATAATACAAAGTATCCATTCCATGAGGATAGGGATCTTTCTAAACGTTCTCTAGATGATATACTAAGTATCCAGCTTGAATATGAAATGAGAGTTAAACTAGTAGATGAAAAAAGTCATGTGAGTAAATAAATTTCTTCAAGGATGTGAAAAATGATATTTATACAGATTTTATTGATGAATATGATAAGTAAGATAAAATTGTTTCTCTCTTGGCAAGGAAATTAAGGAGAGGAAAAAAGACAATTTGAGTGAATGCAACATCTGGCCTATTTACGTTAGGGTAGAGTTGGACACATTGTGTCTCTGTGCTCTGGGAAGTATGTTAATGATGAAAGGAAATTTGAAACATGAGGAATCCTGAGAAAATTTTTACTGAAAAAATGAGGCTTCAAATATAAAATTAATTTAAAAAGAAATTTTTTTACTATACAGAAGATGATAAGAATGATGAGTTTTTTGATGATGAATAACCAGATTTAAAATCTAGAACTCATGCATACATTATGGATACTATTGATAATCTTGAACAATGAAATTGTAATTCTCTATAAAATAGGTTGACTTCTGCTTCCTATCTCATGTTGGAACTTGTGGATTCTCTTGGTATGATTAAAGATCAAAGAATAAAAATGAAAATTAGGGAGATGTTTTGGAAGAATCGTCAGAATATATTGATCATATTGAATCCAAAATTTATCAAATAGAAGAAATAAAATAAAAAAATTAAACAACATTTGAATGATCTGAATATATGGTTTGATTGATGATCAATATTTAATAATATGGAAAGGTCTTCAATGAACATACATCCAAATTGATGGTGGAGTTCAAGATAGTTTAGGGACAATACTAAGAAGTTGTTTCACTAAAAATTAAAATTAAACATATGTAATATTCCATAGAAACAAAAAAAAATTATAGTCTGATTATTCATATATCAAAATATGTTAATAAGTTATAAGAGTGGTTATGAAGGATTAGGGAAGGCTTTGAATGATATGATATCCATATATATGTGTAAATGTGAATTTTAAGTGATGTTGAATCATCAAAGGCTATAAAAAATATGATCTAAAAAATATGGAATAAAAAAATGATGAATATATTATGGAGACACCCCTTTTTAGAAAAAAGTGAGAAACAAATCAAACAGAGAGGAGAGCATTAAATTATTCCCATGTACCAAAAAATGGTGCATGTGCACAGCACCTTAATTGCATTCGACAAACCTATTCTCATTCATCCCCCTATTAGTATTTTTTCTCTCCATTTAGTTATATATAATGATACACCTCCAATCCCAGACCCCATGATGATAAGATCATCCCCCTCTTCATAGACCCTTAGTTTAATATAATGATTTGAAATTAATATGTCCATAATCAAAAGATTTTGATCTCCTCCATCTATTGACATAAATTACCTTCCTTGTCACCATAACCCACCCCCATTATATTGGGAAGGAAAAAATATATACTGGGATAAAAATTAACATGATATAATTTTTTTTTAGAACATCAGATGAAAAATATAAGCACAAAAAAACCATATAAAATTGAGACGTGGTTTTTTAATTTGGAAAACCCCTCTAATGATAAAGACTAAAAAGCCACATGGGAACAACAAACAATTATAATAAAAACAATAATGTAAAAAATCTAATTAAATGCCTAAAAAAGTGAATTGGAAATACATTATATATAATAATTGTTCAAGAAAACACCCTAATACGCTTCCATATTCTCTCTAAAAAATTCTTGGGAAAAAATGTCACATATCTGAGGTAAAAACAATAACATGGTGTCATTGTGTCCCCTTTTATAAGCCGTTAAACAACCCGATTTGGGTCCCCTCCTTTCTTCCCACCCCATAAAATAATGTTTTTTACATATCCTCTTTCTTTAATTTCTTTTTTTGATACACCTTCAAAATCACCCATGTTGCTTCCTTTTTATAAGCACTCTAAAGCCCTAAACAACACATGTGTGTAATAATTTAAATTAAAAAATATAACCATTGGATAACAAAAATATCCCCTAATTTTTAAAACATGTGATTCCATTGGGATATTTGAATATTTTAATCCCCTAAAAATCATTGTTATTTATGATTTAACCTACTCAAGAAAAAAATGAAAAATAGGATGCACATATAAATCTCCTCCTTCATCCAAACAATGAATGGAAAAAATTTAAATAAACTATATTGTAATGAAAACCTAACTGTTTCAAACCAACTATAATCCACTATAAAAAAATGGAAAGTGGTCATTTAGAGCCCTAATGAAAACTTCATAGCTCCCAAAACTAAAAAAAATCCAAACACCAATTCCTTCATAATAACTATTTTTTCAATGCCCTATTGAAGAAGACTAGAACCAACACTTGGATACCCAATAATATTGATCGCCTCAAAATAAGGATTACATATCGAAATCAAATTATCCTTCTTCTCAACACCCTCTGAGTAATGTTTAAATGTCAGCACATCATCATGATGTTTGATTTTTATATCCTCATCACTAGTTAAATTTACATAAGAAAAAGAATAACTTGTCAGATCTAATACAGCATACCATTCATGATTCAACATGAAATCTTTCAACATATATTTTTATAGTCTTTTATTCATGAACAATGATTACCTATGCCAAAAAACTAATGAGTTTTTCTTTGTAACTACATTCATTACTTCATTACACACCTTTACATATATCCTGTTAAGTGTGTCAACCATATTTCATGAAACATATACCTTAAATACGATAGATAAAGATTGTATTACATTTCTAAAAGAACTCTTCAACCAAATATTAGAATGAGTACACTTAGATAAAAAAATTGGTGTGTACATAGAATGTGTCACACATCCCTCAAGAATAGCGTATAACCTTCATTTGATGTGATAAAATATCACAAACAAAAATGATCCCAACATATTCTCAATTACACATATTTAATATACCAATGTAACCATCTTTTTATGTATAAAATAGTTCCCTCATTGGTGTCATATGGTAAGAAGCTGGTGAAATAATCAACCCTTCATTGTAATGATCTGGCCTTTGATAATCAAATCCAACTAAATGTATATCACCCTCACCCTATATAAGAATTATGATGGTATCCTAATATTTTTTTCATGTGCCTTATTTTCATCATTAATATTTTTCATTGTTTAGCGGTTTCTATACAGACCTGAAGAACAACACCATTGGTCTATCACTGAGACTCATTCAATAACAATGATGAAATAACATCATCCAACATCAAATTAAATGTGCTAAATTGAAATTTTGTGACAATATTATTATTATAATCTTGTATCAACCCCATTAAAAGAAAATATTTCTCTTATTATTCTATTTCAATAGGTATCGTGCTATCCTTATCATCAATATCGACCATCACCAAAGAAATCTCCATCAACAGTTTTGTGAACTCATCAAATGGTTACCCAAATATCCATTCTCTAATATTAATAAGAAATATAGTAAATTTTTGATACACTTATGTGGAATATCGACTTTCATGTAGTGCTTTCAAACTATAAATTTACAATTTACTCAAACTGCAAAACTATTATTGCATATGATAGAGGATGTAGGGGGTCGATCCCACATAGAGAAGGGAACACATCGATGAATTTTGACCGATGGTTGGTTAATACTAATTTTAATTATTTAATTAAATTAATTTAAGAATTAAAATTATGTAAAAAAATTAAATTATAAAATAATATAGGGGTACCAGTTTCCTAGGGTGATGTTAATAAATAGATTAATTCCCCCTTACATATAAAATAAAATGATTAAATAGCTTCGTAACCATTCAATTTAATTAATAGAAAAATGATACATCCAAATCAATATACCATTGCTTCTCAATTCATTATATTATAAAAAATAAAAATAAATAAATCGCACAATGAAAATTTCGGATCTCTTTATTCATCATAATAGATAGGGGTTGTTGAATGTTGCAACCATATCGTGGTAACCATGGATCATAGAATGTTGATGTCAAAGGGTATTCGTGTTATGTTTTGATGTGAAATCATATCAACAGATGTCTTCATCCTCAAACATGTAATGAAAAAATGCCTTTATGGGATGACATCATACAAGAATTTATTGGAAAAAAAACTTATGGAGCACTTTCTATGGAAAATTGGATATATTAACCATGTTAAGATTGCGAAGGAATAATTGAAGAAGTTGGATTACCTTAGTATGCTAAATAAATTAATTTATTTTGAATTATAATCCATTGAGTACAACATGTATGTCCCGAATGGAAATCATGTTCATGTAATACATGATATCATCCTCGATGAGGTAGCATATTAGGATTGCAGTTTTGATTAATTAAATATGTGTTGAGTAGTGAGCAGTCATTCACCATTGAGAACACTAAGATATATATACCATAGATAGTGGATAATGAAAAACACTGTTGGATACTAGAGATCACCACCCAAACCCACTAGCGTGTTCTCTACAGACACTGTAACATGAGACATGATTGAGTTAATTCCCATGCCATATGATGAAGTGGGTTTTTATATGACACCATCAAACAAGTTGGAAGCACCAGATGCCAGAAAAAACAACACCCACATAGATTTAACACCATCAAAAACATTATCTAGATGACTACACAACATGGGATTGGATTGCGCATAATCAACTATGAAAATCATTCCCTTCACTACAACCAATGAGTGAAACTCTTTCAGCAATGCAGATCATCACCGATGATAGTACCAAACAATGTTTGTGGATTAACTATTGAAATCATCATCTACGGTAGTGAGGGAGAAGGAGAATATGGAATTGAGTATGTTGTTCAACATAGAATTCATGATAACAAACATAGTAATTTGAGAAGTAATTAATTCAATTCAATGTCCAATTCTATATATATATCCACTATGACAATATATGTTGATACCCTAGCCACAAAGACCACCTTCCTACCAGCCACATTCTTTGTGGTGAGGTTTTGGAATGCGATGAGGACTCGAGGGATTAGTAGTTTGAAGAAACTCTGATGAATTCACATAGACGCACCAAATTTCTTGTATTGTAACTAAAAATAGATTTTTTTGAGACCTGGTGAACTTGATTGTAATTTGGGGATGACATTATTGACTATTTTTAATTGGTGATTAATTTCACCAGTTTTTTCCTTACCCACAGTATTTCTCCTCATATATTTTTATTTTTATGGCTCAATTGGGTTTCACAACATTAAGGCTCCTACGTAGTTTTTAAAGATTGTGTAAATAGATCTATATTTTTTTATTTGTATAATTAATTGGAAACTGCCTAGAAAAAATCCCTTCTAGTGGTGCACAAAAACATTTCTTGTGTTATTATTATTTCCAACATCTATTATTCTTGTCTGTATTAATTGGTATTCGCTAGTTGGATATTTCCAACGCATACCATTAAATCATATATCAATATTGATATCAATTGGATGCATATTAGTGGTGAACACTATAATGCAAGGATTTTGATTATTAGTTACATTAAATATTTTTCTAATATTACATATCCAAATTGTATTCAGTCAACAAGCATGGTATTATTTCTCCTATAATGAGTAAATTTCATGTGTATACACACCACATATGAAGAATACATATACATATTTAATATAAATTGTATAACCGCGCAACATATACTTTTCTTAATAACATTTATCTGTTGTACAAATTATCATACAATATTCCTAGATATTCCAGTCATTGATTTCAACATCCAACACACATCTATGGAGCATATATTACAAATAAAATTAACTGGGATCCAATAAAACCACCATGATCGGGAAAGTATGTGAATAAATTATGTTTTATACTATAAAAAATATGTTTCATTCTTCATTATATTACATCAATTATTAAATGAAAATTATATGATTCACTCATTATCAATTGATCGGTATATATTTTTATCTTTATTCAATTAAATCATGTTTAACTAAAAAGTATAAATTTCGTTCTTCATTAAAAAAAATTGTATTTTTCTTCACTTTAATTACTTTCTTATGTTTGGTGAAACTTCATGTGATAACTTTTGAGAATCTGAAATCATTAACACATCTACCCCAACTAGAAAAACTATGGTACAATCATCTCACATTTTTTTTGAATTAGAATGGTTTAATATTGTTAGATTGGTGAAGCTTGATGTTTTTATTGTGTTGGTTCATTCCTTGTGACTCATACTATGCATGAAAATATAGTGGTTCAAGCACCATGTTGAGATCATTAGGGTTTATAGGGGGATTCACCACTACACTAAGGCTTTGGTGTCCATAGTCCCTTGTCCCAATGGTTGGAAAACATTATCAAATCAAACTGGCTATGGTAGAGAAGACCAAGTGATATCAATATGGAACTGTAGATGTGTGAACTTTAGCAAAACCATAGAAGTAGCCCAGAATTTTGAGATTGCTATATTGTAGCCCTATAGACTACTTTACACCAGCAACTGAATCATCTAGGACCTGGTTGGTCATAACACTTTTTCATTAAGGACTTCTAGTGACCACTTACTATAGCCCAGTGGACTAACTGTGTAGTTGGTGGAACAATGTTTCGTCCTCCTTTTTATCACATTTTTTGTAGATTTTTATATATTTTAACACTATGATATTCTCTATTTATTTATGATCCCGAGTCATAGTGATATTCTTCATATCCAAGGAAATATGTGTTGTTACCGAACAATGTAAATAATTGTCCCTTGTGATATATTCTTCTCATTCTTTTATTACTCTTTTATTTTATTTTTTCTTCATCTAGAAAACTATTATGTAACCTGTACTCTAGGTGATTCTTTAGAAATTACCATTACCACTATTCAACATGTATGTACACACTAGAATATTATATGCACAAATAGATGAAATTCATATTCATACCCTTCAAAGTGGATTATTATTCAATACATTGAATTATGAAATAATCTTCGATATTGATATAAAATTTTTGACACTATTCTATATGATATGTAATATTTATACTATGAAAAATTTACTTGTAACATACAAAGACACTTGAAACATGTGATATTGATAGAAAATTTCACACATTACAATCAATGTGAAAAATAAACTATTAAATTCATCATTTTATTTCAAAACAAAAATAATCTATTTATGAGTTCAATCAACCATATAAATAAGAGGATGCACATTATGATAAATAAATACCAAAAACAACATGTTCTAAATTTTATGCATATATTAGTAAAAATAATAAAAAATACAATGAAACAACACATTGATTTTTTGATCATAATAAGGAGTATAAAGTTAAAAATGTTGATACTAAATTCAATAAATAAACTAGTAAGAGATTGTATTTATAATGAGTTTTATGTGGACTTATATTCTCTTGAAAATACTATTATTTCCATTATTATAATGATGATGTTAGACAATTATTTTATCAAATAACATTGAACCTATAAAACCTTCTCATTTCCATAGGCTTTTCATTTCTAATAATGGAACATGAATTGAGCATACAATGATCAAAAAAATCATTTCCTTAAAATGTCATATGAATGCCTTTGAGATATAGTGCTTCCCAAGACTAACAGTCTATTACTGTCACTTTTTCTATGATTTTTCAAGAATCATTTTTTGTATGATGACATTGAATAGAAAGAGTGTTCCATCAAAATGAAATAATGACCATCAAAAATAAATTCAAGATTTTATAACCCAACATATTTCTCCACATATCCTAATCTTACTAGATCCAAGGAAGTGTTATGTCATGTATAATGATTCATCTAGATCGGGATTGTGTTGTATTATTATACAGAGAGACCATGTCATAGCCTAAGAAACAAAACAGTTGATGAGGCATGAAACGAATTATCCAACTCACAATTGTGGTGGCCTGTGGATTAAAAATAGGACACTACAATTTCCTTGATGTAAATCTTAATATATTCATCGATCATAAATACTTGATGAACATATTTTCACATAGGTACATGAACCTCAAGAAATGAAATTCGATGAAAATGAATATGTATATAAAATTAGGAAATGGAATTCAGTGGCTAATTCTTTGTGCCAAAAATTGTATAACGAAGTAATTGGAGAGGATCGTGACCAGAGATTCTCGAAAATCATACACCCCTAAGGAAGGGAATTCAATTTAATATGATGGAACCCTTTTTTGGGATTATAGAAATGCACTAAACTCCCTAAAGAATACTATTGTATTCTACTATAACATGGTTTTTTGTGGTTATACATTGTGTTTTTCCTTACTTTTTAGGATTATCTATTTTCAATGTTCCTAAGTATAAATTTTTCTTACTTTTAATTTTATGTTGGAACATTTAGTAGATAAATTTTATTAATAATATACTATTTTTTTCACCTTGTTGTTATATTCCATTTTCTTATTGGTTAATAATAAATTAATAATCAAAATAACTTGTTCATTGGTTGATGTTTTTCAGTTTTCAAAATATATTTTTATGTTACATTCGCAACCATTCAATTTTCTGTACCGAGTATTAAGACCATGGATATACTCTTGGAAGAAATCCTTGATCACAAAACACATTAAAACATTATAGATTAAGAATGTAAAATTATCTTTTATTTAACAGTTTTATAGAAAAAAAAATTTATAGCAGTGTTCATAAAACATATTTTTATATGTATATACTTGTTAATGTTTGTTTAATTTCTCGATCCTCTGCTAAAATGATAAAATATTTTTGTGGAGTAATAAATAGTATTCTTGAACAGTTTACAAATGAATTTTACATGACATTAAAAATGGCGCGACATGAAAAAACGAGGCATAACCCTGGAAGATTTTAAGCTGATCGTGCCTCCCAATGTCTTCCACTAATATGTCGAGGGATGTTTACTAGAACCATGATGTCAAATCACACAACATGATAGACCGTATCATATTTCATTATACAATAAACACATCTTCAATACATAAGATAACAACAAAATCCATTATAATATGCATATATAGTCAACTAAATGGTACACAATTCATGAATGACACATTAAGAACAAATTCAACCTCAAATGGGTAAATATAATGGAACTATACATTAGAGAAGTCCCCAAACCTGACATATGAGAGATTCAAGAGAACTCCTCCCCATTGTGAGTAATCATTGATTGGTCTCCATCTGAAAAAATACAACCACCATCATGGACTTCCATGCTCCAAAATATGTCACCAAGAAACATAAGGTGTTAACTTGGAAGTAATACCTATTGTCCTACTAACGACACCATCATCTATCTTGTGCATCATAAAAAAAACAATACATGCGGGGAACAAGGCTTATGAAACATTGAATACTCTATATAATGAAATTTCTAATATGAATGACATTAATATACATACTGTTCATTGTGTCTTAATCGTAAAAATGGAGTTTCTAAGGAGTCAACAAACATGATGTAGTCTAATCACTCAACCTATTCAACTTTCATGTTTCTACTATATACCATAAACAATTACCCATTCATTTATGTACAGATTTCATTTTAGGGAATACAACACCCAATTATTTGGAACCATTTATATAGTTATTCAATTCTAGAAACTCATAAGAGAATCCATGACATTATAGGGAATATATACATATTAAAGGGGTACTAAACCCTTCTTTTAGAACGACACATGTGTGTTGTAAAATTGATAATTCCTAAAATATGAATAAGACCCTAATCAATATAAGACAACAATAGGATAAATGAGAATGAACCACTACAAATTTTAAGTTCCCAAAACAAACAACCAATGAAACCATTAAGGAATTATAGTGGGAGAGAAACACATATTTGGAAGAAACCTCAATCCACGGAGTATTCAACATATGTATATAGGAATCGCACCTCACTAGAAGGCACCTCAGATGAGGGAAAATTGAAGCCTATTCATATCATGTGTTAGGCCTATACCTAATCATCACTTTTGTAGTACTAAACCCATGTTGATCTAGAGGAACCATTCCCCAAATTCCTGGGATGGGTAATGAAATCCATGATGGAAATTAGGGGCCCCATTTCCTTTCATAGAATACATACATGGGATTATTATCCATTCGAATGCTTTGAATATCATGCCACAAGTCCCATCATCATCTTTAAAAATCTAATTCCTAAAAACTAAAAATATTTTATTGAAAATGATCTATTTTGGATTATCAAAAAACATCAATCATGATATGTTTCTGAAGATATATAGGATGGGTTATTTCTTTGTTAGATACATACATCTCACAATAAAATCATTGAAATCACAACACAAATTTGATTGGTTTTCATATGGAGACCCATGGGTGATCCACATGCCACAATGGGGCCGGGATGTAGGTGCATGTCTCTCATTCACGTTTCATGGTCCCTCCCAGGTCAGGTTGGGAGGCATACCTTACTAGATTGTAGGCTGGCCAAAGCACTTGGGCCATGCGTTGAGCTTTCCCAGCTGACCGACCCGCACTGCCAGACCAAGTGTCGCCTTGTCATGATCATGGAACCCCCACCATCAAATACACATGGAGGGTTAAAAATATTGTATAATTTTTAATAAATTATTTTTTTTCATTATTAGACTCATAATTTATTGTCACCTCATCTCGAGCGTAAACACTGCACCACATAATCTACAAATCCATCAAATGATTTTTACAAGGATGACTACTTGGGTAAAATAATAATTTTACATCTAGGGTATTTTGAAACATAAAAACATAAAAAATGAGTTAATTATAAATTTTTAAAATTCTTGGACACTACACAAAACACCCTCTTTAAATTCTCAATCTTGCATCAATGAACTATTCAGCTACTAACTCTATAAATGTATAAATATTATTAGAAAGTGACATGTTTTCATGATTTGTAGTATCATTCGATAATTTGTTTTATGTGTGTGATATAAATAAATTTTGGAAGGTAGGATTAAGTATTCCTGGGTGGAAAAAATGGTTGAAATGAATTTGACTGAATAAAAAAGTGAAATAATAAATGAACTGAGTATGAAGCATGATGGATAACATATTGAAAAAAAATTACAACCATTATTGATCTAAATGTTTTAATATGAATTTGATGAATATGTTTTTAGAGTTTATAATATAAGGGTGAAATGGGATGATTCTACTATTTTATATTTCTAAGTGTTATATATATTTTTTGGGTTGGTATTGATTAGGTTTATGTCATGTTTTGGGTTGTGTTGGATTAAGGTTATAACACGATTCAATGAGGTTGGGATGTGAGGATATGGGGATACTGTGGGGGCTTGTTATGTTGGTTTTATTGTGGTTTTGTTTTTTGAAAATTTATAATGGGATTATTCATAAAATTTAAGAGCTGGGAATTCCTATTATTGTTTGATATTCCTGTGATGTCCAGCATAGTTTTAGAGCATGGCTTTCCTGGATATCCAAGATTTCATGATGGTTTTAATGTTAGGATAGAAATTTTGATGTGATATAATTTTTATGATGTTACTTTTCCATTATTCGTATCATATTATTATATATACCCATCATTTATAAATTTTGTTTCTTAATTATGATATTTTATAGTTTAATAAGACAAGGTGATGTGACTAATGATGAATTATATTTAATGCATTGTTTTTAAACTAGCTTACTCACACACTTTATTTTCATTATTGATTCACATATGTCTATCCCAAAACCATTATTCCACATGAATATATATTAATACATAAAGTTCTCACCACTATATAGTTTGTTAATTGTTTCATCAGATAGTCTGAGGGAGATTAGAGTTGTCGTTCAGGTATCTTAAGAAGAGTTAGGGAATGATCTAGATAATTTAGCTTTCGTTCTTGCCTATATTTTTTATGTATTTCTATCATGTATGTAACTATTTGGTAATAGAAAAATATTTTTTCCTTAATTGTATCTTTTGGGTGTTTTTTATAGTTTTGTTTTATTTTTATGAGAATTAAGAGGGTAATTCCTCGTGTTCATATGACATGTACTCATAGTCCCATTACTCATCACATGACCATTTGGTGGAAGGATTCTTGGGAAAATCATATCCCCTTTGCCTACCAATAAGGGGATTTAGTAGGGATTGGAAACTATTTTTTTCTATAAAAATCTAAATTTTATAATATTGAAACAAGTTTCACTAATTATCTATAAAAACATTGGAAAATATGTATGTAATGGATAATACAACTTCATTATCTTACTTACCTCTCTCTTTACACACTTTTTCAATGCATATCCTTTTTTATAATTACATATAGAGTATCAACAAGAAAAAAATGTAGAAAATACCTAATGTTCATGTAGTAAATCAATGGTAGATATTTTTAAAAAAGATGTAAAGATAGAGAGAGAATAATTCTCATATTCTTATATAGTTTAGTATAAATTTACGATAGAATGACTGTATGAACATCATATCACTCTATAATTATCATCAAAGATTATTAAACACAGTTTCCCTTAATATGATTCTATATGGTAATTCAATTATTTTATTTCATAGTTAAATATTAGTATACAATAATTCAACCACCAACACCACATATTCTACACATGGTTCATGAATGAATACAGGTTTTGTGAGAATGAAAAAACTATAGAATTATGTAATGATAATAGAAATAATATGAATCAATATTTCTTGTAAAAATTTGTTTCATACAAAAAATATTCTATTGGTGATAAAATATAGTGGTTACAGAATCCAAAAAACTGACAAAATGGTCGTCGAGTAGCATTGTCAAGGGGGATATAAATTCACACTCATTGTATATTTGTATTACTAGTCACTAATATTAAGAAAGAAATCAAATAAATGGTCATAGTAAAATAAATCACAAAAGAACATCATAAAATCACACATCAACTAAATATTATGGCATCATTTAAAAACACAAGGGTATTCTGGAAATAAAGATATAAAAAACGACAATAAATAAAAAATAACTAAATCCCACTTTAGATTTTAATTTTAATAATATATTCAATCATTTTAAAATCATCAACATATAATGTAAATAATAATTATAATAGAAAAAAATAATCCAAAAAAAAAATTCAAATGGATTCAATCCATTGAATTTTTTTATCATCATCTCTGAATTAGTTGAACTATTGAACATACAAATATTTCTACAACTAGTGGTAGTATTTTCTAAATCAATGTTTTATTCATGGTATGAGGTTTATGTTTCATGATAGAATATATTTTTTGAACATATATATTGGATAATTTAAATAGAAATTTATTTTTTAGATAAAAATGAAAATTGAAATATATAATTTTAAATTAATTTTTAAAGAGGAATAAAAAATTATATTAATATTTATATTTATACTAAGAGATATATTGAATTATTATTTTATAGGAATATTAGAATCACTAGAACAATATTATTTTTAGCACCAATAAATGGATGTGAAAAAAATATAATAAAATTGTAAAAAATTTAAATAGATATTTTAATTTTTATGAACACCATCACTTAAAACGAGTTATGTCAATTATATACGTATATGTTCAATATATATGTATTTATATTAATTTTTGTGTGTCAAATGAAAATATTATCTTCACTTTATATGTATTATGTGAATTTAATAATCACATAATATTAATTCTTTAAAAAATATAATGTATAAAAATAAGATCCATTTATATTCAATGAAATTATTTTTAAGGAATATTATATGAAACTCATAAATAATCCAATATGAATAATTTTTCCAACACTATAACTTGATCTACTAAGCTTATAATTTATTAACATGCATAAAGGTAAAAAAAATATCCACTCAATAAATGAACATAAAACATAAAAATAATTATTATATTAAAATATTATCTATAGGAATTATACAAAATTAAGTCTCAATTATAATAAAAAGATATCTAAAAAATCAAATCAAACAGAAGACCAATAATCGAGATATTTCAGTTTTTATCTACATGAAAACAATAACATATTTTTTACAGTCTATATATTATATTAATATATTATATGTATAGGAGACAAAAATTATATGTATTTCATTCACATGTCATGTATACGGTATATAAGATATAATTCATAAATTGTTCAAACTAATTTTTCACAAGGAATAATTCAACAAGCTAATATTTCCCTAAATGAATCATCAAAAAATGGTCAATATGAAATGATGTTGATCTTAATAACTGATGGTTAGATACATGAATAAAATCTATAAGGGATTCCAAAAGTGAGGGAATTGAGGTGACATCACATTGTTGGATGTCATTGGGGTGGTTTATCCTATGTTGTATGTTATGGGGGTGGGGGTTTGTCTAATGCATTAGGCTACAACTAGGGGGAGGTGTGTGTTTATATTAATCTAAAACGATATTACATTGCATAAATTTAGCTACTATTCACTTTAGCACTGTGGATATATTCTGTAGTTAGTGTCAAAGTGTTTCATCTTCATTTTTATCTCTTTTAGAGGTAGGGTGTATTATGTTGTGAAACTATTATATTCTCTACATATTTGTGATCTCATTTCATAGAGAGATTTTGCATGTCCATGGATTTAATGATTTTTACCAAACAATGGAAATTGTCGTGTCATGTGGTATCTTATCCTAGTTATTTTCTTATTCATTTATTTAATCTTTCATTCATGTGAAAACATTTTTTGTTGTTTCAACTCTTGATGATTCCACCACAATTACCATTTCTAATCATCAATATTTATACACACACATGAATTTTATATTCAATATTATGGAGTTTTATATTCATACACAATGTAGTAGATTTTTATTCAACATAAATAAATATGAAATACTATTCAATAATAATATACAATTTTTGGGTAGTGCAATATATTTTATTTAATATTAATATAATTATTAATTCACATTGGACATATAAATATACTTGAGTCATGATATTTTAATAGATAAATTCACATATTACATAATAAGTTATAAATTTAATTGTTTAAGTATTAATTTTCATTAAAAATATAATCTATTTATGAATTTCATTAACAAAAAATATAAGATGATGCACATTATGATAAATATCTAACTTAAACACCATGTTCTTATGTTTATTATGACATGGAGGAAAATATTAGAAATTCCAAGCATTAAAATTTTATTTTTTTTATCATAAAAATGACTAATGGAAAATAAAATGTAGATATTAACATTGAAAAAGAATCTAGAATCATATCTCTTTGATACTTAGTTTTAAGTGACCTTATATTCTCATGAAAGTAATTATATTTCAATTATAGTAATGAAGATGTTGGACAATATATTTACATCCCAATCACATTGATTTTAGGGAACATTTTTATTTACATGGGAAAATAATTTCTAATAAAGACACATTAATTGGCCCTAAATGATTGAAACATTCATTTCCTGGCAATTACCAATTATTGTCTTTGAGATACAGAGATTTCCATGACAAGCAGACTATTATTGTCTATTTGATCTATATTTATCAAGACATTATTCTCTTATAAGAATTTAGAGAAAATGGTTATTTCATTAATTTAGAATGATGATGGAATGAAATATATTTATTATTTTAATATCTAACTCAGTTCTTCACATATCCTAATCGTTCTAGTACTCGGGAAGGATTATTTCATGTATTGTTATTCACCTTGATCTATATTGGGTTGATTTTTTTTCTTGGAGAACATGTCATAGACCATGAATAAAGATAAATGATGATAAAAGAAAATAATAATCTGACACACAACTATGGTGGTCCAATCATTAAAAACATTGAACCAAAATCTCTTTAATGAAACATTTATAATTTTCATTGATCATAATATCTCTAGAAAATCAATTCTTATATGGACGTGGAACATAAGAAATGAAGATTTATGGGGTATCTCCATATGTTTTATTTTGACATGGGTTATAAAATTAAAAATCAAAATTCAGTGTTGGATGGTTTTGGCTATAAATTATAGAACTAATTAGTCATTTTGGAACCTAAATAGAGAGGCTTGAAAATCATTAAAACCTAAGAATGGAAATAAAATCTACTATAATTGATAAATTCTATTTTAATTACATTTATGAAGAACAATCCATATAATTTACTATTATATTCTACCATACATATTAAATTTTTGGTTGTACATTGTTTTGTTTTAATTTCTAGGATTCCCTCTTTTCATAGTTCATAACAATCATTTTTTCATCATCATAATTTTTGGTTTTCACCTTTAGTGGAAATATATTATGAAGTATCTATTATTTTTTGCATCATCTTTTTGTTTTTAAATTTCATATAGTTTCACAATAAATGAATAATAAAAATAAATTTTTCATTCATTGATGTTTTTTCATTTGAAACTATAATTTTATGTCACATTACCTACCATTCAATTTTCTATTCTAAGCCTTTAGGCCTTGAATATATTATTTGAACAACTCCATTATTACAATTATATACACTATATCTAATGCTTTATGATTAAATGGTACATTTTACATTTTTTAAAAATTACAAAATACTTATATAAGTCTTCATGTCATTAAATATTAGCAGATGCTATTGATGATTTCACTTATTTACTATAATTTTTATTGTAATATTTCAGTAACCCATTCATTATCATGAGTCATATTCCTCATCTAGTGTCCTCATAGTTGGTCTTCTCATTTTAAATTATCCTATAGTAAAGGTAGTGTTTTCTATTAAATATTTTTTCTAGGACTTTGATGCATTCACTTTTTTATCTATTTTTTACAATATGATGATGATTGAAGAAATTATTATGTCCACGAAGCAATTCATAAAAAAGTTTTGTAAATGACTAATGAAAATTTTATTGACCATGTCAATACAAATCTATTTCTTCGTTAAATGATTTTTTATTACTTTTAACAAACATAAAACACATTTATGATTATAAATTAAACTATACGAACTAAATTTAAAATCATTTATTTGTTAAGGGGTGATGAAAATGAATATGTTTTTATAAATAAATATGTAATGATGCAGTTATTTGAATTAATATTTTCATTGTACATCAAAATGTTTCATGAATTTTATCTTGTTTAGTGTAGAAAGGATGGTTTTCTGTAAAAGGTAAACAAATATGTTGAATAGTACATTTATTCTCACGGTGCATAGGTGTACACGTGATAGAAATCTAAATGTATGGTGTAATTTCTAATGGATTGTACTAATGTGATATATTTTGTATGGGTGAGTGGTGGATATAAGTCCATAAGGGGAGTTCAGTAACACTAAAAAAAAGTTCATGATATACGTCATAATTGTGTCATATTATTCCATGTACAAATAAAACTCAAACTCATCATCTATTATTTTCTAGGATTATTATTGTGGATTGGAAAATAATTTAGAAGATTTGTATAATAATCCATATCAGAAACTCCTTAGAAAAAATATTGGTTGTTTTTTCTTCCTCCTAGGTATTATTTTCCACATTACTGTAAAAACACAATTTTGAAATGTACATTATCATATTAAATGTATTGTAAATTTAAATAAAATTTTTCTAATCGTGTTAACAAATTTTTGACTCATAGTCATACTTGTAGTAATTTTATAAAACCTATTTAAAAGTTATATATTAATCCTTCAAAATGAACTGGATTATGAGTAGTTGATGATTTAATTTTATGGTGGTCATTCCTATGAGATTATTATGTATAATATATTTATTAGTGAAACATAATTGGAAATTTTTCTATCTTGAAAAATAGTTTCTAACATATTTTGGATATGTTTGATGTTTTATAAAAGTAATAATGAAATGAAATGTACTTATTTGTTCGATGTATTTTTTTTATTTTATATGGATGTTTTTCTTTCTGTGAATATAAATAAATGGTGTCCCACTTACACAAGTGGTTAACAATCATCAGAAGTTTTCTCATAGAAGCCTACTTCCATCACAAGTGCATGTTCAAATATATGAAATGTGACCTGAAATAAAAATCCAAAAGAGAAAACCTACCCGATGAACCATGGAAATATCATTTGACTCATAGATGACTGTTTTCGTAACTTATTATGTACATTGGTGAGATCGAGGTTCCTTGGCTTGAGGAATAAATCCATTATTGTCACAGTAAAAGTCAATTTCGTCTCCAATGTAACAATCCACTCCATTTTCAATAATTAACATCATAATCAACACTTATACATTACACTACATGTGACTCCATGAAGCAATCTACCTATTTTATCAAATTCCCTACAATATCTGGTTTAAAACTCCACTATCCAATGGATTGACTTCCATGGAAAAACATAAAATGAGATTCAGATCTAATATCATATTTACCAATTTCGAGACAAGCTTTAGTTTAATCCCTTATAATGCACTCATCCTCCCCATGAAAGACATGGAATATTTCCTTAATTATTCGAATATACTCAAGGATATTCTATGATACATCCAATTAACATTCCATGAATATTGGGTACCATCATACTATACTTATATCAAAGAAAGAATTAGGTCAAATAAAATAGCTTATATACATGGAACATAATATAGAGGACACAAAATGATTCCCATCAATTTTTCCTATTATTTTGGATCAAGGATATTCATAAGATTCGTATTATGAAACACTTAATGGGAACCCACCTCCGAGTTCTCTATACTAAACCACTTGATAACTTTTCATTTATATATTCATTCACATGGTGAAAATAATATTGTTTATCCATCTATATGGATCTTTATATCTAATATATAGGATGTTTAACTCATTAAATTCATTGGAAATCATTTTCCCAAAATTTTTACAGAATGTAAAGCTTGGACATCATTTTCAATAAGTAATATGTCATAATCATACAACACTAAAAATATCATGATGAATTCACTAACCTACCTACATACACAAGAATTGTATGTATATTAATATATCAAAATACATTAATAGATTAACCAAATCATATATTACAACTTTAAGAATCATGATTCAATATATAAATGGATTGTTCCATCTTAAAAACCTCAACAGTATCATATGAAACATTAAAACATTTAGGTAATATTGTATACATATGATTGAATAAATTTATGTTATAAAAATTTATCTTGAATTCTGTTTGAGATATCATATAATCATAATGATATTTCATGTAATATCTAAATGGACATTTTTATCACCATTGAAAAAAAATTTAATAATATAATCATGATTACAAAAAAACCCTTGAAGATTGAAACCCAGTATTACATATAAAGCAGTACGATAATGTTTATAAAAATATAAAAATAAAACAATCATATTATCATAAAAACATAAATTAAATCAACAAATATATGAAAATTAGAGTGAAAAAATATTCAAATTAAACAAAATAAATAGTCAATGTAAATATAAATATTTAAATATAAGTCACCAATATCTCAAAAAATACTTGAAATTGTTACAGAATAAAAATCTAAAATCAGATTATATTTAACAGTTTTATAGAATGAAAATCCATAACAGTGTTGATACGTCATATTTTCACAAATATATATTTTGTTATGCTTTTTTCATTTCAAGAGCATCCACTAACATGATATAAGTTGTTTGAGGATTAATCCAAAGTATGCTTGAACTATTTTTATATTAATTTTACATGATATTCATAATTACACAAATAGACCCCATTGAGACACCACTTATTCCAATTTTAAGACAACTGTATAACCCTATGTGTACAAAAATAATCCAATGGCTTGTGAAATATACAATGTTCCCATATCATACAACATTATTGACCTTAGCCAAGTTCATTTGATAATTAACACATCTAAAAAGTATAAGATAACAAGAAACACGTGTATGATATAAATATATTATGGACTAAAAGGTAAATAATGATTGAATGTGAAATTTAGCAAAAATTGAACCCCACACGGTTTAATATAAATGAACTGTAAATATAACAATTCCATAAATCTCATTATTGTGAGATAGTACAGTACTCCTCCCAATTACTAGTAATTCTATAATAGTCTCCATCTACAACAAAAACTTCAACCATTATGGACCTCCATCCTATAAATTATATCACCAAACATCACTAATAGTTATCTTTGATGTAATTCCACATTCACTTCTACCGAGACCATCATCTGACGTTCGCATCATCAGTAAACCACAACATGTGTTGGCACAAAGCCAATGCAACTATGTATAAATGGAAAGGTGAAATTTCTTCTAAGTCTGACATTGATATCCCTACTATACATTGTGTCCCAAAGGTAACCATGGAGTGCCTATAGATTCACTACAGTCAAGAATTCAAATTCCTCAACATCTAGAACATCCATGTTCCTACTGAATACCATAATGGAGTACCCACTCATTGAATTAAACAAATCACCCAAGTGTATACCAAAACCCGTAATTCATAACCATTGTCAAAGTCCATCCACTCAATAAAGGCACTAGATAACCCAAGAATTTATCATGAATATATCCCAATCATGGGGGTACATATCACTACTATTAGAACCACCCATTTATTTTGTAAAGGAGATAATTCCAAACATTTTAAATTGCCTCCACTCTACATAGGAAAGTAGAAATAAAAATCAACATGCTAATAAAACTATTCTAACTACTAAAAACTCGCAACCCACGCAAAATGTATCAAATTATAGTGGGAGACACACAACTCCTTTAAATACACCTCAATTAGGGGATTATTTGCCATATGTATGGAGGAATCGTGCCTCACTAGAAGGCACCTTAGTGAATATAGTACCAAACCCTATTCGTATCATTTTGTGGTTCTACACCTAATCAAAATCAATGGATAACCCAATCCTTGTTGATCTAGGGGAAACATTTCCCTTCTATATTGGGGTCTACTAAAATCCATGACGGAAAATATGGGCTAGGATCCCTTCAAATCATAATTATGGGGGACTACTTGCCTAGTGAATGCTCTGAATATCATTTCCTAAACCTAATCATTATCCAAACAGTGAAAAATCATAAAGCATCTTAGCTATCATTGTAAAAGAACCCCAATTCCAAAAAAATAACCTCAAGTGTGACCTATTTTGTAAAATATTCTGGATAGGTTATTTTATTATCTTGAAATATACATATAACAGTAGAATCATTGAAATCACACCTCAATGGTGATTGGTGGCAATGTGGAATCCATTGGGTGAGACATAAGGAATGTTGGGGGTACAGGGTGTAGGTGTACGGTTCACATGTACATCATGTGTTCTAAATTGGGTTAGGCTATATAGACTTACCAAACTAGCCAACTAGCTAGCCAATGCACTTGGGCCCTATGTTGAGCTGGCCCGGTTGTCCAACCATAGTTTCCTGACCCAGTGTGGTCTAGCCACTCCCAATGCACACCCACCCATAAATAAACATATAGGGTTAAAAATATTGTACTATTTTTAATATATTATTTTCAAGTTACGCAACCCTATTAATTCTATGTTGTCTCAACCCGAGGGTAATCATTACACCTCAAAATTAGTAGATGCATCAAATCGGTTTTACAAATATTAATATATGGGTAAATTTATCATTTTAAATCTAGGGTAATTTTAAATAATGAAATCCCAAAAATTTATTAAATTATCGATCATAAAAAATCTCTGTCACAACAAAAAACCTCTTTTTCAAGACCTCATTTAGCATCATTGAACTACTGATCCCTTAACACTTGAAATTAATCAAAAAATATTAGAAGTTCACATGATTTTATGACATATATATGTATTCAATATTTTTTTTGAGTGTATGATAACTAAATTTAGGAAGTTGGATTTCAGTATTCATGGGTGGATCAAATTGTTCAAATTAGTTTGAAGGAATAAAATGAGAGTGGTGATGATTATGAGGTTCTGGTTATGATGATGTGAAAATGAGTTGATTCAAACAGTTTAGGATCTATTATTGCATATTCTAGTTGATTTATTGGTTATGTCAAATACAAGACGTTCGATGGGCTTTCCAATATTCTGAACATATTTTTATAGTATAATGTTATGGTAGAAATTGTGATGTGATAAGATTATGCTGATTTTACTTTTCTGGGATTCATCCCATATTATTATATACCCCTATATATTCTAAATTCTATTTCATACTTACAATACGCCATAGTAGAAAAATATATGGTGATGCAACTAAAGATGAATTGTAAGTATTTTTTTACCACTATCTTAATCGCACTATTTATTTGATTATTTTTTCAAAATATGTCTATCCAAAAAACTTTATTCCATGTTTATATAGATCAGTACATCATGTTCTCACAACTCTATTGTTTATTTATTATTTTGTTGGATATTATGAGGGATATTTATGATGTTTTTCGAGTAGCCTATATAGAGTATGTGAATGGTCTATAGCATTGGGTATCTGTTTGTACATGTATTTTTAAAAATATATATGTCATGTAGGTGAAAATTATTTTTAGAAAAAATATTTGCTTCTTTAATTGGAAATATTTGCTGTTGATTTGTAGTTTTATGTTTAATTTTATTGAGAATTAATAGGGTAATTCCACTATTATTGTGATAGATACCACCAGTCCCAATGGTCAACTCATGAACTATTTGTGGAAGGATTTACGGGAAAATATTATCCCCCCTTCCTACAAAGGAGGTGATTCATTTTGGCTTTTCAACCAGTGGTGGCACTCTAAAACTCAATTTTCGAACAATGAAACTATTTTCACTAGTTTATTTTAAAACACAATGAAAAATTATGAATGTAATGAAAAAAATAATAATTACATCCCTCTATCATTTCCCCATTTTTCAATGCATATCATTTTATCGAATTATTCTTAGATGATATAAAGACAAACAAATTAGAAGCCCCCTAATATTCATGTCCTACATTGATTGTTGGCCAATTTAAATGGAGGGAGAGATAAAGAGAGAATGCTTCTCAAATTCCAATATAGCCTAGTTAAATATGATGATAATATCATTATGTACACATCATATCACTCTATGAAGATAATAATAGATGTGTCCACTCATTTTCCCTTCAAATGCTTAAATAGGGAAATCCAATTAATCAATTTGATAGTGTAAAATAAATATCATATAATTCCACCACCAAAACCACAGAAGCTTCACATGTTCTAAGTATAAATATAGGATGGATGATCTGGGATATAAATTTCTAAACATGTAATGGTAATAGAAAACATATGCAATATGGTAACTTCTCAAAATGTGATTTATACAAAACGTAATACATTCATGATGAAAGAAGGAGATTAGAGAATCCAACAAACGTACATAAATGAAAGATATTATCCTTTTCATGGGGGGTATAAGTTCATTCTCAATTTTAATTTGACATTAAAAACTCTAAAATTAGGAAGAAAAATTAAACCAGTTGTTACAGTAAGATAATGAAAACTCTAACATAAAAAAACCACTCATCAACCAAATATTACAGATTCGTGTAAAAATAATTGGGTATTCAAGACATAAATTTTTCCAAACAAAATAAAATAAAAAATAACTAAATCACACATTAGATAATTACTTTTATAAAATATTCAAGCAATATAAAATCATATTAATACAAGTTACATCAAAAATAAAAGAGAAACTACATAATACAAAAATAGTTCCAATGTTTTATGTCCACTCACTTATTTGTTTATCATCGATGAATCACATTAATTGTTGAGAATGTCGATGTCTCTCCAATTATTCCTCAGTAAATATTCTAGAATAATGTCACTAAACTCATATTAACATAAAATAAATAGATTAATTAAGGATAAAAAATTATCATCGAAGTTAACCATAGGTTTCTTCAAACCATTTATGTAATTATTCAAATATTGAGGAAATATGATTGTCATATACAATGTGTATCAATGAATTTTGGTTAATAAAATAATAGGAAAACTATTTAATAATGTGTTAATTAATAAGAGTATTCTTAATATAGTAATTACATTTAGAAATGAAATGTATATATTAATGGTGCAATGTTAATAGACTTAATATTAAAAGTTGGAATGTATGCATTAGAAAATATATAATTTAATCTATAATTTGACATATATATAAAAACGTGAACAATGATTTTTAGGTGGAATGACATTAGACCACACACTAAAATGTACAATATAAATTTTAGCCTAAAATTGAAACTAGATATTTAAATTTATTTCACATGAATAAGTAGAATAAATTATTTAGATAACTCATAGAATTAGTAAAATATAGAACAAATAATACAAAACTATTTCACATACCCTAATGAAATGAATCAGGTATGGATGATAAAAAAATTGGTGTTCAGATGCAAATTTGTAAAATGAGGACAATGTCTTCTAAAATTTACAAACCCCATGGAATATTTTAATACATCATTGTGACTAATGAATACAAGAAAATCATATAATATGTGTGAAATAACATGAACCACAATAAATATATTATGTGTCCCTTATTAATTTTGATGAGATTAGACTTTGATATTGTCATTATATACATACAAGTGAATGCACATCTATCTCAATATTCTATAAAATATAATAAAAATCGTTTTAAAAATAGAATCCTAAAATTCAGTAAGAATGATTTTTCAGTTTGTTTGAACACCATGAATGACTCCATTGTACTAAATTTAAATAAAACAATAGTTAATTATTAAAATAATATGTATCAATTTACAAAAAAATAAAAAAATAGAATAAAAGATGTTATCATTGAATGAAATGTATATCAATCAAGACCTCAATCATTTTTGGGAACCACATCATCATAAACGGTGAATGCAATTGATTCAAAATATGATCCAACCAATGAAACAAAATCAAATATTTCTATATTTTGATAAAATATCAAGTATATTTTTAATGAGTGGGAAGAATAAATAGGAAAATAAATTATGATTCACAATTATTTGTAGCAAGATCACCTAAGAATATGGATGTTCCACATAATTTCTGGAAAATCGAAGAAACTCATGTAGTTTTCAATCCCTATATGTACGTCCATTATAATAAAATAGTTTTTATAATGATTTATCATTGAAATGCCTTGACCATGGGAATAAATTTCTTTACCTATATCTGGTCTGCATATACATAGATATATTGAATGTAGAAAATTGGGGATTGTGTGCTGACATAAGTCTAAAATCATATCTCTCTTTTCTGGTTAACAGTGGAGGATGATAAATCACATGAATCAAATATAAACTAATAAATATAAAATATTTATTAATATAAGTAAATAAATTAATTTAATGTAATAATATAAAACAAATTTTATGTATCTTTCCATATAGGCCATTTAGCCACATAATCCATAAAACGAATAATCTCATCTGGAATATTAATATTATCGTTCATAAATAAATAGAGTATCATATCCTTAAAAATGTAATTATTTTTACGATATTTTAAATTAGGTTTTCAAATATTCACCCTATTCTCTCAACCCCCACCATGAACACACTATCAACAATAAGATATCAATGATGATGATTCACCCAGTATTTTATAAACAAAAAACCAATTATGATATATATATGTCATTAAATAATTTATAAAAACAAATTAGAAAATTCAATAACTCAAATAAATGTAATATTTTATTAATTAAAACTATAAAAACTCACACTCACTAAAAAATACTTAGTAACTTTTCACTAAGAAACCCATTTTAATACTTATAATTATATAATATTTTATTCTTTTGAATCCACTCTATATTAGTTTAATCAAAATATTCTAAGATGAGATTTAATTTTTGAACTACTCTAATTGTTAACACTGCTAAACATTCTTAGAATGTATTAACTTGTGCCCTCCATTGAATAGATATACCAGTTATTTAAATCTTAATTTTTTTATACATGAGTTTTTATTTTTACAAATCTTTAAAATGTGTTAGAAAAAATATTATCCCCATTTTGAGAGTCTTGTACATATTTCATTGGAACAACATGCCCCTGCATTGCACATACACATTAAATAAATCTAAAAATAATGGCGAATGAAGAAAAATATAATTTTAAACAACAATAAATATAGATAATCATTGAATAATAGAGAAATATTTATTCAAGATATGTCAAACACATAAAATTCAAATAAAAAATTAAATCATAGAAATTTAAAAACATCATATCCTAATCATTGAGTAAAAAATGTTGCTTTTTATAAAGAGATCAATTTTATTGAAAATGTGTCATTCCTGATACTAAAAACATGATTATTGAAAAATAATAGAAGGAAAAAGAATGATTATGATTTTCAATATATTGAATAAATGATGTCTTATTCATGGAAATTTCTTTTTTCATACAAACCTAGTTCTAATAATAGTGTTTTTATGATTTATATAAATGAAACTATTTTTTCATTATTTTTCATTGTTTTTTGTAACTTTTAATTTTTTTACCATCGAATAATTTTTCCCTAAAATAATCATATTGTCTAATTTCACCAAATTTTACCCCTTTGATTTTTTTTCAAAATTAAAATATTTTAAATAGAAAATTACTTTAAATAAATTATAGAAATAGATTGTATTTTATTTTTAATTAATCTGGCTATGACTTCCATTCATAAATTAACTTTTTCATAGTATCCCAATTGTTTTTATTGTACAATTTTATTGTTTAACAGACTTCTAAATAAATGGAGAAATTTTTATAATTACTAATGTTCTATGGTTGAGTTTGAGGAAAGGGTTAGGTATTGTTGAAACCCTTGTTGAATAATAGATTTTAATAACAAAAAATGTATAATTCATAAATATCATTTTGGTGGTTGAAAACTAAATATGGGTAATGGTTTTTAAGGCCATTTATTTTTCAAGGAATGATGTTTTGGTTTCATCATAAAATTTATTTTTTTGAAAAAATTTCTTATATAAATGATTTTGATATTTATTTTTTGATCAAAACAAAAAATGACTGTAAATTTTTTTAAAAAAATTAAATTTTTAATAAAAATTGAAGTTTAAATTTATAATTTATTAAGAAATGTATTGAATTTATACATTAGGATAATATTAAAATCACTAAACAAATCCTATTTTTTACACCAATAAATGAAAGATCAAAAAATAAAAAATAAATATATAAAAATTTTGTGTTATATTTCAATATGTATCAACACCATCACTTAAACATGTTATGTAAATTATATATATATATATATATATCAATGTGTGTGTGTTTTACTAATATATTAGTTTTACTATATATGTATTATATTCATTCAATAACCACATTTAATAATTATTTAAAAAAAATAATCTATAGAAAATATGTTCAATTTATATTTATTGAAACTCGTTTTTTAGAGTATGTTAAATAAAATAAATAAATACACAAATTTTAATCATTTTTGGAACACCATAACCTGGTTA
Source organism: Viscum album (assembly GCA_963277665.1). Lineage (NCBI taxonomy): Eukaryota > Viridiplantae > Streptophyta > Magnoliopsida > Santalales > Viscaceae > Viscum > Viscum album. Next base: position 887,929,102 of record OY728141.1, read on the forward strand.
TCTAGAATATCATGATCATAACATGAATTAATGTATAGAAAATTATCCATTCAAAAAAAATAATACAATAGTGAACATATAAATAAATCTTATGTTACAAGAATATCTAATGATTGTGGACAAAATAAAGCCCCAATGCTAACAAATAGAAGTCCAAAAAATAATTTAAAATCACTAAGATAATTGAATTTCTATCCAAAAAATAAATTCTGAATGTTATTAGGGGGTTGGGTTTATGTATCCATCATGAATGTCCATTTATACATTGACACGATATAAAATTCATGTTGTCTATTTATGTGATGAATGGGTTTTTATGATGTATAATTTACTATGTATGAGATTCATTCATGTAACCCATGAAGCTATTATGATCTCATAAATAGGTTTAAAATTAAAATAAATATATTTAAAATTTTATTAACAGAAATTTTTAATTATATAATGATTCTTTTTCAATACAGTTATTTATAATCATAATTACGACAATATATATTTATTTAAATTATTATAAAATTAAAATAAATAGAAATACGTAAATAATATATATATATATATAATTTGAGGGATTATCAAAGTGTTAATGGATCCCTTTAATACTGCATTAATCTCGTGTTCATATTTGGGTGGAGGCGAATTTCCACAACTAGGCAGTGATGCAGGCCTAACGCACACAGGTGGTTTTGTATGCATGTTGCAGGACTTTCCGGCCTATGTGTGTGGTGTGCGTGTGTTTAATATAAGTGTACCACCAAGCACTAAATATATATATACTTATAATTATATATATAATTTTATAGCAATTCTAATATATACATATAATTATAAATAAATTTATATATATATAAATAATTATCAAATTATAAAAAAAATTAATTATAATTATAATTTTATAAATATATATAATTAAATAAATATATTTAAAATTATATAAGAAAATTAATAAATAGAATTATAAATAAATATATTTATATTTAAATAATTATAAAATTATATTTAATATATTAAATATATATATTAATAAAATTATAAATATAAAAAACACCACTTTTATAATCTTATAATTATTTAAATGAATATATCTTTTATAAATAATATTTTAAATATATATAAAGAATATATTAATTATATATATTTATAAAATTACAAACATAAGAAATACAGATATTTTAATTTTATTAATATATATAAATATATATATAAATTTATAGATATATATAATTATATTAAATATTAATATTAAATATTTTTAATTATATAGAATAAAAATTTTAATTATATATTTTAATTATATATTATTAGAAATATTGTAAATATATTTATTATAGTTTTGTATTTATAAAAAAATTTATATTTATTTATAATATGAATAATATTTAAAATGTAAATAAATATATAAATATATAAAAATATTTATAAAAATAATTAATATATATATTAATAAATATTTATTAAATATAAAATCTTATAAATATATATAATAATAATAATAAATTATAAACATTCTATTAACAATTTATATTATATAGTCATAATTAACTATAATAAATATATTAATTATACATATTTATTACAAATAATTATAAATATAATAAATATATTTTATTATTATTTTATATTTAATTTTTTTAAAACTTATATATAATATTTATATATTGAATATATATATATAATTATAAAAATAAATCAAAATATTTATAAAAATGTTTATTATATATAAATAGAAATAAATATATATTTATTGTATACTTCTTTATTCACTTACATCCCACTCCGTTTTCCCATTTTTCAATGCATATCATTTGTTAGAATTAAGCATAGATTATCTACAATAAAACCATCATGTCCCGCTTCATTTGTTGGCCTATATAAAAATACTGAGAAATAGAAAGAAAATGATTCTCATATTCCTATATTGTGCAATAAAATTTGATGATAGACACCTTATGTGAACATCATAACAATCTATATGGATCATCATATATGTTTGAACGTATTTTCCCTATAAATACTAATACACGGATGTAGATACCCGAAGCCTGACGTACATGGACTTTACATTACTTTTGCGGAATAATTAGTACATTACAAAAACACACACACAAGGACCGTAATAGTTTAGTGTCTTTGGAAACTCGGACTATAATCTTCTAATCGTGGTGAAAGATCTTCAACATCTCCCATAAAGATCTTCCTTTTTTTTACCTAAAACCTTTCTTTATATCCTGGGGAAAATAAAACATAAAAGGGTGAGCTCAAATGCTCAGTAAGGGTAAACAAAAGGAAATAAAAATCATATCATATCTTTTTGAAAATCAAAACCTGCAAAAGAGATCATAATATCTTATCATGGAATAAATCATGGCAGTGAAATGTAATCACAATAATCATAACATAAAACATGGAACTTTGTGGCATACACACATAATCATAGAGAATCATTTCCTGTTAGTCAAGACTCATTTCCAAGACTATCTTAGTGGACAAAGTCCCTTTCTGAATCGAGTAATCCTCGTTTCAGTCCTGTTTCACTGAACCGGTATAACCTACCATTCCAGCCATGTCTATCTCATGAGATATAAAATCTTTACCCAATGCATTGGAGGGAGATATAGGTCCCACCCATCTCTTAATGAATCCTTTCTTATGTGTGCCACAAAATCATAAATCATACATCATTGCATAACCCATGTAATAAAAATGGGATTCTTAAACAACATGACATCATAAAACCATTCATATAAGATAAAGGAATTCATAAACATAATTCCATCACAACATAGTCAAATCAATGTAAAAATATGGATAGAAACAGAACCCTTTATTATCTTATATGGAGAATAATTTTGATAAAACACTTGAATTGAATTCTTGAGGAAAATATCCTTTCTTCTTCAAAATCAATTTCTTTTCACAAAACATCATGCAATTTTTAAAGAAATAGATTTTATTGAAAATAGTCTTGAAATCTTTTAGAGGAAGCTTCATGAAAATAAGGCTTTATAAAACAGTATAAATCTGTTCGTGCCGTATAAGTTAAAAAAAACATTCTTCGTACTTTTGTCAGAAAAGTCAAAAAGTACCTCGTACGGAAAAATGACAAAAGATTCCTTTCATATTCTTTACTAAAAACTCACCTAAGGGTAAAATTGGATTTAAACTATTGCAAGTGGATGGAAACAATATTACATATTGAGGGAACATGGATGTGGATGATAAAATACACCCCAGTAAATACTTACGAATAAACAATCTCGGATAAAAATGAGATTGTGATATTTCCCTTACCTTAGGACCGACTTGCTTTGTAAGTGTCCGAACCTCCTGTATAATGATTTAAATCATGTTATTGACTTATTACAGAATCATATTTATTGTTATGATATCATATATGGTTCACTTATGACATTATATTACCTGTTCTTTTGTAAATTCCATGTTAAAGAAGCGTTTTGGGTAAAATCGTTTCATTTATCGTAGGTGTTTTGACTTGTTGTTCTTGACATAATTATTACTTATATCATGATTTACTTACTTCCAGAATATAAAATATGATTTATATATCATATATATTCAGTATATATATATATATAATAGATAGATAAATAAAATGAAAAACACCGTTCATGGAGACGGTAGTCCGTACGTACGCATGAACGCTGTTTTTTCTTTCCTTATTGTCTTGAAATGGAAGTAAGTAGATGACATACATATGTATATATATAAATAAATCCAGTAGCTTTATAATGTCATATATTTCATTATTATTTCTTATATATACATTATAATCATTCTTAAATGGTTAACATGGAGAATGAATCTCATCGCGTCGTGGAGACGGTAGTCCGTACGTACGCACGAGCGATGATATCATTTCTATAAATATTGAATTGAATTGGAGTGGATTATACAATATATCAGAATCAATATGATGTTGCAATAACTATGTATAGTCATTCTTTACGCCATTATACCCATCCATGTAAGGTGGTGGTGGAAAATAGATTACACCACGGCGTGGAGACGGTATTCCGTACGTACGCACGCGCGGTGATTTCTTTTTCCGTAGGATGGATAGATGGTGAAATATGGTTGTTTCATACTTATAATAACATATCATTATATGAGTGATACTGATGTTATTACTTCATAATGAAACAACCTAACAAGAACAAGTGGAAGAAGAAATAAAGATGAAAGAATTGGTAACGGTAATTACCTCTTCTTTGAAGTGCCTCTTTGAGACATCCTCTTAGGGAACTAGAATTGGTCTTTGAGGAAGACCAGAACCTCTAGGATGTTGCTAGGGAAGTGGAGAAGAGATTTTGGCAGGGGTTGGCCGAGCTTGAGTGCTCAAATTGGTGTGAGGAGGAGGGGGAGGAGGTGTCCTTTTATAGGGGAGGAGAGGGGCACCTTATGAATATCTCAAAATATTATTTTATATTAAAGTCAAAATCGGTTTATAATGGTTCCAAAGGGTCTTATTTTGAGTCTAAAGTGGGGATGGGTCGAAATCCTATCAACCAATAGAATTTAGACAAGTTTAGGATATTATTTTAACCTTATCAATTAGATTTAACTCTAAGTTAAATAATTTAACTTTTACCGTGTCTTTTTCTTTTCTTTCACTATATGGTTAATACACTTACTATAACATGCCAAACGAACCCCAAATTGTTTATTAGTAATATATATATCCTTATCTAAGTCATTTGGCCGAACCTTAGATTTTTAGGAATAAAATAACAATTAATAATATAATATTTTATTTAAAAACTATTTTGTGTCAATTTTGACACTATTTGATATATGATTTTTGTGAATGTCATAACAGAATTATATGTTCGAACCAAGTTGATTAAATCAACACTAATATATCATAGTAACCTATAAAATTAGTGGAATTCATAAAAAGTCTTGAATTACATTTATTTGGGTATTTATATTATCAATTATGTCAAAATTTCATTAATAAGATAATTACTGCATCATCTTTGTGTCATAAATAAATTAAATTATTTGATTTTTTAAAAATTACAAATAAAATACCATTATGTAGGAAATCTTTTTAGCTTTCTAATGAATATTTACAATCGAATTTATCTTATGTATAACCCCATATTAAAAATGATTTACTTATTAAACTTTGATTTTAACTATTTTAACCCTTCTTTAAATAAATTAATAATAAATGTCCTAATCTAATCCAAGTGGGCCTAAATGGTCATATTTTATTCCTAAGTATGTTTTTGGTCGAATTACACTTGTCCAATAGAATTAGGACATGTGTTAGGGTAATATTAATATCATATTTACCCTTAGTTACCTTATTTACTATTAACCGTGGTAAAAAAAGTAAAAAGTTACTATTCACCAAAAAATTATTTTCATCTCATTGAACCACATTTTAGTCCTTGATATTAACCGTGTCTCTCAGATTTTCGAAATTCCATTCACAGGAGCGGTAAAATTATGTTTTATGCAAAATTCAGTTTTTAACCTACCACTTAGTAGTTTCACTATTCATCAAAAATTGATGTTTTTCAGAACAATGCCAAAATTTCATCCCAAGCTATATTTCATATTCCGAATTCAAAAATGAAGTCTATTTTACCAAATTCATAACATAAAAGTTGCATTAATTAATTTTATAATTAAATCCCGCTGTTAAAACAAATAGCGTGTTTTTAAGAAACAATATCTATCAAAAGATTGACACTTGTTTATGTCTAGTTCAAATGTGAAACTACATCCAATGACCAACATTGTATTAAATTGTAAAAATATATTCTAAATATACTTTAAAACCACTCAAATTAATGATTTATCACTATTAATTATTTCGATTAAAAAAGTTGTTTTTAATTATAATTTAGTAATTTTCACTATTCATCAGAATATGAAAGTTATCCGAAAAGTACCAAAATTTCACCTTAGGCTAAATTCGATACTCCGAATCCAAAAATAAAGTTCATTTTGAAAAATAAGATTTACTGGATTTCAAAAAGTGGTTATTACTATTCATAACGGCTAGTTTTAATAATATTTTTATAGCATATCGTTGTTTAGTGAAACTCGGTATTGCGTACGACGCAAGCTATCGAGGAAGGTCGTGATTGCGTGTAATGGAAGGAAAGTCAAGGATGTGTGTTGTGAAAGCTTCTTTTGGTGTAGCGTACAACACAAGACATTAATGAAATTAAAAAGAATATTTTTTATAAAATCTTGGGCTGTTACATTCTACCCCCCTTAAAATGAATTTCGCCCTCGAAATTCGTCGGGGTTATAAATGGTTTACTATTCGAAAGTTTCTTTAATAGAAACCCACATCGTAAAAAGGAATACCAAAACATGGCTTTAAAAACTAAAGTATGAAATGTAACAATTACCCAAATAAACTAATCACTGGGTTTCCACATAGGTGAAAATATGGATATGGAAGAAAAATCTAACCATCATGTTCTGATGGAGAGTGGTAGAGAACATGGCTATGGAAAAGCCAGTAATCACAAATCCATAGATTTGTGATGATATAAGGTACCATCTGATTCATCAGGTATAAGATCACTAGGACAACATTTTTGGTTTTCAAGATCATTTCCCTAAAGTTGAAAATTTGCTTAGATTAAATACTTACTTTATTTTGGAACAATCTCACTGTTGTTCGTGCCTTGAACAATTTCCACTTCATCTCTTAAATAAATGAAGTTGAATTTGTTATTCATGAAGTGTTAGCAGATCATGTGATAGAATGACTGTTCATTTCATCTGTCTCAAACAAAAGGTTAGAAAACGTTATTAAATATACATAAGTCATTCCATAGTGAGATTAATCATATATAGTTCCTAAAATGGACTTATACTTCATATATCATACTGCTTAATATAATAAAACTAGTTTCTACTAAACAGGGACTTCCTGTAGGCCAGTGGTAGGCGATAAAGGCCAGTCGCACGTTGGTTGTGGGTTCGATTCCTACAGCCTTGTCCGAAGCGATGGGCTGTCACCCGTCCTGTAGGTTGTCCCTTTTTCTAAAACTACGTTACTATAACATCCCATTAATAATATCGAAAATCTTCTATCCTTAAACAATACTAACTTATGTCCAACATAATCCAGTCTAATCTTTAGGCTTATACATAATACTACAGTCCACTCTCATAATATAGTTAAAACGATTACCAGAGATTTAACACCATCATCGATCCCCATATATCATAAGATATGTCTTGTTGGTTACATTTCAAACATTCAAAGGCCTTAATCATGTATTCTCTTGAAAACCCATTGAACCTTAGTGAAATCATGAATGCAGTTAAAAGATAACACATTCCACATACCAAAATCCTCAAAATTATATATACTCAAACCATGATATCACTTAGTCCTTATATCAATCATGAGCTCATGAATACAATCAAACATCTCATTATCATCTTATCCCTTCATTATGCACATATCATCTACTTTCCAAAAATACTGATACCATTCATCACATACTTTCAAAACATAAGGAAAGACAACAATGTAACAATCCATAGATGTCTCTTTATTCCATAGTAGCATGAGATTACTTATACAAAATTACACATGATAAACATGTAATCATTTCACTACATTCTTAAACCATTGACCGAGCTTCAACAATTCTTTCATCTCACATATCATTTGTAGTCTCATCATCATCATCAACATAAATACTACCCATATGACCATACTGATTCTCTTCATGAGACTTTCCCTTAGGGCATTGGTTTGCATAATGCCCGTACATTCCACATTTAAAACATTTAACCATTTTTGATGTCGTAGCAATACCATTATTCTCATCCCTGGTATTAACTGAACCTTTTCCTTTGCACCTACTAGCTTTGTGTCCTTCTTTTCCACACCCAAAGCATCTTCCAGTTCCTTTGAAACATTCTCCTTGATGCCTCTTCCCACATGATTTACATAGGGGAAATTGAACTTTCTTTCCTCTATGATCATCATGGAACTCCATCTTTCTCTTATTAGTTGAGTCAGGAAACTTACCAATTTTTACTTTATTGATCATATTATGAGATTTCTGATTCGACATAATAATTATGTTTGGACTTCCAAATCCCATTTCATTATGAAGAATATCATTCCATTGTCCATCATATCCTCCATTATTTTGAATCATCTTGTCTCTAGCCATTTTCTAAAACCCAAAAAGAATAGTGTGAGAGGAAAAAATCATGCTAGGGAAAACGACATAATAAAGGGGGAGTACCTTCAATATCCAACATCTTAGGTTTAATTCTATGATCGTTAGCGTAATTCTATTACTATAACCTATACGTATACTTATCCCTAGGGACATCCCTAGACATACCTTAGAAATATCTCTAGGGATCTCACTAACGTTTTCGCATCCTAGTTTCCAAAGGTTGACTAAACCTTTCCTCTGATACCAACTGTAGAGACCCGAAGCCTGACGTACATGGACTTTACATTACTTTTTCGGAATACTTAGTACATTACAAAAACACACACACAAGGACCGTAATAGTTTAGTGTCTTTGGAAACTCGGACTATAATCTTCTAATCGTGATGAAAGATCTTCAACATCTCCCATAAAGATCTTCCTTTTTTTTACCTAAAACCTTTCTTTATATCCTGGGGAAAATAAAACATAAAAGGGTGAGCTCAAATGCTCAGTAAGGGTAAACAAAAGGAAATAAAAATCATATCATATCTTTTTGAAAATCAAAACCTGCAAAAGAGATCATAATATCTTATCATGGAATAAATCATGGCAGTGAAATGTAATCACAATAATCATAACATAAAACATGGAACTTTGTGGCATACACACGTAATCATAGAGAATCATTTCCTGTTAGTCAAGACTCATTTCCAAGACTATCTTAGTGGACAAAGTCCCTTTCTGAATCGAGTAATCCTCGTTTCAGTCCTGTTTCACTGAACCGGTATAACCTACCATTCCAGCCATGTCTATCTCATGAGATATAAAATCTTTACCCAATGCATTGGAGGGAGATATAGGTCCCACCCATCTCTTAATGAATCCTTTCTTATGTGTGCCACAAAATCATAAATCATACATCATTGCATAACCCATGTAATAAAAATGGGATTCTTAAACAACATGACATCATAAAACCATTCATATAAGATAAAGGAATTCATAAACATAATTCCATCACAACATAGTCAAATAAATGTAAAAATATGGATAGAAACAGAACCCTTTATTATCTTATATGGAGAATAATTTTGATAAAACACTTGAATTGAATTCTTGAGGAAAATATCCTTTCTTCTTCAAAATCAATTTCTTTTCACAAAACATCATGCAATTTTTAAAGAAAGAGATTTTATTGAAAATAGTCTTGAAATATTTTAGAGGAAGCTTCATGAAAATAAGGCTTTATAAAACAGTATAAATCTGTTCGTGCCGTATAAGTTAAAAAAAACATTCTTCGTACTTTTGTCAGAAAAGTCAAAAAGTACCTCGTACGGAAAAATGACAAAAGATTCCTTTCATATTCTTTACTAAAAACTCACCTAAGGGTAAAATTGGATTTAAACTATTGCAAGTGGATGGAAACAATATTACATATTGAGGGAACATGGATGTGGATGATAAAATACACCCCAGTAAATACTTACGAATAAACAATCTCGGATAAAAATGAGATTGTGATATTTCCCTTACCTTAGGTCCGACTTGATTTGTAAGTGTCCGAACCTCCTGTATAATGATTTAAATCATGTTATTGACTTATTAAAGAATCATATTTATTGTTATGATATCATATATGGTTCACTTATGACATTATATTACCTGTTCTTTTGTAAATTCCATGTTAAAGAAGCATTTTGGGTAAAATCGTTTCATTTATCGTAGGTGTTTTGACTTGTTGTTCTTGACATCATTATTACTTATATCATGATTTAATTACTTCCAGAATATAAAATATGATTTATATATCATATATATTCAGTATATATATATATATAATAGATAGATAAATAAAATGAAAAACACCATTCATGGAGACGGTAGTCCGTACGTACGCATGAACGCTGTTTTTTCTTTCCTTATTGTCTTGAAATGGAAGTAAGTAGATGACATACATATGTATATATATAAATAAATCCAGTAGCTTTATAATGTCATATATTTCATTATTATTTCTTATATATACATTATAATCATTCTTAAATGGTTAACATGGAGAATGAATCTCATCGCGTCGTGGAGACGGTAGTCCGTACGTACGCACGAGCGATGATATCATTTCTATAAATATTGAATTGAATTGGAGTGGATTATACAATATATCAGAATCAATATGATGTTTCAATAACTATGTATAGTCATTCTTTACGCCATTATACCCATCCATGTAAGGTGGTGGTGGAAAATAGATTACACCACGGCGTGGAGACGGTATTCCGTACGTACGCACGCGCGGTGATTTCTTTTTCCGTAGGATGGATAGATGGTGAAATATGGTTGTTTCATACTTATAATAACATATCATTATATGAGTGATACTGATGTTATTACTTCATAATGAAACAACCTAAGAAGAAGAAGTGGAAGAAGAAATAAAGATGAAAGAATTGGTAACGGTAATTACCTCTTCTTTGAAGTGCCTCTTTGAGACATCCTCTTAGGGAACTAGAATTGGTCTTTGAGGAAGACCAGAACCTCTAGGATGTTGCTAGGGAAGTGGAGAAGAGATTTTGGCAGGGGTTGGCCGAGCTTGAGTGCTCAAATTGGTGTGAGGAGGAGGGGGAGGAGGTGTCCTTTTATAGGGGAGGAGAGGGGCACCTTAGGAATATCTCAAAATATTATTTTATATTAAAGTCAAAATCGGTTTATAATGGTTCCAAAGGGTCTTATTTTGAGTCTAAAGTGGGGATGGGTCGAAATACTATCAACCAATAGAATTTAGACAAGTTTAGGATATTATTTTAACCTTATCAATTAGATTTAACTCTAAGTTAAATAATTTAACTTTTACCGTGTCTTTTTCTTTTCTTTCACTATATGGTTAATACACTTACTATAACATGCCAAACGAACCCCAAATTGTTTATTATTAATATATATATCCTTATCTAAGTCATTTGGCCGAACCTTAGATTTTTAGGAATAAAATAACAATTAATAATATAATATTTGATTTAAAAACTATTTTGTGTCAATTTTGACACTATTTGATATATGATTTTTGTGAATGTCATAACAGAATTATATGTTCAAACCAAGTTGATTAAATCAACACTAATATATCATAGTAACCTATAAAATTAGTGGAATTCATAAAAAGTCTTGAATTACATTTATTTGGGTATTTATATTATCAATTATGTCAAAATTTCATTAATAAGATAATTACTGCATCATCTTTGTGTCATAAATAAATTAAATTATTTGATTTTTTAAAAATCACAAATAAAATACCATTATGTAGGAAATCTTTTTAGATTTCTAATGAATATTTACAATCGAATTTATCTTATGTATAACCCCATATTAAAAATGATTTACTTATTAAACTTTGATTTTAACTATTTTAACCCTTCTTTAAATAAATTAATAATAAATGTCCTAATCAAATCCAAGTGGGCCTAAATGGTCATATTTTATTCCTAAGTTTGTTTTTGGTCGAATTACACTTGTCCAATAGAATTAGGACATGTGTTAGGGTAATATTAATATCATATTTACCCTTAGTTACCTTATTTACTATTAACCGTGGTAAAAAAAGTAAAAAGTTACTATTCACCAAAAAATTATTTTCATCTCATTGAACCACATTTTAGTCCTTGATATTAACCGTGTCTCTCGGATTTTCGAAATTCCATTCACAGAAGCGGTAAAATTATGTTTTATGCAAAATTCAGTTTTTAACCTACCACTTAGTAGTTTCACTATTCATCAAAAATTGATGTTTTTCAGAACAATGCCAAAATTTCATCCCAAGCTATATTTCATATTCCGAATTCAAAAATGAAGTCTATTTTACCAAATTCATAACATAAAAGTTGCATTAATTAATTTTATAATTAAATCCCGCTGTTAAAACAAATAGCGTGTTTTTAAGAAACAATATCTATCAAAAGATTGACACTTGTTTATGTCTAGTTTAAATGTGAAACTACATCCAATGACCAACATTGTATTAAATTGTAAAAATATATTCTAAATATACTTTAAAACCACTCAAATTAATGATTTATCACTATTAATTATTTCGATTAAAAAAATTGTTTTTAATTATAATTTAGTAATTTTCACTATTCATCAGAATATGAAAGTTATCCGAAAAGTACCAAAATTTCACCTTAGGCTAAATTCGATACTCCGAATCCAAAAATAAAGTTCATTTTGAAAAATAAGATTTACTGGATTTCAAAAAGTGGTTATTACTATTCATAACGGCTAGTTTTAATAATATTTTTATAGCATATCGTTGTTTAGTGAAACTCGGTATTGCGTACGACGCAAGCTATCGAGGAAGGTCGTGATTGCGTGTAATGGAAGGAAAGTCAAGGATGCGTGTTGTGAAAGCTTCTTTTGGTGTAGCGTACAACACAAGACATTAATGAAATTAAAAAGAATATTTTTTTATAAAATCTTGGGCTGTTACAACGGAAACTCAGTTAGTCAATTTCATATTGAAATGTGAATATCCTATAATTCCACCATGAGCACCACCGAAGATTCACATGGTTCAAGAATGAATATTAGTTTTATGACCATGAATAGAAATGTATGAATTTTTATTGATAATTAAAAACATGTTAAATTTTCTTGCTAGTAAAAATGTGATTCATAAAATACATATTCAATTCATGACAAATGATGGGAGTCAGAGAAGCCAAAAAACCGACATAAAGGTTGTAGAGAAGCATTATCAAGGGGGATCTAAATCAACAGTCATTGTGTATTTGAATTCGGTGTCTCTAATATTATGAAAAATAATTCAAACTAGGCGTCACAATATCATTATGCATAATAGAATATAAATAATGATCACATTAACTAAATAGTAAAGCCTCAAGTAAAAACCAATGGGTATTCAAGAAATAAAACTTTACATCACAAAAATATAAAAAAATAACTAAATCGAAAATTAGATAATTCTTTTAATAAATTATTCAATCATTTTAAAATAATCTACATACAAGGTACAAAAAATAGAAGATAAACTAATGAATCTAAAAATATTTCAATGGATTTCTATCCATCCAATTATTTTTTCTCCTTCCATGAATCGCCTAGACTGTTGAACATACCGATGTTTCTACAACAAGCCATCCATGTATAATTATAGAAAATGTCACCTCTATTATGAACATAAAATAAATAGTAAAATTAAGGAGAAAAAATTTACAATAATATTAACTAGAGGTATCTACATTACATTTAATGAATTCAACACAGAATCTGGAAATAACATTCCCATATACAATGTTTAATGAATTATTTTATGTTAAAAAAATTATTCAAAAATAATTTACAAATGTATTCATATAAAATATTATATTTTATAGATAAATGAAATTACCCACAATGATATATATATATACGGTGGATTAAAAATAGTCCTTCTATTAAAAATTTGCATGTATTCATTAGAAAACATCCAATTAAATCAATATTTTGTTTTGTAGATAAAAGGAGCACTCTGATTTTTAGGTGGAATGAAACAAGAACATTTTCTAAAAATTAAAATTGGAATTTTTTCATACAAGGGAACGTGGATATTTACATATAATTCAATTGAGTATGTATAATTTTTTTTTATAAAACTCTTATAACTGGTAAAATCCATTTCAACTAATATAAACCTATTTCATTTACCACAATCAATTGAATCAGGTATAGATGATTAAAATAATTTTGGGGGTCAGATGAAGTGTTGTAAAATTAGGACAATTTATTCAAAAATCATAAAAACACAAGGGATATTTTAATACATCCTAGTAACATGTCAATCCTAAAAAAAATTATAAGTGTGAAATAAAATTAACTACAATAAATCTCATGTGTATCCTTTTTTAACATGGTGTCCATTATACTTTGATATTTTCATTCTACACTTACACGTAATTGTGGGTCTATCAACACATTCTATTAAATATAATGAATAGTAATCTAAATAATATAAATAAAATATCAGTATTTTTTTCTTGTGTTTGAACCCTATGAAAGAAATCATTGCACATAATATCATCAAAATAATAATTAATGAGAAAATTAATATTTAAAAATTTATATAAAAAATAAAAATGGCTAAAAATATCTTACCGCTGAACTCAATTTATATCATGTTTGAAGTTCACAATTTCATTGAAAAACAACATCATAAATACTAGCTAATGTTGATTTAGCTTTTGATCCTACCAATTTATCAAGATAAAATATATATCAATTATGAAAACAATATCAAGTTGATTTATAAATAATGGTAAATATAAATATAAAAATAATATATATATGATAATGTATAATATAGGATGCCCTCAATAATCTGTATATTCCATGAAATTTCTCAAAAATGGAAGGAACTCAGGCGGGTTTTCATACATATATATATATGTCCTTTATAATCACTCACTTTTTAAAAAGCTTTATCATTGACACCCATTTTACAAGGGATTATAATTATGTATATATGACTCAGCTGGATAGACACAGAGATATTGACTGAAAAAAATTGGGCATTGTATTATGACAGAAGTCTAAAATGTCATATCTCTTTTCTGGTTAACAATGTGAGATTACCCAACACATTATTTATATATAACCAAATAATTATAAAACAATAATTAATAAAAGTAATTAAATTTAATAAATGTACTCATATATAATAAATTTTATGTATCATACCATGTGGTGAATTCATCCATGTAATCAATAAAATGAATACTCTCATATAGAAAGTTAATGACATGGGTTATAAACAAATGGAGTTTCATTTCTTTAAAAAAATTATCATTTTTTGGATTTTTTAAATTATGGATACAAATATTCACTATCATTTCTCAAACCACCACCCCACAAGCATGAAAAAATATGTTCTCCATGATGATTATTCCTTATGTTTTTTAACAACAACAACCTGTTTATGGTATCTCCGTATCATATAATATTCCCTAATAACAAATTAAAATACGCAATGTCTCATATTAATGAAATATTTTATAATAAAAACTATAAAAATAGATACTCACAAGACAATCATTACTAATTTTTCAATCAAAGAACCACATTAATTATTATCATCCTGTAATATTTTATTCTTTTGAATCCACTCTATATAACAGCTATCAAAATATTTGAAAACAAGATACAATGATGGACTATTATGGTCATGAAAAATTCCAAAAGTTATTTAAATGAATATTTTTTTGATATCCATTAAAATAATATACTATTAGATTAAATCAGGATTTTTTTGTAGTATAAATGTTTTCTTTCAAATCCATCAAATGCGAGAGAAATAAATATTATCCCCATTTTGATGGTCTTGTAAATATTTAATCAGAACAACATTCCCCATGATTTCCCACACACACACATACACATGTTCATAAAACTATAGGATAATGTAGAAAAATACATTTTAAAACAAATTTAAATATACAAAATAATCGACTAATACTGAAATATGTTATATGAAAATTAAAACACATAAAATTGAATTAAAAAATATAATGAGGGAAATCAAGAAACATCATCATCTAATCAATGAGTAAAAATGTTACTTTTTCTAATCATATCCTTTAGATTAAAAACATCTCATTCAAGACAAAAAACAAAATTCCCAACATATATTTGATGGGATATTAATGAATATGCTTTTCAAATTATTGAATAAATGAATTAATAGACCTGGACATCGCCTTTTTGATTCATTCTTGAGCCAAATGACAGTGTCATTATGTCTTATATAAATGAATCTATTTTTCAGACATTTTAATTGTTTTTTTAATTTAATTTCTTCCCTAAAAAATTCTCATGTATTAATTTACTCACAATACACCACATTAAATTTTTATTTTATAAATTTAAATATATTAATGATGAAATGACTTGAAATAAACTATATAAATAGATTATATATGATTTTTAATTAATCTATGGATAAATCCCACTATTAGATTAATTATTTAATAGTATCCATAGGGTTCTTTTAGTACATTTTTACTCTTTAATGGACTTCTAAATATGTGAATAAATTTTTTTATTTATTAATTCTATATGCATTGAGATTCTAAAATGAGTTAGGTAATGTTTATGCCCTTATTGAATGACATATTTTAAGGAAAATAAAAAATGTATAATTCATAAAAATAATTTTTTTTGGATGAAAACAATGTTATTGAAATTTTTTCTATGGAAATGTTCTTTTCACAATATAATTTTTTTGTTTCATGGTAAAATTCATTTTTCTGAACATATTTCTTCTAAAAATTAAATTTAATTATTTATTACATAAAAATATCAAATAAAAAAACATTTAATTAAGTATTAAAATATGAATAATAATTGAAAATAAAATATATATTGTTAATAAGAATAGTAATTAATTCTTAAATTTGAAGAAAACTATAATCCCTACTCAAATATGATTTTTAAAAACAATAAATTGAAGTACAAAAAAATAAATCAAAAAACATTACACAGATATTTCCATATGCATCCACACCATCACACAAACACTTTAGGGGAATTATATGTATAAGTGTTCAAAACATATATATATTCATTTATATATATATATATATATATATATTATTGTTTGTATTTTATATTATTTTATTATATATTATGTTCACTTTAATTGTATTATGTGCAATAAATAATCACATTATATCTATTATATTATAAAATATGTTCAATTTATATTCAATGTAATTTGTTTTTTTGAAGTTATATTTAATGAAATACATAAACCCTCTATTGTGCATCATTTTGTTAACACCATAAGCTAGTGAAATAGAATTAAAATATCGTAACATGTATAAATGTACATAAAATTATCAATTACAATAAACCCATAGAAAACATATAAATAAATCTTATGTTAGAATAATATTTTAAGTCTACTCAAAAAATTAATTCTCATTTCTAAAAAAATTGTCTAAAAATTAAATCAAATAAAAGACCCAGCATTGATATTTTAAAATATGAATCCACATAATAACTTTAACATATTATGTGTAGTTTATATATTATATTAATAAGTTAGTGTTATAAATAAGGCCTTTATTAGATGTAAATAGATTTTTTTTGTTTTTTTTTTGTCAATCTATACTAGGTTGATCATGGAGTTTTTGAGGAAAGTTATCATATGGTACAAGTTGAAAATATAGTTGAAGATGGAATTGTTCCCAAATGTCTTCCAAATTTTTGGTTTGATATTTAAGGAATGGATATATGGGTTTTTTGAAAATGATGTTTCTCACTATATTGAAGGAGTATTTGATTATTTCACACATGGTATGTATCAGGATCATCTCAAAAAAATATGGAAAAACTTGAATTGTAGAAAAATGACATTCAATGCAAAAGAAAGTTTACCTAATTGAATGTAGTATGAACAATTTAAAATATATAGAAGAATATTTTGACCCAAATACGATATTAAACTATATTTTCAACCAATTTAGGCTTTCATATTAACTCTTCCAAATATATAAAATTCTTGATGTGCATGAAATATATGATATTGAGAGAAATAGACTTACACGTCGAATTCGCCATCAATTTTTGACATACATGCTTGGGGGTTGATGGGTAAGGAACATTCATACAAGTATATCTAAGTCATTAAATATGAATCTTCCCCCTCAAAGACATAGAACGTTTTTCTAATGAAAATATGTTGTCTCTACCGCATATAGGAGTTTGGTTCATAGGACATATACATAAAAAATCACGTAGGAAGAATTATACTTATATATTTATAAACCAAGTGAAACTTGTGGCGTGGTTGCACAGAATAGAAATGGTTCAATGGAAGACACATTTAATAATAACTCTAAAACTTTTGTGTAAGAACAGGTGTTTCACTAAAGAGATGAGTTGAGCTTCTTTCATATTTGGAATATCTTTTTCGTTTGATCTGTGCTTTCAAGGGCATAAATTCAGTACATCGATGAAAGTACAGTCTTATACTAGATCAATTCCAAGATTTTTTTATTGATCCACTGATGTGACCATATCGTTAATAAATTGAGTAAGGATTCTCCTATAGTAGTGATCTAGGGGAGTCGATTGTTGTTTTTAAGGAATGCAGTATTTCATCCCTAAAATATTGTAAATATAGTGTGTATATCATCGAGTGATTGTGTCTGAACTCATATATTCAACAATTAGTGAAGATTTATAGATATAGTTATAACCAACACATTGTTAGTGTATGGTCCATGGACTCACACTTATTGGAAAACCATGTAAAACTTATTTTTTGTCTCTCTTCTTTTGAATTATTTAATTACTACATGTTACCATATAACATTTTTAACTTGTTCCTAGCAACATGAGAACAATATCAATATCTTTTTTATAAAAATTTGACACCATGATTTTCCCCCTCCTCTTAGGGTGTTCTAGGGTCCATCTAATGGTATCTAATCCAATATGTTTCTAGACATAAATCTCTATACTTGATTTACCATGTATAATTCACTAAATCATAGTAGATATTCTCTCTTTAATGGAAGAATCTTCAAGATATTGAATTACAGGATGAGATCTCATCTAATATCTCTTGGAAGAGATGTTTTTTTCAGCACAACATAGGTGTTTCTGGTCAATGATACAACATGATAGTCTATGATATATTTAGGAAGAAAAATGATTGATGAATATTATAAAGCACAAAATACCCTCATGACCACTCATTCTGATAATTATATCTAAAGGTGATGAGTTTTACATCATCTAAGTATCTGTGGAAAAAATGTAGAAAATATATATCAAGGTTACAATAGAGTGATGTATTTGAAACTCCATGTATTCATAATCGGTTTTACTATTTAAATATGTGATTAGAAGAAAATTAAAATAGTTTTCTTAATCACCAAAATAAGGTTGGTGGAGTTATATGTAGAATGTGGAAAACAATTAATAAAATTGATATTTTGATGAAAATATAATGAATGCTTCCACATCATTATAATTCAAATGTTTCATACCATGATGATTTTACACTAAAAGTTGATACTATTAATTGTTTATATCATAATATTGATGTATTTCAATGTCCATAATCACCAATTTTATTCTAATTTATAAATTAAAATTAATTTCACATCCCATGTGAAATTCATGCATAATGTTCAAATTTTGGCCAAATAAATCATCAACATATAGAATACATAATTTAAACTTTTTAAATATTATATTTTGGGATATGATTTATCACTTTTATTGGAATATTTATTCTTTTATTATCGATGTATGAATCCCAAATTATTATAGATATTTTTGGAAATGAAAGAATAAATTCCTAGACAAACCATAATGGGCCTTAGTCCCATTAAACAAAAGTGGCACCCACAATTCAGTCCCAATGAATATTAAATGTTATATATAGAAATAAATAAATTATGTTGTTAATTTCATTATACAATGGATGGATCTAATTATTATGTTTTTAAGGAGTTAACGGGAGCTGATTTTGACATTTTATTTATGGCCTAGATCTGAAGGCCCAATAAAGGAGCCCATCATTTAGAATGTAACATCTGAATGGATGATTCAATTAGCCAGATATTTTTTATCTATTTACTGTAAAATAGAAAAAAATAATATTTTTCTAGTTCAAACCCTTCATTTTCGACAATCAACATTTATGAATTTAAAAGTAAAAAAGGGGGATGAATCCGGAAGAAATTTCTGGTCAATGATGAATTTCAAAATTCAAATCATCATTTCATACTACTCCTATGGGGAATCTTGAAAATTAAAAATCCATAAACCCTTGCTATAATAAAATTATAAAACAATATTTCTAAGAATAAAACATAGGGAATTTCTATGATCAAACTGTTAATTATTACCCCACACCATGTGAGATGTACAATAACTTGGATAATGGTTGTATACAGGATCATTTTCCATCCCACTCAATGATTATTGAAGAGATCTATCTTAGTTATGTTTATAATATTCAACCTCACATTCAATTAGTTTCTCAAAAATTTCTTGAATTTTATTAATAAAATGGAGATAATTAATCCCAAGGTATTGATTTTGAGATTATAAGTAAAAATCAATAAAACATTTGACTCACCCATCCATACATTAACATTCCATTCTTTACCCATATGTGGTGTGCCTATATTCCAAGAAACTGTGTGTGCATACCCATTCTAGAAATTGATTTGTCAAATTTTGTAGATGAATCTTCCATTCAAAATGAACCAATTTTGTTGATAAATTTTGATAATCATACTGAGTTTGAATCAAAGTCACAACCTATGTTTGAATGTTCTAGCCAACTCAAGCCCAAATTCAAGGTCCATGAATCCACTCTCATTTCTTCTTTCATAAGAGATACATAAAAAAATCCTTTTATTATTTCTTCATGTCCTGAATCTAAAATTTTTTGTCTTCTACTTGATTTATTAATTAATATTAAAAAATACATTAGAAGGAACCTTTTATACATTCATGGTATTAACATGTTCATTGGGACCTATACAATTTTTCATGAATAAATTTTAAAACATTATTTTCAACCAAATGGGTGACTAAATATCAATCAAGGTGAAATGGAGAGATATTGGGTCATTAATATTTTGAAAGTTGGTATTGGATAAGTTGGGGGATCATGTTGTTATAATAACATTAATCCACACACTTTCCTAGAGGTAACCCTGCTGCATAATTTTTAATTTTTTTTAAATTTTATGGTTTTTATGTTCTTTTTGTTAAGGAAATGCCCATGGGGTTTATATTGTGATCTCATTTATCTGATATGTGAGATCTATATTTTGATTCATCTTTGTATATTAATATAATACTCATTCCATCTAAAGATAAATCCCATCCTTCAATCACTCCCAAGGAGTATATGCATGATGTGAATCCAAAGTGAACAACATCTAATTGAAGGGTTATCAATTGAAAACTATATGGTTTTGTTCAATGATTTCATTTGAAATTTCATCTCCCCATCATTCTTCCAAATTATAATCTATATCTTATGTTCTATTTCAACACTGAGGGTAGTGTCATTCTATATTTGAAGAAGTGAAATCTAGGATTTTAATTACAAAATTGGGATTTTATAATAACACAATTCAATGAAAAAAATCAATTCATTATACTTTAAATGCATTAATGTACATTTTTAATACATGAATCCAAAATGTAAAATTATTTGTATTCATTGATTATGATTTTAATTAATGTTTATGTAGATGAGAATATGTTTTGGAAAGTGTGGTTTTCTAAATTTTTTTATTCTGCATTTAATTTTTCATCCATTAAATCAAAATACCACAATGCACATCATTTTGACTTTGGGTTTAAGATTGAGTTCATGGGTCCCTTTTATTATATCATAGTGCTTGGGGCCACCTTAATTTTAATTTTAGTATCCAAATTTTGTTTAAATGAAATACTAAATAGATAAATGTTTTGTCCAAACTTGTGACTTTTGGCACTTGAGGGTATTGACTTCATAATTGTCTTTTTCAAACAACAGCAGTTACTTGTTCGAAAAGGAGTATGGTTTTTATTTATTGTCAACCCACATATAGAAGATCAAGTATTTTTCATGTAATGTGATCTTAAAATCCAATCCAATAATAGTTTTTATTGTGGCATCATTTTGCATTATTTTCCAAATTTTTGGGGTCCATATTTTAGAGAATGGGTGGAATTGGGAAAAGTGGATTCTTAGGAAGTCCTTATGATAATATAGAAAAGGCATATGTTTTGAAAAATGTGACTCATAATTTCTTTTTCAAAGTATTAAATATTTCTATCGGTGATATACATGATAAAAATGAGCAACACGAATTGTGGAGAGTAGCAGAATAAAAATAGGTGCCAAAAAATATTCACAATTACAAGAATTATATCATCACGACAATGTCAAATTTTAGTGTTATTCATGAATAGAGGATCACTACTGAGGTAATTTGGATTAATCCATAAAATGCGTCAGAGGGGGTGTAGCTTTGTGAATGTTTGGGCCTATAAATAATAGGTTACCCCTCTTCACTCAGTATGATGTTTTTCAGTGAAAATACAGAATCATTATGATATAACGTAGCAAGGGGAGCTTTGTGAATCTGGTTTTATATGTGATATTGAGCATCTAAAAAACAATACTCATGTCATGACAGATTCAAATTCTTCTAAGTAATGAGTTCTTCACGATGATGATGTATTCTATATTGAATTACTGATCATGGTGAAAGAGTTTGTTCCACAAAGGTGGTTGTGAATTATGAAAGAGTGAGATTCATGCAGGAGACTTTAAAAGGAGCATCATGATAGGAAATATCGAAGATTTTATTATTAGTGAATAGATCTTTCATAGTTCATCAACTAAACTCTATAGTGCTAACAGAGTCTTGTGATAGAAAGAGATAAATAATTTAATTCTAATCAATTGAATCGACCATCATGTTAATAAACTAAGATTTAATTCTCCAAAAGCGGTGAGGTAGGGGGAGTCAATCGATGTATTCCAAGGGATTTAGTATGATATACCTAATTTCATTTAATGTCAATGTGCATGGAAAATAGTTAATGTGTTTAAATTATTTTACTCTATAACTAGTGAAGATTAGTGGACTTCATAATGACTGAAAAACTATTAGTGTATGCTCTATGGTCTAGCAATTACTGATGAACCATGTAAAACTGTAGTGTCATTTCATTTCATGTGATTGTGTGAATGTTTTAATAGGTTCTAACCAACCTGAGAACAATATCCATCACTTTGTGGGAAAATTTTTGATACCCTGATTCACCCCTCCATTCTCAATGACTATCGAGGTCCTTATAGTGTTATTCAGAGTATACAATTTATTTGTGTTAAAATTGTACATCTTTTTATTCACACATAACATAGTAAATTTTAATGTATTTTGCCTATATTTTTATGTAACATTCATCTATGTAATAATAGTTTGAGATCTCATCTATGATATCCTGGAATTGATGTCCTTTTTTTACATCACTAGGAATACAAGTCACTGATCCAATTGGGCTATCTATGAAAAATACAGATAGGAAAATGATTGATGTAGACTCTAAAGTAAAAAATGCTCCCACTATAGAAATTTCATATTATATTTATCTAATGGTG
Source organism: Viscum album (assembly GCA_963277665.1). Lineage (NCBI taxonomy): Eukaryota > Viridiplantae > Streptophyta > Magnoliopsida > Santalales > Viscaceae > Viscum > Viscum album. The sequence goes on from OY728141.1 coordinate 887,952,458, forward strand.
ATGAGTTTTCCTTTAGAAAAGTTAATTTTGGAAAAATTGTAGAATATATAAGAAGGATACAACGAATTAAAGGTGGAGAAACTACGATTCCTTCAAAATAGGATTGATAATGTAAATATTCATCCTGATGAGAATTAATATTCTTTCATAAATTTAATTACTAAAGTAGTAGGATAATTTTGAGGGCATGAGGAAGGGATCAAATACATTGACATTGTGAAAAATATTGAGAATGATTCCACCTCTCTATAACCCAAAAGGGTCATACCTTGAGGAAAGGGATCAATCTGAATTTTTTCTGAATGATCTGCTGACATGTTTGGTGCCATATGAAATTAGATTAAATCTAGAAGTTGCAACAACATGTGTGAGAGTGGAAATGGAATTAAAATCCATTGAAAACATTATGTTTCAAGATATTGTGTGAATGAAGCTAAGGAGGAAGGAGAAATTCATTCACCCTTTTCGAAGAAATTCATGAGAGTAAAATGGTTATTTGATGGATATATACCATTAGAATTTATTTTTTGTTTTAGGGTTAGACACATTGATTCTCAGTTCTCAAGGATGTTTGATAATGATAAAGAGAATTTGGAAAATCATACAAGCCTCAAAAAAAATATTTTATTTAGAGGGAAGAATAAAATATTGAATGAAACTACATAAAAAGAGTTTTGTCTACGTAGAAGATGATTTTGATAATGAATTCATTAAGTAATAAGAATAAGAGTTTGAATCCTGAAACCAAGTATCATTCATGGATACTATTGAGAAGTCAGAACAATGAAAATATAAATGTAGAGATCATCAGTTATGTTTTGATGATGATCTAATGTTATAACCTTTTGATGATCTCAGTAAGATTTAGAATCAATGTAAAAGATAAATAATTCTAGAGAAATTGTAAAGAATCCTTAGAATATGTTGACCATACTGAGTCTAAAATTGAACGTCTAGAAGTGTTAGTGAATGTTCAGTCAATGACACTTGAATGCACAGATGATATAGTAGAAATAACTCTTATAATTGAAGAACGTGCAATATTAATCAATGACCTTACCTCTTGATTAGAGGAGACCTCAAATAATGTTGATGGACTCGATGAATAATATGTTAATCATAGGGAAAAATATGAAAGGGGATCAATTTCAAGAAAAATAATATATTACAATTTTGAAAATTATCAGATGATGAGTTTCTAGAGAGAGCTAAGAATGGTTCTCATGTAGTCAAAAATATTTTAATTGTTCAAATAACCACATGAATGTGAAAAAGGGGAAACCATTGTGATGCTAAAACAACACATGCTATATGTTAAATTAGTCATAATAAAGGAAACTGGAATGTTGTATATATTGAGAGGGCACCTGATGTGCTAGACAAGAAACCCTCAAATAAAAATTAAAGGAAAACTAATAACTACCATTAAGATTCCAGATGCTATTGGTAGTCAAGCTATTATCCAATTGAAGGAGACATGAGGTTGAATAGAAATTTTAAGACATTTCCTCAAATGAAATTTAAATTAAAAGGTTATTTAGGCTATACCATGTCTACTGTGAAGAGGTATGAAGCTATTTTATGGAGTAAGATATAAGAAGTCAATAAATGAGAACAAATTCATATCCTTATTCTTATAGAAGAAATAATTTCTATGGATATATTTTTTCACATTTTTATCAAGGAAACTAAATTGGTTCATTACAAGGAGAGGAAAGGCATGAACAAAACATATAGAACTGAAAGACAAGATAATATTCATCAACCAGATAGTGTTTATCTTACAACCAAGATTTATCCTCTAGAATATTAGTATGAATATTAAGATCTTTCTTACATGGAAGAGATAATTGAAAGGCTTTAATATTCTTACACTCATTCCTATTTAACATGTAATTATAAGAAAGAAATTTGATATATAAAACTTTGCAGAAGTATATTTCAAAGCTAAAAAGAGCATCATTACCTAGAATATTCCTAGCGGATGCTCATCCCATATGAAAGGAAATCCATACCAAATAAAGAATGTTATAAAATGGGTTTATAGAATGTTCAGGTTCAGTAATGATGGTTCTTTGAACACTAAAGGATGTGGGAGCACTGAACTAGCTAATGGAGAGATTAAGAAAAGAAAAGATCTTTATGTGGAAGGTTGGTGTCACAATCTTCATAGTGTGTTCCAACTCTGTGAATCAATACTTATAGTGTCATTCAGTCAAAATGGGTTTACTATAATTGGAAATATGTAGAATTAACATATGAATGTATTCATAATAGAAGAAAACTTATATTAGGTTGACAGTAAAGAAAACATTTTCTAAATGACAGTTGAAAAATAAAACAACTAGTGGCATCATAGATTGTGGAACAACAATTGAAAAGACATGTAAAATCTATCTAAGATGAAAATAGTTTTTTATATCCCCAATAAAATGAATGAATGTTAATTTATTTTTGATTCTTTCATATATGAGATGTGGTTCTGTAGTTCATATCGACCAAGGAAGAAAAGGGAATCAAATCTTCTTGAACTCAGCCATATAAATGTATGTGGATCATAATTCTTGTTGTAACTCAATGATAAAGGTAATTTATACATTTCATATATTATTACAGTAGAATGGAATGTTTTATAATTAAAAACAGGAAATAGAGAGCGTTTTATTTCATAAAAACATATCAATGAATCATCAAGAATGATAATATACAGACAATCTGAGTTCTTAGGTATGATAATGGTGGAGAATACACAACAATTGAGTTTGAAAATTACTTGTAGAATCATTGAATACAAGATAAGGTGGATCCTCAGATAACCCCATAGTAAAATGTAGTTTTTGACTAAAGTAATCGACAAATGAACAATATGGATCTAACTATATTGATTGAAGAGTCATATCCCTTGACATAATTAAGAATAGGTTGTTCATGATGTGATGTATATTCAAAATAAAATAGGGATTCATATGGGTAAAACCAAGACACAATATGTGTTGTGTCATGGAATGAGTCATTCATTGATGTAACATAAAGACATAAATGCATCAAGGAATTCTTAAGACAATGGGATAAAATAGGAGGAAGAATGTTAACTTGGAATAGATCAATAAATAGAAGTTGTTGAAGGCCTGAAAACTCGCAGGAGTCACATAATGATGTTGGCTCAGAAGAATAATCCGAAGATGAAACCATGTTGGTAAGGAATTGTACGAAACCTCATACTTGAAATTGAAGAGAATTGATTGATCAATCCAACATCATCTTGGATTGGACTACATCTACACAAAAAAGATGAATGAGGAATAATAAAAAATATGCATTCCTTTCTATTGTGGAAGAATTTTCATTTGAAGAAGCTTAAAAGGATGAAACATGGTATAAATCCCTGAATGACTAGTTGGATTATATCAACCAATACAAAACATGAGATTTAGTTAAGAGACGTGAAAATCATAATTTTATTGGCATGAATTTGATTTTTAAAAATAAATTTTATGTGCATGGAAATGTGACTGGAAACATGGTGTGATTTGTTTGTAATGGATATTCACATATCTAAGGTATTTATGTTTAAGATACATTTTCACTACTACAAATACTAGAATCAATCTGACATTTTTTCCATGGAAATTAAAATAGGGTAAAAAGTTTATCAAATTGATGTCAAACCAACAATCTTGAATGGAATTCTTGTATGTGAATTCAATACTAAACAACCATTGGATTTAATTTATTATAATGATGAGTTGAAGGACATAAGATTAAATAATGAACTCTTTGGTTCAATGTAGCCACCATGGGTGTGGTACTCTCGGTTGGATTCATATCTAAATAAGATCTAATTTAAATATGGAGCAGTGGATCACAATCTCTATGTGATGAATTTTTAGAAATATCAATTCTTGGTGCAAGTTTATGTGGATTGTACTATTTTCTGTGGAAGTAGTTAGGGATCGTTGGATGAATTTTACAACCACATAAAGTTATAATTTGAAATTCCAATGACTGGTGAACTCACAAATTTATTGGGACTACGATTTAATTAGAAGAAATACTACACTTTTATTTCTCATGAAATATATGAAAAATAGTTTTTGATGAAATTCATTATGAATGACTCCAAACCAATATACGCTATGGTTGTGGTATACACAAATATTCTAAATAATGAGGATGGGACTTTTATGGATCCCACCATGTATAATATTATCATCATAATCCTACTTTTTTTAACTGAAACATGGCTAGATATTGTCTTTGCAACATGCCTGGTAGATCACATTCAATTTAATCTAATGGGAGAACATATAAAGGTAGTTAAAATAATAATGAGGTATATTCAAGGTACTCATAATTGTGTATTATATTTATTTTGTAGAAAATGATAACAATTTATTGTCATTCTCTGATTCTTTTAGGGTTGCTGATGTAGTGGAAAAAAGTCACAAAAGTAATGGAACATTCATTATTGTAATGAAATGTTTTGGTTAGCTTAGTATGTAATAGGAAAGTAATTCTCATTGTACTGCTAACGTTGATTATATCTCTACTACAAAGGCATGCACACAAAAACATTGGATAATGCAACAACTGACTAATGTTGGTGATTAAGAGAAATAGACAATGGAGATTTACTATGATAGCAAGAGTACAATTGATCTTATGAATAATCCTGTTCATAATTATCTTACAATACACATTGAAATAAGATGTCACTTCTTCAAGGAAAATGTTGACCAAGGAATGATTAAAATGGATCATATTGGAACTGATGATCAAGTGGATAACATTTTGGCCAAGCCATTGTCATCAACTGTGTTTGAGAATCATCAGTTTAACCTTATTTTTCAACAACCTCCCGGTGTATGAGGAGGTTATGTTTCATCCAATCTCCCCAGTTCTGTTAACTATTTTAATCTATTTGTGGAAGATCTGTAGAGATATGGTGGAGATATGATCTAGGGGGAGTGTTTTCTGAGCTGTATAGGTTCTTTTATTTGATTGGAAATGGGGGAGAATAGTGAAATTCAATGATATGAATTTTTATGAAAATTATAATGGAGAAATTGTAGCATAATGGGGGTAATTGGTATATTGTGGAGACATATGAGTTTGAAAAAGGGATAATTCAAACAAAATAATTTGATGTTATGAGGAAACATTTCATGTTATGAAATGCCACATGGGACATGATCTAAGTCCATCTTGTACAATTTTAAGCTTTCCCACACACATGACCCCAATTTATGTCTTCATTTTTGTTTTCTACACCAAGCATTGATCACATGTACTTAGAGTTTTGTCTGAGATATTTCTTGCATATCAGGTTTGGATAGTGCCTATTGAATCAAGAATTTAAATACAGATTTCCAACTAACAACAAGTGGTGAATATTAGAACCAAGACTGTTCCTTTCTATAAATAGTGTATGAATAATTAGTTTTTACAATCCTAAAAAATTAGATCATAGAGTTTGTTTGTAAAGGGATCTTACAGTTGAAGTTGATAATAGTTTTTAAGGTGGCGTCCTTTTCTAGTTTTTGCTAAATATTTGGGGTACAAAATTTGGAGAATGTTTTTCATCATGAAAAGTTGTTTTTCTTGATTTCCTAATGAAAATATGGGAATTTAATGAGTTTAAAAAATATGGGCTTCATTAATTGTGTTTCGAAAAGGGTTAATTATTGTTTTCCAGTGATCTATGTGACTGTAATGAGCATCGCGAATGATAGATAATTAGAGAATCGTGGTCGATTATGGAGATCTCCATAATAATGAGAAGTAACACATTGTAACAACGTCAAATATCAGTAGTTCTTATTGATTAGTGGTTCACCACATGCTTGTTTATGACGAATCCATAAAATTTTTCGGAGACAGTGGAGCATTGTGAACTGTAATCCCTATAAATATGTGGCTCCCAATCTTCACTCAGTATGATGTTTTTAGAGAAAAATAAGAATCTATTTGATTCTGGGATGCTAATGGATCCCCATGATTCTAGGTTTCTATGAGATGATGAGAATCGTGAAAATAATACTCAAGTTTTGATTGATGAAAATTCATCTATTTAATGGTTGCTTCATAATGATGGGGTATTCTGCATTGACTTAATGATCTTCACAATGGAGTTTTCTCTGCGAAGTCTAGGGTGTTTCACGATGGAGTGTGCTTCGAAAAAGAGATTCATGAAAGGTAGTTTTGAACATTTTGTTTGTAGTGAACATAGTTTTCAGAGTGCATCAACTCTAGTTTATATTTAAAGAAGATTCTCGTGCTAAAAAGATACAAATAATTTATTACCAAATTATTGAAGTGACAAAAAAGTTGATAAAGTGAGTTTTACTTCTTTCAAGGTAGTGAGCTAGGGGGATTCATTGAATGTTCTCCAGGATATATAGTGTGATATCCCTCATTTATTATAAACGTTGTGTGCCTAGAACTATTTTAATGTGTTTAAATTATTTCACCCTACAACTATTTAAGATTAGTGGATTTAGGTACAACATAAAAAATGTCGGTTTATGCTCCTTGGGCTATCCCTTAGCAGTGAACCGAGTAATACTTCTATGTAATTTTGTAGCATTTTATTTTTTGACAAGTTTATAAGGTTCTTTACTATGTGTGAACATGTCTCGTAACATTATGTGGAAATTTTGACACCCTGATTCACCCATCCCTTCTCTGAGTGTACCAGAGTCCTTCAGTCCTGCCTAGAGTTTGGTTTTAAATTTCTATTTTACACTATGGAATTAAAAATATGTATGGAATTTGGAACATTGGGATCGTGAAACCATATTTCTCTTCCCAATAGTTGGTCCCTTAATATCTAATGTATTTTATAAAAAAATTCTTTAAAATCAACCAAAAAAACATTAAAAATATTGGATTCTCATTTTATGATTTATTGGGATTCCCACATAGTGCAGCTATTTTTTCCTATTGAACAAAAAAATAGGCCCCTGTCTTTTGTGATTCACAACACATCATCATGATTAATTGAAATTGGGAGAAATATGATGATAAATTTTAATAAAGGAATGGTCTTGAGATAGATATATTATATTATATCTATAATTGTGAAATAATTTTACAAAACAAATAGGCCCCCCTATTTTTTGGAATTATTTTTATGAGAAATTTATGTCAAAATGATTTGGGAAAATGGAATTCAATTTCACATTTTTTCTATACATTTTCTTGAGACTAGAAAAACTCAAGTGTGTGGGTGTGATTATCAACTTAATGATGGTATTATTCATTTATTATATCTTAATATTGATGTGTTTTAGTGAACTAAAAACAAATATTGGTCCAATTATTAAATTAATCTTCATTTCATATCTCATGTTCAATTCACCTGTAATGTGAAAATTTTGTCCAAATAAATCATCTATGTATGGAATAAATAATATAAATTTGTTCAATTTGATATTTTTGGATATTATATATCACCTTTATATAATTTTATTTCTTTTATGATTTATGAATAAATACTGATGGAATATGGTAATTTTTTCCAATAAACATTAAAATTCATTGACAAAACATAATGGGCCATAGGCCCACCAAATAAATGTGGATCCAATAATTCACGCTCAATGAATCTTAAAATATAACTTTACAAAGAAGAAATTATTTTTATAATTTCATTCAACTATGGATGGAGATTTTTTGTTAGTGTTCAAGGAGATACAGAGAGCCAAATTTCATATTAAAATTATGGGCCATATTTAATGGCCAATAAAATAATCCCATAATTTGGATAATAACTTCCAAACGGAAGATACAATTTTCATGGAAATTTTAAATATTTTATAGGAAAATGGGGAAAAGTTATTTTTCTTCTATGAACCCTCCATATTCAACAATCATCAGTTACTAATTAACATGTAAATAATTGGATGAATCTGGATGAATTTTTAAATCAACATTGAAAAGTAAAAAATCATTTTATTTCCCCCCCCCCCTTCTGACTCTCCTACATAATAATGAAGGTTTGTAACATTAGAGGTCATCCAATTGTTCATAATATACATATATAATGTGTTTTTTTGTGAATGGATTGAGGCATCCAATGTTTTTTTTCAATTATAATTTTAAGTTTTCATTTTGTTATAACGTCTTTATTTTTTCCCTTGTTTTTTTTCTTTCACCATAATTTTTTAACAAAATTTATTATTATTATTATTAATTTTTCATTTATTATTTATTTTTCATATAATATTTTTTCCATTTCCTTATATAGTGATTCAATTCATATCATCTTTTTTTTAAAATAATTTCACATCGGTGGAGTGATGTTTTTTTTTCAGTTCTTCACTTGGGCATTTTTTAGTCGACTTCATGATCCCATTGAGATTCTTTTATCAATGGAGGGATAAAACTTTTATGGTTTACCCTAGGTAGTCTCATGGATTGTGTTGGATTTTTTTAGAGTTATTTAATATTTTAATTAGTTCATTATTTTATGATATCCATTCGATTAGTTTTTTTATTATTCATTTCACTAACCATAATGATGTAAAATTTTGAGTGTCGGTACGATTGAATTCCATGGAGTTCTCACTAATGTAATACCTTATGAATATTTGTGATTATCTGTTGAATTTTTTAGGTATTAAATTTTTAATGATGTTTTTTAGCTATCTTTTTTTGTAGATATATCATGAATTAGTGATCTGAAACTTTTACGAAATGTAATTCATCCAATATAACACTAGAAACAACCCATAACTAATTCTTATTATTTGATTGTTTACATTAAAAAAATTGGATATTTAATTCTCAAAATCAATCCATTCTCTTATGAATTTTAGTATTATTATACAAAATCAATTTGAACCAAAGATGAAAATTTCATAGCCAAAAATCCATAAAATCATAATGCATATAGGATTCTTCTTCGATCCCTATGGATTCGACCACTACATATAATACAAATATTTCTTATACATATATTGTAAATTTCAGTGCAACTAATTGAGGAAGGGTATCTTCCTAAACATTAACTCTATAATCTACTAAGAAGCCTGGGGGATATGAAATTAAAGTTAAACTGGAAGATGCAAAAACTCATGTAAGAAATGAAATTGCAATCAAGGCCATGTGAAATATTGATATTTATAGAGATTATATTGATAAATATGATGGTAAAGATGAACTTATCTCTCTATTTTTTATGAAATTAAATATACAAAATAGAAAAATTGGGGAAATATACTTCTTGGATATTTTAATTTTAGTGGAGTTGGACACATTTATTCTAGATTATCAAGGAGGTATGATGATTAATAATGTGGATATAGAAAATAAAGTTGCATTAGAAAATATTTACCTAAATTGAAGACTTCAAATATAGAAATAATTTATCATGAAAAAGTTTTTTCTCTAAAGAATAAGGTGATGTTGATGAATTTTTTAAGGATGAAAATCAATATTTTATATTTTGAACCCATGAATCCATTATGGCTACTCTTGAAAATCCTGAACCATCAAAAGAAGATTCTGAAGATAATCATTTGATTTTTGATTCCGATCTCATGTTGTAACATGAGTATGCTCATAGTAATATTGAATATCAATGAAATAAAAACAAAATGTGGAGGAGAAGTTTTTTAAGATTCATCAGAATCTGTTTATTCACATGAGGATGAAATTGGTCAACTAGAATAAGTAGTAAAATAACATTCAAAAAAATTTTATAACTCAAAAGATGTGGTATAATTGAAGCACGAGATTGGAGAAGAAGGAAATTTCATCTATTTCTTTTCATCAAAACTATAGGAGAAGTACACGATTGTTTATAATCTTGAAGAATTAGTTATTACTCTTTGAAGAAAATAGAAATGTGTGTTAAATTCAAGAGACACAATGAATAAATTATAGTTTTGAAGATTCCCAAACACAGAGATATTAGAAAGTAAAAAGATTTGTTAAGAAGGATTAGAGAAGGATACAAATGTTCAAAGATCCCAATGTATGGGTAAAAGAGTAATTGGACTTGATGTTGAATCATCAAAGGATGGAAACATTTTGATCAAAAATAAATGGAAGAAAACAAATTGAACATTGCACGATGACACCCCTTGTTCCAACAAGAAAGCATCAAATAAATTAGAGATGAGAGATAGATATTATCTACAATTACACAGAAATGTCGCACATTCACAACACCAGAACTGTATTGGACCTCCTTGTTATTGGTTACCACACTCTCTTTAATTTATCTCTTTTTTTATTTGGAAATACCGATCGAAATCTCATCCCCAACCCCAGGATGAGGTGTTAATACAATTCTTCATATCCACTAAGTTTTACATACTGATTTGAAATGAATATGACCCTCTTATTTATATCCCTCCCCGCTCAATATAACCAAATTCCATTACTTATCCCCATAACCCTCCCCCATTGTGTTCTAGAGGAAATAGATTGACACCGGAAAAAAACCCAACTGCAACAAAAATATTGAGAGAAGCATCAATGTACAATAGAATAACAAAAATAAATAGATGTAAATAAATTGAGACACATTTTTGTTAAGTCAAAAAACACTCCAATGTGGAAGATTAGAAACACCATATGGAAAGCCCAAAAAATCCACTAACAACCATGGATTAAAAAATCCATGTAATGTCCCGAAACATGAATTCGTAATATAGAGTACAAAAGCTGTGTAAAAATATACACTCTAATACCCTTCATATTCTCTCTGAAAGTTGAATAGTGACAAAATTAACCTCTCGGAGGTAAAAACCAAACACATGGTGTCATTGTGGCACCTTTACTAAGTCATTATATAAGCCTAACTGAGGATACTTCTTCCATCCCACACCCCAAAAGATTGTTTCTCATGAATCTTCAATTCGTAATTCCTTCTCTACACACACCATAAAAATAAAAAATGTTCCTCCATTTTTATACTCCATTTGAATCTATAAACAACCAATTTTTATTGTAATTTAAATTAAAAAATATAACCATTAGATTAGAAATATTTCCCCCTATTTTGAAACCACATTATTCAATTAAGAGGTTTAAAAATTTGAATCCCCTAAAAAACCTGCTTAATTTCAATTTTAATCTCCACATGAAGAAATGAAAAAACATTTTGAACCTGTAATTCTTCCCATTCAACCCCATAAATAAAGAGATGAATTAAAATAAACTAATTTGATAATAAACCCAATTGGATTCACACCAACGATCAGCCACAAAAAAAAATATGACAGTGCTCTTTTACGACTCTAATAAAAACTTAATAGCTCTCCAAATAAAAAAATAAAAAAAATGAAGTCTTCATCATACAAATTTATGAATTACTTTGTGGTAAAATAGTATAACAAACACTTGGATATCCCATAACTTTTATCACCACATAATTAGGAGTACCTATGGAAACTAATTGGTTGATCTCTTCAACACCCTAAGAGGAATATGTAACACCTAACATATCACATAGATCATTGATTTTAATTTATCATTAACTAGTGAATCATAATAATGGAAAAAATATGAATGACCAGAAAACATAGATCTATAATTCTATCACTTCAACACTTTCATCATCCTTATCGATATTATTTGATTCATCCATGAAGATTGTCTATTACAAAAACCTAATGAATGCATCTTAGTAACTGCATTCATTACTAAATTACACACCTTTACATAGCTCCTATAAAATGTTTCAACCATATATAATCTCACATATTCATTTTATCCTCTGGATAATGATTATCATCCATTTCAAAATGTACTCCTATAACAAATATTACAATGAGTACATGAAGATAAAAAAATTGGTGTATACCTGGCGCATGTCTACCATCTCTAAAAATTATCTTACAAACAACATTTTTGGTGAAAAATATATCACCAACACTATTGATTCTAGCATAATCTCCATTTCCCATATTCGATATACCAAATTCACCTTCATCATATGAAGAAATACTTCACATTTTTGTGTAATATGCTGTGAATCTGTCGAATAAATCACTCATTCATTCTACAGATGTGACCTTATAAAATTAACTCTAGCTAAAATTAAATAACCCTCACCATGAATAAGACATATTCTGGTATCTTTATTTTTTCCGTGTATATTCTTCTATTCCTTAATCATTTTCAATGTGCAGAGGTTTGTTTTTACACATAAATAACACCAACTTTAATATTTCGATAAGTCTCATTAATCACAAATGATCAGATATAATCATCCAACATCAATGTGTCTTTCCCAAATAGTAATGTGGTGACAATATTATAATATGATTCAGCTAACGAACCAAATAGAAGTAATGATTTTTCTTCTTCATCCTTTTAAATAGGTACCATGTTACCTTTAACATCGATATTGACCACCACCAAAGACTGCTCTATCAAATGATTGGTGAACTCATCCAAATTGTTACCCCAATATACATTATCTAAAATTTGGAAATAATACAATCATTTTTTGATGCACTCATGTGGAACAAATACTTGAATTTTGGTATTTCAAACAATATATTTAGTATTTACTCAAGCATCCCTAACTACATAGCCATAGAAAAGAGGAAGTATGGGGTCCATTCCACATATATCGAAGAAAACATTGATTCATTTTGATATAAGTCTGGGTCTAATTAAATTTAATTAATTAATAATAGAAATTAAATTATTAAAATTTTATAAATAATTTCGAATTGAAAAACAGAATTGAGGGGTATAGGTTTCAAGGGGTGATTTTAATAAAATAATTAATTATCCCTTACATAAAAAATAATTAAATTAAAATGTTGTGAAACCATTAAATTTTATTTATAGAAAAAATTATGAAACCCTATCAAATATCAAATCATCTAAAATTCATTGTGGGATAATAAATAAAAATAAATAATGTGAATTACGAACTTGTTAAGGATCATTATTCATCACAACATAGTGGGGTTAAAGAATGCTGCAACTAGAATGGGGTATCCATGGTGGGTAGCATGTTAATGTAAACGGGTCTCCATTGCATTTTTTAGAGTGAGGTCAGCACTATCGCCATTTTCATCCTCAACAAAGAAATGATATAATGCCTTGATTGGATGACTTTGTATGAGTCATTATACGAACAAAACTGGTGGTACACTTTATACAAACCATTTCAAAGATTACGCATGTCAATATATGGAATGCTCTTCTGAGGAAGTTTGATGACTAGGGTGTTCTAATGAATAGAATCATGTATGAATTAATATCCATGGAATACCCCATGTACATCCCCAGTGTAAATATATTGAATATAGTGCATGATATCATCTTTGATGAAGAAGCATAGTGGGATTGGAGTGTTGATGACAAAAAAGATGTGTGGAGTTGTTGGGAGTAATTCATTGTTGAGAACACTATGGTATATAAACAAGGGATGGAGGAGACCAGAAACACTATAGGAGACTAGAGATCATCCTCGACCCACTAGAATACACTCAACAGATGATCCAATATGATATGTGGTTCAGATGGTGCTTTAACCATCAGAAGCACTGGATTTTTTCAGGCCACCATCAAAAAAGGCAGATGCACTAGATGCCAATCATAAACACTCTCTGCCTTAGTTTCTCACCATCGACAAAATTATTCAGTTCAAAGTGATGCCTTGGTTTTCAGTAGGAGATATAAAAAATGATGTGTTTCACTTCACATTGGCAGTTTAGCCAAACTATATCAACAATACATAACATCATCCATGATTGCATAAAACAATGATTGAGGAGTAACTAAGGAAATCATCAGATAAAGAAGATTGGGAGAGAGAGACTATGGAATTGTGTATGTTGTTCAACATAGAAATTCTTCTCCATGCCATTGGTGTAAGAGGAAAAAATCATTCCATTAACGGACCAATGGTATATTTGTGCTCAGAATGGAAAAACTTGATGATTCCCTGGTAGCGAAGACCACCCGCCTGCATGCCACATTCTTTGTGGATAATCCATGGAATGCAAAGAGGGATCAATGGATTAACAGTTCAAAGAAAACCATATGAAGTCACATGGATATACCATGTTTCTATAGTTTCATGTGAAAATTGATATTTTTGAGACCTAGTGACCATGATAGAAATTGGGGAATGATATTATTGTCTAATTTCAAGGGGTGATTAATATCACTTGTTTTTACTTCAAACTCATTATTTTCCACCATTTATTTTTATTTATATGGCTCAATGTTGTTTGACCACATTAAGTCACCCACATCGTTTTCTATTATGTTTTAAATACATCTAGATTTTATTCTATATATAAATCAATGGAACCCCACCCACCTAAAATAGTGGTTGTGAAAAAAAACATTTTTTGTGCTCTTGTTATTTCCTACTACCACGACATTTGTGTTATTCATGGGAATTAACTGGTTGGACATTTATAACACATACCATTAAGGAAAATTTCATTTTTGATATTCATTGGATGCATATGTTAATTCTATACTATAATGTGATGATTTTTGATATTGGTAAACACAAATATTTCTCTAACATTGTATATCTAAATAATAAACACTCTACAAGAATGATATTATTTCTTATATAATGATAATATTTGGTGTATATACAACACACATATGAAGAATACATAGACATATTTCATATACACTGTATAACCACTCTACAAATTCATTTCTTAATACCAATCTTATATTGATCTGTTTATCATACAATAGTCCTAGATATGTCACACATGGATTTCAAACACCAAAAAACATATAAATAGACTTGAATACTAATAAAATTAACCATGATTCAAATGAAGCATTATGATCATGATGATCTGTGAAAAAAAAATTAGTTTTATACTGAAAAAATATACTTTTCATTATTTGTTCAATAACATTAATTATAAACTCACAAATAAATTATTCAATAATTATTTATTGACAGGAATATGTTTTGATCATTATTAAATTTATTACATTTTATGTAACATGTATATGATTCATTCTTCTTCAAAAATAAAATTATTTTTTCTTCAAATTAATTGGTTTTTATATATAAAGACACATCAGGTGATAACATTAATGAATATGAACTCATTAACACATCTCCCCCAATTAGATAAACTATCAAACAATCATATCTTATCATCTTGAATTTTTAATTTAGAATCATTAATTACTATTTGATTGGTATAGCATTATTTATTTGGGTGATGTTGGTCCAATGATTTCTACTCATACAATGCATGCAACTATACTAGGTTGAGCACCATGGTTATATCGTTTGGTGTTTTAGGGGGGACACGACATTAATTTGGGGGTTTTGGGGGAAATGGATCTCGACCTTGTAGTTGGGGAACTATAGAAAATTCTTCCGACCATGGAAGAATAGACCAAGTGACAGAAAAAGGGCAATGTAATAGTACATAGAGTGGAAAAACAATTGTAGTGTTATGGAATTTGGAGATAGTGGTACTGAATCTCAAAAGAATTATTTCCACTAACCACCATAGCTCATTTTTCTTCAGTGGTTGTAGAATTTTGTAGTGCACACTTCTATCTATAATTCATTATAGTATAGTAGACATAATGTGTTGTTGGGGGGAAATGTATCATCTTGATTTTTATCTGTTTACATGGTTGATCGATCTATGTTTTTAAACTCTTATATTCTTTATGTATTTATGCTTCGGAATCATAGTGACATTCTACCTCTCTATAGACATAGGGATTTTTACCGAACAACATAAATCTTGGTGTCCCATGACATCTTTTTCTCATTCTTTTCTGTTTTTTTATTTTCTCCATCTAAAAACCAATTATGACTCTAGTACACTAGGTCATTCCCCTGCAATAACCATTTCCAGTAATAAAAATTTATTTTCACTGTAGAATAATATATGTATAAATTAAAGAGTTTTATATTATATCACTTCAGATTGTCTTATTATTCAATACATACCAATATGAAATACACTTCAATATTATTATACAATATTTGGACACTTCTATATATTATATGTAATATTTATTCTATAAAATATTCACTTCGAACATACAAAGACACATGAAACATGGGATTTTGATATAAATATTCACATATTACCTAAAATATGATAAATTCAACTTTGGAAGAATTAATTTTATTCTAAAAAACATAATCTATTTATGAGTTTCATCATCAATATAAGTAAGATTATTCCCATAAAGATAAATAGCTTCTAGAAACCACATGTGATCAAGTTGATTCCAACATGATAAACAATAATCGAAAAACCAAAGATAACACACATGCTTTTTTTGATATTAGTAAAGTGTATTAATGATCAAAATGATCATACTAACATAAAAAATGTAGCTAGAAAATTATTTCTTTGATACCGAGTTGTAGATGGATTTATATTATCTTGAAAATACTCAAATTTACAATCATGTAAAGAAGATTTTAGGAAAAGTGTTTCCTTCAAAATAGTATTTAATATATGGAACCTTCTCATTTCTAGGGGATTTTATTTTATATTAATACAAAATCAATTGACCATAAAATGATCGAAATATCCATTTCAAGATAACATCCAATGAATTTCATTGAGATATAATTCATTCTAGGACTATTAGACCATTACTATCAATTTTTCTGAGATTTCTCAAGAATCACTTCTCTTTTGTTGACATTAACAAGAGAGTGTATTCCATTCAATTGGAATGATAATGGTCAAAAATTCATTCATGAATTTATAAACCAACTTTATTCGTTACATATCCTAGTCCTGCCATAACTAGATATGGGATATGTCATTTATTATGATTCATATAGACCGAGAATGGGTTTTGTTCTTATGAAATGATACCATGTCATATCCAACAACACATGAAAATTGAGGATGTAGGAAAATAATTATAAGACTCACAACTTTTTTGGTATATGGATTAAAATCCTGGAACCGTAATCTATTAGTGAAAAGTTCATTTTTTTCATTGATCATAATATCTTTAAGTGCATCTTTTCAGAAAGGGACATGAACATGCATGAATTTTGTTGGATTCGGTATCCCCATATGTTTGAAATTGAATTGGTATATAAAATTGGAAAATGGAATTCATTGGATGATGGTTTTGGAAAAAACTATATAACTAAGCGGTTAAGGATGATGGTGACCGGAGAGGCTAAAAAATCATACAACCCCAGGAGAGGGAATTCAATGTAATGTCACTGATAACAAATGCTTTAATATTATTTATTAACTAATCAACATAAAATTTCATATTGGATTCTACTATAACTCAGCATTTTGAGGCTCTACATTGTATTAATCATTATTTTGTATGATTATCTATTTTCTGATTTCATAAATATAAATTTTTCTTCCTCATTATTTATTGATTGCACCTATAGTGGATAATTATTATGAATAATCTATTTTTTGAATCATGTTATTATTTTCCATTTTAATATAGTTTTATAATAAGTTAATAATAAAATAACTTGTTTACTTGTTGATGTTTTTATGTTTGAAACTGAAATTTGATGTTACAAGCCCTAATATTCAATTTTTTTATACTGAGTCTTGAGGCCATTAATATATGAATGGAAAAACTCCTTGATCACAATGAAATACAACATAGCCAATAATATGTTAATAAATGTTACATTTTTCTTTGTTTACAAATTACATTATAGTTATTTATGTCCTTAAACATAAAAAATTAGAAACCACTCTTGATGATTTCAATGATTCCCAATAATTTGTATTGGAATATTTCAGTGGAAACATCATTATCATGGGTCATATTTAACATATAAGGTCTTCATTATTATCTTTACAATATTGAATAATCTGTAATCATAAGTTAGTGATTATTTATTAAATATTTTCTCTAGGACTTTGGTGGATTCATTTATAGATCTATAATCACTCTATTTTACAAAGCAATGATCATTTTTTAAATTCTTCAGTCCATGAAGCATATCCTAAAAATGGTTTGGAAGTGACTATTGAAAATTTTATTGACCAAGTAAATTCAAATTAATTTCTTTGTTAAATTATTAATAATTACATTTAAAAAGCATATAAAAAAATTTATGAGCATGATGTAATCTCTACAATCTAAATTTAACTTCAGTTATTTGTTAAGGGGTGAAACAGACGAATATTGTTTCATATACTAATAGTAAATAATTTAGTTCATTGAAATAATATTGGAATTGATAATTGTATTTTTAATGTATTTTATCTATTTCAGTGTTGAAAGTATGGTTTTCTCTCAGTGGTGAAAAAATTTGTTGAATAGTACATTTATTCTAACGGTGAAAAAGTGAACACATGTTGAAAATATAATTGTATGGTGTAATTTTTAATTTATTGGACTAATGTGATGTATTTATTATGGGTGAATGTTGGATAGATGTCTATAAGGGGATATTTGCATCCATGAAAAAGAAGTTGATGATGTATGTCTTAATGGTATCATCTTAGTCCTTGTAACAATTACACTCAAACAATTTAATCATTTTTTGTGAGTTTATTTCAATGTATGGGAACACATCATTTGGAAGAAGCATTTTTGATTCCACATTAAAAACTCAATAGAAAAAATATTGGTTATTGTTTCTTCCTTTAATGTGTAATTTGGCACATTAATATACAAGTATAATTCTAAATTTTGTATTAACATGTTAAATTGATTGTACAAATCAACACCATTATAGTGATCATATTTACCATTTAGTGATTTATAATAGTCCATGTAGGAATTTTAGAGAACCTATTTGAAATTTTAATATTAATTCATTGAAATGAATTGAATTATGAGTATTCTGTGAATTAATATTATGTTGGTCGATCCAAATAGATATTTTAGTATAGTATATTGATTATTGTAACATATTTGGAAATTTCCCTTCTCCTTAAAAATGTTGTAAACCATTTTATAATATGTTAGATGATTTATGAATGTGAAAATGAAATGAGAACATATATTTTTAGATGTATTGTTTATTTTTTATGATTATTCTTCTTTTTGTACATGTGTAAGAAAGAGGAATAACATAACGAAGTAGTGAACTGGTAGTGGTAGCCACATCGTAGACATGTGATTCCATCATAATCGAAGCTTCAATTATATGGAATGAAACAAAAAAACATAAAAAAGGGAGATATGACATGTATACCATGGTCATAAAATCTATATCGTATATGTCAACTTCCATACATATTTTATGTAATTTGGGGAGACCAATGTTCTTGGGCCTATGGTGTACATCTATTTTTTTCACCAGAAATATCAATTTCCTCCACAATTATTGAAACCAACAAATTTTAAACAATTAACATCGTGATCAAGACTGATACGTTCACCAACATCTGATGTTGCAATGGGATCTTCCTTTATTGTAGAATTCACTACAATGTCTGATTTGGAACTCAAATAATGAATCAACTTCCAGGATAATGAATGAAACCAATTTTAGATCTCATATCATATTAATTAATTTGTAAAAGACCATATGTATAACCACTTACAATGCACTCATACTCACCTTCAAAGTAATGTAAAATTTCCTTAATTCTTTTAAATTACTCATGGATATTCCTTACGATAACTGATTGATTCACCAATAATATAGGGTATCAACTTATTATACTTAGAGAATAAAAAATATTAGGTAAAAAAAGAAAATTTTAAAACACAATACATTATATGGTCGAATCATAATGAATCTTATCCATCATTTCTAATAGATTAGGATCGTGGATTATCCTAATATTCATGCTATAGAACTCAGTAAGATACCCATCCTTAGAGTTCTCCATATTAAACCAATTTCAAACATTTACATTACATATGCTATGAATATGTCTGGAAAACCTTTTTAACCATCATGATATTTCTTTAATCCCCATATGTATTCTATTTTACTCATGAATTTCATTGAAAATAACTTTTAAAACATATTTATCGAATGTAATGTTAGGATATCATTATCAATATGTTGTATTCCATATATATATAATACAAAAAATACAATGATTCATCCACTAAAATACCCATATACATAATAATCATATGTGTTCTTTTAAAATTTAATAAATTTATAGCATTATGAAACCATATATTCCCACTATGAGAATGTTTCCTCAATCTCTAATGGGAACATTGAAAATCATATACCCTAACATCCTTATTTGAAAATTTAAAACCACTAGGTTATATTATAAACATCATTGAATAATTTTTTTTACAAAAAGTGATTTTGACATCCATTTTTTATAAAACATAATCAAAATGAGATTTCAAATAATATCTAAATAGACTCTATTATTTTCACTTAAAAATAATAATATATTATAAAAAATACTATTATATTTTGAAAAAAAATAACCATTGATGATTAAAAAAGTATAAAACAATATAAAATAGTACGAATATATTTATAAATTTATAAAATATAAAATAACATCAAATTATCATAAAAACATACAATTAATCACAACATAAATGATAATTATACCGAAACATTTCCATTTAGAAAAACATATATTGCAAATTTAAATAAAAATTTCTATTATATGACTCCAATATCTCACAAAACACATTAAAACATTACATAATCAAAATTTAATATCAACATTTATTTAAAAATGTTATAGAGACAAAATATATATCAATATTAATACAAAATATTTTAAAAAATACATATTTTCATATTCTTGTTTCATTTCTAGATCCTCCAGTAATTTGATACCTGTTGTTTGAGTATTAAATCATAGTATTCTTGAACTATTTACATGTTCTTTTTATATTAGATAAAAATGAAATTACATGACCGATCAAGGCCCCAACCAGGATGATTGTAATCCTGGTGTTCAATTTTATGTCCTCCACTAATAGACTAATGGATGACAACTAGTACCATTTCACATATCACACGACATGATAAACCATGTTATATTTCATTCAAAAAGAAACACATCTTCAATGTATATGATAACATTCCAATATTGTATGATATACATATATAATAAACTAAATAATATAAATTTCGTGAATAATATATTAAATTCAAATAAAACCTCATATGGGTAAATATAAATGAACAATACATTTGAGAAGCCCTTGAATTTGAAAAATGTGAGACACTAGAGAACACATCACCATTGTGAGTTCTCCTAGATTGGTCTCTGTCGGTAAAAAAACTATGAAAATCATGGAGCTCCATGTCACAACCCGTCCCCTAGGGCCAGTGCTGTGATTACACCAACCCTGCCTTCCATAGGCCAGAATCTGGAAACGAGCAAAGAAAGGTGTATTCCCTAAAACTGGGAAAGAATTACCTTTATAACCTATAAAATCATCTAACCAAGAACACAGAAAGATAAGAACATAAGAAAACTATATAACAAAAGGAGTGTTAAAAGTAAAACGGCTCGGCCATGGTGGCTCATCCAGGAGGGAGGAGGTCATGGGGTGGCTCAGCTAGGGAGGCTCATCTAGGAGGGTGGAGGCCCCAGGGCGTGAGGTCACAGGGGCATGATGTTGTGGGGCGGAAGGCCGCTGGGACATGAAGGCCGCAGACAGCGGAGGCCATGTTTGTTTGGCCCGCACCCACCGTGTTAGAGTGGTAGAAAACGGCTCACCAAGAATAAGAATGTATAAAAATTTCAAACAACCTCCCTCCAACATCCACAAATAAAAATACACAAATAAATACCTACCTTTGAATATTGTTGACGTAGATCATGAGATGGATACAGTGACGGTGAAGAGAGTGTCAATGATCATCGCTTCTGCGGTCACGCTTCTGAAGTCGGTTCGAATGACTTCCACATTCTTCAATTCTGGAGTGAGTTATACATTGGAGAGCTTTCTCCCAAGTTCTCCCCATTATCTTTCACCCACCAAAAATTCCCTCCAAATAAAAGAGAATTCATCCTAATAAAATATGTTTCTCAAATTTTAAATTGTTGGCACAAATTAATTTAGCTTAATTAATTAGAGTGGGCTGGTAAAATTAATCAACGGGAAGTTGATTAGAGACTTCCCCCCATTTAATTGGGTGGTTCAAGGGGCTTTAATCTCGGGTGCTCTCCACTACCATAACCTCTCATGGGAATTTTTAGGTTCAGTGTTCTGCACCTCCATAACCTCAAGGGAAGGTTTAATTCTTGTGGTCCCCACCTCTCAACATCCACAATGAGTCTCAAATAAAATTAAAAATGACACACAATTTTCTTTTATTTTATTATTTCACGAATATGTGAAAATCTAACTTCCACCCTTGACCTAATATGGTCTAGGTGAATGTCTCTTTAAGAAAATATCAGCACTATGAGTACAACAGTGTCCTCAGATTTCAATTCCAATCATCGGTTCAAAAGTTACAAAATCTCACTCGCACGTTTACTGAACGTACTGGAAGTAAGGTTCAGAAATTTAATATGGGAACTTCGGGCCTCATAATCATGTGCCTTAAATTTTTGTGGACTCTTAAAATTCTCGTATATTTTAACAAAATAAATTTACATGAAAATTATGGGTTTTTCCATTCTCCCCACATTAGGGATTTGCATCTATGTAAGCAACAACTCAAACTAAGGGAACATGTGTTGGTATTGAGCAGTCATCTGAGCCTCTCGCTCCCATGTGCTCTCCTAGAATTTCTCATGATGCAATCAAACGCACACCAATGGTATCGACCACCCACAAAGGACCTTCTCCTATCGATCCTCAATATCCATCGGAACCTCTATAAAATTCTCCCCATCATCATTGCCCAGCTCTCCATGGTTGATGACGTGGGAAGGGTCATGAATGTATCTCCTTAGAAAGGATATATGGAAGATGTCGTGCACCCAGTGCCACTGAGGTGGAAGAGATAAGCGGTATGCCAACTCGCCAACTCTTCTGAGGACCTAGAAGGGTCCAATGAATCTCAGAGATAACTTTCTGCCTCAGCCAAATCTCTGTAAATCTCGTCGATGTGAGACCTGTAGAAATACGTGGTCGCCATCCTCGAACACTAGAGTTCTCCATATCCTATAATAATACAACTTCTACCTACTCTGTGCATTCTTCATCCACTCCTGGATGATCTTCACTTTCTCTGTGGTGGCATGTACCATCTAAGGTCCCACTAGTGCTGACTCCCATGGGTTAGTCCCGCATAAAGGTGATCTGCAAGGTCGCTCGTACAATGCCTCAAACTGTGTCATCCCAATGGTGGATTGATTGATTTAGTATTATGTAAACTACACCAAGTGAAATTGATCCCCCCAGATGCGACCGAAGTTGAGGACCCAAGCACGTAGCATGTCCTCGAGGGTCTGAATGATCTTCTCTTTCTGGTCATCTGACAAGGGATGGAAGGTGGTGCTCAAATGAAGATGCATCCCAAAATCCCCCTACAACCCCTTCCATAGACGAGAAGTAAAACATTTGTCATGAACAGATACAATCATCGATAAAACTCCATGTAGCCACACAATTTACTGCTCATAGAGGTGCCCTAGGCACTCTATTGTACCTTTCTCTCTGATCGGTAGGAAGTGAGATGACTTGGTGATTCAGTCGACGATGTCCCAAATAGAGTCATGTCCCCTGGATGTAAATGTAAATCCTATCACGAAGTCCATGGATATCTGATCCCACTTCCACTTCGGAACCTCAAAATGTTGAACCAAGCCTACTAGTACCTGATGCTCCTCCTTCACTTGCTGACAAGTGAGGCACTGAGAGACAAACTCTGCCACTGCTTTCGTAATCCCCAGCCACCAGTGCTGGCATCAGAGATCCTAATACAACATCTCTAGTCCTGGATGTACCACTAGAGGGGAAGTGTGGAACTCCATCAACACATCCTCTTAAAGTGACAATGGTACCCTGGTACGTCCTCTGAAAAGGATGACGTGCTCCCTACATTCCTAAAATCCATCAGGTGCCTGTCATGTGGATATCTGGGCATGTTGAGCCACATAGTTAGTGTCCCTACTCTGCGCCCCCCTGACTCACTGAAGAAGTTGGGGAGTCACTGTAAGAGACTGAAGAATGGCTAATCCATCCCGATTGACAATGGATATCTGCAAAGCGGCCAGCTGCTCCGTCTTCTCCCCTAGCATCTGTATACCATATCTCATGATGAGTGCATCTACTACAATGTTTCCCTTCCCAGGAGTATATACTGTCTTGAATTCATAGTCCTCGAGGAACTCAAGACAATGTCTCTGTCTCAGGTTATTGTCCTTCTGAGAGAAGATATACCTGATACTCTTGTGATATGGGTAGAATGTAAAATTTTCCCCCTTCAAAGAGTGTCGCCACATCTTCAAGGAGAAGTCCAATAATGATAAATCTAGTTTATGGGTAGAAGAGTTTTACTCATAATGTCTCAGCTGTCAAGAACCACATGCGATTACTTCCCTATCCTGCATCAGGACACAACCGAGTCTAGTCCCTGATGTGTCATAGTAGAATGTGTACCTTATGACCTCTTCAGGAATCCTCATGATGGGGGCACTAGTAAGCCTCTGCATCGGCTCCTAAAATATCCCTAGGCATCTCTCTAACCACACAAAGGTTTTCCCATTCCTCTTTAATGATGAAAGAGGTGCTGCAACTCTGGATAAATATAGTATAAATCACCAGTAATATGCAGCCAAACCCAGAAAACACCAAACCACCATCACACTCCTGGGTGGCTCCCCAGAAAGTTCAACCTCAATATTCACTGGATCCCCTGCAACTGCATCCTCCGATATGAAATTTCCCAGAAAGTGACCCTCTCGGATCAAGAACTGGCATTTTGTGATCTTACCATAAAACTTGTTCTCTAGGAGTGTGTCCAGTACCAATTGAAAATGGTAGGAATGGTCCTCCGCAGTAGTGTAGTAGATAAGAATGTCGTCGATAAAGACTACAACAAAACAATCAAGGTATGGAAGAATGAAATTGTTCATGAATCCCATAAAAACTGTTGGAGTATTATTCATGCCGAATGGCATAACCAAGAACTCATAATGGCCACACGGACATCTAAAATGACATCTTATGCATGTCCTCATCTCATAATATATGTCGGTGATAGTATAATCTAAGTTCTATCTTCGAGAACCATCGTGCTCCCTTCAGCTGATCAAATAGGTTGTAAATCCTCGAGAGTGGGTACTTGTTCTTCATGGAAATCTGATTCAGGTGTCGATAGTCAACACAAAGTCTCAAGCTCCCATTAGCCTTCTTGGAAATCAAAATCAGGGCTTCCCAAGGTGAAACACTGGGCTGAATGAAACCTTTTCCCTATAAGTCCTCTAGTTGAACCCACATCTCATGAAGCTCCATGAGATCCATCCAATATGCTGGCGTAGATATTGGTGTTGTTCTGGTGTATAAGGAAATGTAAAAGTCTACTTATCTGTGAGGAGGTAGACCCGAAACATCATCAAGGAATACATCCACATACTGGTCCACCAATATAGGATAAATAGGACTCTCCACATCAACCGCTCTTAGGGTAAGGATAGCCAACTGATGAGTGATCAGATGCACTCTCCTCTGGGTACTTCCATCCTATGCTACAAAGCATACCTTATCACTAGTGAAGGTAAACCTACCCCCATCTGTGTGGACACACCACACAATGTGCCTAATATAGTCTATGTGAGCATGTATTGTTGATAACCAGTCCATACCCAAAAATGGCATCATGAAGCCACGACACCGCTATTATGAGATTACATCCGAAGCTCTTGCCTCATAAAATAAGCTCACACTACCAGAACCAGTGTGTAAACATCGAATCAGTTCCTGGAGGAGTCTCTAGGAATATGGATCGAGCCAATGACTTCATAGAAATCTACATGCTCCAAACGAGGGAAGTGGAAATAAAAGAATGACTTGAACCTGTGTCTATAAGTACTACAGATATGGAGGAATAGAAAAGATTGTACCTCGTATCATCTCTAGAGTTCCATGGTCATTGGCCTCGGCTTCCAGGAGCTGAGATCACCCATATCCACATACTTCCTATGTTCGGGGTGGACCTCCTGGTGTTGGTTGTGGTGACATCTCAAAACATTGCCCACCGCCAGCTACATGACCAACTCCTCTGCCACGTCTGCCTGCTCCCTATGGACCACCTTGATTGAATCTCTGACTCTGCCTGGGAGTTCCTTCGACTATCTGCGGATCATCAACACTGTGGGTTGGACAATCACCAGCAATGTGACCCTGCCCACTGCATGCGTATCACTTCCTGCTCCTGGAATGAGTGGATCTACCTCGAGTGCCCCAAACAACTGACTCTGAATCCTGCAGTCATCCACCAATAGGCATGGTCTTCTTGGACCTCTGAGGCATCTATCTATAGCCAGCTACATAAGACTTCTCTATGTGATTCCTAGTGGTGGGTCTCACTGCTGGTGACCTCTCTACTAGAAAACTATCCAAAAAGATTGCTCGCTCTTACATTCCCGACTGCATCATGATGCAGAGTGAGATCATCGATGCACATATCTCTTTCTCGATCCCCTTCTTGAAGGTTCGTGCCCTGAATAATGGTTCCTGCACCATATTTGTAAGTAGCATGAGAGGTTAGTAAACCTCACTGAGTACTATGCTACTGTCATGATTCCCAGCTGCAGATGAAGAAGCTCATGTATGCGCACTGCGCGATGAGTCGTTGGGACAAACTCTGCCCGAAATAGGCACTCGAAGTATTCCGAGAGAAGAGTCACCTCGTAATGAACTTGGAGAATCTTGATCCACCATCTTCCTGATGCTTCCTATAGAAGGCTGGTGGTAAGGATCGCCATGAGATCTACTAGTGTCCCTACCAGTTGGAAAACTCTCTCCACGGCCTCCATCCAATCCCCAACCGCTAGTTGGTTCGTCTCTCCCATGAACCTAGGTGGCCTCTGGAGCTAGAATTTGTGCAATTTGCTCATGCAACTTTCCCTCTCTACTGTTTTGGCTGGTGGTATCGGTGGCCCAGCGGGTAATGGAACCCCTGGTGCCTCCACTAGAACCTCTACTAGATGAGGGCCCTACACTGAGGCCTCATCACTTGGTGGGCTATCAGTGCATACTACTCTTAGAACCCAAGATGGATGTCTCTAGGGAGGAATCTAGAAAAGAAACAGGTGCGCCACAGTCAATAAGTTATACCTATGTAGCTGACTCAAGACATCACAATGAAAACTCTTCGAAACACACATGAAATCAGTATTTTCGTGCACTGAGTCAAGAATTAGAAGTCAGTGTCCATGTGTATGGATATGTTGTCCACCACACCAACACTAGATTCACTAAACTGATAACCACACTCACTACACTTAACACTATTTCTGTTAAAAATATTGGTGTCCTATGTTCTATGGTAGAACCGACTCCTATGATAACAATTTTTCATGACCTGCCCCTTAGGGACCATGATGTGATTACCCCATGCCCACCTTCAATAGGCCTGGGGCTGGTGACTAGCATTGAAAAGTGTATTCCATAAAACTGCTAATGCTTTGCCTTTATAACTTTTAGACTCACGTAACCAAGCACACATCAAATTACAAACACAAGCATACTGTATGACCAAAAGAGTGATGAAGGTAAATGGGGCCAAATACAAGCCCATCAGTTAGTTAGAAGTATAACTAAAATACAATAAAACTGAAGAAAGAGTAAAGGAAGACATTGGGTCATCCTCCAAGGTTCCTACTTGAATGGTTGGTACAGATCGCCACCTCAGCACTCTATGTCTGCCTGTCTCCTCTATGTACAAACACCGCTTAGAGTCCACCTCCGAGCACCGTCTAGTCTTGTTACCCTCATCCTTGATTAGTGATGTCATCCATCTGCACCAAAAACAATGAGGTGCAGCCAAAACCCATGAATGGGTGAGTATAATGATACTCAGTAGGGACCCCGATACTCTAAATGTTTCACAAATCCACAATTGTTAAACCTCAATCATTAAAACAACTAACAACCCTACTTAGGTATATTCCCATACATATACCTAAGTTATCAAGTATACCCATCACAATCATGTGGAAAACACAGAGTCCTACTCAAAATCCCAAATCCCAACTATTCCACAATGTAAAGAAAATCACGAGGGCAAGTACTACACAGATACGCAACCCAGAATAATACCACCAAGGTATTAACTCGAAGGAATGTATTGAATAGGTATATAATCATCTTACACCGGGTATAACATAAGTATTTTAGTAATCATGATATGTTAAAACTACATAATCATCTTACTCTGTTAAGAGGTAGACCACGAAGAATCCTAACTACTCATTAGACCAACAAATGATATCTAGGTGGTGACCCACACAAGATCTCTTAGTTCTGACCTACATAGGATCTCATGGTGCTAACCCACACATGATCTCTAGGTGCTGACACACACATATTCGCTCGGTGCTGACCCACACAAGATCAGTCGGTGCTGACCCACACATGATAACTATTCATTCTTCTCATCATACCCAACTACTAGGTTGCCGCACGATGCTCGCTTGTCTCTGAGAGGGTCCTATCCACAAGCAACTAGTCAATAAATCAACTAACATGACTTCCCACAAATAATTATCTCAAAGGACCTCCATGTCATAGGGGTATCAAGGCAATAGACTATGCATTAATCGGATGCTCGGTCTATGAGTTATTGGTCTTTTAATCAGAGGGGCCAAGCTGGATTTGTGCTCGATCTAACCATACCTTACCCCATATTATCCCAAAAATATAGTGGAGTATCCTCAATGTGATCATATTGCTCCATGATTTCCAGTGTTGTTGAAGGTTCATCAAACAAATTTATGGTGCCAAAGTTATGGCCCGAAGTGCGTAAATGGGTCGAAGTGAGTCCAGGTCCGGTCTGACTGACACAGCATGGCCTTCTAGGTAGCCTGGCCTATGTTGGGAGGCTCAGACCATTTGGATGTCCGAGAGGCTTCAACGATCATGATGCCGCAGGACGGTAAGGCCATGGGGCGACTCGGTCATGGAGAGTGCGAGGTGGCGGGACGGCTAGGCCGCGGAGGACGTGAGGCCGCAGGGCGGTTCAGTCATGGATGGCGGCCCGACCATAGGGCGGCGACTCAACCGTGGGGGTTCAGCCATGGATGGTAGCCTGGTCGTGGGGTGGCAGCTCATTTGTTTGAGTGCCTCAAGGGTGCGGGGTGCCTCAGTCGTCAAGGTGCTGCGAGGGCACGGGACGACTCGGTAGGGGTTGCTCGGAAGGGAGGGAGGATCTACCAGAAGGGCGGAGGCCGCGGGGCATGAGGCCGCTGTGCGTGAGGCTTCGGGGGCATGAAACCATGAGGTGCGATGCCATGGGGGCACAGTGTCTATAGACAGTGGAGGCCATGGGAAATGGGGCGTCGTGCCTTCGCTAGCGGCAGGCATGACCAGCCGCCCTGCATTGCCTTCTTTGTTGTTCTCGAGTTTATCCGGTTCCGACCATCGACACAAGTCACCATCACCAAAGTCAAATTCTTCCATCGTGAAGGATACACCATTTAAAAAGAATCCCATTGTGGTCGGTCCATGTTTATTTGGCATGCACCCTTTGTGTTAGAGAGGTAGCAAGTGGCTCAATAAGAACAAGAATGAAGAGGAATTCCAAACAACCACCCTGCAACTTCTCACAAATAATCATACACAAATAAACCCCTACCTTAGCGGATTGTTGACAGAGATTGTGAGATGGAAACAGTGAAGGAGAAGAGAGTGCCAATGATTGTTTCTTCGGCAGTCACGCTTCTGAAGTTGGTTCAAATGTTATACACGAACTTCAATTCTGGAGTATGTTTTTTGTTGTAGAGCTTTCTCCTATGTTCCCCCCTTCACCATCGCCAACCAAAAATCCCCTCCCATGAATAGAGGTGAATACATAATAAAATATATTTTTTCAATTTTAAATTGTAGGCCCAAATTAAGTTAGATTAATTAATTAGAGGGGGTGACATAATTAATCAAGGGGAAGTTCAAGAGACTTCCCCACATTTAAGTTGGAGATTCAAGGGGTTTTAATCTCTGGTGGTCCCCACCACCAAAACCTCTCTTGGGAG
Source organism: Viscum album (assembly GCA_963277665.1). Lineage (NCBI taxonomy): Eukaryota > Viridiplantae > Streptophyta > Magnoliopsida > Santalales > Viscaceae > Viscum > Viscum album. Next base: position 887,982,496 of record OY728141.1, read on the forward strand.
GATTTAGGATCGGTAGTCCCCAGCTCTATAAACTCAATGGGAGGTTTAATTCTGGTTATCCCCACCTCCCAACATCCATAAGGGGTTTTAAATAAAAATATAAATGTTACACAATTGTATTTGTATTTTATTCTTTCATGAATATGTTAAAATATAACTTCCACCCTCGACCTATTATGGTCGAGGTGAATGTCTCCTTAAGAGAATAATGGCGTTGTGAGTTCAACGGTGTCCTCATCTATCAATTCCGAGTACTAGTTCAAAAGTAACAAAAACCCGCACATGTTTACTGAATGTACCCAAATAAAAGTTTACAAATTCATTCTGGGAACTCTGGACATTGGAATCATGCGCCGTCATTTTTTTCAGACTCGTAAAATTTCCATATATTATAAAAATCATAAATGGACATGGAAATTCTAGGCCTTTACACTCCATGCTCAAAAATACATCACAATACATTACTAGGAAATATCATTAAAGTAATACAAGATTTACCTTTAGACAGATCATCATATATCATGTGCATCATCAGTTAAAACACAAATATTATGGGAAAATCATTTGAAACTATGAATACTCTCAATAATGAAATTTCAAATAAGTCTGACATTGATAGCCCTACTCTATGATACGTTCTGAAGGTAACCATGGAGTGACTTAGGAGTCTGAATCCATGAAGTAATCTAATATCTCAACATCTCCAACATTCATGTTTTGTCTAAATCACATAAAGTAATACCCACTCATTGATTTACAAAATACTCCCAAGGGATTTCCACATCATATCATTCTTATCCTTCGATATAGTGAAACCATTGTAAAATCCTATTGTAGAACCTATGCCATTTTCTATAATTGATCTCAGTCAAGGGGTAAAAACCCCTACTATTAGGACAACCTATTTGGGTTTTAATGGATATAATTTCAAAAAATTAATGATCCCACCTCGGTATAGGCCAGCTATATGAGAAATTAACACGTAGTGCTGGAAATTCGAACTACTTAAAACCTAAAACCCAAGAAACCATTATGGAGTTATAGTGGGAGACAAACACATCTTTACAATAAACCACTGTCATGGGAGTATTGACTATATTAATTTAGGAACTATGCCTTACAAGAAGACACCTCAGTAAAGGGAGAACCTAAGGATATTCGTAGAATGTGGTGGACTTTCACCTAATCCTTACTAATGAATTATCGAATCTATGTTGATCTATAGAAATTTTTTACCATGTATCGTTGTGTGGGTTGTTAAATCCATGATGGAAAATAAGGGACATATTTCCTATCATAGAATTATACTAGGGGACTATTGTCCCAATGAATTCTTTAAACATCATGCCCCAAAACCCATCATTATCACTACAGAGCAATATCTTACAACTAAAAATCTCTAATTGGAAACAAGATCAAATCAATGAATAGAAAACATACATTATGATCTATTTAAAAAGATATATAGGATAGTTTATTTTTTTTCTAAAACATACTTCTGTTAAAAAATCCTAGAAATCACACAACAAATGTGATTGGAGTCCACATGGAGACATTTTGGTGAGGCACATGGAATGTTGAGGTTAGGGAGTGTAGGTGTATTTTACTCATTCATGTCACATGTTCCATACATGTTTGGGTTGGGATGGCATACCCAGCTGGCTTGTGGGCCAGAAAATGCACTTGGGCCGTACATTGAGTTGGCAACACTAACCGACCTACACTGCCAGACCAAGTGTTTCCAGGTAATGATCAAGGAACCCAATCCTAAAATACACATGGAGAGTTAAAAATAATATATTAATTTTAATATATTATTTTTATGCTGCTGAACACTCATAATTTTATGTCATCTCAACCTAAGGGTAAACACAACACCTCAGAATCAGCAAATCCATAAAATGATTTTTCCAAGAATGACTGCTGGTGTTAATTTATAATTTAACATCTAAGAGGTTCTGAAAAAAGAAAAAAAACAAAATAAAATAATTCTATATCATAAAAATTCGTGGTCACTACACATAACACCGCCATTAAAGACCAAATCATGCATCATGGAACTACTGATCCATGAACACTAGAAATGCCTCATGATTATTAGAAGTTAACATGTTTCCATGATTTCATGAAATATTTGATAAACTGTTTTTTGAGTGTCAGATAAATAAATTTTGGAAAGTAGGTTTATGTATTCATGGGTGGATAAAATGGTCCAAATTAAATTCAATGAATAAAAAGTGAAAAATAAATTTACATAGTATGGATAAAGATAGATAAAATTTTAGGAAAATAATATTCCACAACAAGTGATATAAATGTTTTAAGATAGATATGTTTATTATTTTTCTAGAGTGTAAAATTAAGGTTTGTAGTGGGATGATTCTAATGGTTATGTTTTCTTATCTTTATGTCTTATTTGGGGGTGTGATTTCGTAGGGTTATGTCTTGTTTTTCTTTGTGATGGATTAAGGTTGTAACTTGATTTTATGAGGTCAGGATGTGGTGATGTGGGGATATTGTTAGCAAAGGTTATGGTGATGATGATGTGGTTTTGGTTGTGATAATGTGATAATGGGATCATTCAAATGGTTTGGGAGCTAGTACTTGCTATTACTGGTTGATATAATGTGATGCCTAACATAGATGGAGAGCTGGTATTTCCTGTTTTGCATAAATATTTGGATGGTTGTGATGTTCATATAGAAATTGTGATGTGATCTTATTATGATGATGTTAATTTTATCATAATCATATCATATTATTATATATCCCCGTAAAATGCATATTACATTTCTTACTTATTATATTCCATGGTTTAATTAGCTAATGTGATGCAACTAAAGATGAATAATATGTAATGTATTGATTTTCCACTATAATAATCACACACTATATTTGATATTTTGATTCATATATGTCTATCACATAATATTTATTCCACATGGATGTAGATGAGTACAATATGTTCTCACCCTTACATTGTTTGTTAATTCTTTTTTAGGATATTCTGATGGATATTGGAGATGATGTTCGAGTAGCTTCAACAGAGTTATAGATTGACCCAGAACCATTGGATTACATTCTTGTATCTATTTGTTAAGAATTTATGTCATGTGGGTAACAATTAGTTTATGGAAGCATATGTGTTCCTTGATGGGAACCTTTGGATGTTGGTTTATAGTTTTGTTTTATTTTTTTGATAATTAAGAGGGTAGTTCCTTCTATTTTTATGATAGATACCCTTAGTCCCAGTTTTCATCTCATGACCAATTGGTGGAAGGATTTTGTGAAAAATATTATCCGCTATCCCTACACATGAGGGGATTCAGTATGGATTGGAATCTGCTCATGGAACTCCAAAACTCAATTTTTTAATTGTGACACTATTTTAACTAATAAATTTTAAACCTCTTTGGAAAAATATTCAAGTACTGAAAAATATAACTTTATCCGCGTAATTACCTATCTATTTTCCCCATTTTTAATAGAATAATTTTTTTGAATTAAACGTAGTTTATATATAATAAAAACATAGAAGAACCTTCCCAATATTAAAGTGCAAAATAAGTGGAAGGCATATTAAAAAGAGTGAAATATAGAGAAAGAATGATTATCATAATACGATATATAAACATTAGAATTGATGGCAGACAGCTTGTTTGAACCTTATATAACTCTATAAAGAGCATCATAGATGATTGAACATAGTTTTCATTCAAATTAATCTATATGAAATTCAATTAATCGATTTCACAATGAAATAGGAATATCCTATAATTCTACCACCATCACCAAAGAAGCATCACATGGTTCATAAATGAAAATAGTTTTTGAGAGCATGAATAGAAATTTAAAAAAAATGTACCGATAATTGGGAAAAAAATTAATCATCTTTCCTGTAAAAATGTGAATCACATTAAACATATTCCATTAATGATAAAATATGGTGTGTTGATAACCCATAAAAACTAACCTAAATGTTGTATAATAGCCTCATTAGTGTGGATCTATATTCACACATGTTTTTTATTTGAATTTCATGTCTCTAATATTAGAAAAAAAATTAAAACTAGTGGTCATAGTAACCTAAATAATACTATAAGATAATAAAATCATACATCAAATAAATATTGTGGCGTCATCTTAAAACCATTGGTATTCAAGAAATAAAATTTTAAAACACCAAATCAAATAATAAATAAGTTAATAAGACTTTAGATAATTATTTTTATAAAATTTTTACGCACAATGAAATCGACTACATATAATACATATAGAAAAATATACGAGAAACTCATGAATCCAAAAACAATTTTATTGTTTTCGGTCCATTCAATTATTTTATAATATTCCATAAATCACAAGAACTATTGAACACACCAATTTTTATCCATGTAAAAATAAATTTTTTAGGAAATGATTTTTTGTTAGGGTATATTGTTTGTGTTTCATGGTACGATTTATTTTTTTGAACATATTTCTTCTATAAATGAATTTGAAATTTATTTTGATATTAAAATGAAAATTGAAACTAAACATTTTTAAATAAATTTTATATTTTTAAAAATTGATATTGAACTTAATATTGAAATTTAGAAATATAATGAATTCCTAAATTAAAATAAAATTATAAACTCTATATGAATCTGATTTGGAACACCACTAAATGGAACTGAGAAAAATAAAATCTAATAGAAACAAATTTCAGAGAAAATTCAATATGTATCCACACTATCACATAAACGTGTTATGAGAAATAAATATATGTGTATTTGTGTGTGTGTGTGTGTTTTATAAATATATATAAGTGTTTGTTTGTTATATTAATATATTATGTTCACTTTATATGTATTATGTTCATTCAATAATCACATAATATATTTTCATTAAAAAATATAATATATCAAAATATTTTAGTTTGAAATTAAATTGAATTTATTTTTTTACGGTTTATTCAATGAAATTCATAAATACACCAATGTTCTTGTTTTTTCAACACCATAACCTGCTCATCAAGACATACAATACCTTAACAAGAATAAAAGATTGAAACTATATCTATTCAAAAAAAACAATAGATAAAATATAAATAATTATTATATTACAAGAATATGTAAAGGCCCTACACAAAATTATGAACCAATACTAATAAATAGTTGTCTAACAAATAAAATCATCTAAAAGACCAATCACTGAGATATTTCTATTTTTATCCACATAATCACTTAAACATGTTATTTTTAGTATGTATATTATATTATTATATTATGTGTATGATAGAAAAAAATTATGTTTATTTAATGTACATGTCATGTCCATGGTATATAAGATATTTTTCATAAAGTGTTTAAACAAATATTTCACAAGGAAGAATTCCTCCTTCTGCTATTTCCCAAAATGATTCATCATAAACTGATCAATATTGATCAATGATGCTCTTAAGAAATAGGGGATGAAAGCTAGTATAGAATCTAGAAGGGCTTCCTCATGTGAGGGAAATGAGGACACATCACACTAGTGGATGTCATCAAGGGTTGTTTATCATGGTATACATGTTATGGGGTTTGTCCCATGTTATAGGCTATGGGGATGGGGGAGGTGTGAATTTATCCAAAGTTACAAAAAAGTTATAGTGATTACTTCTAACTATTGTTTACTATAGCATAGTGGACATATTTTGATGTTGGTAGAAAATTTTTTCACCCTCCTTTTTATCATATTTCATGGCAGAGTTTTTTTTTGAAAATGTATTATTCCCTATATATTTGTGCTCCCGAATCTGATTTAGATTTTTCCTCTCTATGGAATATGAATTATTGCAAAAACACATAAATCACTGTGTCCTATGATATCCTCTTCTAGTTATATTCATATTCATTTATTTTGTCTTTTCATCATCTCCAAACCTATTATGTCATTCTGAATCCTAGTGTTTCCATAGAAATAACTAGTTCTAATATTCAACATTTATGTTCACTCTTGAATATTATATATAAAAATTAAAGAGTTTTATATTGTTACAGTTTAGAGTAGCTTAGTGTTCAATACATATCAATATGAAATACTCATCAACAATAACATACTATATAAATTTACTTATATACATGAAATGAATTGTTTATAAAATGAAAAATTCACATGGAACATACAAAGACACCTGAGACCTCAGATATTGAAATATAAATTCACTTATTTCATTGTATGTGTTAAGGACAACTGTAGAAGTATTTTGATTCTTTCAAAAACAATAATCTATTTATGAGTTTCGTATACCATATAAACAAGATGATGAACATTAAGATAAATAGCTAATAGTAACATTATGTGCTCAAGTTAAAGTCAAAATGATGAATTTTATTAGTACTTATAAGTATAAAAAACATGAATTTTTTATATTAATAAATGGTAATTATTAATAAATTTCTCGATATCGACATAAAAAAGGAAACTAGAAACATCTCTCTTGGATATTGAGGTGTAAGTAGTCTTATATTTTAAAATACTCTTATTTCCAACAATTTAAGGATGGGGATAGAAAAGTTATTTCACACCAAATAAAATTGGATATATGGAACCACCTTGGGGCACTGATTTATAACAATTACATGTTAATTGAACCTAAAAACGTCGAAACAGTCATTTCAAGACAACAACCTATGAATGAATTTTAGATAAAGTGATTTTCAAGACTAATATTTATAAAGGATAACATATCTTATGAAAACAATTAGGATAAAAGGTATTACATTAAAATTTAATTATGATGGAAAAAAATCCATTTAAGAGTTTATGATCTAACTCACTTCTTCACGTATCATAATATTTCTAGAACCAGGGAAGGGTTATGTCATGTATTGTGATTTATCTCATTCTAGATTGGGTTGAGTTATTTTTCCAAGATACCATGTCTTATCCCCTAACTCATAATGATTGCGGACGTAGGAAAATAGTTATCTAACTCACAAGTACAGCGGTCTAAGCATTAAGTACAAGACACCAAAATCTCAATGATGAAAATATTACGACTTTCATCGATCATAATAGCATGAAGAATATATTATCATATAGGGACATGAACCTTAGGAAATAAAGATAGATGGTCTATCTCTATATGTTTTTATTTTATTTGGTATATACACTTATAAAAAGGTATTTAGTGGATAATGATTTTGGAAAACATGGTATAACCATCTATTCATGGAGGATCCTGACCAGAGAGGCCTGAAGAACATAAACACCCTTGTAAGGGAATTAAAAAAAATGTGATTGATACATTTGGTTAGAATTTTATTTATTCACCACACTCCCTAAAATTTGATAATATCTTTTACCATACCTTTTTTTTAAAGTTGTACATTTTATTTTTGTTTATTTTCTAGGACTCTCTGTTTTCGAAGTTCATTACTATAAATTTTTATTTCGCTTATTATTTAGTATTAAACACTAGTGGATAAATTTTATGAAAAATATATTTTTTCTTCATCGAGTTATTATTTTCAATTTTCATATAGTTTCATAATAAATGAATAATAAAACTAATATGTTCATTTAGCGATGTTTTCCAGTTTCAAACTATGGTTTGATGTTACTTTCCCTGTCATTCACTTTTCTATACTTAGTTTAGATGGCATGGATAAATGATTGGAACAACTCCTCGATCACAATGAAATACACTATATTCCATGATTTTTGCATTATAAGTACATTTTAATTTGTTTCAAAACCATATGATAGTTATTTAAGTACACAAAATATAAAAAATCAGATGCCACTATTGATAACTTCACTTATTTACAATAATTTTTAATCGATGATTTCAGTAACCACTTCATTCTTATGAGTCATATTTATCTTCTAATGTATAAATTATTGTGTTTACCATTTTAAATCATCATTAATAACAAGGTGGTGTTTTTTTCATTAAATATTTTTCGTATGTCTTTGGTGCATTCATTTTTAAATCTCTAAAAGCTATTTTTTACAATGTAATGATCATTGTTGAAATAATTATGTCCATGAATAAAATTAATAGAATTAATGGGAAATGTCTAATGAAAAATTTATTGACCAAGAAGATAACTATAAATTTCTTTGTTAAATGAGTTTTAATTACTTTTTAGAAATAAAGAAACACGTGTATTGGAATGAAATAAAGTATACCATATAAATTTAACATCAGTTATTTGTTAGGGATGAAATAAATGAAAATTATTTCATAATGAAATAGTTAATGATGGATTTCATATAATTAATATTGGTATAGTTCATCAAAATGTTTTATTCATTTTATATTGGTCAATGAAGAAATGATTTTTTTCTCAAAATGATGAAAAAACAAGTTGATTAGTACATTAAATCTGATGGTGCACAGGTGAACACATGATGGTAATATAACTGTATGGTGTAATTTCTAATGTATTGGAATGATGTGATGTATTTTCTATGTGTGAATGGTGGATATAAGACTAGAAGAGAATGTCATCATCCTTGAAAAAAAGATGATGATGAATTTTTCAATAATATATTCTTATTCCTTGTACCAATACCAATCAAACTCATCATGAATTTTTTTCTCTGTATATTTATGTGGATGTGAACATATCATTTTTTAGAATCCAATTGGAAACCACAAAAACAAATCATTAGAAAAAAATAGAACTTTTAATTTCTTCATCCCATGTATAATTTTCCACATTTCTGTAAAAAACATTTGGAATAGTACATTAACCTGCTAAATGGATTGGACTATTCATCATTGTTGTTGTGAAAACATTTTCAAATTAAAAAGACAAACAATAAATTTAAATAAAAATTATAATATAATACTCAAATATATCACCAAACGCATTAAATCATTATGGATTAAAAATATAAAATCCATTTTTATTTAATAGTATTATAGAATGAAGTTATATGGAAGTGTTGATGAAAACATATTTTGAAAAATATATAATTTTGTATGCTTGTTCCCATTCTAGATCCTCCACCAAAATGATATAAGTTGTTTGAGGAATAATCCATATTAGCTTGAAATATTTATATATGAATTTTACATGAGTTTAAAAATGACATGACTAGACCCCTCAAGGGTCCACCGGGGATGAATGAAAGGCGAGTTTCCTACCCTATGCCATCAAAATATAGGTCAAGGGTTGGAAAAAAGAACCATGTTTCTATATCAAACAACATTATAGACCTTATCCAAGTTCATTCCACAATAAATACATATCCAATCAATAAGATAATAAGAAACCCCTATAGGATATAAATATATATTCAAAATGATACACAATGGATAAATGATACATTAGAAAAAAATACAACCCCACATTGGTAAATATAAAGGTACAATACTTCTAATAAGTCCCTGAATCTGACAGATGCATGCTGAAGAACTCCTCGCCATTGTGAGTACTCCTAGATTGGCCTCTAGCTAAAACCAACACTTCCACCATCCTGGACCACCATTATTTATAATACATCACCAAGCATCATCATACATTATCATTGAAGTAATACATATTTCACCTCAATCGAGACCATCGACTAACTTTTGAATCATAGTCACATACTGTTGGACTCCTCATATGTTAATCATGTTTTAATGATCACAAATCTCTTTACTATTAATTAATATCGATCTTCATTGAACATATTTCTAATGATCTTCAATCTCAATAATATCTACACATCATGTTTTTATGATAACAAAGCTTATGGATGTTAATTACTCTCTTTATTATTTAAAAGTCATATGTATGGTCACAATTCTCACATATATTATCACACCATTATATTTATGATTGAAATTATTTTAATCTCTAATGATTAACCTTAATCCATATTCTGCATATCACTGTCTTAGTTCAAATATTGATATTTTTCCAAGAATGTAGACACAGTGACCAGACACCGTGAATGACTCACCGTGAACCAGACACCGTGACCAGACACTGTGAAGGACTCATCGTGAACCAGACAACATGACTAGACACCATGAAGCTCACACCATGAAGCTCATACCCTGAACCACATACCATGAAGAAGACACCATTTCCATAATCAATGTAACACTGTTTATTATGCTTTTTTCAATATTATTTAAATAATGCTAACGGTCATATTTGTTGTTTTGAATACAATTAATGTTATTTAATTATAGTTGTTGCATGTCAGGAAACCATATCTCATACCTATGAAATGGGAATCATTCCTACTTCCAGAACTCGTGGAATATAAGAAATACTGAGATACAGTACATGTGGAACTAGTAAGAAGCAACAAGAAACAACAATAAGAACTTACATACACCCGAGTGCACTGTGCTGAACAAGGAGAACAATCTTGAACAAGAAGAAGATTTCAAGTCCTTCACAGAACTCTCATGAGTGGAATCCAATACTACTTAAGAACACACGATGAATCAAGATATCATTCTCACTTCTGTAGAATACAAGATGAACTACGACACACTGTTTTTCAACAGAAAAACCAGAGAAGGACTCAGAATCATTCCTGCTGAATCCAGCGAGTCCAGAGCTGCATTGATCATCACTAGAGCTTTCTAAACTCTCATATATCTTCTCTACATTAGTTATTTATTAACTTTAGAGCAGTGTGGTGTGCTCTATATATCATTACACACACTATCTCCTGCACTAAACTGGAGTATATCAAAATCCTCACTCAAATTATCTTTACTTCTGTTTATCCATGTCAACTGTGGAAGAGGTCCTTTTGTGACCTGGTCTTTGTTTTGTTTCCCACGAAGAACTGTGGTAGAGGTCCCTCTGTTTCCTGGACAGTTTTGTAAAACTGTTGTTAACCCTGATCTAGGGTGTGGATAAAATTTATATATATTTAAGAGGACTAAGTCTTAACTTGATACTGGACCTCTTGTTATATCTGATTTTCCTCTTTTAATTAATATTAGAGTATACTACATATATCTTATTTATTCTGCTGCTATTACTTTGAAATACAAAACTATTTTGAATCTAATTTTATAGTTAAATTAGAAAAATTTTACACTTATTGTAAATAAATAGGTTACCTTCAAAGTTAGTTTGATCTTGTGGATAAATTTACTGAAACCTAATAAATCATTGAGAAACTAAGTGAACATTTACAATCATTATAAATTCACTACAGTTTAACTTCTATTATAAATCGGGGGATTTTAAGTAGACATTATATTAACATAAATTTTAATTGGAACTCAATTCACCCCCCCTCTTAAGTGTCCACTCCGACCAACATTTGGTATCAGAGGTTTAATTTTTTTCAATGATTTTTGAAATACTCTTTTTTTCTACTGTGGTTTTAGTTGCATCTTGAAAGATATAAAATTTCTTTTAGATATAAATTTTTATCACTTTGAATTATCTTTCTAAAATCTTCTTATGGGTAATAGACTAGAGGGTGCGGCTACTAAAAGGCCACCTTTCTTAAATGGTACAAACTAAGCTCAGTGGAAACATAAAATGAAAATTCATTTAGAAAGCATAGGTTTTGATATTTGGACTATCATAGAATCAGAATATAAACATCCCACTTCTGCTAGATCCACTTGGGATGATCCTTCAATGACTGCTTACAATAATAATTGTAAAGCCATGAATGCCCTGTACTATGCTTTAGGAGATGAAGAGTTATCATAATTTCTTCTTGTAAAACTAATTTTGTAATTCGGGATACTTTGGGTGTTTCTTATGAAGGAATAAACAATTTTAAAGAAATGATATTAAATACTTATACTATTAAATATGATAATTTTAAAATGAAGACCGATGAACACATTTCTGATATGTATCTTAGGTTTAATGAGATAGTCAATACAATGAATTTTCGTGGAAAGGCTGTTCCAACAAAGGAACAAATTATGAGGATTCTGAGATGTTTACCAGACCAATGGAGTGGCACATCTGTTTCAATCAGAGAGTCATGTGAAATTACTTCTCTACCTATCAAATAACACATTGGTAAGCTTATGATGTATGAGGAAGAACTTGAGGTGAATAAAGTGGAAGATGATGATCTTAAGAGGAAATTAGTGGCTTTCAAGACTACTACTTGAAAGAGAAAGGAAAAAAGATAAATCTCAACTACCTATTAACAGTTCAACCTGTGAAAATTCAGACTCTGATAGTGATGATGAAATGGTTCAGATAGCCAGAAGATTTATGAAATTTTATAAGAAGAAGAAATTTTTCAGAAAATCAAATTACAAAAGAATGTATGACAATAAGGGACATTGGATGAAGGATTGGAAAAATCCAGATAAAAGTGATGAAGTTGTCTGTTATGAGTGAAAAAGAAAAGGAAACATTAAAGAAGACTACCCAAATCTCAAATTCCTGAATAAATATTATTACAAGGTCAATCAGTACAAAAAATCCATGAAGGCTACCTGGAGTGCTTCTGAGGACAGAACAAGTGAATTTGAAATGTCTGATTCAGAAAAGAATCATGCCAACATTTTTTTCATGACAAACACATCTGAGGTAACCTTAGATACTAATATTTTAAATTCATATTATTATGGAGATGATTCTGATTCTGAAAACATGTCCAAATATGAACTTTTTGAAAATTGTGATATGTTAGAAGAAACCTGTAATGAACTGAAAGACAAATACAAAGGTTTAAAGAAATAGTATGCGTTAACTATTAAACATAAATCTGATCTTGACATAGAAAGGGAAAATAATGCTCAGTTTCTTAAAGAGAACACCGAACTGAAAATGACTAATGAGAAACACAAAAAGAATTTAGAGAAATTCACAAATGGAAATGATACACTAACTCAAATGCTAGGAAAGCAAGTTGCACTAAAACACATGACTGGAATAGGATACAAACCTAGACATATACAGATTACTAATAATAGATTTATTCCTAAATCTGGATAGAATACTACTTGTTCTAGATCTGAATATTCATATTCTTCTACTAGTTATTCACATAGTTATAAATCAAATAGAGTTTATCATTCACAATCTTTTTATTCTGTAAATTATATGAGACCCATAAGACAAATTTTGGTATCGAAAACTTTGATTGCTAACCTGTCTGGACCCAAGAAGATATGGGTACCAAAATCATTTCATATCTAAATATGTTTTTAGGAAACCTGTTCGAAGATATCCCAGAATAAGACATGGTATTTGGAGAGTGGATGTTCAAGACATATGTCTGGGGATTACTCATGCTTCAAGAGTTTAATAAAGGTTGATGATGGCTTTTTCAACGTTGGTGATAATTCAAAATGGAAAATCATCGGCCTAGGCCAGATTGGTAACACTGACATAGTATAAATTTCTAAATTTTTAATCATTGATGGACTTAAATATAATCTGTTAGGTATTTCTTAGTTATGTGATGATGGTTTTAATGTTAAATTTTAAAATTATTCTTTCAATGTTTTTAATTCTAAAAATGCTTTAATATTTTCTACCTTGCGAAATTATAATGTTTATGCTATTGATTTAAATTATTTAACCATGCAAAATATTACTTGATTAAATGATTTTGATAAAGAGTCCTGGCATTGGCACAAAATATTAGGACACTACAATATACACTCACTTAGAAAATATACTAGGAAGAACTTAGTGAGAGACCTACCCAACCATGAGTTTCCAAATGACAAAGTTTGTAATCCATGTCAAAAGGGAAAGCAACACAAAATCTCTTTCAAATGAAAGAATGAAGTTTCATCTTCTCAACCTCTTGAGTTGGTTCACATGGATTTGTTCGGACCATCTAGAGTTTCTACCTTAAATGGTAATCATTATGTCTATGTCTTAGTAGATGACTTTTCTAGATATACTTGGGTATAATTCTTATCTCACAAAAGTGAATCTTGTTCTTAATTTTCTAAATACTCCAAATTTGTAGAGAACCTTAGTGGACTTAAGATTAAAACAATAAGAAGTGATCATGGTCGTGATTTTGATAATCATGAATTTAAATCCTATTGCTCACAAAATGGCTATAGTCATAACTTTTCTTCCCCTAGGACACCTCAAAAAAATGGTGTAGTATAAAGGAGGAATAGAACCCTGCAAGAAATTGCCAGAACCATGCTTAATGAATATGACCTGCCTATTTATTTTTGGGCTGAAGTTGTAAATACAGATCGTTATATTATCAATAGAGTCTTGATCATACCTGTTCTTAAGAAGACCCCTAATGAGTTTTGGAACCATAGGAAACCTAAGGTTAACTACTTCAGAGTCTTTGGCTGCAAAGTTTATATTCTTAATACCAAAGATAATCTTGACAAGTTTGCATCCAAGAGTGATGAAGGAATTTTCCTAGGTTACTCTATTTCTAGTAATGCCTATAGAGTTTTCAATAAAAGAACCAAGTGTGTGGAAGAATCTGGTCACATCATGTTTGATGAAACTAGTCCACATGAGCCTAAAACCACTCTTGGAAATCATGAAGAAGATTTATCTTTTTTAGACCTTAATGAAAAATCAAATGAACCTGCTATAAAGACAACCAGTTCTGGAAATTTTCCAGATTCTGCTTCTGTTGATTCCCAACCTGTTGGTGAACCTAATGTTTCTAGTTCTACCTTTACTAGATCAAATAGAATTCTAAAGAATCATCATTTATATGCTATTGTAGGAAATCTTGATAGATGGACACATACTAGAGCTTCTCTTAGAAATCAGGTTGAACATCAAGCCTTCATGTCACAGCTTGAACCTAAAAACATTGATGTTGCTATTAATGATGAATTCTGGGTAATTTCTATGCAAGAAGAACTCAATAAGTTTTAATGAAATAAAGATTGGAATCTTTTTAAAAGACCTAAGGACACTTTCACAATGGGCACAAAATGGGTGTTTAGAACTAAAGTAGATGAATCCGGAAACATAGTTAGAAATAAAGATAGTCCAGTTGCACAAGGCTATAGTCAAGATGAAGGTATTGACTCTGATGAGACTTTTGCTCCAGTAGCCAGATTAGAAACTATTAATATTTTACATGCTTATGATGCACATATAAATTTCAAACTATATCAAATGGATGTCAAGAGTGCATTCTTAAATGGATATATTGCTGAGGATGTTTTGGATGAACAACCACCTGGATTTTCACACCCTCATTTTTTAAATCATATTTTCAAACTATCAAAAGCTTTATATGGTTTAAAGCAATCTCTAAGAGCTTTGTATGATTAATTTATTACTTTTCTAATTTCAAAAGGTTCTACAAAAGGAATAGATGATCCTAATCTATTTATAAAACGAATTTCTAAAGATTTATTAGTTGTTCAAATTTATGTAGATGATATTGTTTTTGGAACTTCAAAAATTACATTATATAATGATTTTTCTAAAATGATGCAAATTAATTTGAAATGAGTTTAATGGGTGAAATTAAATTATTTTCTGGTTTTAAAATCTTTCAAAATGATGATGGAATTATTTTAACTCAAATTAAATATACTAGAGAAATTTTAAAACGTTTTGTATTGGAGAAGACAAAAAGTAGTGAAACTCCCATGAGTACCACCTGTAAGATGGATCATGAAAAAATGGTAAATCTGTTGATCAAACCAGTTATAGAGGAATGATTGGAAGTCTACTCTACCTGACTACTGGTCGTCATTATATTATGTTTAATGTGTGTATGTGTGCTTGTTTTCATGAAAACCCAAAAGAGTCACATTTAAATGCTATAAAGAGAATTTTTAAATACCTCAAACATACTCCCAATTTAGTACTATTCAATCCCAAAGGACAGTCATTGGAATTAGTTCGTTTTTATGATGCTGACTTTACTGGATATAATCTAGATAGAAAAATCACCTCTAAAACATGCCACATATAAGCAAGTCACTAGTATCATGGTGTAGTAAGAAAAAAAATATTGTTGCATTATCAACTACAGAAGTTGAATACATAGTTTGTTGGAAGTTGTTGTGCACAAATTTTGTGGATGAAACACACATTACTAGACTATGGATATAAATTCAGACATGTCTCAATAAATTGTGAAAACACAAGTGCTATTAATACTTCTAAGAATCTTGTTTCTCATTCTAGGACTAAACATATTGATGTAAGGCATCACTTTTTGAGGGATCATTATAAAAAAGGTGATATCGCTTTAGATTTCATTGGTACTGAATATCAACTTTCTGATATATTCACTAAACCATTAAATTCTGAAAGATTAGACTACATCATACATGATCTTGGTATGATTAATCATAATTGAATATCTTACTGATTTTAATGTTTAATAATTTACTATACTTTACTTTACGGTTTCATACTTACTGTTTCTAAGTTACTATTTTATCCTCATGGTCTGACAACTCACTATCTCACCGTGAATATATAAAATGCTCACTATCTCACTATGACGACTACAAATTGTCTCACCTTGATGACTAGTTTTCTGTATCACCTTAATTACTACTCATGGTATCACCATGAGAAGTATGTTTATTTTTATTTTAAACCGTATCACGGTAATTTTTATTTCACCGATATTTCATTTCCCTCGTTTTTTTGTTTTTATGACGTTTGGCATTCTCAAATTATAAAACTTAAGGGTTTCATTATATTCCTTACCTGAACTCTCTCTGGAACCTTCTCTTCCATCTCGCACGAACCGTTGGTGAATGCCAAGGATGAAGCGTCCATCTTCACCCTCGCCTGAGAATCACTGCTATAGGAAACAAAATAGGACACCGAGGATAGTGCTCGAAGGACCTCTAAATCGAAACCTAGTATGTCGTACAATTTTACCTGAAAAAAATAGGTTTTCCCTGAATGGATGTTGTCTAGAAGATCTTTAGTTTTGAATGTTTTAAGAGAAAAATGATGGCTTTAGTGGTTCACTGTATATAATAGAATGATTTCCCCAAGGATTGTATCTCAATTTTATCAGTATGTAATGTTTACCTTTAAGTTTGGAGAAAGCTTTTTGGTGGCCAGCTAGATCGATGGTCTGAAGTGCTCTTTCTCTTCAAGGCTGTGGGCTGCATGCCTCGGAATTCCACATGAAGGAATTTGTGAAGATTACCAGAGAGGCCCTCCTCCAACAACTGACATCTTTGACCTGTAGACAGCTTTGGAAATTATAACTGGAAATGGCACCAAGTGAAGGGCCATAGCTGTTGAACTAGATAGGGAGACAAGACTTTTTTTCAAGTTTGTTCAGAATTTGGTTAGTCCATGAAAAGATGATTTTGTTGTGATGAAGTATCAAGATGTGTTCCTTATTCACCTATTGAATAATGGCCATAATATCAATCTGTGTGAGTATGTTATCAACCATATCTATGAGCTAATCAAAGTAACTTTAAAATCCACCTCCCATTTTTTACTCATGTATGATTTTACCTATGTTAGTTGCAAAAGGGATGGTTGGACCGAATGAAGAAATGTTAGTGGACCTTGATTTCTTCCTATCCATGCCTATCATCATAAGGATGAATATAAGATGGATTCCCTGGAAGAAGCAATGGGTTGAGGATAGTGATCAAATATATAAAAAGATTAATCTTGTTGACTATCCAATAAGGCCTAAGAATTTAGATGATCTTTGTTTGGAAACAGATGAAGTGGCTGAGTATTCAGAAGAAGAAGAACATGAATAAATAACAGCTTAAGTACCACCAAGAGAAGATCATGTAATACCTCCAATGTAAATAGATTCGGTTGAAGAGGAAAGGTCTGTTTTTCCTGTTGTTATCCCTATAGAAATACCTCAAGGAAAGGAAGTTGTTGTTGAAAAAGAAAGGACTAAGGACCCTTAAGTTGTTCTTAATGAAGAATAAGCTCATCCTAATGCTGCGAGGAAGTTAGTTTTTCCTATTTCAGAACATCATGAAACCATAGAGTAGATCTTGTTGAAGAGATTCATTCTATTGAGAAAGAAGCAAGGGTGGAAGCTTATCCAGTGAAACAATCAGTTCCTGAGATTATTCCATCAGCTGAAGAATGAATGGAAATGGCCTTTCTGCTGGAAAAGGCAAGAGTTTGCTGAAGAGATTAGGGATAATCCTGTGGATCTTGTCCATGTTCATGAACCTCAAGAATCTGGTAGGGAAGAACAAGTTGAGGGGGAGGAACCTCAAAGCATTGATATTGTGGAATCTAGATATAATGAAGCTTCTCAACCTTCTATCTCTTTTTATATGCACTCTCGGTATGAGTTCCCAAGATTTTATGATGTGAATGAGTCACAGAAAGTGACTGCAAATGGAATGGAACTTTCATCTCTATTTCAACTAAAGTCCTTAGCTCATTCAGAACCAGAACCAGAGCCCCAACCTCAATCAAAATCAGAATCTGAGTCTGAAGATGAATCTAAACCTCAACCGGAATCTGAACATTTACCTTTGCATGCATCCTTACCTGAGCTTCAATCCTTTTTGAACAAAGATGATATAAATGTTTTTGGAGAGACTTTGTTGGCTGGAGTTGAGAAAATTATCTCCAGTCAACCTCACTTAGTGACTCAGTTCAGTCAAGAAGATGCATCAATTCTCTTGGAAAATATTATCTTTCATATTCAACCAAGGATGATCCGAAAATTCAAGAAGTCAGAGTAGAGAATAAGCTGCTGAGTTATGATGTTGCAAATCTGAAAAGTATGGTAGCAAGTCTGCTGAATGAGTTATCTTTGAGATCAGAGCCTACTCTTGATTCTGCTCCTACACCTGTTGTTGTATCTCTTGAGTCTTATGATTCCATCTTTTCTAGGGAGATTGTGTCTCAAGTTCATCCTTACCTACTATATTTTTATGAGAAGATTCAAAAAAATGCACAAAAAGAAGCAGGAATGCATGATAGAGCTTGTATAAAATCTGAATCAGCTTACAGACGAATACACTGGATGTCTGCAAAAAGTATTGAAACAGCTCAAAGATCTAACTGAAGCTGTCAAGGATTCACTTGCTTTTAGTCATACCTCCACACCTTCTTTGGATGATTATATGCTGAGATACATAATAAAGGCAGAATTTCAAATTGCCTTTAGTGGCTTGGATCTATCTTCTTTGTTAGAAGTGATTAGGAATAGTGATGGAGCATTGTACTTGGTTAGGATTCATTCTAAAATAGCCAATGATTCACAACAAGAGATCTCCAAGAAAATATATTTGTACCTTTCCCTTATTTTCTGTAAAATTGATATGACAGATCACTTTAGATATCTTGTGGAAAATTTGAGAATCCCTCCGGTGACTCAAGCTATTAAGGCTCAAGTTAAAAAGCTTTCAGAGTTCCCCAGATTGTTGGAATGATTTCTGGAGAATGAGGATGATTTTGAAAAGGCTATGTAGTATGGTGGTGAAATCATTATAGATTTCATCCATCTTTTGAAGTTGTATCTTCATTGCATAGTACTACTATAGTTCCTCCAGCTGCTGCACCCCTTAGACCTGGACTACCTGCCTTAGCCTCAACTGCCATGACAGATAGTCAAGCTCTCTCTCATATCTGGCCAGTCATTCTTGACCAACCACAGCCTAGATCCTCTACTACTCATACATTGTCTCCATCTATTTTTGAAGGTCTATCCTTACCCTTATTGTCTACCACATATATTCCTTCTTCTACTTTAGCACCAGCTTCAGCTGTTGATAAAGGAAAATACAAGATGGATCCCTGAAGAGTTTGAGGACTTTTTTTGATGGGATGTCTTTTGTTGATTCATGTTTTATTGAATTCTGAACCCTTTTTTTAATACCAAATGCATTGTTTCATTTCATTATCTCTACTTTTTGATAATCCCAAAAGGGGGGGAATACATGTTTCAGTTCTATAATATTATAAATGGGGGAGAAAAACTACAAGTATCAGTTATATAATGTTTTTTCTATGCTAGTTACTGTAATTTTACATGTCATTTTTATTCTCCCAATATATGATTTGTGATCATCAAAAAGTAGGAGATTGTTGGAATCCTCATGTGTTAATCATGTTTTAATGATCACAAATCTCTTTACTGTTAATTAATCTCAATCATCATTGCACATCTTGATAATGCTATTCAATCTCAATAATAGCTACACATCATGTTTTTATAATAACAAAGCATATGGATGTTAATTACGCTCTTTATTATTTACAAGTCTTATGCATGATCATAATTCTCACATATATTATCACACCATTATATTTATGATTCACATTCTCTTACTCTATAATGATTAAGCTTAATCCATATTCTGTATATCACAGTTTAGTTCAAATACAAATATATGTCCAAGTATGCAGACACCGTGGCCAGTCACTGTGAAGGACTCACCCTGAACCAGACACCGTGACCAGACACCGTGAAAGACTCACCGTGAACCAGACACAATGACCAGACACCATGAAGGACTCACCATGAACCAGACACCATGACCAGACACCGTGAAGGACTCACCATGAACCAGACACTCTGACCAGACACCATGAAGAACTCACCGTGAACCAGACACCGTGACCAGACACCGTGAAGCTCACACCCTGAAGCTCATACCATGAACCACATATCGTGAAGAAGACACCGTTTCCATAAGCAATGTGACACAGTTTCATAAGTTTTTGTCACTATTTTTTAAATAATTCTAACAGTAATATTTTTTGTTTTGAATACAATTAATATTATTAAATGATAGTTGATGGCATGTCCGGAAACCATATCTCGTACCTATGAAAAGAGAATCATTCTTACTACCAGAACTCATGGAATATAAGAACGACTGCGATGCAGTACACATGGAATTTGTAATAAGCAATAAGCAACAACAAGAAGAACATACATACACTCGATTGCATTGTGCTGAACATGAAGAACAATCTTGAACAAGAAGGAGATTGCAAGTCCTTCACAGAACTCTCATGAGTGCAATCCAATACTGCCGAAGAACACACGACGAATCAAGATAACATTCTAACTCCTGTAGAAGACAAGCTGAACTACGATACTCTGTTTTTCAACAGAAAAACCAGAGATGGACTCAGAAGCATTCTTTCTGAATCCAATGAGTCCAGAGCTGCATTAATAATCACTAGAGATTTCTAAAATATCATCTATCTTCCCTACGTGATTTATTTATTAACTTTCGAGCAGTGTGGTGTACTCTATATATCATTAAACACACTGTCTCATGAACTGAACTAGAGGATAAAAAAATCCTCACTCAAATTCTCTTTACTTATGTTTACCCACGTCAACTATGGAAGAGGTCCTTGTGTGACCTGGTCATTGTTTTGTTTCCAACGAAGAACTGTGGTAGAGGTCCCTGTATTTCCTGGACAGTTTTTTAAAACTGTTGTTAACCCCGATCCAGGGTGTGGATAAAATTTATATATATTTAAGAGGACTAAGTCTTGTCTTGAGACTGAACCTCTTGTTATATCTGATGTAAATCTTTTATTTATGTTTAAAGTATAAGATATGTATCTTATTTATTCCACTGCTATTACTTTGAAATACAAAACTATTTTGAAGCTACTTTGATAGTTAAATTAGAATGTGTTTACAATTATTATAAATCAATAGGTTAGCTTCAAAATTTAGTTTGATCTTGTGGTTAAATTAACTGAGACCTAATCAATCTTTAAGGAGATAAGTGAACATTTACAATCTGTATAAATTCACTATATTTTTACTTATTTTATAAATAATAGGATTTTATTTAGACAATATTTTAACAGAAATTTTAGTTAGAACTCAATTCACCCCCCTCTTGATTGTCCACTCCGACCAACACATACACAACATGTGAGGGAACAAATACTGTGAAACTAAGAATACTAGAAATACTGAAATCTCTTCTATGAATGGAATTGATATCACTATTGTATGCCACATCCCAAAGGTAACCATGAAGATCCTTAAGGATTCGGAATCCCCAAACAAGTCATATCCCTCAAGCTTTCGAACATTTATGTTTCTAAAATATACCCTAATGTATAAAAAATCATTGAAGTACACATGACACCCAAGGAAACACCACACATTGTCATTCAAAACCCTCAATACAATGCTTTCATTCATGGAATTTTTAGGGGAACCCAAGCCTTTCTCTGGAATAGATCTTGGTTCAGGGTGTATTGACCACTAATGATAGAACCACTAATTCCTTTTGAAAAGGATATATTATTTTACATATTAATGATCCCCCATGTATCAAAAACCAGAATCACATGCAACCTTTATGGAATTATATTGGAAGACACACACCTCCTAAAAAGAAAACTAAATCAGGGGATAATTGACCATATGTATATAGGACTCATGACTTACTAGTTGACTTCTCTATCGATGGAGTAACAAACCATATTTATATCATGTTGTGGACTTACTCCAAATCGGAATCAATTGAGTACCAAATCTAAGTCCATATAATGGAAAATCACCCCATGTATCTTGGAGTGTACTAAAAGCCATGATGGAAAACAAGGGCCATATACCCTTTACAGTATACTGCCTTGGGAGTACTGGCACTGTGAATGATTTGAAAATATTTCCCCAAACATCATGATCATCCCACATAGATAAATCCTAATGTTTCTTATCTCTCATTGAAAATGGCCTCATATGGCTGATGAAAAAATCATTTGATCTAATCTATGTCAAAAAATACAAAGGATCTCTATTTTATTTTCCTAAAAAAACATCAGACAAGAAAATCATTTATGTCACGACAAAAAGGTGATGGGTGGTCCACATGGTGACCCTTGAGAGATCCACATTGAATTATAGGGGGTAAGATTGTAGGTGTATGGATACCATGGATGGCATGTGTTCCCTCATCGGTCAGGTTGCCAAAATTTCCCGAATGGATAATGGGCTTCCCAATCCGCTTACGACCTGCATTGAGTTGGCCTGGCTGGAAAACGTGCACCACCCGATCCAGTGCAGTATTGTCGTACCCAATTTACCATCACACATACATACATACATACAATTAAATATATTAATTTATTATTTTTATATTATTTTTGAGCACTGAAACACCCGTAATTCTATGTCGGCTCGTCCCGTGGGTAAACACTACACCTTAATATCAGTAGATCCATAAAATGGGTTTTCAAAGGATGCCTAATTGGAGTAAATATATGATTTTACATATACATTGGTTCTTACACATAAAATCTCAAAAATTAAGATAATTATTTATGAGAAAATATCTTGTTCCCTACACAAAAACCCACTCTTTCATGCCCCCATTTTTCATCATTGAACTGCCGATCCATGATCTCTAGAAATGCATCAAGCATAATAGATGTTTAGATGTTTTCATGATTTAGATAACTCTTATATAAATTTTGTCAATGGTGTAGGATATTTAAATTTTTGATTGTATGTTTATGTATTCCTTGGATGATCAAATGTTTGAAATAAATTAGAATGAATAAAAATTGGAAAAAATTTATGAACATCGTATGATGCATGGTGGATAAAATATTATGAAATTAATTTACTAACACTGTGTATTTAAATGTGTTATAATATATATGATGAATATTTTTATTGAGTGTAAAATCTAGGTCCACAATGTGATGATTCTACTGGTTGATATTTTTTTAGGGTTATGTCTTGATTTAGGCTCTAATGGATTATTGGTATGTCATGTTTTAGACTATGATAGATTAAAGTTATAACATGATTCAATGAGGTTATGATGTAATTATGTTGGGATATGGTGGGAGAATTTTTTGAAGATGATGTGGTTGTGGATGTGACAATGTGATAATGTGGTGATTAACATGAGTTGAGATCTAGAAATGGAAATTTCTAGATGATATGTTGGTGACGTCGGATGCAGGTTGAGAGTTGGGATTTCTTGTTTTTCCAGAATATTTTTACGGTGGTGACATTATGGTGGTAACGATGATGTGAAATGATTATGATAATGTTACATTTTTTGGATTTTTCTCATATTATTATATATCCCTATAAATTCTAAATTCCATTTCATTCTTATGATATTCCATAGTTTGAAATGATTTGGTGATGCGACTAAAGTGGATTTGTATATATTGTTTTCCTACTATATTAATTTCCCTATTTATATGATTATTTTTTTAAAATATGTTGTCCCAAACCCATTATTCCACATGGATATAGCATAGTACATCATGTTCTCACACCTCCAAAGTGTGTTAATTGTTTTTTGGATATTATAATGGATTTGTGGGTTGTTGTTCGAGTAGCTTGTGAAGAATGAGAGAATGATCTTGAGATTTTGACTTCTGTTGTTTCATATATTTATTTATAGTTTTATGTAATATGGTTGACAATTGGGTTATAGAAACATATTTTTTCCTTAATGGTAATATTTGTGTGTTGATTTGTTGTTTTTGTTTTATTTTCCAAAATTAAGTGGTTAATACCATCTATTATTGAAATAAATACCCTCCATTCTGGTTGTAAACACATAAACTATTAGTGGAATGCTCTATAAACCAATTTATTCACCCCACCCACCCAAGAGGGGATTCAGTTGGAATTGGAAACTGCTAGTGGAACATAGAAACTCAATTTTCATCTAGTGACAATATTAGTACTAATAAATTTAAAAATAATTTGACAAAATATGAATGTACTAAAAAACATAACATAATTCATTTATGTAACTCTATATATTCACTTTTTTTCAATGCATATAATTTTTTAGAATTAATCACAAATGATATACAAGACAAACATAAAATAACTCCCCAAATAATCAAGTCTTGCATTAATGGTTGGCCAATTTAAAAAGTGGGAGATATGGAGAGATAATGATTCTCATATTCCTATATATCACAGTAAAAATTGATGATAGAATCCTTGTGTGAACATCATATCACTATATATAGAGAATCGTATATTCCTTCAATCGGTTTCCATTCAAATTCATAAATTATGAAATTTAATTCATTAATACAATAATGGAATTTGAATGTCTTACAGCTTAACCACCAGCACCAAAAAAACATCACATGGTTTGTGAAGAAATAATGATTTGACATGCATAAATATAAATGTTCAAACATGCACTGGAGATAAATAATATAATACAAAAAAAATCCATGGTTTTCAGTCCATTCACTTATTTTTTATCCTCCATAAATCTCTATAACTTTTGAACATGTTGATGTTTCTCCAATGATTTGTCCCTAAATAATTAATAATAATGTCACTATACTCTAATAAATATAAAATAAATAGTGTAATTATGAAGATACAAATAACAATGAAGTTAAAAATATGTTTCAACAAGAATTCTAAGTAATTTATCATAGATCGTGTCATTATCATTCCAATATGTGATGTGTGACAATGTTTTTGTTAGTAAAATGATACAGAAATACTTTATTAAGTTGTTAATATATAATACTATTCTTAATAGTGTAATGAAATTCACAAAAAAATTAAATTTATTAATAGAGGAATGACATAGTACAATATATTAAAAATTATCAGCTAAGCATTAGAAAACATCCCACTAAATCGATATTAAGACTTATATATAAAAACTTTATCTTTGATTTTAATGTGGAATGACACCAGAACATATAATAAATAATAAAATAGAAAATTTTCTCCTACAAATAGACATGGATATTTAAATATACCTCAAATTCATAAGTAGAAGAAATAATTTAGACAACTCATAGATCTGGTAAAATCAATTACAACTAATATAAAACTATTTCACTTATCACAATGAAATGAAACATGTATGGATGAAAAACAAAATTTGGGGTTCATAAGAAGTATTGTAAAATTAGGAAAATATCTTCTTAAATTGAAAAAACACATCGAATAATTGAATACATCATAACAAATCATATAGAATGTGTGGAATGACATGCACAATATGAATCACATGTGTGTCCCTTATTAATTTGGTGTACATTAGACATTGATATTTTCCTTCTACATATAAAAGTGACTATTGGCCTATAACTACATTCTATAAAAATTAATAAATTTCATTTGAAGGAATAAAATAATATAGTTCAATAGATATGTTTCTTTTTGTCATTGAACCCCACGAATAACTTCTTATCCATTAATATAATCACAAAAAATATTTTATATTCGTTGTAATTTTAATCAATTTACATAAAAATAGAAAACATTATTAAAAAATATCTTACCGTTGAACGAGAGGAATATAAATTTTAGCCTTTATAATTGCCTAGAACCACATCATCATAAATTCTGGTTTCAGTTGATTAAGTATATGATCTAATGATTCCCTTGAAATATTTGAAATCTAAATTTCAAAAAAAAATTATCAAAGTATATATAAATATAAATTGAAGAATAAATAGAAAAATAAAATATGTTTGATAATTCTTAGTATAGGAATTACCTGAGTATTACAATTTCCACCCAGTCTCTTAAATAGTAGAGGAAAATATTTTGGTCTCCCTTCCCTACATGTACATCCATTATAATCACATACTTCTTACAATGCTTTATCATTAACATGCCTCATCCAAGGGATGAAATTTCGGTTTTTATATCTGTTCATTATATCAAAAGTGATGATGAAATTAAAAAATTGAGCATTGTGTGATGCCATCAGTCTAAATTCGCATCTCTCTTCTCTGGTTAACAAAGAAGGATGATACAACACATGATTCAAATAGATCCTGATAATTATAAAATATTAGTTAATATAATAAATTATATTTACTTAATGTAAGTATATGAAACAAATTTTATGTATCATACAGTGGGGTGTATTCACCAACATAATGAATAAAATGACTAATATCATTCGGAATATCAATCACCCTGGACATAAATAAATGTTGTATAATATCCTTAAAACAAATGTAATCATTTTTGAATACATTTAATTGGGGATTCAATTATTCAATAACATTTCTCGTCCTCCCACCACACACACATGATCAACATTATGATATCGAGGAAAACAATTCATCGTGTTTTTTAAATAGAAAACACCATTTATTATATACATGTAACATATAATAGGAAATAAAAACCTATTAGAAAATTAAATATTTCAAATAAATGTATTATTTTATTAATAATGTTATAATAAAATCTAACTCTCCGAAAAATCGTTTCTAAGTTTTCACTCAAAAGACCATTGGAATACTTATCTTTGTACCATATTATACTGTTTAGAAACCACTCTGTAAGAGTGCAGTCGAATAATTCAGAGAGGATATGCAATTATGAACTAC
Source organism: Viscum album (assembly GCA_963277665.1). Classification (NCBI taxonomy): domain Eukaryota; kingdom Viridiplantae; phylum Streptophyta; class Magnoliopsida; order Santalales; family Viscaceae; genus Viscum; species Viscum album. The sequence continues at coordinate 888,009,687 of OY728141.1, forward strand.
TCAGATCGCCCACATTGCAAAACATTCTATGAATGTATTGACTTGTTACATCAAAGGAATACTTATACTATAAATATTGAATCTATATTCTTTTTAGTACACATGTTATTACATTTACAAATCCTTCAAATGTTTCATAATAAAGCTGGTCCCCAATTTGATGGTCGTGAAAATATTTCATCGAAACAACATGCTCCTACATTGCACACACAGCTGCTTAATCATTATAATCAATATTGAAGAATACATAAAAGTAATATTTTAATGAACTATAAATACACACAATCATCGAATAATATATATATATATTTATTAAAAAATTTCCAAAAAATAAAATTCAAATCAACAAATGGAATCTGGAAAATTACAAAGCATCGGTTCATAATTGTTGAGTAATATATGTTATCATTTATAATGAGACCATTTCTATTAAAAACATCTGATTTCTAACAAGAAAAAAACGGTTTTAGGAACATATTGTATGGGAAACTAATGACCATGATTTTTAATATATTGAACAAATGAAGCGTATTCATCGACATGACCTTTTTTATTGAAAACATGGTCAAATGATAGTGTCTTATAAAAATCAATATATTTTTCATAATTTTCTATTAATTTTTTTAAATTTTATTTTTTTACAATCGAATATATTTGTTCCCTAAATATTTCATATTTTGTAATTTACTCACATTGTATCCCTTTGATTTATTTTATTTTCTATATTTAATTACAATAGAAATGAAATGAGTGAAAATAAATTACAGAAACAGATTATATCTTATTTTTAATTAATATTGTGATGACTACCATTGGTAAATTAATTTGTTCATAGTATCTCCATGATTTTTATTATACAATTTTATTACTTAAAAGACTTCTAAATATGTGGAGGTGTTTTTTTGTCAGTAATGTCTCTATGGATTTAGTTGAAGAATGAGTTATGTATTGGAGAAACACATATTGATTTATATATTTTAATGACAAAAACAAATGTATAATCTATAAAAAACATTTCGGTGGATGAAAACCAAATAATATTAATGTTTCTTAAGTCCAAATTTTATTTAAAGGTTTGATTCATTTTCATAATGGCACAATATATGTTTTTGAACATATTTCTTCTAGAAATGAAATATTAATTTATTTTGAGATTAAAAGGAAAATTTAATGTAAATTTTTAATTAAATTTAAAAATATGAATAAAAATTAAAATCCAAATTTATATTGTTACTAAGAAATATTTTGAATTATTACATTAGAAGAAAATTAGAATCCCACCAAAAATATGATTTTTAACACAAAAAAAATGTAAGTGCAAAAAATATAATCAAATTGAAAAATATTTAGAGAGATATTTCAATATGTATACACACCATCACTTAAACATGTTTTGTAAATTATAATTTATATAAAATATGTTCATTTTATATTCAATAAAATACTTTTTTAAGGTGTATTCAATGATATAAATAAATACTCCAATGTGAATAGTTTTTTTAACACCATAACCTTGTTAACTATAATTACAAAATCATAACATGCAGAAAAGAAGATAAAATTATCTATAAAAAAATAAAAAAGAGAATATATATAACGAAAACAAATAATACAAGATTATATAAAGTCCTTGCACAAAATTAAGTCACAATTATAATAATAAAAGTCTAAAAAATCAAATCAAGTCACTATGATACTTGATTTTGTATCCACATAATCACTTTTACATGTCACGTGTTGTCTGTATATGATATTAATATATTATGTGTATGATGGAAACACATTATGTGTATTTCGTGTTCATGTAATGTCCACCATAAATGAATCATCACAAGATGATCTATATGGAAGGATATGGGGCTTAAACACCAGGGGTTGGAGGCGTATAGAAAATCTTCAAGGATTGCAAGGGACGGGGAGTCGTCACACTGGTGGATATCATCGTGTGGGGTGGGGTTTATTCCAGGCTTAGGAGAATGGGGGACATCACATTGGTGGATATCATTGGGGTTGGGTTTTATTCCAGGCTTAATCCAGGTTCCAGGTGAAGGGGAGATGTCAAACTGATGGATTTCATTAGGAGACGTCACACTGGTGCATGGTGGGGTGTTATAGAAGAAAGGCATTTTGAAAAAAAAACAATATTTAGATTACCATCACCATTGAAAACTCTTTCTACAACGCCCATATATTAGAAGTTACAAGCTCTCAGAGTGCCTCAACATCACAGTTGTGTCGACCACGGTGAACCTGAGGTCATTTCAAACTCCCAGAGTCCCTCTATTAGATGACCTTCGATGACACAAAAGCATATCCTTCAATTTTAAATGGGTATTTATTGGACGTTTTTGACAAAGAATTAAATGGCTGATATTGATGGATATTTTATTAGTGAATTTAATTGAAGAAATCATACGAGATATTTGGAGATCGGACATTAAATCCAAAAGTAAAAAACTCTTAAAAAAATAAGGAATTTATGTCGCAAATAATCCCATTTATGTTCGAGTATATTGGGCGAATTCGATAAGGATTTTCATTTTTAAATCTGGAATTATCTATTTGTTTGTATATTCAAACACATAATTGCTAATTCACATGAAGATTTGAATACATATTTTTAAACTTTAATAATTATTAATTTAATATTTTTTACTTATATTTAGTATTTATATATTTTTAAAAATACATATATATATTCATTATTAAAATTTGTTCATTTAATATTTTTTGTAGTATATTTATTTTGTAATGCTTAATTATAAATATTTATTCAAGGAAATTAAATATTTTTAAAAATATTATCAATTAAATAAATACTATTTATTCATTTTTTTTAAAAAATTTTTTGTTTAGAACTTTAAACCATCATTATTTATTTTTTTAATTTTATAAAAGAAATTTTAAATATTTATTCATTTTTAACATTTCTAAAAAATAATGGATCAACATTTTTTTTCCGTTGTAAATTGTTGGAAATTTATAAAATCAATTTTATTTACTCATATGTTTTACCAATGATATTTGGATGTCTGAGTTTAAATCAAAAAGTCATAACTCTGGAAAAAATAGTAAATTTATGTGACATATATTCGAATTTATGTGTGAGTAACATGAAAGAATTAAATGATAATTTTCCTGTTGAAATCCTGAATAATCTTTTGGATTGTATATTCAAACACATAATTTCTAGTTCGCATGGATATTTGAAAAAATATTTCAAAACTTTAATATTTATTAATTTAATGATATTTTTTAATTTTTAGCATTTATACATTTTTAATTGTTTTGATATATATTCATTATTAAAATGTGTTCATTTAATATTATTACAATGCATTAATTTTTAAATATTAATTTATACATTTTTATTCATTGATATTTAATATTTTTAAAATGATTGTAAATTACCTAAATACAATTGTTTTATTTTTTAATATTTTTTCCGTTTAGAACTTTATAAAAACATGATTTAATTTAAAAAAAAATTAAATTAAATTTTTGATATGTAATCATTTTTTAAAGTTTTGAATTTTATATGATTAATATTATTTATTCCTTTTTAAATATGTTATAATTTATATAATCAATTTCATTTATTCATAAGTTTGACCGTATATTTTTTGAAGTGTGAGATAAAATTCAAATGTCAAAACTGCAACAAAAAATAGAGAATTTATGTGAAATATATTCCAATTTTTCTGAGAGTAACGTCGAATATTTATATGACTATTTTAATGATGAAATCTAGAATAATCTTTTTGTTTTTATGTTCAAACACTTAATTTCCAATTCGCATGGAGATCTGCATACATTTTATAAAACATTATTAATTATTAATTTAATATAATATATTCTATTTTGGTATTTAGACATCATTTTAATTTTTTTATATTTATTGATAATTAATATTTCCTCATTTAATAATTATTTAGTGCATTAATTTAATATTATTGTTTAGAAATTTTTTTTGATCGATAGATAATATTTTTAATATGATTATAAATTACATAAATACTATTTATTTATTTTTTAACAATTTTAATATTACGAACTTTAGAAAATAATTATTTAATTTTTTAAAATTATAATTGTGATTTTTAATATTTATTGACTTTTACCATTTTTTAAATTTATACTATTAATATTATTTATTCCTTTTTAATTTATTTTTTAATTTATAGATTCACTTTTATTTATTCATATGATTGACCGAAGATATTTGGAATTTCGAGATAAATTCTAAATGTTAAAACTCTTACATAAAAATAGAGAATTTATGTGGCATGTATTCCCATTTATGTGGGAGTATCATGGGATAAATAAATGATTATTTTCATGTTGAAATCTGAAATAATATTTTTGAGTCTATATTCAATCCCATAATTCCATTTCTGTAGAGATTTGAATGCATTTTTTAGAACCTAAATAATTATTAATTTAATATTATTTATTCATTTTTAGTACTTATATATTTTTAAATATTTTTATATTTATTCATTATTGATATGGGTTCATTTAATAATTTTTTGGTGCATTCATTTTTTAATATCTATTTATATGATTTATTCATTGATATCTAATACCTTTAGAATGATGGTAAATTTCTTAAAAACTATTTATTTACTTTTTTAATATCATTTATATTTAGAACCTTAAAAAAAATTATTTATTTTTTAAAAATTATAAATGCATTTTTTAATATTTAATAATTTTTAAGATTTTTTAAATTTATATGAATATTCTTATTTATAACTTTTTATATTAAATGTAATATATATAATCAATTTTATTTATTCACATGTTTGACCAGAGATATTTGGATGTTTGAGATTAATTCCAAATGTCAAAACTCCTACAAAAATAGAGAATTTATATGGCATATATTCCCATATATATGGGAGTAATTTGGGATAATTAAATGATTATTTTAATGTTTAAATCAGGAATAATATTTTATTTTCTATTTTAAAACACATAATTAATAATTCACATGGAGATTCGAATACATTTTTTAAAACATTAATATTTATTAATTTAATCTTATTTATTCATTTTTATTATTTATACATGTTTAAAATTTTTGTTATTTATTCATTATTATTATGTGTTCATTTAATATTTTTGTAGTGAATTAATTTTTTAATATTTATATATACATTTTTATTCATTAATATTAAATATTTTTAAAATGATTGAAAATTTTATCTATACTATTTATTTAATTTTTTAATATCCTTTCTGTTTAAAACATTAGACAATCATAATTTATTTTTTAAAATTTTTAAATCCAATTTTTTATATTTATTCATTTTTAATTTTTTTTTAATTTATATGATTAATATTATGTATTACTTTTTATATTTTTTTAATTTATATTGTCAATTTTATTTATTCATAAGTTTGGCCAGATATATTTGGAGGGGTGAGATAAAATCTCATAATCAAAACTCCAATAAAAAATAGTGAATTTATGTGGCATATATTACCACATATATAGGATTAACTTGTTACTATTAAATGATGATTTTCATATTGAAATTCAGAATAATGTTTTTTAAAATTTTCAAACACTTCATTGAAAATTCGCATGGTGGTTATAATAAAGTTTATAAACCATTAATAATTAATAATTTAATATTATTTATTCATTTTTAGTAATTATAAATTTAATTTTTTTTATATTTATTCATTATTAATATATGTTCATTTAATATTTTTACAGTGCATTCATTTTTTAATATTTATTTGGACATTTCTATTCAATGATATTTAATATTTTTAAAATGATTGTAAATTACATAAATACTATTTATTTATTTTTTAATATTATTTTTGTTTCAACTATTCACAATCATAATTTATTTTTTAAAAATTTTAATTGAATATTTTAATATTTATTGACTTTTAACATTATTTAAATTTATATGATTAATATTACTTATTCCTTTTTAATTTTATTTTATTTTATAAAATTAATTTTATAAATTAATTTTTTCCACTATGCATTTAAATAGTTTGGTAACATTCCTGAAAAATGAAAATTATATTTGTTAAATCTAATTCATATTGAATTTAATATGTTTATTTTTCATATAAATGTGTATTTATATTTATATTAAAATAAATATGGCTATAATAATTATAAATAAAACTATGTCTTTTTTTAGTGTAATATATTTATTCTATCATAAAATCAGTAATATTATTTCAAAATATAACTAAAAATGTTTAAATGTATCTTTTATAATATTAAATATTTATTCATTTGTCAAATTAATGATCCTTTTAAAAAATTACACACAATATTTAAATGTAATTATTATTAATAATTTTTAACGTTTGTAATTTATATAATTACTTTTTTCCAAATCGTGTGCATCCGCATCACCCCCAATACATTGGACCTCCATGTTTTCTTTCACCCCTCTCTTTATTTTTTCTCTCTTCTATTAAATGGAAATGTCCATCCACCTCCAATCCTCAACCCCAGGATGAGAATTTAATCCCCCCTCCATAAATCTTAGTTATATATGGAGATTTGAAAGGAATACATCTATCTTCATTAGATTTTGTTTCCCACCCTCCATGTAGCTAAATTCCCTTTCCATGTCACCATAACCCACCCCCATTGTGATAGGGATGAAATAGATTGATACCGAGATAAAAAAATAGTTGTGATAAATAATATTGTGAGAATCTACAATAAACAATAGAAGTACAAAAATAAATAGATGGAAATAAATTGAGACATAGTCTTCTAACATGGAGAATCCCTCTAATGTGAAATATTAAAAAACCATGGGTTAACTCTGAAAAATCCACTAATAATCATAGATTACAAAATCCATGTAAAATCCTGAAACATGAAATGCGAATACAGCATAGTAAACATATGTTAAATTACACACCCTAATATGCTTACATCTTATCTCTGAAAAATGTATCGTTGAAAAAATTCACCTCTTGGACTTCAAAACAGAACACACGGTGTCATTGTGGCACCATCACTCGGTCGTTTCACAACCTAAATTGAGGCTACACCAGGCTTCCCACTCCACAAAATACTTTCACTCACATATCATCTTTCTGCAATTCATTTTCTACTCACACCATTAAACCCACCTATGATTCATTATATTTATAAGCCCTTTAAAACCCTAAACTACCACTACCACATATCAACATAAGGGCAACACCGGATTCATTCACAACTAAGAAAAAATCACTAATTAAATCCCACCTTTATCATCGATGCCTAAAGGCACTGATAAAGGTTACCGTTATGAGGGATACAAGAGCGTTGATAATGGTTTATCCTTTATCATCACTTTTTTGGGAAGTGTTAAATGAGAGATTTTTTAGGATTATTCTAACAATGATAAAAAACTAAAAAATATTTTAATTTATTTATTTAAAATTATTATATTTATATACATTATATGAAAAATCATGTTTTAAATTAATATATATTTTTTAATAATAAAAATAAAAATATACATATATATAATTTATTAAAAAATTTATTTATAAGAATATAATTAAACAAATATATATTTAAATAATTACTAAATTATAACAACTTTATCTGATAAATAAATATATTATTTATATTTATAATTTTATATTTATAAATATATATTTATAATTATACATATGCAATTTTAAATATATATATTTGTAATTTTAATTTTTAAAAAATATATATAATTAAATAATCATATGTCTAAACTGAATTTGGTAAAAAAAATATTTCCATATATATATATATATATCCATAATATTTGTGTTCATGCAGTTTTTTATTAAAAATACTGTAAATGAAAGAATGTAAGAACCTGGGTCTCTTTTTAGGTATGTTTTTCCATTTTTCTGGAGTTTTTTAGAAAAATGAATTTTCTAGATATTTCAGAAGTACACGCCATGTAATTTCTAAGTACACACTGTGTCCTCAATCCGGCTCGAATCCATGTGTTGGTCATGCCCGGGCCACACACATGGTGTGTAAGGCTGAGGTGGAGGCCGAATTTTCGATGTACAGAAACAATTGAAGTACACGTCGTGTCTTTAGAAGTACACGTCGTGTACTCAAGAAGTACATGATGTGTACTTTCATTTTTTTCATTAAACGGGCCGGGGTCACGTCTAACCTCCATATCCATCTTCTTCTTCAGTTTTCGACCGTCTGAGAGAGACCGTATGACCGGATCTTCGGAGGAGTCCTACCTCACCGTCCGTTCTTCGATTCGAGCACAGTCAGTTGTGTTGGAATCACAGTGGTGAGTTCTTCCTTCTGCTCTAGCCATGTTTCGTGATTCCACCTCCTTTCTATGTTATCATTGGATGAACATTTTGTGCGTTTTCTCAGATCTACATCGTTCTATGGGGAATTTTTCATCAAGGTTCAAATATATCGTTCTCCTAGGATTGAGGTAGGTGGTTTGTGCCTTTCCATATAAAGTTGACGAATATTTTGTTAAATTTCCACCAATACCTAAGAAAGAGGTTTTGCATGTTTCCTGTTTTTCCCTTATTACTTGCCTACTTTGCTTGATTGCTTTAGTAGAGGTTATTTCTTATGATTATTGTATTTTTTTTTTCTTAGTTTGCTTTTCCATGCCTAGTTGTAGGAATGTGGACTATTGTTTTATTATTGTTATTTAGCCTTAGTTGATTGCCATGTAGTTCGTGAGGTTTACCTAGACGATACACACACGCTGAGCATGTTTAGTTATACTCAGGAATGTGAGAACCTATTGTAGTAGACCAAAGGGATAATTGACGGAAGGGCATCTCCAGAGTGTCTTTTTAATCCTGATGTGGGACCAAGGGGAGAATTTACGTAAGGGATTCTCTAGAGTGTCTTAAACTACGATGTGGGCCATAGGGGGAATTGACATTTACTGCATCCTTAGATATCCTTTAGCACGATATGATACTATAGGGGGAATTGATGGTGAGTGCTTCCCCAGAGAGTCTGCTTATTTTACGTAGCTGAACCAGAGGGGTGAGACTATGTGTGCCTCCCAGAGTGTTGCTAGTACGAGGGGTGAGCTATAGGGGTTAGAATATGAGAGCTACCCGGGGGGTTACCTGTTTTCTTCTTGTTTTTGACTACTTACTTGTGTGCTTTACTTGTTAGAACTGTGGATTGTAGCTACTTGTGCTCTTCTCTCTACTGCTTCTTGTTTTATTACTACAATGTATTCATTGTTTTTTAGGCACAAACCATTGGGTTATTGCCTACTAGGATTGTATCTCACACCTGTTTGGTCCATGCATTTGGGCCCAAACAAACTATGTTGCTGCAGGTATAGATAAGGGAAAGCGCCCTTCTACTTCGGGATCTTGATTTCATCAGGAGAAGGGAAGCATGAGACCAAGTCGTGGCTCGCGATACTGAGGAGATTATTTTGTTTTTGTTTTTCACTTGGTTTTAGTTTTATTCAAGCATGTTGTTGTGTTTTCTGATTTCCTTAGATACTTGTACCTACTGCATTATTGTCATCATTGTTAGATATCTGCATGGCTTCCACTGTCTGGTTTCTTTTGTTATGCATGTTAATTTCTGGTTCTGCTGATTATTGTGGTTTTCATACCTTTAATACCTTACAAAATGAGGTCATAGTTTCCCCACCGACTCACTAAGGCCCTCGTTGCCAGTCGTCAGCCTCTGGCGTTCGGGGATACACACTTGAGGTCATGTGGCAAACTGGGTACGGGGCACCAGTGGAGGGGCTCCAAACTCGGGACGATAGAAAGTGGTATCAGAGGTTTTCTTTTCTCTTGATTTAATATATCGAGACCTTAGCATCAGATATGATGGATTCGATACTAGGCATTAATCTGTGCTCAGGATTAGCTAACCTGTGTATAGGGAAAAGCCATACAACCTCGTTAATTGACGTTCTTGTTTTGAGATTTTATGGTTGACCTGATTTCACCTAGAGTGATTCACATGGCTTGTGCTATTATTGTTTTGATATTTCAGTTCTATTTCTGTCGCAACCCGATGAGATGAGGGTATGGCATCTCATGTATCATATAGGAACTTGTAGAAATCACATGTCATGCATTCTTGCCAAGCCATCTAGGGTGCATTAGCGATTCCATGCTGTTGTGATTGGATCTGTGTAGATAATGCATGTTGTTGTGATATATGCTTGATAGATTCTCTATTGTTATGCTAGAAAACTGTGTGTCTTGTTCCTTGATTAAAAATGAACACCATATTTTGGTTTTTTGATGTGTTATGGGACATCATGGATTTGAAATTGGCATTTTTTCCCTTGTTTTTAGTGTTTCTACAATTCTGCGCAGTTTCTGCACTACTACCCAAAAAACCCAGAATACACATTGTGTACTTTTTTGATACATGGCATGTAGTTTTCAGGCCGTGTCACTCACCGTGTGAGTAGAACACGGTGTCGTGGGAGTGACTACAGGAACACGCTGTGTACCATTGGTACACGCCGTGTGAGTTCAGAGCCATGTACCCTACTGTGTCACTAACAACATGGGCTGGGGAAGCTCGGGTAGAACATGCCGTGTCCATAGGGAACATTCCATGTGGTCTGGTGTAGGTACCTAGCCGTGTCACAAACAACACAGTCTGTCATGACCATCTTTTCCACACGTCGTGTTTGTTCGGAACACTCTGTGTAGTCTTTCCCAGGTACTCGTCCATGTAACAAAAAACACGGGATAGTATCACCATCGACTATACACACCGTGTTTGTTCATAGAACTCAGTGTTGACGGCCATGTACTTAATAACATGGGCCGCTGAAGCCTTGTCTAGTGCACGTCGTGTTTGTTTCGAACACACCGTGTAGTCTTAGGTTGAGTCGGAATGTGTGGGTTAGCCGTGTAAGGAGACTCTGGTAGGGGAATAGTTTTCAAGTACACGCCATGTGTTTGGGTCAAAACGTCGTGTAGTTTTAAGTGTACACGACTTGTAGGGCAGGGGTACACGCCCATGTTAGTGGTTTAAAAAGACATGTCATGTAGTTTTATACACGTCGTGTAGTCCTTTTTTCCAATCATGTGTGTTTTCCTTCCCTTGTTCTTGTTTTGTACTCTGGTGTTCTGTGTCCTTGTTTTCCTAATCTAAGGTGTGCTTTTGATCTTTCAGAGTAATGCCTCTGAGACATCCTCTGGTCGTATGCTTGTCGTCAGGCTGTGATCCGATGCTAGAAAGGACTAATGGAGAACTTCCTGTCGATCCCACAGCCAAGCCAGCCTTGGCACCGGCGGTTGTACCAGTCACGGGAACTGATGCACAGTTCAGGGAAGGTTTCATGAGGATGATGTTGTCCTTCCAAGAAGCACCACCTCCTGGGAGAGGGAGGACCTCAGGATGCAGAGTAATGGATGGAAGCCATGATGACTATCTTTGAGAATCTGGAGACGTCTCCAGAAAGGTTGTTCAAGCTCTCCACCAACATGCTCCGAGACGCTACCAAGAGGTGGTGGGACGTGATCTCACAGGCAGGTCAGCAGTAGGCTATGGCTTTGGTGGATTTCCAGCGCGTGTTCTACGACTACTTCTACCCTAAGACCCTGAGGGCCGATCGAGCCTGGAAGTTCATGAGCATAGAGAAGGGTACTCTATCTGTCATGGAATATTCCTCTCGTTTCACTGAGCTGCAACATTTTGCACCCCTTCGGGATGGGAGTGGTGTCTTCTTGGAGAGGAGGTTTGAGGATGGACTCAGACGGGAGATCCGCTCGCAGGTGAAAATCTTCCAGCTGACTTCAATTACTTCCATCATCAAATAGGAACTGATTGAGGAGCGCAATATGAGAGACTCTGGAGCTGCGAACGAGGGTGGTTCTGCTCCGAGAGCTAGCTTTCCTTCAGATGATATCAAGAAGCGCCGTAGGGATCTTATGCGCAGTGACTCGAGGAAGCGAGACGCATCATCAGGATGCTAGGTGACATGCTATCTGTGAGGCTGGACAGGGCACAGGAGGCCGCAGTGATAGAGAGACCCCATGGAGTGCCGATCTTGTGGAAAGATGGGTCACCTTTAGTTTTTCTGCCAGGTTTTCTCACGAGTAGCTGGTGACTGGGGTTCTTCCATGACTCCTCTTTCAAAAGTAGAACTGCCAGTTTCTCACGAGTCGGGGAACTGGAGTTCTTCCGGCCATTCGGACCGTGGTGGAGGTCGAGGCCGTGGCGGTCATCCACCAGTTCCTTAGCACCAGCAGGGCGGTTCAGCTCAGAGTGGTCAGCCATGGGGGGTTGGGCCATGGTATAGGCCAGTCTTTCACTGTAGAGCAAACTTATCAGGAGAAGGATCCTAGGCCTTCTACCGTTCGAGGTACGATATTAGTAGCCTCAGTTTTATCTTCATCCCTTTTTGATACTGGTTCTATGCATATTTATATCTCTATTGACGTTGTAGAGAGCCTTGGACTCTGCATCTTTTCTTCTACCGACTCGTTGACACTAGACACACATTTGTAAAGAAGGGCATCTAGTGTACGCCAGTGTAGAGAGTTCCCTCTCGAGATTGCATGGTATCGCTTATTTTGGGATCTCTATGTCCTAGAGAAGACATGCTATGATGTCATCCTTAGCATGGACATGTTGATTCCCTTTCAGACAGTCATCGACTGTTATCGCCACAGAGTGAGTTTCGTTTCACCAGAGGGTGAATCATTCCTTCATAGAGGCGAATGAGACGTTTGGGTGAGTGGGACAGGACTCGAGCATCGTGGGCTAGGAGGGCTGACAACCCATGTTTCTAGTCTATATCTGGATGATCAGGGGACTCCATAGTTGGACTTTCCTCCCATGGTGGATCACTTCAGGGACAAATTTCCAGAAGACTTTTCAGGTTTGCCTCTAGAACATGAGTTAGACTTCTTTATTGAGCTTGTTCCAAGAGTGGAACCAATGTCCATTCCTCCCTATAGGATGGCCACACCTGAGTTGCAGGAGCTCAAGATGTAGTTGGAGGAGCTACAACCTAAGGGTTTCATTTGACCTAGTATTTCTCTTTGGGGTTCGCCTGTTCTGTTTGCGAAGAAGGTAGACAGTACCATCCGACTTAGTGTGGATTATCAGATGTTGAACCTGTTGACGGTCAACAACCGATATCCTTTTCCAAGGATTGATAACCTTTTCGATCAGCTTCGAAGAGACTGGGTGTTCTTGAATATCTAATTGAGGTCCCGTTATCATCAGATGCGTGTTAGACCATCAGATATACCTCAGACAACCTTCAATAGTAGGTATGGTCTATACAAGTATACAGTCATGTCGTTCGGTCTCACGAACGCACCTGTAGATTTGATGGAACTAACGAACCGAGTTTTCCATCCTTAATTATACTCTTTAGTCATGGTCTTCATCGATGATATCTTGGTGTACTCTCACAGTCGACATGACCATTCCACCCATCTTGAGATTGTTCTGAGTACACTGAGAGAGCATCGACATTATTCTAAACTCTCGAAGTGCCACTTATGGATGGATCAAATTATCTTCTTGGGTCACATCATCTCAGAGGAAAGAGTATCAGTGCACCTAGAGAAAGTAAGAGCGGTAGTTTCCTGGGAGCATCCGAAGAATGTTTTTGAGGAACAGAGCTTCCTAGGGCTGGCTGGATAGTACAGACGCTTCATTCGGGACTTTTCGCATTTAGCAGCTCCTTTGACAGGTCTGGCCAAGAAGGGGGTGAAGTTATTATGGTCCTATTCTTGTGATTCATCCTTTCAAGAGCTGAAAGGGAAGTTGACATAAGCACCGATGATAGTCTTTCTAGAGCCAGACAAGAGCTACATTGTTTACTGTGATGCATTGGGTATCGGGCAGCGAGCTGTGCTTATGCAGGGAGATGGAGTCATTACGTACGGGTCTCGGCAGTTGAGGCCACATGAGAGGAACTACCCTACGCACGACCTGGAGTTGGTATCTGTTGTTCATGCCTTGCGATTTTGGAGACACTATCTTCTGGGAGAGCACATTGTGGTCTTCACTAACCAAAGGAGTCTCAAGTATATCTTCACTCAGTGTGATCTAAATCTGAGGCAGCACAGGTGGGTCGAGTATCTTCAGTCTTTTGATTTTGAGCTTGCCTATAAGCTAGTAAAGTGAAATGCCATGGCTGATGCATTGTGTAGGAGAACTCAGATTCAGGCAGTTCAGGAGGCCAGTAGTAAGTGGCCGCTGATGTCTCTATTATCTGAAATGCATCTGGAGGTTCACGATAGACGAGGATAGATTTTTCTATCTTCTGTAGCTGTTACCTCCACGCTACATGGTCGGGTATGGATGAAGCAGCTATCAGATGCAAAAGTCTTAGTCTTGCGATAGAGTGTTCCAGGAGAGGACCCTCTTTCTAGATGGACAGTGGGTGAGGATGAGATCTTGCATTTCCAGGGATGCATATGGGTGCCAACAGACATACGTGAGGAGCTGAAGCAGGATTTCCATTCCTCTGTTTGGGAAGTTAATCCTGGAATCACCTAGATGTATCAGGACCTTCATCGCCAATACTGGTGGCCAGGTATGAAGGAGGATGTTGCTGGTTTTGTCATGAGATGTTCTACTTCTTAGCAATTGAAAGCAGAGAATCAGCGACCAGTTGGGCTTTTATAGCAATTACACATTCCGAAGTGGAAGTGGAATGATGTTGCGATGGACTTCATGACTGGGTTTCCGAGATCACCTCGGGGGAACGATATAGTTCGTGTTGTTTTCGACAGACATACGAAGGTTTCTCACTTATTGCCAATCAAGGATACCTTAAATGTTGATGAACTGTGACGACTTTACATCAGAGAAATCGTTCGTCTGCATGGAGTTCCACGCCCTATTGTTTCACACAGAGATGTGCGCTTTATCTATCGGTTTGGGCTGGGACTTCAGAAGGCCTTGGGTACGCATGTACTTTTGAGTACAGCATACCATCCCCAGATTGATGGCCAATCCAAGCGTACGATCCAGGTTCTTGAGGATATGCTCCGAGATTGCATCCTTGACATTGGCAGTTCTTGAGAGAATCATATTCCTCTGGTGGAGTTTTCCAACAATAACAGTTTCCAGGCGACCATTCAGATGGTGCCATACGAGGCTTTGTACGGTAGACCATGTTGATCACCATTATGCTGGTAGGAGGTAGGAGAAGCAGCTCTGATGGGACCTCGTCATGTTCAGGATACATCAGAGCAGATAGAGCTTATTCGGAAGAGGATGGATACAGCGTAGTCTCGACAGAAGTCTTATGCTGATCAGCGGAGACGACCTCTGGAGCTCGGGGTTGGTGATCAGCTTTTCCTACGTGTCGCACCATGGTTGGGACACAAGAGGTTTCTGAGATAGGGTATGCTTTCACTGCGGTACGTTGGGTCGTTTGAGGTTTTGGAGAGAGTGGGGCCGATCTCCTATCAGTTGCAGCTACCTCATAGGTATCGGGCCATGCACGACGTCTTCCACATCTCTCAGCTCCGATGCTACTTTTTAGATGCGTCTCATGTCTTTCATCCTGAGGAAGTCGAGCTTTAAGCGGATGCGTCGTTCGAGGAGCATCCAATCCGGATTGTCGATCGTAGTATGATGGTTCTCCATGGGCTGTCTATTCCACTGGTACAGGTGTTATGGTAGCACGAGCGAGTACAGTACGAGGCTTGGGAGAGGGAGGCTGATGTACGATTGCAGTGGCCGGAGCTGTTCGAGGATTCTTCTTCTCCACCTCGTTAGGGTAATTCGGGGATTAATTTCTTTAAGAGGGGAAGTTTGTAAGATCTCAGATCTCTTTTCAGGGATGTTTTTCTTTTTGTCTGGAGTTTTTTGAAAAAATGATTTTTCTAGAAATTTCAGAAGTACACTCCATGTACTTTCTAAGTACACGTCGTGTACTCTTCCCAGCTCGAAGTCGTGTGTTGGCCTTACCCGTGCCACACACACAGTGTGTAAGGCTGAGGTGGTGGCTGGTTTTTCAGAGTATGGAAAAATTTGAAGTACACGTCGTGTACTCTGTAATTACACACCGCATACTTTATTTTTTTCGTTAAACAGACCGGGGTTGCATCTATCCCCCATATTCATCTTCATCTTCAGTTTTCGACCATCCGAGAGAGACCATATGGACGGATATTCGACAAAGTCCTACTTCGCCATCCGATCTCCAATTCGATCACGATCAGTTGCGTTGGAATCACAGCGGTGAGTTCTTCCTTCTGCTCTATCCTCGTTTCTTGATTCCTCCTCCTTTCCATGTTATCATGGGATGAACGTTTTGTGTGTTTTATGAGATCTACGTCGTTGTAAGGGGAATCTGTCACCGAGGTTCATGTATATCGATATCCTAGGATCGAGGTAGGTGGTTTGTTCCATTCCGAATAATTCTGATGAATAATTTGTGAAATTTCAACAAATACCATTGAAAGGGGTATTGCGTGTTTCTTGTTTTCCCCTTATTACATGACTTCTTTGCTTGATTGCATTAGTAGAGGTTATTTCTTGTGATTAGAGTATTTTTTTGTGCTCAGTTTTCTTTTCCATGCCTAGTTGTAGGATTGTAGACTGTTGTTTTATTATTGATGTTGAGCCTTAGTTGATAGCCATGTATTTCTTGAGGTTTACTTGGACGATACACACCTGCTGAGCATGTGTAGTTATACTCAGGATTGTGAGAACCCAGAGTAGTAGACCAAAGGGAGAATTGAGGGAAGGGCTTCTCCAGAGTTTCTTTTTAATCACGATGCGGGTCCAAGGAGAAAATTGATGGAAGGGATTCTCCAGAGTGTCTTAAACTACGACGTGGGCCAGAGGGGGAATTGACATTGAGTGCTTCCCCATAGATCATTAGCACAATATGAGACTACAGGGGGAATTGACTGTGAGTGCTTCTCCAGATAGTCTGCTTATTTTACATATCTGAACCAGAGGGGTGAGACTGTGTGTGCCTCATAGAGGGTTTCTAGTAATAGGGGTGAACCATAGGGGTTAGACTGTGAGAGCTACCCAGGGGGTTACCCGTTTTCTTCTTGTTATTGACTGCTTACTTGTGTGCTTTACTTGTTAGAACTGTGGATTATAGCTGCTTGTGCTCTTCTGTCTACAACTTCTTGTTTTATTACTGCCATGTATTCATTGACTATAAGGCACAAATCATTGGGTGATTTCCTAATGGGATTGTATCTCACACCCTTTTTGGGGCATGCTTTTGGGCCCAATAAGACTATGTTGCTGCAGTTATAGATAAGGGAAAGCACACTTCTACTTCGGGATCTTGATTGCATCAGGAGCGGGGAAGCATGGGATGGAGCCATGGCTCGTGATGCTTAGGAGATTACTTTAATTTTCTTTTGCACTTGGTTTCAATTATATTCAAGCACGTTGATTTGTTTTCTCCTTTCCATAGATACTTGTACCTGCTGCATTATTGCCATCATTATTAGATATCTGCATTGCTTCCGCTGTCTGGTTTCATTTGTTATGCATGTTGATTTCTTCTTCCTCTATTTGTTGTTGTTTTCTTACCTTGTATACCTTACCGAATGAGGGCATAGTTTCCCACTGACTCACAAAGGCCCTCGCTGCTAGGCGGTAGCCTCTGGAGTTCGGGGAAATGCGCTTGAGGTCATGTGGAAAACCGGTACGGGGCACCAGTGGAGGGGCTCCGGAATTGGGACATTACAAAGAAGAACATGAAATATGTATTGGTTCAAACAACGGAACTCCCACATCAATAAAAGAGAGTCTACAAATTAAGAACACAAAAATAATCATGATCAGTGTCCTCATCATCATGAGTAGCTTCCCCCTCCATATGTGATTTTGATTTATTGAAGAGAATAGAATACATTTCTCTAAGATTTTGTTGTTCTAGAGTGAGTCTCATGGATGGTAGGGGTCATCTCTACCTTCAGGGCATAGGGGGACATCACAATGGTGGGTGGGTGGGGGGTTATCCAAGGCTACATGGGACGAAGAGACTTCACAATGGTGGATGTCACTACGAGATGGGGTTTTTGCTAGGATTAATGCTAGAAAGATATGTCATTCTTGTTCACGGGGGTGTTATAGGTTAGAGTTTATCACGGGCTGCATGCTATGGTCAAGCGAGCATAGAATGGGAGAGAAAGGCTTACCCTGAGGGAATTGGGTTTTAATATTTTTAAATAAAATACAATTTTATTAATTCAATCAATAAATTAACTATTTTGGAAGTAATTTTTATATAACCATTCATAAATGACATTGGTTTTAGAAGGATGGGTATTAGAAAAAATAAAAACATATTTTGATTACCATCACCAATCACATCTTTGTCCACCATGCCCTAATCGAAGATGTTTCAAGCTCTCCAAGTTCCTGAACTTCACAGTGGTGTCTATAGAGAATTTAATATTTCAATTCTTATTAGTAATGTTTTTTGTTTTTATAAATAAATATGGATATAATATTTATAAATATATGAACTTCTTTTTATTTAGTTTATATTTTTTATTCACTTATAAAATTAATAATATTCTTTCAAAAATTAACTAACATTGTTTAAATGCATCTTTTATAATATGAAATATTAATACATTTATGTAATTAATCAACCTTTTAAAATATAACGTAATATATTTAAATATATTTATTATTATTTTTAAATGTTCATAATATATATAATTACTACTTTTTTAAATGGTGTGCATGTGCAACTCCCAATCTACATTGGACCGCCCTATTTTTATTCACCCCTCTCTTTCAGTTATCTCTCATTCATTGGATGACAATACCAATCCACCTCCAATACATTACCCAATATGATAATTTAATCCACCTCTTCATAGACCCTTATTTTTATATAGTAATTTGAAATGAATACACCCCCCTTCTTTAGATTTTGTTTTCTTCCCCCCAACTTTCCAAATTCCCTCCCCTATCACCATATCCTACCCCTATTGTGTTGTGGTGGAAACTGGTTGATACCGGTAGAAAATCAAATGTGATAAAAATATTGTGAGAATATCTAATGAAAAATAGAAGCACTAAAATAAATATAATGAAATATATTGAGAAATATATTTTTAATGTGGAAAACCCCTCTAATGTTAAATATCAAAAAAACCATGGGGAACTCTGAAAAATTCACCTTATAATCCTAGATTACAAAATCCAACATAAATCAAGAACTGTGAATTGAAAATGCAATGTAAAAAAACCAATGTCAAAATCCACACCCTAATATGTATTCATCTTCTCTCTGAAAAATATCTCGTGAAAAAATGTCAACTTTAGGAGGTCAAAAATGAACACATGGGGTCATTGCGACACCTTCACTAATTCATTACACAACCGAAATTGGGGATACTCCATGTCGCCCATGCCCCAAAAGACCGTTTCTCACATATCATCATTCTATAATGCATTTTCTGCTCACACCATTAAAAGCACACAAGCTTCTCCTTTTCTATAAGCCCTGAAAATCCCTAAACAAACACTACCATATATTGGGAATTTCCACATTTTATCAGCACAAAGAATAAAGAAATGAAAAAAGTATCACCATTATCATTACTAGCTAAATGCTCTAATAAAGGTTACTATTATTAGCGATAAACAATCATTGATAAAGTTGTACCTTTTATCCATGTTGATAAAGGAGAGATTTTTGAGTTCTATCCTTAGTGATGATAATAGTTTTTTTTATAAAAAACAATATTATTTTTTATAAAATTATTATATTTATATTAATTTCTTCATTTAAATATATTAAAATAAAAAATAAAGTATGTAATTAATTTTATTTTAATAATTAAAATATATTTATAATATTTTAAAAAATTATTTATAAGATTTTAATTAAATAAATATAGATTAAAATAATTATAAAATTATAATCAATTTTATTGTACAATAAATATATTTATGATATTTAAAATTATATATATCTAAAATTATATTTAAATTTTTTTAAATATATAAATTAAAATTGAATATATAAATACATAAATAATTAATTAATTATATAAATATATGTCTCCCATGAATTTGGTTAGTAAATATATATACAAATATATATATATCCCATTAGATAATGATGGACTTGAATGTCTATATTTAAATGATTATAAAATTAAAATAAATTTTATTAAATAAAAAATATATTTATTATATTTATGATTATATATTTATAATTATATTTTCAATATTATATTTAAATAATGTTTAAAAATATGTATATTTTTTAATTTTAATTATAAATAAATAAATATATGATTAAGTAAATATACTTCTCCAATGAATTTGGTCAGTAAATACACAATCTCAAACACACACACAAACATATAAATATCCCATGAGATAATGATGGATAAGATTATCGTTATTGATGTTCATATATATATTGACATGGGTGTATAATTGACTCATGCATATGCTTATGTTATGTACGAATCATGAATTTTCATTTATACATTGACACATATTATTATCCATGTTTTCCATATATGTGATGAATCATTTTTTGTGTTCTATACTTTACCAGGTAAGTGATTTATTCATATACCCCATGAACATATTCTGTGCTAATAATTAATTATAAAATAAAAAATATATATTTAAATAATAAGTCTATTTATTATATTTTTTAATTATTAGTTTTTAATTATATGTAAATACATTTTAAATATATTTATTTATAATTATAATTATATCTATATAGATATTTAATAAAATAATTATAAAATTACAATAAATATGTCTATTATAATTTTGTAAATATATATACATAAATATATTTATAATTACATACAAATCATTATAAATATATTTATTTATAATTATAAATATAAAAAAATTTATATATATTTAAATAAAATTTAAAATTATAATAAATATATGAAAGTGGTCTAGATAGAATCTGATGCTCATGACCATTTATTAAATTAATGATAAATAATGAAAGCATATGAAAAGAAGGATTCAATCAAACAATGGGACATGCCCTCATCCATAGAAAGAAACACCGTGTCAAAAGTCACCATAATCATGATCAGAGTCATGACCGGGATCACCAACATCATCGGAACACTCCAACATTGAATGAGATTTCTTTTGATTATATATTAATATATACTTCTCCTCAATCATCTCCTACTCCGGGGTAACATGAGTCCTCAAAGACGTACTTTGATCCATGGGCATGATTTTTTGGATGAAGACCCAACCTCCACAAATTAGGTTACTGAAAAGACTTTTCTAAATCATCCCTCTGTATCACATAAATAAATTCCTAAGATTTCTCATTAACAGTAGTTACTACCTACACTAGATCGAGCACATCATAATGTATTTTAGGTGATAAACTTCACCTAAGAGGGAACGTTATTCACCACGATATTCTTAGATGGAAGAGGGGAAACATATCCATACCCATTATTTTAGGGAGAAAATCATTTCTTGGATTTATTCTCTATCAAATTCAGTTTTGATATCATTTTGAAGGATCCCCAAAGCATTATAATCATAGGAGGTTTCTACTAAAACAATAATAGCCTTATTATCAGCTTCACTTTTTCATTAATCGCTATTTCAGCCCATGATACCTTTGAACCACAAGTAGGGGCATAAATAGTATCCTGCTTGACCACATCATCAAAAGAGGGGATCCCTGAACTTATG
This sequence comes from Viscum album, assembly GCA_963277665.1. NCBI lineage: Eukaryota > Viridiplantae > Streptophyta > Magnoliopsida > Santalales > Viscaceae > Viscum > Viscum album. The sequence goes on from OY728141.1 coordinate 888,031,321, forward strand.
ACATGTGCATCCTCATTACCACTAGTAGTAGTGTCCAACAAAGGATGATGGTTGGCTTCAATAGCAGTATCAATCCCATTTCTTCTGTAGAGATTAATTTCATTTTTCAAAAATCCACACAGTACCCTTCTACCCCATAAAAGGTCCAAAACATCCTTCTACGAAACATATCATAAATGTGTCTTATTTTGTTACATCCTTTTCAGATGTCAATATATATTTCATATTCAAACAATTAATCAAATCTATTTCCATCTGATATCAACACAATAGACATAACCACTGTAGAGATAAGATCAACATCAACCTATAGCATAGAAAAGTGACCATACCCTTCATTTTAGGTTTTTTATACATTCTAGTGGGAACTACCACAATTGATACAATTTCCCATATTATATGAGGATTTCATGAGACCCAGCTGATATTCTCCAGGATTTTCATGTCACAAGATCTGAACTGAAGACAATGTAAAACTAGCCTCTTCTCAAGGAGGATAATTTCCATTTATCAAATCCCCAACATTCAATAACCTACTTATTAAGCACACGCAGTCTCATAAAATATTTTCCTAATAGGGAATTATGATCAATAATTGAATACATACATTCATTGATCTTCTCAGATAGACCATTAGATATAGCTTCAACAAATCATATATCTACTTTCCTCATGATATTCTGTGGTAAGAGATTCACATGGCCTTGAATCCTGTCAAAAATTCTATTGACGGAATCCATATGGATGTCATGCGCATGACTGGAGACACCTCTAGGAACCTTTTATAAAGTGTCATTCGTGGAAACCAGCATGGGGGTTACCAACTGAATAAAAACTCGGCCATCCATTATGAACTGGGAGGATTTTGAATCTTGCCCCACTAGAATCTCCTTCAATTTGAGAAGATCATCGACCGACATCAATGGGGGTGATGCATCACCTATCAATCCCACCTCCAGATTCTGAAAATGGGATGAGGAAAAAACCCAAATGAAAGCATAAAATGGACCTGAATAGAGAAAGGAAGCTACAACCAAATATATCGTACCGTAATTTGTATTAACATTAACAGCCCAATTGTTGGAAGAACTGAATCCCATAAAAACTTCCCTAAAAAATATATTTCATGCAGATTCCGTCTTTCCCAGATCAGCAGAAACTAGAGGTTTGCCCACTGCAAATCACAGTCCGCTTCCAAAAAAGTTATAATTGCAACAACAGTTCTATCAATCAGAGTTCCAAAGAGATTCACTGGATCAAGGGGTACTAAGATTGAATCCATCAAAGGATAAAAATGAGATCTCGGTGAGAATCGCCTGCCGAGGGCTCCCAAGCCCCGACCGCCACCATCGTAAATATAAATTGATTATACTTATAATTTTATAATTATATTAAATTAAATACAAATATTTATAAATACATAAAATTATTTATAATTATATAATCAATAAATATAGATATATTTAAATTATTATTAAATTATAATTAATATATTAATGTTATATATTTATAATATTATAAATATATTAAACATATTTCTAAAATTTTATAATTATTTGAATAAATATTTATTTTCATTTAATTTAATAAATATATATAATTAAGATATTAAATATATATATTTAAAAAATTATAAATATAATAAATATAGTTATGATAATTTTATAATTATTTAAATGATTATATAAAAATTTATAGTTACAAATATATATAGATATATAAATTGATTTAAATATTTATATAATTATAGTATATATTTATATTATTTATTTATAATGATATATAATTAAAATAATAATTCTGTATTTTAATTATATATAATTATTAATATACTAAATATATTTATTAGAATATTTTATTTATAAATAAATTTATAATTAGTATTAATATGAATAATCTTGAAAAAATATTTAATTACATAATTAAATATTAATTTTTATCAAAAGGGTTATTATACTTATAAATAGAGATAAAAATATATTTATTAAATATACATATATACATTTTTATATTGTATATAAAATTTTATAAATATATACAATAATATAATTATATTGTTAACATTATATTAAATATCTATATAAATATTTTTGAAATATATATAAGAATATAAATAAATTATTAACATTATAATGAATATTTATATTATATATTTATAATTATATATAATAAATATATTAAGTAAATGTTGTTATTACATAATAATATAAATATAATAATTATATTTTTTATATTTTTATAATAATGAATAAATTTATCATTATTAATTATATTCATAATTTTAAATATATATGTATATTTATATAAATAAATGTAAATATTTATAAAAATATTTATTATATATATAAATAGAAATAAATATATATTTATTATATATATGTTCATTCATGTACATCACACTCTGTTCACAACTTTTTTAAATGCATATCATTTTTCAGAATTACATATAGATTATCTATAGGGAAAACATAGAAAAAATACCCCAATATTCAAGCCCCACCTCAATGCTAGGCCCATTTTAAAAGAGGGAGAGATGAAGAGAAAATGATTCCCATATTCCTATGTAGTGCACTAATAATTGATGAAAAACACCTTGTGCGAAAATCATGTTGTTGGAGTTAGTGCCCAAGAACCAAATACTCTGTAATTTATGATGAACATGTATTCATTGTTTTGAATATTAATTGACAACTTATCACATCATGAATCTTCTTCTGCATGACATAGTATGTGATAATTCCCCAAGAGTAGTTATCACACTAAAAGGTCATAGTAGTTCCCAAATATGATGAGAACCTGGATGTTCCATGACACTGTTCTTGAATATATGTTATATTTCTAGATGATAATATTTGAAAGGATACAATTGATACATGCTATCCGGGGTGGAGGCTCATAGGACTTCGAGTCACCTTCTAATGATGTGTACCCTGGGTAATATCCTATAGGATATTATGATAACATGATCCAATAGTAGGGAATCCACATTTATATGTTTCATTGGATATATCTAAATGCGTATGTGAGTTGTAACCACCCAGAATTTCTGTGGAAATTTTATTCCTAAATACATGGAAATTTTATATGTCCGAAAAAATTGACGGTGCATGATTCCGAACCACGGTGTTTCCGGAATCAATTTCTGATGTTTTTTTGGTGTACGTTATGTAAAGGTATGAGCGGGTTTCTATAACATTTGAACCGGTTTTGGGAATTGAAATTTGAGGACAGCATTGAACTCCCAGCGCCAATATTCGCTTAAGAAGGCTATCACCACAACGTCAATGTGTCGAGGTTAAAAGATAGTTTTGCGTTTTTAGAGAATGAATTAAATAAAAATAATTTTTGTGGCTTAATTTATATTTTTTGGTTAAAACCTCCTTATGTTTGTTGGAGGTGGGATCACCACACCATAACCTCCCATTAGAGGACAAGGTGGTGGGGACTACCCAAACCTAACCTCCCGTGGGAGGTTACAACATTGGGACCACACATCACTAAACCCCCAATTAATGGTGGGAGAGGAAAACCACAGTACTCCCCTCATTAATGATGGAGAGTATCACACACCCACCTCTTTTTTTGGTGCAAAATACCTTAGTTTAAGGGTGCCAAATCCTTCACATTAATTAAGGGATAACAAAGTTAATTAATTCACCATTTTAAATTTTGTGCTAAAAAATTAAATAATTGATTAAGACAATCTATTATTATTTTGGTTGGAATTGTTTAATTTTTTGGTAGCTTTGATTGGGGGATTATTGGTAGAAATCACCCAATGAAGAACGCCTTTGACTACGAAGAACGCCAGACTTCTTCAACTTCTTCCTCGGAGCATCTACCGATGTGGGTGGTCTTCAACTAACCATCCATCTACATCGTCATCAACGAGCTGATGCATGAGCTCAGAATTGGAAGTGTACGGTGGACGGGGCGAATGACGATCACCTTCATCTTCTTCCTGCAACAACATTGGTGATCTACAAACAAAGGTATGAGTTGTTTTATTTTATGTTTCATGTTCTTATTTTTATTCAAAATTATGAATGAGGATATGTTTCCTTTGATGGGTGAGTTTTTGTTCGTCGTTCTCCAACATTGATGAACCGATTGTTATAACCATAATCACGGATGGTGTGGGCCAATGTAAAAATTCCAAAATCACTTCTTCCATCTATTTTGCGTTATTCTTTGGCATGGAGATGAATCAACGAGGCAACGAAGGTGGAAAATAGAAAGGTTTTATTACCTGTAACCTCTGTGATCTGTGCCGCCCTCGCGGAGACCCACACTACCAACAACCGATACGACCCCTACTGAGCCCTGCCAGCCATGCCACTCATAGAGCTAGGCCGATTCCCTAAGCCAGCCCACTAGCCCGCCTTTCACCCTACAAGTCAGCCCACCGGTCCGCGTTTGCTCCTTGCCCAGCAGCCTGTAGGCCTGGCTGTGCCCTGCCCGGCCGCCTCCCGAGTGCCCGGACGAACCGCGCCGCCTCGCACGCCTCGTGCCACCATAGATGCATCCCCTCACGGTGCCTTGGAAAAATCGTCCCAAGCAGGCCCTCTGGGCTGAGCCGCATCGGGTCTCACCCTCTTGGAGCTCCGGAACTAACCGACCCTGATCTCGGGCTGAACCGCCCACACGACCTACCTGGTTGGGCCCAACGGGCCGAGTCAATCCTAACGGGCTCACCCCCTCGATGGGTCTGGCCAGACCCAACAGGTCTGACTGGGTAGACCTAGAGCGGGTCGGCCCGGACTGGGTCAGACCGAGTTGATCCAACCAAGCCAGACCGGACTCGGGCCCATTACTGACCTTTTACTTTCATTGTCCATATCGTTGTCACCAAACAACCATTTGACAAACCATCAGCGGCTCTGGTATTCTTCGACTGTGAATCTCCCATTGAGTATACCACACTGTAGTTTGGGGTAATGTTGAGTTACTGTCTGGTTGGATCGTGCACAAACCTAACCGAGCCCCCGGGACAAAATGGCTAATAACTCACAGACCGGCTATCCGATTGATGCGTCGTCTATTTTGTTGAGACCCCTATGATGTGACGGACCTTTGAGATACTTCTACATGAGAAATTGTGATAGTTGGTGTATCGACCAGTTGCACGTGGAGAGGATCCTCCCAAAGGCAAGTGAGCATAGTGCAAGGAACTAGTAGCTGGATGAGACCTGACGACTGCCGGCCGATTCAACTCAGTGTTTCTCGACTAGCCTAGTAAGAAGCACCTTGGTGTAGTGGAAGAAATAAAGTGGGGAGTGCCTTGATGTCGCGGCAGACCCATGGTACTCGACAGGAGGATTATATCAGCAGGATACGAGGGGGAGTTCCTTGGTGACTCAGTAGATCCACGGTGGGGAGCGTCGTGGTGATGCAGCAGACCCATGGTACTCGACAGGAGGTGTACCTCAGTATTCCAAGGTTAGTGGGAAGCACCTTGGTGTTGCGGAAGGCCCAATTAAATCGACATATGTGGATTTCTCTTGTAGTCGTGGTTTTGATAATGTGAATAAAAATCCTGGTTGAGCCGATTCTGTAACTTTTGTGTTTACCTCATGATTGCGATAGATTACTTAATAACATAGGTATATGCATGCAGATATAACTTACTAGGGTTATCTTTTTAATTCATACATTGTGGATTATCCTTATTGGATTTGTGATAACATGAGGGTATCGGTGTCCCTACTGAGTATCCTTATACTCACCCATGCACGGGCTATGCCCGCAAAACATTGTATTGGATGATGACGACGGAAAGTGCTTACTAAGGCTGAGTGTAGCAGTTCTTGACAGTGCCCGTAGGTGGAACACACAATGTGACTGTAAATGGAAGAGATGGATGGACGTGGAGTGTTGTGGAGGCAATCTGTACCTACCATTCAGGTAATATTTCCCAGTGGATGATCCATGATACATTTTACCTTTTTCCAATACATACAATATTAATTTCCTTGTACATCATAGTTGGAATAGTATTTTCGGCCCCCTTTTACCTTTCAACAGTATTTTTGTATACAGTTTTATTTTGTGTTTTGTTTCCAGCTCATAACCTATTGTGTGTGTTTTCACGTTATAATGAAAATGCCTTCCCAGTTTAGGGATTTACGACTTTGGTGCTAGTCGCCAGCCCCTGGCCTATGGAAGGCGGGTTTGGAGTAGTCACGACATGGTCCCCGAGAATCTTAATCGCAGATAACCCACCGTACGATGAGGCCTCAGTGCTGGGCCCTCTTCCAGCAGAGGCATCAGTGGTACCACTACTCGTTGGGCCACCTATGCCAACAGCCCCAGCAGCAGACGATGCACGCTGCATGATAATGTTTCATGAGTTCCAGTGCTAGAGGCCACCCAAGTTCAAGGGATATACGGACCTGGAAGCAGTTGAGGATCAGTTGGATGTTGTGGTGTGAGTCATAAAACTAGTAGGGACACCAGGTGATGCTCCAGGTGCATGATGTAGATACACTACTCTGGGTAGACTTCGAGAGCCACTTTCAGGTGGAGTTTTTCCCAGCCACCCTACGTGTAGTGTAGATACAAAAGCTACTTCACTTGATGCAGGGCATCATGACGGTGGAACAATACTCAACGAGGATCACCGACCTCTCACGCTACTCAAAAGATATGGTAAGGGACCCATTATTCAGGGTATGTACTTTCGATCCCAGGATCAGGCGAGAGATCAGGGCTTTGATGATCTCCCTATGCCTCCCGACGAAGGAAGGGGTGTTGGAGAAATTCCTCTTAGTGGGGAGTTTCTTTGAAGATCAGTCTCTAGAAGGGAGACCCACCACTATTCGACATACAATAGTGTCTTATACAGCTGGCTGAAGACAGATGTTCACAGAGGTCCAAAAGGACCAGCCCTATAGGTTTACGACCACTTGAGTTGGGATCATTTGTGTGAGGCACTGAAGGTAGAGCCATACATTCCAGGAGTGGGCAGTGTTACTCATGCGACGAGCAGGGTCACATGGATTGTGACTGTCTGACCCTTCATTTGGATGATCAGCAGATGCTTTAAGGACCTCCCATGCATAGACAGAGATTTGATCGAAGCGGTCTATATGGAATATGCGAATGTGGTAGAGGAGATGGTCATGCAATTGGAGGGGGACAATGTTTCGAGGTGTTACCGCCACCACCACCAGATGGTCCATCCCGACCACAGGGAGCATGTGTACAGGTTAGAGATCAGCTTCAGACAGCTGAGTCTTATGATCAAGGTGATCCAAAGATTATTCTAGGTACGATCTATTTCTACACCACCGGGATGTAGTTCTTATAGACATAGGTTCCAGTCACTATTTAATTTCCACATCCCTTGTTTGGAGGTCGAAGATTACAACAGATCTGTTTGCTTGATCGTTATAGCTAGAGACTCCTACGGGAGCCGAATTGATGATTACACACTAGTTCCGGCAGTGTGAGCTTATTCTATTAGGAGAGAGCTCGGCTGAGATCTCTTCATTGCATGGCCAAGGCATTACAACATCATATTGGGTATGAACTGTATATCTATTTTCCTTTCTCAGATCTATTTTATTAGGTGAAAAGTGTTATGTGATTGCATGGATGGGACTAGGTTTACCTTCACCAGTTAGAAGGGAGACATTTCATCATAGGACAAACTTACATGGAGTAGGGTGCAACCGATCACTCATCAGTTGGCCTGCCTTACCCTCAAATCATTTGATGTGAAGAGTCCGAGCCATCATGTTGTTGTGAAATAGTACACAGATGTTTTCCCTGATGATGTTACAAGACTACCTCCTCATAGAGAGGTTCACATCTACACTGACATGTAACCTGGGAAGACACTGATATCTACACCAGCGTATCAGATGGCTCCCGTGGAGCATCGCGAGTAGCGGGTATAGCTAGAGGACTTACAGGGGAAGGGATTCATCTGTCCCAGTGTTTCTCCCTGTGCAGCCCCAATTATTTTCCACAGGAAGGCGTGTGGAAGAATGAGGATTTGTGTTGACTACCGTCGCTTGAACCCAGTGACCATGAAGAACAACTACTCACTCCCAATGATTGAATACCTCTTTGATCGGTTGGAGGGATCACGGTGGTCCTCGAAGATATACCTCAGATCAAGCTATCACCAGCTCAGAGTTTGATATGATGATTTGCCGAAGATGGTCTTCAGATGTCGGTATGAACACTTTGAGTTTGGTTATTCCATTCGACATAACCAACACTCTAACAGTGTTCATGGGACTCATGAACAGGATCTTCCAGAAATACCTCGATTGCATTGTTGTAGTCTTCATCGAGGACATTCTGATCTACATAACTAATGAAGAGGAGCATGACAATCATTTACAGGTAATAATGGACACACTCCGAGAGCACCATCTTTATGGTAGGCTCTTAAAGTACATGTTTTGGATCTAAGAGGTTCACTTTTTGGGACATGTCATCTCTGATGTTGGATTTGCAGTAGATCCAGCGATGAATGAAGCGGTACTTGCTTGGGATCCACCCTAGAGTGTGAAGAAGGTACGAAGATTCTTGGGATTGGCTGGTTTCTACCGGAGGTTTCTTCAAGACATATCCAAGGTTTAAGAACCACTATCAGAATTAACGATGAAGGGTAAACCCTTCGTGTGGTTAGTGAGATGCTAGTAGAGATTTCAAGAGCTGAGGCAGAGGCTGACTAGTGCCCCCGTCTTGAGGCTTCCATATGAAGGTGTAGGGTACATATTATACTATGATGCATTAGGGACCATAATTGGGTGTGTCCTGATGTAGGAGCGAGCAAGGATCACGTATTGTTCTCCGAATCTATGATAGCACGAGCCGAACTACACTAACCATGACGTGGAGTTAGCAGTAGTGGTCTTCTCCTTGATGAAATGGGAAACAATGTGATGGCCGAACATTATACCATGAAATATGATCTAAAGAGTGTCAGGTATATCATCTCTTAGAGGTAATAGAACCTGAGACAATGATGTGGGATTGAGTTCCTCCAAGACTATGGCATCATGATAGTATATACATATGGAAAGGGGAATGTTGTAGCAAATGAAATCAGTAAGAGATCTGGTATATAGATTCTAGGTGAGGCGACATAGCAGCTGGCCGCTTTGTAGATATCTTTTGTGGATAGAGATGTACCAACTTTGCTTCAGTCCCTTAAAATCACTCCCCCACTTCGTCAACAAGTTAGGATGATAATCATGGGGATGCTGACTATGAGACATGACAAGCTCATATATAAACAGGGCATGCACCTGATGGATTTTCGGAAGGTGGGGAGCGCATCATATTCTTTGGAGGACATACTATGGTATCTGTGTCACATAAGGAGGAAGTGTTGAGGGAGTTACTCGCATCCCCTTAAGTGGTACATCCAGGAGTGGAGAAGATGTAATAAGACCATCGATGACAACACTGGTGGTCAGGGATGAAGAAGGATGTTTCATAGTTTGTCTCTCAGTGACTCACTTTTCAGAAGGTGAAGGCCGAGCACCAGGTACCAGCAGGCTTGGTTTAGCCTTTGTAGTTCCTATAGTGGAAGTGGGATGGGATATCCATGGAATTAGTGATAGGACATCCATGTACATCCAAGGTACATGAATCAATTTGGGTGATCGTCAACCAAATCACCATGTCAGCCCACATACTACCAATCAGAGAGTGGGGTTCAGTAGAGATTTTGGGATGCCTCTATGTGCAAGAGATTGTGCTACTTCATGGATTACCTTATTCTATTGTATTTTATCATGATGCATAGTTTAATTTCTGGCTATGGAAGGGGTTTTTGGAGGCATTCGGGATGCAACATCATTTGAGAACTACCTTCCATCCCCAGATAGATGTCCCTACTAAACAAACAATTTAGACCTCGAGGAAATTTTGCGTGCTTGTGTCCTCAACTTCGGTCTCTGTTTGGAGGATCACTTACCTTAGTTTTATTTTTCATGAAACAGTAGCAATCACTCCGCCAAAGGGTTGTCATATTATGAGGTGTTATACAGATGACCATGCAGATGATATTTTTGCAGGACTGGCCCTGGGGAGTCATCACTAGTGGGACCAAAGATGGTACGGGCTACAACATAGAAGTTGCAGATCATCCAGGAGTAGATGAATGCTACAGAGAGAAGACATAAGTCATATTCTGATTAGTGATGGAGACATTTGTAATTCAAGGATGGTGACAACATCTATCTATAGGTATCACCTTGATGAGGACTACAGATATTTGGATGAGGCAGTAAGTTATCTATGAGATTCATCAGACCATTCCATGTCCTCGATAAAGTTGGCGAGGTGGCATACCGCTTAGATCTTCCACCTCTATTTCACTGGGTGGACGATTTCATCCATGTATCTCAGCTGAAAAGATACGCGCATGACCATTCCCACATAATCAACCATAGAGAGCTTGATGTCGATTATGGGGAAACTTTCACGGAGATTTCAATGGAGATTTGGGATCAACAAGAGTGGGTCCTATGTGGACGGTTGATACCATTGGTGCGCGTTCGCTGGTAGCATAGGAACATCCCGAAGAGAAATGGGAGCAGGAGGCTCAGATGCATGCTTAGTACCCCCTTTTGTTTCCATAGTTCGAGTTGTAGATTATGGGGACGTAATGTTTTGAGGTGGGGAGAATGTAAAGACCCTAAATATCCATTTATTTTTTTTATTAAATACATGAGAATTTTACGAGTCCATAAAAATTGACGGCGCATGATTCTGAGGCCAAGTGTGCCAAGAATCAATTTATGATTTTTTGTTCGGTTATGTTCAGTAAATGTATGAGCGGGTTTTTATAAATTTTGAACCAGTTATCAGAATTGAAATCTGAATACACTATTGAACTCGCAACACCGGTATTCACATAAGAAGTCTATCACTCGATGATAATGGGTCGAGGTGAAAAGATAGTTTCTAGGTTTTTAAAGAATGAAATAAATAATATTAAAGTCTATGGATTAATTATTATTTGTTGATTAAAACCTCCTCACAGAAGTTGGATGTGAGACTACCACACCGGAACCTTTCATGAGATGTTATGGTGTTAGGGCCCAGCCAAACCAAACCTCCCATGAGAGGTTATGATGTGGGGACCACACGAGAATAACCACCCTATTAATGGTTATGGAAGAAAACCTCTCAACTCCCCTAATTAATGAGGGAGAGTCTCACACACACCCTCCATTATTGGTTCCTTCTACCCTAGGTTAATGGAGCCAAATCCTTCACATTAATTAAGGGTGAGAAAAGTTAATCAAATCACCCTTTTGAATTTTGTTCCAATAAAATAAAATGTACATTAACACAATATATTATTATTTTTGTTGGCATTGTTCATTTTTTTGGAAGCCTTGAGTGGATTATTATTGGGAGAAAACTCCCACCGAAGAACGCCTTCGACAACGAAGAACGCCAACCTTCTTTGACTTCTTCGACAGAGCTTCAACCGAAGTGGGAAGTCTTCAACCGACCTTCGCTCTACATCATCGTAAACAAGCTGATGCACAAGCTCGGTAATGGAAGTGTGTGATAGACGTGATGAATGACGATCACCTTCACCTTATTCTCGTGACTTCATCAGCTATCAATGAAAAAAGGTAGGGGTGGTTTTCTTTTATGTTCCATGTTCTTTATTTCTTTAAAAATGAAGAATTAGGATATGTTTTCTTTGAAGGGTGAGCTCTTGTTCATCGTTCTCCAACCTTGATGAACCGTTTGTTATCACTCTAATCGCGGAGGGTGTGGGACAAACTAACATGGACCGAATCCCTCCGTCGATCTATTTTGTGGTATTATTCTGCATGGCGACGATGCAATAATGTGACGACGTCAGAAAAGACAAATTTCATGCTACTCAAGGCCTTTGTGATCCGTGCTGCCCTCATGGAGACCCGAACTGCCACCGGCTAAACTGACCCCGGCTGAGCCCTGCCGGCCGTACGGCTCGCAGAGCCAAACCCTTGCGTCTAGCTAGCCTACACCCCGCTGGCATGCCCGACCGCCTCGTGGCTACCTGCCGGCCTGCCTGGCCACCTACCAGCCTGGCCGCACCCTTCCCGGCCTCCTCCTAAGTTCCTGGATGAACTGCGCCGGCCCGCGCACCCCTCGCGCCCCCATGGAACACGAGTCGTGCCCCTAGTAGTTCCCTGACCGAACTAGCCGGACCATGACCTACGGTCCGATCCACACCAGTCTACACCCTCGCAGCACTTCGGGCCGAACCGCCCATACGACCTACTAGGATGGGCCCAGCGGGCCATGACGAACCTAACATGCTTTCCTTCCCAATGTGTTGGGCTAGACCCAATAGGTCTGACCAGGTCTGTCCCGACCGGGTCGGCCCAGACACACTTGGGCCGGGTTGATCTGACCAGGTCGAACCATACCTGAGAGCACTACTGACTCGTTACATTCATTGGCCATATCTTTGGCCCGGTACGACCATTTGAAGAATCTTCAGGGATGCTAGTATTCCTCAAGCATGATGGTCCCTTTGAATATACCCCACTAGAGTTTGGGGTAAGGTCGAGATACAATCCGGTTGGATCGTTCACGAATCCAATCGGGCCCCCGGGACTAAAAGGCTAATAACTCACAGACCGAGCATCTGATTGTTGTGTCGTCTATTGCATTGAGACCCTTATGATGTGGTATAACTTTGAGAAACATTTACATGGGACTTCATGACACTTTGAGTATCAACCAGTAGCTCATGGAGTGGATCCTCTTGGAGAAGAGTGATGAGAGTTGATAGACCAAATAGTTGGCTGAGACCTGATGACAGCTGACCGATTCGACTTGGAGTGACTCGACTAGCCTAGTGGGGAGCGCCTTGGTGTCTCGGAAGACCCACAGTGGGGACATAATTGTTGTCATGACAAACCCATAGTACTCGATAGGACTAGTACCTCAGCAGGTTATGAGGGGGAGGGCCTTGGTGATGTGGTAGACCTAGGGTGTGGAGTTCCATGGTGACGCAACAATTCCACGACACTGAACATGAGAAGTACCTCATCAATCCAAGGTTAGTTGGAAGCACCTTGGTGTTGCAGCATGCCCACTGTACTCGAAAGAGGACGAGTTCTCTAGTTTCCATGGTTTTGATAATGTGAATAAATATCCTTGTTGTGCTGAGTCAGTATCATTAATGTTTACCTCATGATTGAGATGGATTACTTAATTACTTAGGTATATGTATGTGAATATACCAAATTAGGATTATCGTTTGATTTCATACTTTTTTGTTTATCCTTGTTGGATTTGTGAAACCTAGAGAGTCTCAGGGTCCCTACTGAGTATTGTTATACTCACCCCTACACAGTCTATGCCCGCACATCATTGAGTTGGATGCAAACGACGGACAATGCTGACTGAGGCTGAGTGTACCAGGACTAGACGGTGCCCGGAGGTGGACCACACAATGTTATAGTATGCAGAGGATAAGGAAAGATGTGGATTGTTGTGGAGTCTATTTGTACCTACCCTTCAGGTAGTATTTCCTGATGGACAATCCTGCAGCCATTTTCCATTTTTCCAGTACTTGTACTATCAGTTTCCTTGTACTTTACAGTTGGGCTTGTATTTTCGGCACCTTTTTACCTTTCACCACTCTTTTTGTATACATTCTTATTTTGTGTTTGTTTACAGCTCATGTCGTATTATGTATGTTTTCATGTTATAAAGGAAATGCCTTCCGAGTTTATATATTTACACCATTGGTTCTAGTCGCCAGCCCCTGGCCTATGGAAGGGGGGCTTGGGGTTGTCACGGCACAGGCCCCGGGGGACGGTTCATGATATGTGTATTGGTCCTTAGACTTTAAGATTATTATTAATGAATATTATGAGTTAGATAATTTTATGTATTGATTAGAAATGTGATTAATGATTTTCATAATGAGGTATGATAAAATGGGTGCATCATTATAAATATTGCATTAATGAAAAATGTTAGAAAGGATTTATCCCTTCAATTCTTATATAGAATTTAATATATCACGCCCTTTTTTGGAAATGATATAGCCTAAATAAATACATGGACACTGTGTCATATAAGAAAGTACTATTTCTGGAAAGTTAACGAAAGAGATATCGAGCCAATAGTTTGATGGCACTGGAATAGAAACTGTTCGATTAAGGATATTATAATAAAGGGATTATATGACACGGTAAGAATTTTTATGTGGTAACATGTCAGTGAAACATTAATTTAATTCTCTATGGGTGTTTGGTCATGTTTATAGATGCTAACCTTGGACATTAGATTGCTTCGCCTAATGCCACTGAGAAAGAGGCCTAAAGCGCCACACACTATGTCTATCCCAAATCATAGTTAAGGAATATATTATTTAAAAGGATGAATACATATTATTACCAGCCATTGTTCAATAATTATTCATGTATTCCTTATCACTTTTATTCCATCAATAGTTATTCGGGAGAATATATTGTGAGTAGAATATTTAATAAATATTTATTTTCTATTTAGTGAAATTAATATTTATTTATTTAGCATAGAATAATGATGTGATATTTATTTAATTAATAGAGATCCATTATTCAATGATCAAAAAATATTGTAGGGGAATTGAAGGATGAGTTAAATGGTCCGGTGTGAAATAAATATATTAAATAATATTTATTTATGATAAATGACAAACTATGCACCTATGAAGAAATAATTATAATATTATTATTATTTGACATGGGGTTTTTAAAAATAAATTAAATAATTAAGGGCATATGTGAAATTATTTTACTCTTACCCTAGAAATATAAATACAAAATTATAATATTTCTCTCATAAGCCAATTTTGTTGTTCACAACGGATTTGGAGAAAAATCTCAACCCCAGAAAGCATTATTCTCCAAGAACACTCTCATGAGCAGAGAGAAATCCTACTCCACCAGAACAAGAAGAACGCTTTAAAAGTAGTTCATTAGGTGATCTAATGTGGATGATGTATAAATAATGATATAAAGTGCTATTATCCAGAAACTCATTTGAAGATTTCCAAAGATTCATGGAACATGTGTGGATCATCTCTAGATAAAATATATGTTTGTTTTCGAAAACCCAAGTTCACTGTATATCTGTCATCAGACACATCAATGAAGAATGAATTACATAGAGGATATTTTTATTTATTTAGATTAATTATAAACAATATGTGTTGTTCTCCTCTCACTTGGTTCCAACATGATTAACCTTACCCAATCCCCTTGAAAAAATATATGGATCATGATATTCTCCATCTTATAGAACTCATATGGATCGTCGATCATGACAAAAGAAAATTTGGGCACCACCCATCTCGTGCTTCCACTTTTCCCAGAACCTTCAAGTGGAATTAGAGCATACACATTAGTATTTATAATTATTTAAAAATAATTTGATGTTAATTTATTTATAATTTAGTTTGCCAATTAATTTTTAATCAATAATTTAATATTAATTGTGAGATCAAGTTCATTTGCATTCATTTGTCATAGATCTAATCATGATGTTTATTTTTATGATTAATATAACATTGAGGAAATCATCTGAAGGTGCCAAAGGGTTCTGGATGGACATAACTAGATTACATTTCATTTAATATGAGTTACAGATCATGTATTCACCATTATTACATCAAAATTGATTTTGAAATAAATTTTAGATTATAATCATTAATTTCATGCATTGTTGACCATAAATATTTGTCACACTGTCAGCTAGACTACACACCCTGTGGACCACAATAAATGGCATGTAATACCTTTTGATCAGAGATAGTTTGTGTATTCTATACATGACCTACCTGAATGGTGACCATGTAATTCATTGTCAATACAGTGTGTGTCCCACTAGACATGACATGTACTCATGAATTCTTGTGGCATGATTTGAATGCCATGTCCCTAGGTGTGTACCCCATATGGATGGTGAAAGATTAACATGCCATGTAGATCAGATACACTCACCATGTACTTATACAAAATTATGAAGAATTAAAATAAATAAATATTTAATTTATATCTAAGTAATATTCAAATTTTCATATCATGTATAAGTCAAATTACAAGTTCTTACCCTACGTGCATTGAAGAAAAGCATGTGGCCGAAAAAATCATGTGATTTTGGTAATCATATGTGAAGTAAAAATTATGATAGTACATGTAAGATGTGTATTCCGTATGTCAAAATAGTAAAATAGTATTTGAGTATAACACATGTTTGGTAGATTCAGATGGGTATTCACTGTGTTTCATCTACGGAACAATTATGAACAGTGTCAATTTAAAATTTATTAATTTTATTTTTTTAAATTATAATTGGTGAAAATATCACAGAAATTCCGATAAATGATTAAGATAAATAGATCAATTAATTAATGATAATAATTAATCAATTCAATCCCAATATATCTTAAATATTAATGAATATGATTAGAATTCTAGTTTTATAAAATACATAATTGGTTTCATTCATATGGATGATCCTTATCTAGAGTAGACCATTGTTTGTGATTGGTTTCATCTAATATATTATTAATTTAAATTGTTGTCTTGTGTGACTTCTCTCCTCATTACTATGTTGGGAATTCATGCCCATGGTTTCTATGATGTTTACACACATTACCCCGCACACACGTGGTAGTAAAAGGAAAATGTAATGGAGGTAGGTACCATGCTATTGTAGGAATTTCATGTTAAGTTATGTGGTGAAACCAATCATAGGAGATACAAATGGGAATAAGTGGAAAGATATACACACAAACTTCAATTGGTTCAATGTGGTTCTCTACTTGGTCAATGGTTATTTAATCAATTTCTTGTTAAACAAACCATTAGTATATGCTCATCATAATACCATTTATTTTATTTATTTCATCTTCGTAGTTATATAATTATATTTGTTTTGTCACGTTCACATAATTAATGAATTAACATGAAAGTGATAGAGAAATAAAATAATTCAACTTTTGCGTAAATATTATCTAAGATATGTTTAACCACTAAGGAAATACCAATTAATATTAACAAGAACATGATAAACAAAATAATTGTAAATTTATTGATAAATGATAAGATATCTCAATAAAATATTAAGTCTCTTTTGTTATCAATTACTTTGGTTAGAATGGAATCATTGTTCACAGTTTTTTACGAGCCAAAGATTGGGAGCTTTCAATTATCACGGAATTCTACCTTTTGGGATTTGGATGACATATCATAGATGACATCAAGGGTTGACAACCAATTTAGGACTTTGTGTAACTATGAGTAAAAGAATGTGGAAATCTAAATTATTGTTTTTAGGATTGGGGAGTCATGTAAAAGGATCATGGAACTGGGAGATAAGGCAATTTGAATTCGGAATGCCTTTATAAAACCTTTCATGTTTCTTGACCAACTAATGTTAGCATAATGAGAAAGGGAATATGGATATGTTCCACTAGAATATAAGAATAATATAATATTTTGAATCCAATGGTTGGGGATATTTGTTTCTGATAACATTGTGGGAGAATAAAAAATATATTATATTTATTTGTCTAAATATTTTCAGATAATGTACTAAAATATATCTTATCATTTTTTGTAGAAAAAACAATAAAATTACATTAAACATATCACTGATATATATATATATGAGAAGTAAAAAATTCTCACTAGAAATAATTTTAGTGAGAGGAAAAGGTAAATATGGGTCTTCCTTCACCATGAATGAAAATTGTATGTGCAGGAAGAACCTTTATTAGTGGTTCCATGAAATAATACATGTGGTGAAAAGCTATTTTTTTATAAGAAACATCTGAATGATGCAATAGATGTTTAGTGCTTCATGGTCTCATCCATGTCTAATTAGTGTTTAATAAAACATGACGATATGGATGCCTATAAAATGATGTCTCACCTTTTGGATATCTATCAAGATAAGGTGAGACAATAGAGGTATGAGATCTTCAATGGGTAGAGAATACATGACCATGGTTTCTATGATGGTTACCCACATTACCTTGCACACGTGTGTTAGTAAAAGGCGTATGTAATGGATGTAGGTACCAAGATATTGTAGGCATTTCATGTTATGATATGAGGTGAAACCAATAAAAGGAGATTCAATGGTGGATAGGTGGAAAGCTATCAACACAAACCTCAATTGGTTCAATCAGTTTCTCTCCTAGGTCAATGTTTATTTTTTCAATTTCTTGTTAAAATAACCATTAGTATAAGCTCATCATCATACCATTTATTTTATTTAATTCATTTTCATAGTTATATAATTATAGATGTTTTGTCACTTTCGCTTAATTAATGAATTAACAAGAAAGTGATATAGAAATAAAATAATTTGAATTATCCGTAAATATTATCTAAGACATGTTTCATCACTATGGAAATACAAATTAATAATAAACAGTACATGATACACATAATAATTGGAAATTTATTGATAAAGGATAAAATATCTCAATAAAATATTAAGTCTCCTTGGCTATCCATTACTTTTGTTAGACTGGAATCATTGTCCACAGGGGTTTATGAACCAAAGTTGGGGTGCTTGCAATTATCCCGGAATTCTAATTTAAGGGTTTGGGATGACATATCATAGTTGAAATCAAGGTTGGACAACCAATTTAGGACTTGGTGTAACTATTAGGAAATGGATGATGAAATATAAATTAGTGTTTTTACGATTGGGGAGTCATGTAAATGGATCATGGAACTGGGAGTTAATGTAGTTGGAATTTGGAATGCCTTTATAAAAACTTTTATGTTTCTTGACAATCTAATTTTGGGGTAATGAGAAAGGGAATATGGATATGTTCCACTAGAATATAAAATAAAACAAAATATTTTGAATCCAATGGTTAGGGCTATTTTGTTCTGATAACATTATGGGCGACTAATAAATATAATATATTTATTTGTAAAAATATTTTCAGATAATGTACTAAAATACTGCTCATCATATTTTGTAGAAAAAACAATAAAATTATATTAAACATTCCACTTATATCTATATTTGGGAAGTAAAAACTTCTCACTAGCACCAATTTTAAGGGGAGGAAAAGGGACATACGTGTTGTCCTTCAACATGAATGAAACATGTATGTGCAAGAAGAACCTTTACTAGTTGTTCCTTGAAATAAGACATGTGATGAAGATCAATTTATTTATGAGAAACATCTGAATGATGCTACAAATATTCAGTGCTTTATGCTCTCATACATGTCCAATGAGTGTTTAATGAAACATGATTATATATATGCGTATAAAATGATGCCTCACCTTTTGGATATCTATCCAGATGAGGTGAGACAAGAGAGGTATGAGATCTTCAATGGTTTTTTCACAACTAATATTAGAGAGTTTGTGCCAGTTTAGCCACATGTAGTCAAGCTTATCGGCTACATTTAGCAACTAGACATATTAGGGATTAAATTCTCAGATGAGTTTCATATAAATCTCATACTTTCATCATATCCCAAGGCCTTCTCCAACAATATTTAAAATTATATTATGATCAATAAAAATAAATTTCTTCTAAAACATGTTATATTAATTATCCATGTGGATAAGGAAATGGTGCATGAAAAACTCACAGTTCTTATGGTTAATAAGTAAAGAAGGACAAGGAAAAGGGGAAAAGACATATAAATAGTCTAAAGCCCGTGACAACCATCCTATCAAGATGATGAAAGTCCATAACAACGGTATGAGATAAAATGCAGTATGGTTTTTCTTGTGAAAAGTCAGACCATTTGAAGAGGAATTTCACCTAGAGACTAGGGGAAGCAAAAGGTGCATTCGTTATCAAGTTAAATAATTCCATTTATACACATTAGTTAAAAGATAGTTTTTGGATATTTATTGAATGAATTAAATAAAAATAATTTGAGTCACATAATTTATATTTGTTGGTTAAAACCTCTTCAAGTAAGTTGGAGGTGGGACCACCACACCTTAACCTCCCATGAGAGGTTATGGTGGCGGGGTCCACCTGAACCTACCCTCCTGCGGGAGGTTACGACATAGGGACCACACAGCACTAAACCCCACTATTAATGGTGGGAGAGGAAAACCTCACTACTCCCCTCATTAATGAGGGACAGTCTCACACACCCCCCTCCATTTTTGGTTCCAACTCCCCTAGTTTAGGGGTGCCGAATCCTTCACATTAATTAAGGGGGAGCCAAGTTAAATAATTCACCATTTAGAATATTGTTCCAACAAATTAAATAATTGATTAACACACGCTATTATTATTTTGGTTCTCATTTTTCATTTTGGTGGTAGCTTTGAAAGGAGGATTATTGGTAGAAAGTTCCCAACGAATAATGCCTTCGACTATGAAGAACTCCGACCTTCATCAAATTATTCTTCGGAGAATCTACTAAAGTTGGAAGTCTTGAACTAACCTTCCATCCACATAGTCATCAACGATCTGATGCATGAGCTCCAGATTGGAAGTGTGTGGCGGATGAGGTGAATGACGATCACCTTAGTCTTTTCCCTACAAATTCAATGGGGATCAATAATCAAAGGTAGGGGTTGTTTTATTTTATGTGCCATGTTCATATTTTAATTCAAAATGAAGAATGGGGATATGTTTCCTTTGAAGGGTGAGTTGTTGTTCTTTGTTCTCCTACCTTGACAAACCGATTGTTACACCCAAATCATGGAGGGTGTGGGCCACACTAAAAAGTCCCAACTCCCACCGTTGTGCTTTTTGTAATATTCATCATCATGGCGATGTATCAACTAGGAGACCAAGGTGACAATGAAAAAATGTTGTACTACCCGCGACCACTGTGATCTGTGCCGCCCCCGCGGCGACCTGCACTGCCTCCAGCTAAACCGGCCCCAACTGAGCCCCGCCGATCGTGATGCTCACAGAGCTGAGCCGATTCCCCGAGCTGGCCTGCCAGCCCGCCTGGCGCCATGCACGACTGCCCGCCGGTCCGCCTGGCAGCTTTCCCAGGCGCCTGTAGGTCTGGCCGCTCCCTGCATGGCCACCTCCTGAGAGCACGACTGAACCACACCGCCTCACGCGTCCTATGCCACCAAATCCTCACCCCCACACAGCACCTTGGTCAAATCGGCCCAGCCAGGCCCTCTGGGCCGAGCTGCATCGGGACGCACCCTCGTGGCGCTCCGGGACAAACCGGCCCCGAACTCGAGCCGAACTTCCCATGTGACCTGCTGGGTGAGGCCCAACGGGCCGGGTCGAACCTAACAGGCATACCACTCAATGGGTCTAGCCAAACCCAAAAATTTTTACTGGGTAGACCCAGACCGGGTCGGCCCGGACTAGGTCGGACCAGGTCGATCTGACCAAGTCAGGTCGGACCTAGGGCCACTAACGACCATTTACTTTCTTTGGCCATATAGTTTCCACTAGACATCCATTTGACGAACCATCAACGGATCTGGTATTATTTGAGTGTGAAGGTACCTTTGAGTATACCCCACTATAGTTTGGGCTAATGTTGAGTTACGGTCAGGTTGGATCGTGCACGAACCCAACCGAGCCCTAGAGACTAAATATTTAATAACTCACAGACCGGTTATCTGATTGAGGTGTTGTCAATTGCTTTAAGACCCCTATGATGTGGTAGACCTTTGAGATACTTCTAAATGTGGCATCATGATAGTTTGATTATCGACCAGTATATCTTGGAGCGGATCCTCCGAGAGATGAGTGAGCATATTTCGGAGAACTAGTATCTGGCTGAGACCTGATGACTACTGACCGATTCAACTCAGAGTTACTCGACTAGAACAGTGGGGAACACCTTGGTGTCATGGAAGACCCAATGTGGGGAGTGACTAGGTGTCATGGCCGACCCATGGTACTAAACAGGAGGAGTATCTCATCAGGTTATGAGGGAGAGTGCCTTGGTGACTCTTCAGACGAACAGTGGGGAGTTCCTTGGTGACGCAGCAAACCCATGGTACTTGACAGGAGGAGTAACTCCGCATTCCAAGGTTTGTGGGCAGCACCTTGGTGTCACGGCAGGCACATTGTACTAGACAGAGGAGGAGTTCTCCAGTAGCCGTGGTTTTGATAATGTGAATAAAAATCCAGGTTGATCCAAGTTTGTAATTTTTGTGTTTACCTCATGATTGAGATGGATTAAATAATAACATAGGTATATGAACGCACATATACCAAAGTAGGGTTATCTGTTGATGTCATAAATTGTGGTTTATCCATGTTGGATATGTGAGAACTTGAGGGTCTCGCGGTCCCTACTGAGTATTCTTATACCCACCCCTACATGGGTTATTCTCGCACAACGTTGTGTTGGATGCTAACGGTGGACAATGCTGACCGAGCCTGAGTGTAGCAGGACTGGATGGTTCCCAGAGGTGGAACACTTGGTGTGACTGTATATAGAAGAGATGGATGGATGTGGAGTGATGTGGAGGCTATATGTACCTACCATTCAGGTAATATTTCCTGGTGGACAATCCAATAGTCGTTTTACATAATTCCAGTACATATACAATCAGATTACTTGTACATCATAGTTGGGATTATATTTTCGGGCCCTTTTTACCTTTCAAAACTAATTTTTATATAGTTTTATTTGGTGTTTTATTTCAAGATCATACCCTGTTGTGTGCGTTTTCAAGTTATAAAGGCAATGCCTTCCCGGTTTAGGGATTTACACCTGTGGTGCTAGTCGCCAGCCCCTGTCCTATAGAAGGAAGGTTTGGGGTAGTCACGACATGGGCCCCAGGAGATGGGTGGTGACAATTGGTATCACATGAGTTGGTTCTACCGCAGAACATAGGATTTTTATAATTTATTTGATACAATAGTGTTAAGGGTACTGAGTGTGGTTTTCAATTCAGGGATTCCATTATTGTTGTGGTGGCTGACGTATCCATACACCAGGACCCTAACTACTGATTCCTGACATAGTGCTTGAAGATAGTAATTGTGTGTGTGTTTTAAAAAGATTTATTTATGTCAGATCAAACAAGTCATCTCACCAGGTATAATATTTTACAGTTTCACATCTATTTCATTCAGGATGCCTCCCCGCAGATGACCAGCTAGAGCCCCGAGAGTTTTACGTGTAGATAACCCACCGAATGATGAGGCCTTAGTGAATGGACCTATTCAAGAAGAGGCATCAGTGGTTCCACTACCCGTTGGGCCACCGATGCCGCCAGCCCCAACAGCAGACGATGCACGTAGCTTGAGCACGTTGCACGAGTTCCAGTGCTAGAGGCCACCCAGGTTCAAGGGATAGACGGACCTACAAGAAGTTTAGGATTGGATGGAGGTTGCGATGAGAGTCTTCAAACTACTAGGACACCAGCTAGCATTATGGTGATCCTTTCCACGATTCTCTTTTAGGCATCACTAGGCAGATGGTGGATCCTGATGCTCTAGTTGCGTGACGAGGCGACACTACTCTGGGCAGAATTCAAGAGACTCATTCAGGTGGAGTTTTTCCCAGCCACCCTACGTGCAGTGTAGATTCAAAAGCTATTTCACCTAATGCATGGCATCATGACATTGGAACAGTACTCAGTGAGGTTAACTGACCTCTCACGCTACTCCACAGATATGGTACAAGATCAATTATTCAATGATCAGGCCTTTGATCAGGGGATCAGGCGATAGATCAGGTCTAGGATTATCTCCCACTTCATCCCAACGTAGGAAGGGGTATTGAAGTGATCCCTCTTAGTGGGGAGTTTCTTTGCGGAGTAGTCTCTAGTAGAGAGACCCACCACTAGTCGACGTACAACAGAGTATTCTACAACTCGCAATAGAATGATGTCACAGAGGTCCAAGAGTACCAAACCAACAGGTTTACGACTACAAGAAGCATGATATGTTTTGCGGGGCACTAGAGACAGAGCCATACATGCTAGGGGAGGGCAGTGTTACACATGCGGCGAGCAGGGTCACATGGCTCGTGACTATCCGACCCTTCGTTTGGATCATCAGCAGATGGGAGAAGGTTCGCCCAGGCATAGACAGAGATTTGATCGAGGCAGTCCATAGGGAACATGTGAGCGTGGCAGAGGTGATGGTCATGAAACTGACATGGGACAACGTTTCGAGGTGTCACTTCCACCACCACTTGGAGGTCCACCCTGACCACAAGGAGAAGGTGGATAGGTGAGAGCTCAGCTTCAGACAGCTGAGGCATATGATCGTGGTTATACATAGATGAATCGTGGTATGGTCTGTGTCTACACCACCTTGGATATAGTTCTTATATACATAGGTTCCAATATTTCTTTCATTACAACAACCCTTGTTCGGAGCTCAGAGATTCCCATGAATATGATGGCTCGATCCTTACAGATAGATACTATTACGGGATCCGAATCGATGATTACTCACTAGTGGCGACAGTGTGAGCTTACTCTATGAGGCGAGAGCTTCAACTGGGATCTCCTCATTCCGTGGTCGAGGCCTTACAACATCTTCTTGGGTATGGAATGGTTATCTACTGTCTATGTTAGATCGACTATATTAGGTGCAAAGTATGGTGTGCCTGCAAGGATGGACCATGTTTACCTTCACCATTGAGAAGGTATACATTGCATCATAGGAAAAACTTACTCAGAGGATGGTGAAACAAATCACTCATCAGATGGAATGCCTTACCCTCAGATCATTTGATGTGGAGAGTCTGAGAAATCCTATATTGGTGGACCAGTACACGGATGTTTTCCCTGATGATGTTTTATGACTAGCTCTTCATAGTGAGATCGACATCTACATTGACCTGTACCCTGGGAAGACACTGATATCTACACCATTGCATCAGATGGCTCCTGCAGAGTATCATGAGCTACGGGTATACCTAGAGGACTTGCAGGGGAAGGGATTCATCGGGCCCGATGTTTCTCCCTTGGAAGCCCCAATTCTGTTCACCAAGAAGGCGGATGAAAGATTTAGGATTTGTGTTGACTACTTTCACCTGAACCAGGTGATCGTGAAGAACAATTACCGACTCTCAATGATTGAAGACCTCTTTGATCGGCTAAAGTGATCACGATGGTTCTTAAAGATAGACCACAGATCAAGCTATCACCATATCCAATTTCAAGATAGTGTTGTGCAGAAGACGGTCTTCAGATGTCGGTACTGACACTATGATTTCATGGTTATGTCATTCGGATTAACCAATGCACCAATACAGTTCATGAGAATCAATAATAGGATCATTAAGAAATACCTCGATCTCTTTATTTTATTCTTCATTGAGGACATTAGGATCTACTCGACTAATGAGGAGGAGCGTGCCTATAATTTGCTGGTAGTGCGGGACACACTCCGTGATCACCAGCTTTATGGTAATATATCGAAGTGCAAGTTTTGGATCTGAGAGGTCCAATTTTTGAGATATGTCAACTCAAAGGCTGGATTGGCAGAAGATCCAGTGATGATTGTGGAAGTACTTTCTTGGGATCCACCCTATAGTGTGACAGAGGTACGAAGATTCTTGGGTTTGGCTGGTTACTACAGGAGGTTTGATCTAGACTTTTCCAGAGTTGGAGCACCACTATCAGCCTTAATGAAGAAGGGGACAACCTTCGTGTGGTTAGAGAGTTTCCAATAGAGCTATCAAGAGATGAGGCAGAGGCTGACTAGTGCCCCCATATTGAGGCATCTAGATGAAGGCGTAGGGTATATAGTCTACTACTACGCATCAGGGACCAGAATTGAGTGTGTCCTAATTCCAGAGCAAGTAGTGATCACATTTGGTTCTCAGCAGCTGAGATAGCACGAGTAGAACTACACTAACCATGAACTAGATTTATCAGTAGTGGTTTATTCCATGAGGATATGGCGACACAAATATAATAGCCGAACATTATGCCATGTACTCTGATCAATAGAGTGTCAGGTATATCTTCTCTCAGATGGAACATAACCTAATATAATGACAATGGATTGAGTACCTCAAAAAACTTGACATCGATATAGTCTATACTTCTGTAAAGGGGAGCATTGTAGCAAATGAAATCAGTAGGAGATCTGGTATACAGCTTCTAAGTGAGGTGATAGAGAAGCCGACCGCATTGTAGATATCCTTTGTGGATAGAGATGGAGAAACTTTCCATCAATCCCTTACAATCACTACCCCACATTGTCAGAAATTTAGGGAGGCACATCAATGGGATGCTGACTATGAGAGATGAGTTGCTCAGATATTCACATGGTATAAACCTGATTGATTTTCTGAAGGTAGGGAGCACATCATCCTCTTTAGAGGACATACTATGTTATTAGTTTCACTTTAAGAGGAAGTGTTGATGGAGTTCCACCCATCCCCATTAGTGGTACATAAAGGAGTGGAGAAGATGTACCAAGACCTTCAATGACAACACAGGTGGTTAGGGGTGAAGAAGGATGTTGTGGAGTTTGTCTCTTAGTGACTCACTTGTCATCAGGTGAAAGCAGAGCACCAGGTACCAGCATGCTTGGTTTAGCCTTTGTAGGTCCCAGAGTGGATGTGGGATGGGATATCCATGGACCTAATGATAGGACATCCATGTACATCCAAGGGACATGACTCGATTTTGGCGATCGGCAACCGACTCACCGAGTCTTCCCACTTACTACCAATAAGAGAGCAGGGTTCAGTAGAGATTTTGTGACGCCTCTATCTGCAAGAGATTGTGCTGCTGGATGGAGTACGTTATTCTATTGTCTTTGATCATAATTCATGGTTTAATTCCTGGATATGGAATGGGTTTTAGGAGGATTTTGGGACACAACATCATTTGAGCACTGCCTTCCATCCTCAGACAGATGGTCCAACTGAGTGGACCATTCAAACCATCAAGGAAAAGTTGTGTGGTTGTGTCCTCATCTTTGGTCACTGCTGAGAGGATCACATAACTTTGGTGAAGTTTTCATTCAACAATAGCTATCACTCCTCTAAAGGGATGGAACCTTTTGAGTTGTTATACTGATGACCTTGTCGATCACCTTTGTGTTGGACATACCCTGTGGAGTTAGAACTAGTGGGACTAGAGATGGTACGAGCTACCATAGAGAAGGTGCATACCATCCAGGAGCAGATGAAGACTACACAGAGCAGGAAAAAGTCATATGCTTATAAGTGATGGAGACCTCTGGAATTCGAGGATGTTGACCACATCTCTCTACGGGTTTCACCTTAATGAGGACTACAATGATTTGGATGAGGCGGCAAGTTATCTCTGGGATTTATCTGACCATTCGAGGTCTTAGACAATATTGGAGAGGTGTAATACCGCTTAACTCTTCCACCTCAGTTTCACCGGGTGCACGATGACATTCAGGTATCTCAGCTGAGGAGATACGTGAATGACCATTCCCACATCATCGACCATGGAGAGCTGGATTTCGACGAAGGGGAAACCTTAACGAAGGTTCCTTTGGAGATTAGGGATCAATAGGAGTGGGTCCTATGTGGACAGTCGATACCTTTGGTGTGCGTTCGCTGGTATCACGGGAACATCCCGGAGAGAACATGGGAGAGGGAGGCTCAGATGCATGCTTAGTACCCCCTTTTGTTTCCATAGTACGAGTTGTAGCTTACGGGTACATAAAGCGATGAGTTGAGGAGAATTTAAAGAGCCTAAATTTCCATGGAAATGTTTTTATTAAATACATGAGAGTTTTTCGAGTCCTTGAAAATTGACGGCACATGATTCTGAGGCCCGTTGTGCCCAGAATCAATTTATGACGTTTTGTTCGAGTATGTTAAGTAAATGTATGAGAGGGTTTTTATATATTTTGAACTGGTGCTCAGAATTGAATTCTGGGTACAACGTTGAACTCGCAACACCAGTATTCGCATAAGAAGACTATCACTCGAAGATTGTGGGTCGAGGATAAAAAATAGTTTTTTGTTTTTTGAGAATGAATTAAATAAAAATAATGTCTTTGGATTAATTATTATTTGTTGATTAAAAACTCATCATGGAAGTTGGATGTTGGACTACCAGAGATGAACCATTCATGAGAAGTTATGGTGGTGGGGCCCACCTGAACCTAACCTCCCGTGAGAGGTTACGATGTGGGGACCACACGAGACTAAACCAACCTATTAATGGTGGGAGAGGAAAACCTCTCAATTCCCCTCATTAATGAGGGAGATAATCACACACTCCCTCTTTTATTGGTGCCAACCCTCCAACTTTAATGGTGCCAAATCCTCGACATTAATTACGGGGCAGCAAACTTAATCAATTCACCATTATGAAATTTGTGCCAAAAAATTAAAAAATATATTAATACAATATATTATTATTTTGGATGGCATTGTTAATTTTGGTGGCTTCTTTGAGAGGAGGATTATTGGGAGAAAGCTCCCATTGAATAACACCTTCGACTATGAAGAACGCCTACCTTCATCGACTTGTCCCATAGAGATTCTAAAAATGTGGGATGTCTTCAACCCACTTTCCCTCTGCATCATCGTCAGAAAGCCGACACAAGATATAGGGATTGGAATTGTGTGGTAGGCGCGATGAACGATGATCACCTACTTCTTATTCTCATGACTTCGTCGGCAATCAACGAAAAAATGTAGGGGGTTTTGTTTTATGTGCCATGTTCTTCTTTTCTTTCAAAATGAAGATTGATGATATGTTTCCTTTGACAGGTGAGCTGTTGTTCATCATTATCCTACCTTGATGAACCGATTGTTATCACTATAATCGCGGAGGGTGCGGGCCAAACTAACATTGCCCTAATCCGTTCGTCGATTTATTTGTGATTTTATTCGGCATAGCGATGAAGCAACAAGGCGATGAAGGCGGAGAAGACAATGGCTATGCTACCCAAGGCCTCTATGATCCATGTTTCCCTCGCGGATGCCCGCACTGCCACCAGCCAAACCGGCCTCGACCGAGTCCCACCGACCGCGCCGCTCGTAGAGTCAAGCCACTGCCCCAAGCGAAAATGGGCCCTGCTGGCCTTTCCGGCCGCCTCGTGGCTGCCAGCCGGCCTGCTCGGCCACCTGTCAGCCTGGACGCGCCCTGCCCGGCTGCCTCCCGAGTGCCTGGATGAACTGCGCCGGTCCGCACGCCCCTATAGTCTCATGGCACCCGAGCTTCACCCCTCGCAGTGCCCTAGAAAAACTAGCCCGAGCACACCCTTTGGTCCAATCCACTCCATGTCGCACCAACATGACTCTCCTCACCGAACTGGCCTTGAGCTCGGGCCGAACCGCCCGTACGACCTACTATGCTCAGCCCAGCGGGCCGAGACGAACCTAACAAGATGGCCCACCCAATGAGTCATGCCAAACGCAATAGGTCTGACTAGGTCTGCCCCGACAGGGTTATCCTGGGTCGATCCGACCAGGTCAGACCAGACCTAGGCCCACTACCAACCTTTTACTTCTATTGGCCATATCATTGGCATTGCTTGACCGTTTGACGAACTGTCAGTGATGCTAGTATTATTATAGAATGAAGGTCCCTTTAAATATACCCAACTAGATTTTGGGGTAAAGCTGAGATATAGTCAGGTAGGATCGTTCATGAATCCAACCGGGCCCCCGGGACTAAAAGGCTAATAACTTACAGACCAGACATCTGATTGACGCGTCGTCTATTTCTCTGAGACCCTTATGATGTGGCGGACCATTGAGATACTTTTACATGGTACATCATTACAGTTGGAGTATCGAAGAGTATCTCGTGGAGAGGATCCTTTTGGATATGGGTGAGGAGAGTGAAGAGACCCAGTAGTTGGCAGAGACCTGATGACTGCTGACTGATTCGACTCAGAGTGACTCGACTAGCCTAGTGGGGAGCGCATTGGTGTCTCGGCAGACCCACAGTGGGGAGTGCTTTGGTATCACGACAGACCCATAATAATTGATATGAGGATTAACTCAACAGGCTATGAGGGGGAGCACCTTGGTGGTGTGGTAGACCCAGGGTGGGGGGTGCCTTGGTGACACAGTAGAGCCACGATACACGACTTGAGCAGTGCCTCAACAATCCAAGGTTAGTGGGAAGCGCCTTGGTGTCATGGCATGACCACTGTACTGAAAAGAGGAGAAGTTCTCTAGCAGTCGTGATTTCGATAATGTGAATAAAAATACTTGTTTAGCTGAGTCAGTAACTTTTATTTTTACCTCATGATTGAGATGGATTACTAAATTAACTAGGTATATGTATGGGAATATACCAAATTAGGGTTGTCTTTTGATTTCATACATTTTTGTCTATCCTTTTTGGATTTTTGAGACCTTGAGGGTCTCAGGATCTCTATTGAGTATTGTTATACTCACCCCTGAACGGTCTATGTCCGCAACTCATTGTGTTTGATGAAAACGACGAACTACGCTGACTGAGGCTGAGTGTACCACAACTGGGCAGTGCCCGAAGGTGGACCACACAGTGTGACGGTACACATAGGATATGGACGGATGTGGAGTGTTGTGGAGGCTATTTGTACCTACCCTTTAGTTAGGATTTCCTGAGGAATGATCGAGGAGTCGTTTTCCCTTTTTACATTACTTGTTCTTTCAGTTTCCTTGTACTTTACATTTGGGCTTTATTTATGGTCCCTTTTTACCTTTCAACAGTCAATTTGTATATCATTTTATTTGGTGTTTTGTTTACAAATCATAACATATTGGTTGATTATTCATGTTATAAAGTCACTGCCTTCCTATTTTAGGGATTTACACCATTGGTGCTAGTTTCCATCCCCTGGCCTATGGAAGGCAGGCTTGGGGTAGTCACGGAACGGGCCCTGGGGGACGGGTCGTGACATGGGTATTGGTCCTTAAACATTAAGATTATTATTAATGAATATTATGAGTCACATACTTTTATGTATTTATTAAAACTGTGGTGAAAGTTGTTCACAATGAGGTATGATAATATGGGTGCATCATGATAAATATTGCATTAATGAATAATGTGAGAAAGGATTTATCCCTTCAATTCTTTAACAGAAGCTCATATATCATGCCCTTTCTTGGAAATGATATAGCCTAAATAAATCCATGGAAACCGTGTCATATTATAAAGTACTATTTCTGGAATGTCAATGAAAGAGTTATCAAGCCCATAGTTTGATGGCACTGGAATACAAACAGCTCGATTAGGGATATTGTGATAAAGGGATTATATTACCCGGTAAGAATTTGTATGTGGTAACATGTCATTGAATCATTAATTTCATTCTCTATGGGTGTTTGTGCATGTTTATAGATGATAACCATGGATATTAGATTTCTTCACCTAATGACACATAGAAAGAGGCCTAAAAGGCCACACACTATGTGTATCCTGAATAACAGTTATATAATATATTATTTAAAATGCTGAATAAATATTATTACCAGCTGTTGTTTAATAATTATATATGTATTACTTATCGCTTTTATTCCATAAATATCTATTCGGGAGAATATACTGGGAGTTGAATATTTAATAAATAATAATCTAATATTTACTAAAAATTTTATTTATTTTTTTATCAGAGAATAATTAAGTGATATTTATTTAATAAATACACAGAAAAAATACAATGATCGAAAAATATTGTAGGGGAATGGAAGACTATGATAAATGGTCTGGTGAGAAATATAAATATAAAATAATATTTATTTATGATAATTGACCAAATATGCACCTCTATAGAAATAATTATAATTTTATTGTTATTTGCCATGGGGGTTTTTTAGGATTAATTAAATTAATAAGGGCACTTGTGAAATTTTATTACTCTTACCCTAGAAATATAAATATAAAATTATATTATTTCTCTCATAAGCCAATTTAGTGGTGCACAACAAATTTGGAGAAAAATCTTATGCCTAGGCAGCATTATTCTCCAAGAACACTCTCATGAGCGGAGAGAAATCCTCATCCTCCAGAACAAGGAGAACACTTTAGAATTAGTTCTTGAGGTGTTGAAAAGTGGATGATGCAGAAAAAATTATTTACAGTGGTATCATCAAGAGACTCATTTGATGATTTCTAAAGAATCATGGAACATGTGTGGATCATCTCTAGAAAAAATATACATTTGGTTTCTACAACACAAGTTCACTGCATATATGTCATCAAACACATAAATTTAGATAGAATTAAAAAGTGGTTATTTTTATTTGTTAAGAATAATTATAAAAAATATGTGTTGTTCTCCTATCACATGGTTCTAACTTGATTATCCTTACCTGATCTCACTGATAAATTATATGGATCATGATATTCCCCATCGTATAGATCTCAGATTGATCGTCAATCATGACAAAAAAAATTTGGGGACCACCAACACAGTGCATCGGCTCTACCCAGAACCTTCAAGTGTTATTATATCGTACACATTAGTATTTATAATTAATTAAAAATAATTTGTTTTTATTAATTTATAATTTATTTTTTCAATTCATGTTTATTCATTACTTAAATATTAATTGTGAAAAAAACTTCATTCTCATTCATTTTTCATAGATCTAATCGTGATGTTTCTTTTTCATAATAAAATTGCATTGAGTAACTCGTCCAAAGTTTCAAAAGGGTTATGGTTGGACAAAACAAGATTACATGTCATGTAATCTGAGTTACACATAGAGTATTCACTATTATTACATAAAAATTGATTTGGAAATAAATTTGAGATTATACACATTAATTTCATGCAATGTTGACCATAAATATTTGGCACATGGTCAGCTATACTACACACCGTGTGGGCCATTATAGATGGCATGTAATACATTTTTATCAGAGATATTCTGTGTATTGTATACATGACCAACTTGAATGGTGACCATGTAACACATAGTCAATACAGTGTGTATCCCACTAGACATGCCATTTACTCAAGAATTTTTGACGCATGATTTCCATGACATGTCCCTAGACGTGTACCTCGGATGGATGGTTGAAGATGTACACACCAAGTAGATTAGATACACAAACCCTGTACTTATACCAAATTATGATGATTTAAAATTAATTAATATTTAATTAATATCTACATAATATTCAAATTTTCATATCATGTATAAGACAAATTACATGTTCTTACCCTACGTGCATTAAAGCATAACACGTGGCCAAAAAAGTATGTGATTTGTTTAACCATATGTGAATTAAAAATTATGATTGTACATGTATATTGTGTATTCTGTATGTCAAAAGTGTAAAACAGTATTCAAGTATAACACATTCTTGGTAGATTTAGATTGGTATTCATTGTGTTACCTCTATAGTACATTTATGTACAATGTTAATTTAACATTTATTTATTTTATTTTTTTAAATTATAATTGGTGAAAATCTCACAGAAATTCTGATAAAGGAATACGATAAATAAATTGATTAATTAAATATAATAATTAATTGATTCATGCCCGATTTATCATAAATAATTATGATTATGATTTGAATTCTAGTTGTATTAAATAATTAATTTGTTTCATGCATATGGACGATCCCAATATAGACTAGACCTTTGTTTGTGATTGGTTTCATATAATATATTATTAATTTAAATTGTTGTCTTGTGTTCCTTCTCTCCTCATTATTATGTAGGGAATGCATGACCATGGTTTTTATGATGTTTAACCACTTTACCCCGCACACGCATGTTAGTAAAAGGCATATGTAATGGATGTTGGTACCATGCTATTATAGGAATTCCATGTTAAGATATGAGGTGAAACCAATCAAAGGAGATTCAATGGTGGATAGGTGGAAAGCAATAAACACAAACCTCAATTGGTTCAATGGGTTTCTCTCCTAGGCGAATGGTTATTTTATCAATTTCTTTTTAAACTAACCATTAGTATAAGCTCATCATCATACCATTTATTTTATTTATTTCATTTTCATTGTTATATAATTATATATGTTTTGTCACTTTAGCTTAATTAATGAATTAACAAGCAAGTGATATAGAAATAAAATAATTTGACTTATGCATAAATATTATCTAAGACATGGTTAATCACTAAGGCTATACCAATTAATATTAAAAGGTACATGATAAACATATTAATTTGAAATTTATTGATAAAGGTTAATATATCTCAATAAAATATTAAGCCTCTTTGGCTATCCATTACTTCAGTTAGAATAGAATCATTGTTCACAGGAGATTATGAGCCAAAGTTGGGGTGCTTTCAATTATCACAGAATTCTAATTTAAGGGTTTGGGATGACATATCATAGTTGAAATCAAGGTTTGAAAACCAATTTAAGACATGGTTTAACTGAGAGGAAATGGATTAAGAAATAAAAATTAGTGTTTTTAGGATTGGGGAGTCATGTAAATGGATCAAGGAACTGGGAGTTAATGCTGTTGGAATTTGTTATGCATTTATAAAACCTTTCATGTTTCATGACCATCTAATGTTGGGGTAATGAGAAAGGGAATAAGGATATGTTCCACTAGAATATCAAAACAACACAATAATTTGAATCCAATTGTTAGGGCTATTTGGTTCCGATAACATTGTGGGAGACTAATAAATATTATATATTTATTTGTCAAAATGTTTTCAGATATTGTACTAAAATACTGCTCATCATATTTTGTAGAAAAAACAATAAAATTACATTAAACATTTCACTGATATCTATATTTGAGAAGGAAAACATTCTCACTAGTACTAATTTTAAGGAGAAGAAAAGGTGCATATGTGTTGTTCTTCACCATGAATGAAAATTGTATGTGCAGGAAGAACCTTTACTAGTTGTTCCTTGAATGAAGACATATGAGGAAGAGCTATTTGTTTATTATAAACATCTCAATGATGCTATAGATGTTCAGTGCTTCATGCTCTCATCGAGGTCCAATGAGTGTTCAATGAAACATGAGGATATAAATTCCTATGAAATGATGTCTCACCTTTTGGATATCTATCAAGATATGGTGAGACAAGAAAGGTATGCAATCTTCAATGGTTTTTTCACAACTAATATTAGTGACTTTATTCTAGTTTGGCCGCATGTAGTCAAGCTTATCGGCTACATTTTGTAACTAGACATCTTAGGGATTAAATTCTCAGATGGGTTGTATATAGATATCATACTTTCATCAGATCCCAAGTCCATATCCAAAAATATTTTAAATTATATTATGATAAATAATGAAAAATGTCTACTAAAAAATGTTACATTAATTATCCACGTGGATAAGGAAATGGGGCATGAAAAACTCACAGTTCTTATGTTAAATAAGTAAATGAAGTACAAGGAACAGGGGAGAAGACATATAAATAGACTAAAGCCTTTGAAAACCATCCTTTAATGATGATGAAAATCCATAACAAGTGTAAGGGATAAAAGGCAGTATGTTTTGCATCTGAAAATTTTGACCATTGGGAGAATAAATGCACCTAGAGACTAGGGGAAGATAAAGGTGAACTCTTTAAGAAGTTAAATCATTCCATTTATACACATTTGTTAATATATAAAGCTTTTGGAACTCAAAAATTTATCCAAATTAAGGGAAAATGTATATTTCCTAAAATTTCTAAATGAGAGGTGGATCTGTGAGCTGCCAATGGTGCGAGGTTGGCGGCTCTTTCAATTTATGACTACCAGCTTTCAAATCCAACATGAATTATTTTGGTTCGAAGAGATTTTTATTATGTACCAACAGTTCTCAAAAACATAATTCCCATGTCAGGTTTAGATACAGATGGGTTTATTTTCAAATTTGGAAATAGAAGTTGTTTCATTTATAAGGAAAACATATGTTAATGTATAAAATATTTAAATAATGGTATTTATTTATTAAATAATTAAAAACAATTGTTAAAAAAATAATGAATCATCATCACATGACCCATATAACACTCAGTTGTGGCATCATCATCTTGTTCCTGTAAATGAGAATTGGTTGACTAAGCTCTATCATGATGGATATTTAGACACTTCTAAGAAAAAACCCTTGATAGAAGTCATGTTTGTTTTGCAGTGAAAATGGAAAAACCACCATTAAGTTTACAAGGTGAAAGGGCCAGATATCTTCTTGGATTTGTACACACTGATGTGTTTGGACCATTTCCAATAGAAGCTAGAGGTGGATATTCTTCTTTCATTAAATTATTGGCAAGTTGAGTTGATATAGATATATTTTCATGATGAGTGATGAGTCCAAGTACATTTAGAAATTCACATGATTCATGAATGATATAGAGAATATGATTAGTAATATGATAAAATAAAATTTATCATATTAAGGAGATGATTATCTTAATAATGAGTTCATCAACATTCTACAAGAGTTTGAGGTACTATATCAACTCAATCCACCATATTCACCACAATGGAAAGGTGTCAGGAAATGTAGTAAATATACATTTTTGTACATGGTATGGTCGACGATGATTCATGCAGATCATTCTTTATCCTTTGGGGATATACATTACAAACTGCAGAATACACAATTAACTAAGAACATTCTAATGTGGAAAAATAAAATTCCCTTTGAGCGATGGAGTGGAAAGAAACCCATTTTATCGCATACATATATATGTGATTGCAAGGAATTTTGTAAGGACATTTCATGCAACAAACAAGCACCATATGGCATAAAGTGTATCTTTATACGGTATCCTAAGGAAAGAAATGGATACTACCCATACAAGCCCTCAGACATGAAAGTGAACATCATTATACAATCCATCATTGTTCAGAGGTAGAATATCATAAAAATGGTAGTGGGAGAAGGAATTAATTTGATGAATTTGATGATCAAGATACACCGAAATAGGTATAGGAAAATGTTTTATAGGTCCATGTGGATGATGTATTTCTAGAATTATATGTTATAAGTAGGGGTGTATGAGATGTATGATAACCAAATATATATGGTTTTCCAGTCACTGAGGATGGTGACTCATTATTGGTAAACAATAATGAATCTCTATTAAACAAGGAGAAATTAGAGATCTCAAAAGATATAATATGTCTAGAAGCTATGTATTCTGAGAGGATTCCATGTATGAGAACATGTTTGTATTCTGGTTGATGCCACATTTTATGTAAATCATGTTTACTGTCAATGGTTATTCAAGATGAAATTGGTCATGGAAGGTAATTTATGTACCTAAAAATCAAGGCTATTGGATAAACGGTTCAATAAAAATAAATTAATTGACTATAATGAAACCTTTTAACCAATTTCAATGTTTAAATCCATCAGAATATTACTTTCCATCGCAACATACCATGACTCTGAAATTTGGTGGATGGATTTCAAAAATACATTACATAACAGGAACCATCAAAATATGATGATATGACACAACTATTAGGGTCTGTGACACAATATAATTCCAAAAAGGTTTTAATGTTATAGAGATACATTTATGGATTGAAGCAAGCATCGGGTCATGGAACATTCAATTCGATGAAACCATTAGAAAATTTGGATTCATTAAGAATGAATGTGAGCTATGTGTCTAAAAATGTTTTAATGGTAATGTTGTCATAATACAAGTAGTATATGTTATTGACATATTATTTATTAGAATCACAATACGACTTTTATAGTCAGTTAAGGACATTTTGAACACATGCTAATACATGAAGGACATAGGTGAAGTAACCTACATTAAAGGGATCAAGATCCTTAGTGATCAATCCATGATGCTACTTGGACTATGTCATATTAAATATATTGACCTGATACTAATGATATTATGTATGGAACAATACAAGAAGAGATTTTTTCTAGAGCTACATGTATTAAATCATTATAAAAAAAATGTGTCATTGGATATAAAAAGAGAAAGAGACAATGAGTCATATCCCATATGTTTCAGTGATATCATAAATCATGTATTACATGTTATGTACTAGACACGAGGTTGCATATTCATTGGTCATGGTAGGGCGATATCAATAAGATCTAGGTGAACAACATTTGACTGCTGTAAAGGCTGTCCTTATAAAACTGAGATGACCTAAGGAAAGGTTACTTTTTATGGAAGAGACGAGGAGATAGACATTAGGGGATACACTCATACTATTTTTAGATAGATCGTAAATTATCTGATGTTGGAATCTCGATATGTTTTATGTATAATCGGAGGAGTATTAAATAGGAAGTGTACAAATTAGATAGTTGACACTGATTATACAGCAGGTTATGAGTATATAAAGGCTTCAGATGAAGCATAAGAAGACATTTGGATTCAAAACGTTCTCTAGGTGATTTATGTGGAACCTATAAGTAATTTCCTTATCACATTATATTGTGATAATACTATAGTTGTGACTCATGAAATGGAAAAAAAGTCACATCAACGTATAAAGAACATACTACAGAATTGTCAGCACTAAAGGGGTTTTCATCTGAGAGGTGATGTTGTGGTGATCTGAGTACCCCTGAAAGATAATGTGGAAGACCCCTTG
This sequence comes from Viscum album, assembly GCA_963277665.1. Taxonomy (NCBI): domain Eukaryota; kingdom Viridiplantae; phylum Streptophyta; class Magnoliopsida; order Santalales; family Viscaceae; genus Viscum; species Viscum album. The sequence continues at coordinate 888,069,708 of OY728141.1, forward strand.
ACCAATGAGATATATCATATGAAACATGAGTATCATATGGGAGCTTGTGGACTAAAGGTTGTTAGTAGTTGGCTTTAGTGTATGTTGGAGTTTATTGAAGATCGTGTCCTAAAACAAAATTCAATTTACTTTATGATAAACATGTATTCATTGTTTTGAATATTAAATAAGTACATATCACATCCTAATTTTTCTTCAATAATAAATAGTATTTTGTAATGTCCCAAGAGTATTTATCTCACTAAAATGTCATAGAAGTTCATCACTATGTTGTGAACCCTTATGCGCTATTAAACTAATCATGAATATATGTTCTATGTTCAGATGATATCATTTTAAAGGACACAAATGAAACATGCTATTAGGGGTGGAGACTCATAGGACATTTAGACACCTTCTCCTCTTGTACACCCATGGTAATATCAAGTTGCATATTTTGAGAACGAGACCCGAAAATAGAAAATTTACATTTACAAGTTCCATTGGATGTTTATATCTATGGATGTGTATATTGGTCGTCAGAATACATGATTATGATTAATGAATATTATGAGTCATGTGAATTGATGTATTAATGTAAATTGTGATGAAATATGTTCACATTGAGGTATGATATGTTGGGAGTGTCACGAGTAATATTTCATTAATGAATATGTGAGAAAGTATTTATCCCTTATATTCATTAATGAAAATTAATATATTAGTTCCTTTGGTGGAAATGATTTATCCAATAAAAATCCATGGCCATGGTCTTCTATAGGAATGTTATATTTATGGAATGTCAATGTACGATATATCAAGCACGTATTTTGATGGCACTCGCTTGCAACCTGCTAGATTAAATATATTGTGATAAAGGGTTTATATTAAATTGTATGTGTTCGTATGTGGTAACATGTCGTTGAGGAATTAACTTTGTTCAGTATGGGTTCCATGGAATTATGATAGATTCTAACCATGGAAATTCGGTATGTTCATATAATGACACTAAAAAAGAGTCCTAGAGGGTATCATAGTAAGTGTATCTAGAATCGTAGTTAAATAATATATTATTTATGAAGATCAATAAATATTATTTCTAGTTATGAATTAATAATCACTCATATATACCTAATCAAATTTATTCCATCCCTAGATATTTGACTGAATATATTGTGATCATAATATTTATTAAATATATTTTTTCTTATTAAGTGATGATAATATTTTTTATTTATCGATGAATAATGAATATATATTTATTTAATAAATAAAAATTCATTTTTAGAGGCATGATAAATGTTGTAGAGGGATGACATATCGAGTTAAATGGTCTAGTGATAAATAAAAATATTAAATACAATTTAATTAAATGATTTTTAATTTTGATAATTCACAGGGTATTTGCATGTTGAGAAATAATAATAATAATAGTATTATTTTGTATGGGGTTTTCTTATGATTAAATAAAATAATTAAGGTAACCAATGAAATTATTTAATTATAACCTTTTGAATATAAATACCCAATTTATTTATTTCTCTCATAAGACAATTCAGTTATGAAAAACGGATTTGGAGAAACCCTCTCAAGCGTAAGGAGCTCTATTCTCCAAGAATGTTCTCAATAACAAGGATAAACCATCATACACCTGGTCGGGGAGAATTCTTTGGAAGTGGTTCTCAAGGAGATCAAAGATAGATGTTGTAAGGGTTTGGATCATCTATGCTAGAACCTGGAGACCCCTTTCACGATTTCCAGAGATTTATATATCACATGTGGATCACCACTAGAGGGAATATATGCTAGGTTTCAACAATGGAATGATGGTGCACTATAGATCTGTCACTAGACACATCAATTAATGAAATAATTACTTAGAGGAAATTTTATTTAATGAAATTGATTATATAAAATATGTGTTTATATCCTCTCCCTTTGTTCTGGTGTCATTAACCTTGTTTGATCTCATTGATAAACTCTACGGATCATGGTGTTTATCATCGTATAGATCTATGTTTGATCATCGATCATGTAAAAAGAAAAGTTTGGTATTTCCCCTCCTATGCTTCCACTTTGCCGAGAACCTTAAAATATCAAAATATAAGAAGCATCATAGATGATTCAACTCAGTTTACCTTCAAATTATTCTATAAGTAAATTCAATTAATTAATTTCATATTGACATATGAATATCCTACAATTACACCACTAAGACCCTCGATACTTTCACATGTTTCATGAATGATTAACGTTTTTGTGACAATGATGAAAAAATTATTAAAATATAATGATAATAAAAAAACATATGAAATAGTCATTCTTGTAAAATGGTGATTCATAAAAAACATATTATAGTCACGATAATAGATGGTGGTCAGAGAAGAAAAAAAACTAATATAGTGGTTTTAGATTAGCCTTGTCCAGGGGTATCTAAATCCACAGTCATTTGGTATTTGAATTTCATGTCTCTAATATTAGGGAAAAATTCAAACTAGGGGTAACATTTACATAAATCATAGTAGAGAATCTTAAAACCACAAATCAATTAAATATTATACTGTCATATAAAAACACATGGGTATTCAAGAAATAATAGTTTAAAAAATAACATAAAATACAAAATATATAAATCTCACTTTAAATAATTTTTCTAACAAAGTATTCATTCATTGTGAAATCATCTACATACATGGTACACACAAAAAAATAAGAGAATATAAATAATCCAAATATAGTTCAATGGTTTTTTGTCCATTCACTTATTTTTTCTTCTTCTATGAATCACTAGATCTATTAAACATACCGATGTTTCTCCCTTGATTCATCCCTACATAACAAAGCCCAATGGCACTAAAATCTTATGACCATATAATAAAAAGTAAAATAATGGAAAATAAATTACCAATATTGTTATGTAGAGGTTTATACACTACATATAAGAAATTTATCCTTGATTGTGGCAATAACATTCCCATGAATGATGTTTAACGAAGAATTTTATGTTAATAAAATGATTCAAAAATAATTAACTAAAAGTATTAATATAAAATATTATTATAAATAGTGAAATGAAATACACCTCAAAGAAATATATTTGAACTTTGGAATGACATAGGATCATCTATTAAAAATTGGAATGTATGCATTAGAAGACATCCCATTAAATAATTATTTTGATTTATAGATAAAAAATACGGACTTTGATTTTATGGTGGAAAGACACCAGACAATTTAATTAAAATTTTAGTTGGACTATTAGACTACAAATGGACATGAATATTTAAATTTAAATCAAACGTGTGAGTAGAATAAATAATCTAGGAAACTCTTAGAATGGTTAAAATCAGTAACAACTAATATAAAACTATTCCACTTAAAACCATCAAATTAATATAGTATGGATGATAAACATCATTTTGGGGGTCACATGCAATTTTATAAAATTAGGACAATGTTTTATTATATTGTAAAAACAAATGGAATATTTTAAAACAACATAGTGAATGGTAAATCTGAAAAAAAACATATAATAATGTGAAAAAACATAGGCTTTAATGAATTTTTGTGTATCCCTTATTAATTTTGCATCCTTTAGACTTTGATATTATGTTTCTATAGTAACAATGACTATGGATTTATAACCAAATTCTATAAAATATAATAAATAACACTATGAAGAATATAATAATAAAATTTAGTAAACATGTTTTGTTGTTGTTTGGAACCCATGAATAACATCATTTCACTTAATATCATGAAAAAATATCTATTAATGTAATATATATCACTTTTTATTAAAAATAGAATCCATAATAATATCCAAAAGGATATAACCATTGAACTCGAGGGATATCAGGTTTGATATCAGCTATTGCATGGAACCACACCTGCATAAATATTGGTCATAGTTGATTTAGTTTTTGTTCCTTCTAATTTCTCAAAGTAAATAATATATTAATTATGAAAAAAATATAAAGGTTATTTAAAATGAATTTGAAAAATTAAAAAAAAATTATGATTGATAATTTGTAGTATAAGAATCACCCATGAATCTACAAGTTCAATATAATTTCAATAAAATTGATGAAACACCTGAGGTTTCTCATATATACAGGTATATCCTTTATAATCATGAACTTTTTGCAAAAAATTATCATTGAAACAAATTTTCCATCAAAAGGAATTTTTATATCTATATCTAAGATAGATAGACAAAGTGATATTGACTATAGAAAATTGGAAATTATGTGAAGACATAATTTTAAAATCATGCCACTCTTTTCTAGTCAACATTCCATGTTTATACAATGATTGATTTAAATATAACCTAAAAATTATAAAATATAATTAATAAAATAAATTAAATTTATTAAAATTTTTAATAGAAAACAAATATTATGTATCGTACTATGCGGTGACTTTATCCACATAATCCATAAAATGTCTAATAACATCAAGAATATTAAATCCATGTGTTATAAGGAAATGGAGTTTCATACATTTAAAACTAGTGTGATCATTTTTAGGCATTTTGAAATTGGGTAAAAAAATATTCAACCAACTTTTCTCAACCTCCACCAGACACACATGATCAATAATAAGTCCTCTATGATGATGATTCAACATGTTTTTTAAGAACAATTAACCATTTATGATATCAATATAGCATATAATAAGTCATAAAAAATAATTATAAAAATATATAACACATTTCAATGAAATATATTATTAATAAAAACTATAAAAACAAATACTCATTGCATAATCATTATTAAATTTTCACTCAGAAGACCCCTTGAATTATTATAATTGTATAATATTTTATTGTTTTAAAACGACCATGTATGTGTGAAATCAAATGATTCAGAGATAAGATTAAATTATTGACTACTCTAGAGATCAAAATTTCTAAAAATTCTTTATATTTATAGATTTTTGACATATATTGATAACATATTCAATTATATTGACTTTTTTATTTTTTAGTATTACAAATGTTGTTATTTTTACAAATCTGTCAAATAAAAAATATTATCCACAATTTTATGGCCTTTTACATATTTTATTTGAATAACATTCCCTGGATTGAACACAAACACACACAATAAATCTAAAACTAATTGAGAATGAAGAAAAATAGAATATTAAACAACTATAAATACACATAATCAACGAAAAATAGATAATTATGTTGTAAAAAAGTCACACACATAAAAATTGAAATAAAAAAATCAAATTGGAGAAAATAATAAGAACAGATTCTAATCATTTAGTAATAAATGTTAGATTTTGTAGTCAGATCATTTTGATTCAAACCATCACATTCTTGAAAAGAAAAATATGGCTCTAAAATAAATATTTTATGGGAAAGTAATGTTTAAGCTATTCAAAATATTGAAGAAATGATGTCACAATCATAAAAATTGACTTTTTTATACAAACATGTGCCAAATGGAAATTTCATCATTTTTCATATAAAAGAATATATTTTTATACCTTTTAACTTTTTTTTAAATATTTAATGTGTTCCCTTTATAAATAATTTTATGTAATTTACTCACATTTTTTCTATTTGCATATTTATTTTTTAAATTTAAATATGTTACAAATTAAATGAGAAAAAATAAATTATACAAATGGATTATATGTGATTTTAAATTAATTTGTAGATGAATCCTGTTATAAAATTATTTTGGTCATAGTACCCTAAATGTTCTTATAATATACTTTTATTTTTTAATGGAACTCTATATATGGGGATACATATTTTTACTTAGTAAATATATATGGATGGAGATCCAGGAATTTGTTAGGTATTCTTGAAACTCTTATTTAATGTTAGATTTTTTTTGAAAAAAAAAATGTATAATGCAGAAAAATCATTTTTTATGAAAACCATGTAGTGGTAATGTTTTAAGTCCTCATTCTCTACAAAGTATGTTGTTTGTGTTTTATGGTACAATTTGTTTTTATGAAATTTTTTTTTCTTGAAATTAAATTGAAATTTATTTTGAGATTAAAAATGAACATCGAAAAAAAACATTTAACTAAATTTTAAAAAAGGTATAAAAACTCAAATTAAAATTTTTATTCTTACTAAGAAATGTAATGAATTATTAGATTATAATAATATTAGAATTGCTAAACAAATTAAATTTTTAACAACAATAAATTGAAGTGAAAAAAAATCAAATAGAAAAAAAATTTAAGCAGCTATTTCAATATGTATACACACTATCACTTATACATGTTTTCTGAATTATATGCTTGTTAAATATATATATATATATTTATATTTATTAGTGATTTTGTGATATATTAATATATTATAAACTATTTTCACTTTATTATTATTATGTTAATTAAATAATAACATTATATATATTATTTTTAAAAAATATAATGTATGGAGAATGTTTTCAAATTATATTCAATGAAATTCATTTTATTGAAGTCATATTCTATGAAATACTTAAAGACTCTAATTTGCATCATTTTCTAAACACCATAACCTGGTTAACTATAATTACCACATATTAACTTGTATATTAATAAGAAAAAGTATCCATTACAAAAAAATAAATTATTATAAAATATATAATTAAATATTATATTACAAGAATATATAAAAGAACTCTAATGATTAATTATGAATAATAGTAAATTTAATTTTGAAAAATAAAATAAAATAGAAGAAAAGTCATTGAGATATTTCAATTAGTATCCATATAATAACATTAACATCTTATGTGTAGGCTATATATTATATTAATATGATGTTGTTTGATCTAAGTCCATTCTTAGCTAAGAATGGAGTCTAGTTTTTGTTTGTTATCAATCAACACTAGGTTTATGTGGTAATTTTTAAGTAAAGAGATCCAATGGTACAAGATGACAACAATGTTGAATATGTAATTGTTCCCCATTGTTTTCCAATTTTTTTAATTAATCATTTAGAGATTGGGGAATGGTATTTTTGGAAAAGGTTTTTCAATAAATATTTTAGGAGTATCCTAGTTATGCGTGTAAGGTATATTTTACGATCATCTCATCAAAATATGGGAATTAAACGAATTATGCGAAGGATGTGTCTCTACACATAAGAATGTTTTCATGAAAAAATACTTTATATACAACAAATAATGTGTAGATGATTCTTTTGAGTCAAATATGATGTCAAACTAGAGTTTCACATGAGTGAAGTCTTGATATAGAGTCATTAAAATATGTCAAATGCATAAGGATCATGAAAAAGTTGAGATTGTGCAAAGGAGACTTACACATCCAATTTGACATCAAATTCTGATTTATTTGCATTGGGGTTGACATGAAAGTAACTTGTTTGTAGGGTTTCCCAGGACTACAAATATGAGGATACCCCATGAAGACATTAAACATTCTCCCCATGAAAATATGGTGTCTCTAACACATATTAAATTTCTGTAAAAAATACTTATGCACAGAGAATATTGCGGGAAAAACATTCCTTGTTTCTATATAGACCAAGTGAAACTCATGGTGTGGTTGAATGAATGAGAAAGGGTTTCTTGAAAGAAAAATTGCATGAAAAAACTAAAACCTGCATGCACGAATAGGTGTTGTGCATAAGAGAAGAGTTGAGCTTCATTCAGATTTTCAAAATCCAATTTGTTTTATCAGGGAATTCAAAGAAAATAATTAAATAGGATGATTCAAGAAGAGTCTCATTCTAGACCGGGACAATGACATCAAGGTTGAACTACTGAAGTTACCCTCAAGTTTATAAACTATGTAAGGATTTTTCAAGAGCGGTAAGATATGGGGAGTCGATATATGTTTTTGAGGAATGTAGTGTGCCATACCTAAAATATTATAAAGGAACAATGCTTAGAACATAGGGAATATGTATAAAATACTGTGTTAAAAAACTAGTGACGATTAATAGATTTAGGTTGGACCTACACATTATTATTATATGCTCATTGAACTAGACCATAATGACAAACCCTATAAAAAAAATTGTTGTCTCTCTGCATGTGAATGATTTAATTATAGCATATTACCATTTGATAGGATTAACTTGTTCCCACCGATGTGGATACATGATCTTTCAGTCTTGAAGAAAACAATGACACCCTGATTCACCCCTACCATTTCAAGGCTTCCCAAGGTCCTTCAAGTGGTATCAGATCCTCTATGTTGCTAGAGTTAAATATGTCCACTTTTGTTATAGTGGATAATTAACTACATGTTAATAGATTCCCTATCTTAAATGAAAAAAAATTCCAAAAATAAAATAAAATAATGAGATATCATCTAAGATCTATTCAAATGGTTGTTCTTTTCACAATAACATAGTGGATTTAGTCACTGATGCAATAAGACTGTCTATGATGGATATAGGTTGAATTTTTTTTGTGATGTAGATGCTAAATCAAGGAATTCCTTCATAGCCACCCATTCTGTTTAAATATAAATTAAGGTGATTAGTTTTACATTAGATATGTGTATATATGAAATGATGTAAAATATATATGAATGTGAAAACAACGTGAAGTAATTAAAACTCCATGTTTTCACAATAAGTTCAATGATATAAAGATACGATCTAATGAAAAGGCAAATATTTTCTTTAATCACATAATTGAGTTTTTAGGAACTATTCATGGTATGGGGGAATAAATCAAGGACATTGAAACTGTGAAGAAAATATTATAAATGATTCCACCTATATATAATCCAAAATTGTCTTCCCATTAGGAATGGGATCCTTCTAAACATTATCTCGAGGATATACTAAGTAGTTTGGGGGAATTTGAAATGAGAGTTAAATGAGAAGATTCATCATATCGTGTTTGAAAAGAATTTGAATTGATGGACATGGAAAGTCATGATATATATATTGATTGTGTTGATTAAAATAATGATGAATTTGAACATATTCATCTGTTTTAAATGAAATTAAATAGAGGAAAAAGAAAAATTTGAGGAAATCTACGTTTGTAATATTATCATTTTGGTAGAGTTAGACACATTAACTCCGGAAGATGAAGGAATTATATTTATGATGAAACTAAATCTAGCAACATGAAAAGTCATCAGAAAATGTTTACCCGTATATAGGACTTACAATGTTGAAAAAAGTTAAATAGAAAATGTTATGTCTCTGAATAAAAAGAAGAAGATGATGAATTTTTTTGAGGATTTAGAACCATATTTTAATCTAGATACCATGCATTTATTTTGGATACTGTTGAAAATCCCAAACCATCAAAAGATAATTCTAGATATAATCAGTTAGATATTTATGCTAATATCAATTTCGAATTTGAGGATACTCATGGTAATCTTTAAAATCATGTAAACAAAAATAAAAAGTAGAGAACAGTTCGAGAAGAGTCATCCAAATATGTTGATCAGCATGAAGATTAAATTGAACAAATTGGAGAAGTATTAAATAACATTAAACAAAATATCAAATCGTAGATGTTGGGGTATAATTGAAGCTCATAATCTAAGAATAATATATGAAAATCAATTAATGTAAATCCAATATAGAGTATAAGTCCATAATAATTGAGATTCTGGAAGAATAAGTTACTGAACAAAGAAGAAAACTTGAAACTGAGTTAAATTCCAGAGAAAATTAAGATGAAATTATAGTTTTGAAGATTCTAAGATTCATAGCTATTCAAAAGATCTAATTTTTTTTCATATTTTGTAGATAAGGCTTTGAATAACCCCATATCCACATGTATGGGTAAAAGTGGGATTGGATGTTATGCTAAATCATAAAATTTCAGAAAAAAAGTTGATCCAAAAAATGGATGAAAATAAGTTGAACATAACAAAAATACACCACTTGTTCTAAAAAATAAAGAATCAAAACAAATATAGAGGAGTGCTATAAATTATCCTTGAGTAGTCAGAAATTATGGGCATGCATAGAACCCCAACTGCATTTGGACCTCCCTATATTATGTCACCCATCTCTTTCTATTTTCTCTATTATGTTAGTTAGAAACATTGATCCACCTCCAATCCACAACACCATGATGAGTGGATAATCACCTTATTTGTACCCCCTCAGTTTTATATTGATATTTGAAAGAATCTTGTTTCTATTCTATAGTTTTTTTCCCTCCTTCCATATAGCCAAATTTACTTCCCTATCACCTTATCACACCCCCATTATGTTAGGGATAAAATGAATTGATACTTGGATAAAAAAATAACTACAATAAATATATTATCATAATCTCTAATAAAAAAAGAATCACAAAAGTAAATAGTAGGAAATAAATTATGACATGGATTTTTAACAATAAATAACCCTCCAATATGAATGTCTAAAAAACCAAATGGGAAATTAAAAATATTCCACAATAATAATATAGTAAAAAATAAAATTAAAATCCTGAAACATGAATTGAAAATACAGCTTAGAAAATCTATGTTAAAATTCACACCCTAATATACTTCCATTTTCTCCCAAAAAAATGTCTTATGACAAAATTGTATCCTCTCAATGGTCAAAATTGAATAGACAGTGTCATTGTAAAACCTTTTCCATGTCATTACAAAAATAGAATTTGGGATAATTATTAAATTCCATGCCCCAAAAGACTAATGTTAATGTATCTAATTTTTGTAATTATTTTTCTCCTCACACCATAAAAATAACCAATGTTGCTCCATTATTATAATCCCTCAGAATCCCTAAACAACACATATCTGTAATAATTGAAATTCAAAAATATAACCATTGGATCAGAAAAAATCCCTCATATTGAAACCATGTGATTAAATTAGGAGGATTTAAAATTTTAATCCCCTAAACAATATCCATTTTCCCCATTTTATTATCATCATTAAAAAATTACGAAAGGCACTCAACCTATCTATCTCTCCCTTCAGCCCAACAAAAAAGTAGTTGAATTCAAGAGAACTGATTTAGAAAGAAAACTGACTAGTTTCACATTAATAATCGACCACTAAAGAAAATATGACTGTGCTATTTTATGTGTTTGATAAAAACTAGATACCCCCCAACAAAATAAATCAAAAAAAAGATGTCTTCATCATTCCTATGTCTACACTACCCTACTGTAGAATACTGGAACAATAATTTAGCTCCACCATAATAGTAATCCCCACATAGTTATAAGTACCCATAAAAACTAATTTATCCATCTGCTCATCATCTTTTGTGAAATATATGACTCTCAGAACATCACCTCAGTCTTTGATTTTAATTTTATCTTTACTAGTGAAAAAAATTGAGGAAGATGAATTACATGTAATACATGAAACACCAGGCATGGCATGCTTCTACTTACAAGATCTATTCATCCTTTTCGAAAGTCTTCAAGTCATTCATGTTGATTGCCTATGCAAAAACATGATGAATTCTTCTTCATAACTACATTCATTACTTCATTTTAAACCTTTAAATCAGTAATTTAAAGTGCATTGACCATATTTCATCACAAATATACCATCAATCATTTATATAATGATCATATTTTAATTCCAAATGAACACATGAACCTAATTGTATAATGGGTAGAAGCTGGTAATTTTTTTTGGCATATACCTGGCACATGTCGCACATACCTCAATATTATCATACAACATACATTTCTAGTGAAAAATTATCACCAACAACAATATAGGCAACATAATATCCATTTACCATATTATATATAACATGACCCCCTTTTTTATATGAAGAAAATAGTTATCTCTTTGTTGTAATATGGTATGAAGCTTCCAAATTAATCACTCATTCATTGTACAGATCTGAATAATGAAAATCAACTCGAAATAAATGTATAACACCCACACCCTGTATGAGTCTTATGATGGTATCCTTAAATTTTCTTCATGAATTTTATTATCTTCCTTAATATTTTCGAATGTGTAGTAGTTTAACTACTCAATTAAAGAAAACCATAATTTGACTTTTACTGAGTCTCATTCATCAACAATGATGATATAACATCATCCAACATCAAAGTGTCATTCATGAATATAACTATGGTGATTAGATTATCATGTTAATCAAGTAATGAACCAAATAATAGAAAATATTTATCTTCATCTTCCATTTCAATAGGTACTTTATTACCATTATCATTGATCTTGACCACTACAAAAGACATCTCCATAAAATGATTGATGAACTCATCCAAATGGTTACCAAAATATTCTTTCTCTAAAATTAGGTAACAATAAAATCATTTTTTTGATTCCCTCACATGGAATTGTTAATTCCACACATGAAAATAAAAATATAAATTCATAATGTAAACAAACTACACTAAGTACTAAGGCATAACTCATATGATGTATTGGGTTGATCCCACAGAGAGTAGGGAACACACTGATGAATTTTTACTAAAGGTTTGGTTTACCTAATATAAATTAATTAATTAAACAAATTAAATGACTAAAATTAAATAAATTCATTCAAATATAAAAACTTAAGAGAGGGATACTAGTTTCCAAGGTTGATTTTAAAAAATAAATTATATCCACCTTACATTAAAAATAATTAGATGAAATTATTGTTAAACCATTCAATTTAATTAATAGAAAAAATGATCTATCCCTATCAGTCTACAATAGAAGGTCAATTCATTATGGTATATTGAATACAAATAAATAACATAAAATAAAAACATTTCAAATCTCCTTATACTTCACAATGGAACATAGTTGTTTCATGCCACAACCAGATAGAGTGAGTCATGGATCATAGCATTTGAATGAAAAGGGAATCCCTGATATTTTTATGTCATGAGGTCATCTCTAACAACATTTTCATCCTCAACTATTAACTAATACAAATCCTATATGGGATGATGTCGTATGATGCCTGAAACGAAATAATGAATGATGGTTCCCTTTTTTCGTACCCTTTGATATATTAGACATGTCATGATTGTGAATGCCTAGATTGGGAACATGGATGGACAAAGTATGCTAATGAACATCATCACATATGAAATTAGATCCATGGAATACTTCATGTACATCCCAGATGGAAATAATATGCATGAAATAAATGATATATTCTTCAATGAGGAAGCACTGTGGTATTTTTAGTGTTGATGAAAAAAAACACGTGTTTAGTTGTAGGTAGTAATTCACCATTGATAACACTAAAATATATATACCTAGGACATCCAAGACAGAAATCACTATTAGAGACAAGTGATCATGACCCACATCTACAAGTGTGTGCTCTATAGATGCTGAAATATAATATCTGGTTAGGGTGCTGCCAACTCCATTTGATGCAGTTGAGTTATCCATGCCACCATCAATCATGGAGGATGCACAAGATTCCCATCATGATGATTCCCAACTCCGTTTCACACCTTTGATTAATTATCAGGCTGACAGCACCACCAAGGTTTGCGTTGTGCGATACCAACTATGATGATTTTTAATTCACCGCGACTGATGAGTCAAACTATATAGGTGATGTATAACATCTCCCATGATGGAACAAAATATTTTTTACAGAGTAAATAAGGAAATAATCATTTGAGGTAGAGAGGGATAAAGAGAATGTGTCATTGAGTGCATTGTTCAACATAGAGAGCCTCCTTGCATCACTAGTAACATGAGTAAAAACCCATTTCATTAGACTCCCTACAGTATGTCTGCATCCACCATGAAGAAACCTACTAATTCCCTAGCTACCCAGACCACCCACCATTATTCCACCTACATTTTGGATAATCTGTGGACAGTGACAAGGAATTGAGGGATAAGTAGTTCATAGAAACACTCATGAAACCACATGTACACCCTTGGATTTGGGAGTTCTGTGTGAAAATTGTTGTTATTGAGACCTAGGGAGCATGAACAAAATTAGTGGATGATATTGTTGATTAATTTCAAGTGGTGGTTAATTTCACTAGTTTTTTTCCTCACCCTCACAATTATCACTCATAGATTTTTATTTTTAGGGATCAATGTTGGTTGAACTCAATAATTCTCCCATGTGTTTTTAATGACTTTGTAAATATGTCTGTATTTTTGTGTGTATATAAAACAATGGAAACCCCCTTGAATGGAATCCCTATTAGTGGTGAACAATAAAATTTTCTGTGTTCTTATTAATTCCATCATTCAAGACGTTTGTCAATATTCATCAGTACTTCTTGACTAGACATTTTCAACACATACCATTAAATAATTTTGAAATATAATTGTCCAATGGATGCATATTAGTATTTCACACAATAAAGTGATGATTTTTCATATTATTCAATGAAAATATTTGGTTAAGATTGAATATCCAAACTGAAAACACTCTACAAGAACATAAATAATTCTTATATAATGATTATATTTGGTGTATATACACACCACATATAAAGTCTACATATACATATTTCATATACATTATATAACCATATTTTGTATACATTTCTTAATATCATTATTGTGTTGCACTATTTATCAAACCACAATACTATATATGTCATACTTGGATTTAAACTACCCACACACTTCTAAAGATTCTAGATTACAAATAAAATTAACCAGCATTCCAAAGAATCAAAATTAACATGAATATATATGAAATTATTTCAGTTTTATATAAAAAAATATGACTCATTCATTACTCAATTACATCAATTTTTAACAGAAAAATATTTGTCTCATTCATTATAAATTGATAGGTATATGTTTTACTCATTATTTAATTAACTCATTATAAAATAATAGGAATATGTTTCATTATACATTAAAAAAATATGTTTTTCCCTTCAATTAAATTATTTTATTGTGTATGGTGAATCTTCAAGAAATACCATTTGAGAAGGTGAACTCACTAACATATATTTCCCAACTAGAAAATAAACGTTATAATCATATCCTATATTAATGAAATAAAAATTTCGAATAATTCATTACTAGTAGATTGGTGTACCCCTATTTGTTTTGATGTTGTTGGGTTGATTCTTACAACTCATACTACCGAAGAAACACAAGTGGGTCGAAATCCACATTGAGATCGATGGGTTTTTGTAGGGGATCATGTTCTCTAGGGGTTTAGGGGACAAAGTCCCCTATCCACAATATTGGGGAACTATAGAAAATCTGACCAACCATAGTAGAGTAGACAATGTGGATGAAAACACACACTGTAACCATGAAGAATTTAGAACAACTATTCTAGTTTCATGGATTTTGGAGATACCTATACTATATCTTCAGAAATTTCTTTCTACCATCCATTTTATCATTTTGGACATGGGTGGAAACATCACTGTTGTTGTTAACACTTATGGTTATCATTCATTATAGCATAGTGGAGTTACTGTGGAGTTGGTGGCACATTATTTCATCCTCATTTATAGCTCATTTTGAGGGTGAGTTTTCAATTCTTAAAAACAATGATATTCTCTATGTATTTATTCTCTAAAATTATACTGAGATTATTCCTATCCATGGAATTAGTGATTATTATCAACCCATTTTAATTGATGTGTTCTATGATATATTATTCTCCTTATTTTCTTGGATTATTATTTTTTCTTTTCTTCATCATCAATCATATTATGTTGGTGCTACTCTGGGTGTTTCAACAACAAATACCACTTCTATTATATGACATGTATCTTCACACTGGAATATAATATGAAAAAATTAATGAGTTTTATATTCGTATACTTCAAAGTGGTTTAAAATTTAATACATAGCAATATGAAATACTCTTAAATGTTAATATAAAATATATGGACACTAATATATATTCAATGTAATATTTATATTTTGAAAAATTAATATGGAGCATAAAAAGAAACATTAAACACGGGATATTGATAGAAGAATTCACATATTACCTAAAATGTGATAAGGTAAACAATGTATGTCTTCATTTTCTTTTAAGAAACACAATCTATTTATGAGGTTCATCAACCATATAAATAAGATGATTCACATTAAAATAAATATCTCCCATAAACATCGTGTCCTCAAGTTAATTCCAACATAATGAAAAATAATAAAATATTAAATGATAACACACATGGTTGTTATCATTTTAAAAAAATTGTAATTATGAACAACGCTGATACTAACTTAAAAAATAAAACTCAAAACTTCGCGCTTTGATACTAAGTGTTATGTTTCATTATATTCTCTTGAAAATAATTTCATTTTCAATATTATAAGAAAGTGGTCGGAAAAATTGTTATCATGAACATAAAATTTAACATAGAACCTACACATTTCCATGGGAACATCCAATAAACATAAAAATATCAAAACAATCACTTAATGACAACCATTAATGAATGTATTTGAGATATAATGCATTCCAAGACTAGTATACTAGTAATGATACTTTTTTGATATATTAATGCAGATCATGTTATCTTATGATGACAATAATGAGAAATCGTATTCCATTTAAATGCAATGATGATGGTCAAAAATCGATTCCTGATTTTCTGACCCAATATACGTTTTCATATATCCTAATAATTCTAGAACAACAGATGGATTATGTTGTGTATTTCGATTCATCTAGATCGATATTGGGTTGCATTCTTATGAATGGAGACAATGCCATTTCCCAAAAAATATGACAATAGAATATGTAAGAAAATAATTATTTGAAGCCCAACTATTGTGGTCTATAGATTAAGAACACAGAACCATAATCTCTTTGAGGAAATGTTTTCATTCTTCATTGATCATAAGCGTTTGATGCACTTATTTTCATTGAGGTGCATGAACCATAGGGATTTATGATAGATGTGTTATCTCTATATATATGAATTTGAATTGGTATATATAATTGGGAACATGAATTTAGTGGATGATGGTTTAGTCTAAAAATTGTATAACTAGGTGTTCAAGGAGGATATTGACTAGAGAGGCTAAAAAACCGTACACACCCAAGAAAGAGAATTCAATGTAATGTGATTGATAAATTTTGAGGAATTATATTTATGAACTAAAGTACATAAAATATCTTATTGTCTTATACTATACCTTAGTATTTTGTAGATGTACATTTTATTTTTCATTATTCCATAAGATTCTCTATATTCAGATTTCATAACTACATATTTGTCTTCTACTTTATTTTAGGATTCCACCTTTAGTATATAAATTTTATGCACAATCTATTTTTTTCATCATGCATTATTTACCATTTTTATATGGTTTCATAATTAATAAAAAATAAAAATAACTTGTTCATTTATATGTGCTTTTCAGTTTTCATCTACATTTTGATGTTACTTTCCCTACAATTCAATTTTTTATAATGAGTCTTGAGGCCGTGGAAATATGCATGGAAGATCTCCTAGATCACAATCAAATAAAATGTATCGCTATATTTTTTTTAATAAATGCTATATTTTCCATTGCTTCCATAGAATATTACATTTATTTAAGTCCACATAACATTAAAAATAAGAAACCACTACTGAAGATTTCAATTATTTACTAACATTTGTATGGAAATATTTCAGTAACCCCTTCATTATCATGAGTCATATTTAACTGATTATGTATTCATTATTATTTCTTCCATTTTAAATCATAATTAATCATGTGGTGGTGTTTTTTATTAAATTTTTTCTCTACTACTTTGGTGCATTCACTTTTATTTATCTAATAATTAATTTCACAATCTAAGAATCATTATTTAAATTTTTATGTCCATGAAGCATATCATAAAAACGATTGGGAAATGAATAATGAAAATTTTATTAACCAATTTATTAAAAATATATTTCTTTTTAAAATTAATTTTCATAACTTTTCACAAACATAGTAACCCATGAATGGTCATGAGGTAAACAATAGAAGGTAAATTTGATTATATTTAATTGTTAAGGGGAACAAAAAATGAATATGTATTCATACTGTAAACGTTTTTGTTTGAATTATTAGATTTAATATTGTTATTTTTAATTCAAATATTTAATTAATTTTAAATTTATCATTTCATAAAAAATGATTTCTCCAAAATTTGAAAAAAGAAGTTGAACAATACATTTATTTTGATTGTTCTCTGGTTATCATGTGATGAGAATCTAACTGTATATAGTAATTTCTAATTTTATGGGATGATGTGATGTATTTCCAATGGGTTAATAGTGTCTAAAAGTCTAGAAGGGGATTTCATCATCCCATAGAAGAAGTTAATGATGTACTTATAAATTGTATAATCTTATTCCATATACAATTCACACTCAAAATGACCATGAATTGTTTTCTGAGTTTATTTCATTGGATGAGAACACATCATTTGGAAGAAAAAATTTTGAATCCACATCAAAATATCACTAGAAAAAATATAGATTGTCATTTCTCCCTATAATGTATAATATGACACATTAAAATAAAAACATAATTATGAATTTTTACAATACACTAATAAATATAATGGACTATTAAGCAATATTTTTGAGATCTTATTAACAATTCAGTGATTCATAAAATCCATTATTAGAATTTTAAAGAACCTATTTAAAATATCAATATTAATCCATTGAAATGAATTGAATTATGATTAGTTGATGATTTATTTCTTTGGTGACCCAAAAAAAGTGATTAATTATTATTATACATTTATTAGTGAAACATATTTTTAAATTTCCATTCCCTTGCAAAATAGTTGTAAAAAGTTTTTAATACGTCAGATATTTTATAAAATTGAAAATGAAATGAGATATAAATTTTTAATGTATTATTTTATTTTATTTTTCATCTCATTATTTTTGTACATTTGCAAGAAAGGGGAACTACCTAGGCAAGTGGTAAACTATTGCTGGTAGAAACCTCAGAGTTTCCCGATTCCATCATAAGTGCATGTTTAATTGCATGAAATTAGACGTGTAAAAAATGTAAATAAAGGGGACCTACCCGGTGAACCATGGTAGTAACTGATATCTTTTTGATGTCTTATTTTATCCTTATTTTAGTTACATTAATGATAATGGGTTTCCTCTACATGAGGAATACATACATTATTATCATATTAATGGTCAATTTTCACCTCTATGAAAACATCCACCCAAATTTAAACAATTTACTTTATTGTCAACATTGATACATTCACCAACATGTGAAATAGAGATTTAATATTCCTTTGTTTTCAACAACACTACAATATCTGGTTTTTAAATCCACTGACCAATGGATCGACATTCAATATAGAACATGAATGTAGATTGTTATCTCAAATAATATATATCAATTTAGAGAAGAGAATCAGTGTAATATGTTGCAATGCAATGATCCTCACCTTCAAAGACTAGGGAAATTTCCTTAATTCTTAAAAATTACTGATGTATATTCTTTATGAAAACTGATTGGCATACCTAGAATATATGGTATGCTCATATTATGCATATATAATAAGAAAAAATATAGATCAAATAATGATCCTTGTATACATTAATCATTATATGCTTGAAAATGAATGAATCTTATACATCATCTCTTATATTTTAGGGTCTAGGGTCATCCAAATATTCTTGCTAAGGAATAATAGATGATACACCATATTCAAGTCCTCTATACAAAACATCTTGAGAACTTTTCCATTATATGTGCTTTGACTCTATCGATAAAACCTATTTATCCATCTAAATCAATCATTATCCCCCATATGTAGGCTATTTTACTCATGTATTTCACTGAAAAACGTTTTCAAAACATCTTTACAAAATTTAATGTTGGGACATCATTTTTAATAAGTAGTATATCATTAGCATATAAAAAAAATACCATGACACATCCCCTAATCTTCCCATTTACACATGAATCGTATGTGTTTTTACAAAATCAAATACATTCATAGATTCATCAAAGCATATTTTTCCACCATGAGAGTCTTTATTAAATTCATAACTGGACCATTGAAACTTATAAACCATATTAGTCTAATTTGACACTTTAAAACCTTTCAGTGATATTTCGAAAAAATACTCAAATAACTTTTTGTTATAAAAATTTATTTTAACATCCATTTAATATATCATATAATCATAATGAGATTTTATGTATAATCTGAATGTAATTTATTATCACCACCAAAAAATTAAAACATTATAAAAACTACAATTATGTTAAAAAAACAATTGATGATTAGAATAATATATAAAATTATAAAAATGTACTATTATGTTCACTAAATTATAAAATATTACAAAAAATACTAATTATCCTAAAATTTAATGTTAATTACAATATAAATGAAAATTATATTTATACATTTTCAATTGGAAAAAATTATAAATAGTCAATGAAAATAAAAAATTAAACTATTGGGCTCCAATATCTCAAAAAAACAAATTTAATAATTTAAGATTAAAAATGACAAATCATCTTTTTTTAACAGTTTTATAGAAACACAACATATAGGAGTGTTGATTTAACAAATTTTGACAATTAATTATTTTCATATGCTTCTCTAATTAATACATCCTCCATTTAATCTGATATAAGTTGTTTTAGGGTTAATCCATATTAGGATTGAACCATTTACATATTCATTTTTCATGAGATTCATAATGAAATTAATTGACCCATCAATGCCCAACCCAGACCGACTGTAATCCAGGTGTGCCACCCAATGTCCTCCACTAATAGTCTCAGGGTTAATGACTAGAACAATGTCGGAATATCACACAGAATTATAGTACTTATATTATTTCATTCAACAATAAACACATCATCAATGCATATGATAATTATCAACACCTATAGGATATACATATATAATAAAGTAAACTGTACACAATGACTGAATGATAAATTTAAAAAAAATACAACCTCATATGGTTAAATTTTAAAAAACTTCACATTTGAAATGTCCCTAAATCAAACATATGTGTGATACTAGAGAACTCCTCCCCATTGAGAGTAATCCTAGTTTGGTCTCAAACTGTAACACACACTACCACCATCACGGACCACCATGATCCATAATACATCCCCAAGAGTTACCAAGGATTAGATTTGATGTAATACCAACATCACTTCTAATGAGACCATCATCTATCCTGCAGATCATCAGAAAAAACATAACATGTTTGGGCCCAAATCATGTGTAACAATGAATAATTTGAATACTAAAATATCTACTATGTATGGCATTGATAGACCTACTCTATGTTGCATCCCAATGGTGACTTGGGAGAACCTAATGTGTCAGAATCCTCAAATCATTAAAATAGCACATCCTCTCCAACATTAATGTTCATACTAAATACAATAAAGGGGGAACCACTCATTGATGTACACATTCCATCTAAATGAGTACCACACGGTATCATTTGTGAACCTTGATATAGTGATTCCATTCTGGAATTCCATAAGAATACCCAAGCCTATCATTATAATAGAACCTAGTAAATGGGTACATACCCTTCTATTGGTACCACCCCTATGTGTTTTTTAGGTTATAATTCTAAAAATATTATAGATACCCTTCCCCTTATAGGCCTCCTATTGGATAAATAATCCTGAAAAACTGAAAATTCAAACTTTCCAAAACAAAATATCCCACAAAACCATTATGGAATTATAGTTGGAGACACACAACAATTTTGAAGAATCCTCAGTCAGTGTAGTATTGACCATATGTATAGAGGAACCACACATTGATATAAGAAACCTCACTCGACAGTGTACCGAACCCTATTTGTAGAGTGTAGTGGACCTGCTCCAAATCATCACTTATTGAGTACCGAATCCATATCAATATAGAGGCCCTAACCCCCAAATATCATGTGGTGGGTAACGAAATCCATGATAGAAAACAAGGGACACATGTCATATCAATGTATACTACTAGAATAGTATTTTCCCTATGAATTCTCCGATCATCATGTCTTAAACCCCATCCTTATCCCTAATTATCTATATCATTAACTATAAATATCTCATTGAAAATGGCCTTATATGGCTGAACAAAAAACATCCATTATAGTATATGTAAACATATAATTATGATATGTTATTTATTGGTTTGAAAAGTACATCTGACATGAAAATCATGGAAATCACACCAAAAATGAGATTTATGTCCACATAAAGACCTTTTGTAGGGCCACATGGCACATTAGGGGTAAGGGTGAATGTGTATGGATCTCATTCAAGTCGTATGTGCCTTCTTGGGTCGGGTTGGGAAGTCATAACTAACTAGCTCACGGGCAGGCCAATGCAATTGGGTCCTGCATTGAGCTGGCCTGGCTGGCCAACCTGCACCACCCGACCCAGTGTGGTATTATCATGTTCAAGGAACCACCACACTAAAATACACATGGAGGGATAAAAAGTGAATATTATTTTTAATATCCACAACACTCATAATTCTATGTCATCTATGCTTGAGGGAAAAAACTATACCTCAGAATCATCATATCTATTAAATGATTTTTCTAAGGATGACTAATTGGGAAAATTTATCATTTTATATCTAGGGGGATTAAATATATGAAAACCAAAAAATTAGCTAATTCAAAATCATAAAAATTCTTGATCACCAAAAAAACACACTCTTTGATGTCCTAATCTTGCATCATTGAACTACTAATCCATGAACACTAGAAATGGATCATGCTTGTTGGAAGTTTACATGTTTTCAGGATTAAGATAAGTATTTGTTATATTGTTACTTGAGTGAGAGATAAATAAATTTAGTAATATAGTATTAAGTATTCATGGGTGGATAAAATTGTTTAAATGAATTTGACTGAATTATGTAAAAAAATAATTGAACATAGTATGATGCAAGATGAATAATATATTGAGAAAATAATTTAAATACATTGTTGATTTACATGTTTTAATGTGTCTATGATGATGTTTTTATGGAGTGTAAAATCTATTTGTGTTGTGGAATGATTCTACTAGTTTAGTATTCTTTAGGTTATATATTGTTTTGGGTTGCGATAGTTTAAGATAATGTTATGATTTGGACTCTGATGGATTATGGTTATAACAAGATTTGATGAGTTATGGATGTAAGGATGTGGGGATATAGTGGGGGAATGTTTTGGGGATGATTTTGTGGTTGTGTTAGTGACAATTTTATAATGGGATTATTCACACAGGTTGAGAGATGGTAATTCCTATTACTGGTTGATATGCCGGTGATTCCTGACATAGGTTAAGTGTTGGGATTTCCTAGTTTTATGGAATATTTTGATGGTTGTGACATTATGTTATCAATTATAATGTGATTTGAATATATTAATGTTATCTTTTCCATAATTATTCTCATATTATTATATATCCCAAAAATTCAATATTCCATTTTATACATTTGATACACCATTGTTTAATAAGATAAGGTTATGCAACTAAAGTTGGACTGTATGCAATGTATTGTTTTACCACTAGAATAAAAAACACTATTTATTTGATATTTTGATTCAAATATTTCTATCCCATAAAATTTATTCCACATGGATAGAGTTGTTTATATCAAATGATCACCACTACATAGTTTATTAATTGTTTTTCTAGATAGTGTGATAGAGATTTGAGTTGTTGTTCGTGTATCTTGGGTAGAGTTAGAGGATGATCTAGAGGTTTTGGTTTCCATTCATGCACATAATTGTTTTTCAGTTGTATTTCATTTATTTAAAAATTTTGTTGTGGAAACATATTTTTTTAATGGGATCCTTTAGGTGTTAAATTATGGTTTTGTTTATTTTTATTGATCATTAAGTGGGTAATACCTCATATTCCAAGGATCGATACCCACTATCCTAGTTTACATCTATATACCTATTGATGGAAGGCATAAAGGGACAATCATACCCATATGACTACCCATGAGGGGATTAAGTGGGGATTGAAAAATACTGGAGGCACTCCAAAACTCAATTATCTCATATTGACTTTATTTTTAATAAAAAATTTAAAAATACATTGAAAAAGAATATGAAAGTACTATAAAAAACTCAATTCACTTACTCATATATATCATTCCCCAAAATTTCAATGAATATCATTTGTTATAATTAAACATATATTATCAACAAGACATACACAGAATAACATTACCAATATTTAAGTCTTATATCCACAGTAGGCCTCTTTAGAAAGAGGGAAAGATTGATATAGAATGATTCTAATATTCTTATGTAGCACAATTTTAATTGATGAGAGACACCTTGTGTGAACATCATATCACTCTATAAGATGCATCCTGGATTATTAAACTCAGTTTCCCTTCAAATATTTCTATATAGAAATTCAATAAATCAATTTCGTTGAGAAATATGAATATCCTATAATTCAACCTTTAGAACCATAGATGATTATCATGCTTTGTGAATGAATATTGGTTTTTCTATAATGATTAGAAATTTTCAAAAATGTACAGAAAATATAAAACATATTCAATAGTGTTTCTTGTAAAAATATTATTCATACCAAAAAAATTCCATTACCGATAAAATACGGTGGCTAGAGAAGCCAACAAACTGACATATAGGTTGTAGAGTAGCCTTGTCAAGGGGGGATATAAATTCACACTCATTGTATATTTGAATTTCCTATTACTATTATTAGAAATAAATTCAATCTAGTGGTTATAGTAACATAAAGAGTACTGGAACATCACAATATCATGCATCAACTAAATATTAAGCCCTCATGTAAAATACATGGGTAATCAAGGTCTAAAAATTTATAACAAAACATAAAAAAATGTCACTTTAGATAAATATTTTAATAAAATATTATATCATTGTAAAATCATATACATACAATATACATAAATAAATATAAGAGAAAATTAATAATCCAAAAATAGGACAATGGTTTTCAGTCAATTCACTTATTTTTAAATCTTCCATGAATCACTATAACTATTAAACATACTGATGTTTTACCAAGTAGGTGTAATGTATTTTAATCATCTGTTTTCTACGAGGTATGAAGTTACTATTTCATGGTAATATGTATTTTTTTGAAAGTATTTATTCTGGAAATGAAATTGTAATTTATTTTAAGATTAAAATAAAAAATGAATCTAAAAATATTAAATAAATTTGAAAGGGGGAAAATTTGGATATTGAAATTTTTTTTTCGATTAATAATTATAATGAATTCTTACATTAGAGGAATATTATTTTCCCTATAAACATATTATTTTTAACTCCAATAAATGGATGTGAGAAAAATAAAAACAAATGGATAAAAATAACCATGATATTTTAATATGTTTCCAAACCATCACTTAAATATGTTATATGAAGTATATATATATGTAATATATATATATATATGATAGATATATATTTATCAATGTTTGTGTGTTATATTATTATATTATTTTAAATTTATATGTATTATGTTCATTCAATAATGACATAATATCTATTATTTAAAAATATTATGTATAGAAATATGTTCCATTTATATTTATTAAATAAATTGTTCCTAATTTTATATTCAATGAAATTCATAAATACTCCAATGTGAATAATTTTTCCAACACCATAACCTTTTAAAATATATTTACAAGGTATTAAAATTCCTATAATTATAGAAAAGTATCTATTAAAATAACAACAGAAAAAAGACAAATAATTATTAATTTAAAGAATATCTAAAGGCCCCACAGAAAATTATGTCTCCAAGCAAATAAATAGAAGTCTAAAAAATCAAATCCAATCAAAGACCAATCACTGAGATATTTCAGATTCTATAATCATAATGACTTTAAGTAATTATTTTTAGTCTATATATTATATTAATATGTTAAAATCATGATAGAATCAAATTATATTTATTCCATGTACATTTTATGTCCACAATATATTACATATTATTCATATATTTTTATGACTAATATTTTAGAAGGAATAGTTAATCCTATTGTTATTTCCCTAAATTAAATTTCACAAAATAGTCAATATCAAATGATATTACTCTTATGAATCATGTGCTGGATGCATGTATAGAATCTAGAAGGGATTCCTCGAGCGATGTGAAGGAGTTAACATCACACTGGTGGATGTCATCAGGAGGAGTTTATGTAGGACTGCAGGCTGGGGGGGGGTTATGATGTGTTGTAGGCTATGGTGAGGGGGGGAGGTGAAAATTTACACCAGGTTACAACACTGTTTCAATGCAGACATTAAGCTATTTTTTAGTGCAGTACGGTTGACATATTGTGTGGTTGGTGGAAAATTTCTTCATTGTCGTTTTTAGCTCATTGTGTAGTAGTTGTTTTTGTATTTTGAAACTCTGATATAATCTCTATATTTGTTCTCCCAAAACATAGCGCGAGTTTTCCTCTCCATGGATGTAGGAATTATTATCAAACCACATAAATTGTTTTGTTATGTGAGATCTTCTTATAATAATTATTTTATTCATTTATTTTCTATTTTATTCATGACAAAAATTTGTTATATCGCTATGAATCCCAGTTATTCATCATCAATTATCCATTCCAATATTCAACATTGTTGTTCACACTTGAATATTATATGCATAAATTAAGAAATTTTATATTCTCACACTTTAGATTAGTTTATTATTCAATACAATGAAATATTCAATACTATTTAATATTTACATAAAATATATGAGAACTACCATATATGTTATGTAATATTTATACTATAAAAAATTCACATGGAAGATACAAATATACATGATACATGGGATATTGATAAATAAAATAACATATTACATAATATGTGATAAATTAAACTATGGAAGTATTTGGTTTCCTTTAAAAAAATCTATTTATTTGTATAGTCCACCATAAAAATAAGATGATTCACATTATGATAAGTAGATAATAGAAACGTCAACTAGCCATGTTGATTCACTCATGATAAATAATAGTAGAAATTAAAAGTATAACACACATAATTGTTTTGATCTTAATAAAGATTAATAATATGAAAATGTTGATAATAAATTCAAAAATGAATCTAGAAACTTCTATCATTGATAATGTGTTTTATGTGGCATTGTATTCTCTTGTAACTACAGATATTTACATGATAGAAAAGAAGATGTTATATAAAATGTTTCCATCCAAATCACTTTCCACCTATGAAACATACTCATTTCCTTAGGCATTTCATTTATATGAAATACAAACTAATTCAACATAAAAATATCTAAATATTCAATTCTTGACAACTTCCTATGAGTGTTTTTGAGAAACAGATATTTTCATGACTGTACGACTATTACTGTCACATTGTATGAAATTTCCCAATAAATGTTTATCTTAAGAAAATATATATGAAGAAGGTCATTCCATTTATATTCAATGAATATGGAAGAAACAAAAATTTAGGAGTATACGATCTGACTCACTTCTACACATATCATAATTTTTCAATAACCAATGAATGGTTATGTCATCTATTGTGATTCATCTCGATCTGGATTTTGTTGAATTCTATTTCCATAAGACCATGTCATAGCCCATGACTCATTAATGTTAAATATTCAAGAAAATAATTGTCATACCCACAATTTTGTTGGTCTAAGTATTAAAAACATGGAACCAAATCTCTTCAATGAAAAGTTTACAATTTCATCGACCATTCGAACTTGATGAAAATATTTTAACATATGTACATGAACCTCAGGTAGTGATTATGGATTGGGTACCTCTATATGTTTGACATTGAATTTTTTTATACACTTGTAATAGGACATTTAGTAGCTAATGTATTAGGCTAAAAAATTTATAACGAGGTGGTTATAAAGGATCCTGACTAGAGAGTATTGAAAATCGTATAAGCAAACGAAATGAAATTTATTTTAAAGAGATTGATAACTTTTGTTGGAATTATATTTATTCACAAAACCACATACTTTTTCTTATTTGATTCTACAATAACATTTTATTTTTCTGTCTTACATTGTATTTTTATTTATTTTCTCAGATTCACTATCTTAATTTTCATAACTATCAATTTTTATTCCTTGTAATATTTGGTTTTCACATTTAGCGGATAAATTTTATAAAAAAATCTTTTATTTGGTTAATCATGTTATTATTTCCAATTAGATATAGATTAATAATTAATGAATAATAAAAATTACTATTTAATGTTGGGTTATTTTTTTGTTTGATACTACATTTTTATGTTACTTTTAGTACAATTCAATTTTTTATACGGAATCATGAGGCCATGAATATATGATCAGAAAAACTCCTTGATCATAATAAAATACATAACATCCCATTATTTTTGCATAAATATTACATTTTCACTAGTTTACAAAATATAAGATAGCTATTTATGTTCTCACATCATTAAAAGTCAGAATACACTCTGATGATTTCACTTATTTGGTATAATTTTTATTAGGATATTTCACTAACCACATTATTCTCATGAGTCACATTTAACTGCTAATGTATTCAATATTTATTTTCACATTATAAATCATCATTATGAAAATTGTGGTGTTTTTTCACTAAATATTTTCTTTAGGACTTTTCTGAATTCATATTTAATTCTCTAATAACTATATTTTACAATTAAATGGTCATTGTTTAACTTATTATGTCCATGAAGGAAATGAAAAAAGTGTTGGGAAATGAATAATGAATATTTTATTTAACATATCATTAAAAATATATTGCTTTGTTAAATTAATTTTCCTTTTTTTCTCAATCATAGAAAACATTTTTGAGAATAAAGTAAACTATACACACTAAATTTAACATCAGTTATTTGTTAAGTGGTGCAATAAAATAATATGTTTTCATACTGAAATAGTTATAGATTGATTTCATAGATTTATTATAAGTATTGTTCATTAACATTGATAATTAATTTTATCATTATTAGTGTAGAAAAGATGGTTTTCTAAAGAAGTAGAAAAACGAAGATGAATAGTACATTTATTCTAATGGGTAACTGGTGAAAAAATGATAAAAATATGACTGTATGATGTAATTTATAATCTCTTGGGATGATGTGATATATTTTTTTAAGAATGAATGACTGATATATGTTCATAAGGGAATCCCAGTAGCCTTGAAAAGATATTTATGGCAAACATCTAAATAGTATCGTGTTATTCCTTATACAAATCCGACTCAAACTCATCAAGCATTTTTTTCATTGTTGACTAATGGGGATATGAAAACTTAATTTGGAAAAACCCCTATTAAATTCCACATCAGGAACTCAATAGAAAAAATATTAGTTTTTGTTTCATCCTCCCATGTATAATTATGCATAACACTATAAAAATACCAGTCTGAATTGTACATTATCCAATTAAAGGAACTGGACACTGAACACCTTTTTTTTGGAAGTTTTAAAAATTTAGTGATTCATAATAATCTCTATAGGAATTTTATAGAACCTTTTTTAAAATTCATATATTAATTCATTGAAAATAAATGTATAATTTGTAGTTGATGATGTAATTTTATGGTCTTCATGTCAAATATATTGTTTAGTATGGTATACTGATTAGTGAAATATATTTGTATATATACCTTTTCTATAAAAATATTTTTAGACCTTTTATTTGATATGTTATATGTTTTATGAAAGTGAGAATGAAATGAGATCTATATTTTTTTGATATATATTATTATTTTATATTCATGTTGTTCATTATATAAATATGAATGAAAGGTGGTCTACTTAAAAAAGTGGTGAACCACTATTGGAAGAATCCTTGTAGATTAATGATTCTATGATAAGTGAAGGTTAAATTGCAAGACACTAGACCTACAATAAACTTAAAAAAATAGGACCTACCTAGTGAACCCTAGGATTAAACACTATCTTGTTGATGTCTTCATACATTACCATTTTAGGTACAATAGTGAGACAAAGGTTCCATATAATGAAGAATACATCCATTGTTGTCAAAGTAATGATCATTTTTCTCTAAAATTCATGATACCATCCCATGTTCATTAATTAACTTCATGATCAGGATTGATACGTTCACTAACATCTGATGATATAATATAATATACCTATTTATCATCTCCAATACATTGTCTAGTTTGTAAATCCACAATCCAATGGATTAACATCCATGAAAAAAATTAGAAATGAGATTGAGATCTCATATCAAATTTAGCAATTTGGAAACTATCATAAGTTTATTCCATTACAATGTCCTCATCCTCACCATGAATGACATGGAATATTTTATTAATTCCTCTAATACACTCAATTATATTGTTTGTGAAAACCAATTGATTCCACATTAATATAGTGTATTGGCTTATTATACACAGTGCATAAGAAACATTATTTCAAATACAAAATATTGTATTTGTGACGTGGAATATGGTGGACATTGAAGTACATTATCAAAAATTTCATATAGTATATCAAATATGGTATTCCTAATATTCATGCTATTAAATAATAAAAGGGACAGCTCCTTAGAGTTCTCCATACAAAACTAATTTAGAAGCTTTCCATTTTATGTTCTTTGACATAGTGGAAAAAATATTTTCTTCCATCTATATGGATCTTTATACGGTATATACAGGTTTTTAACTCATGTATTTCATTGAAAAACATTTTGAAAGAATTTTTTGTGAATTTAAAGAGAAAAAATTATTTTCAATAAGTAGTATGTCATTTGGATACCAAACAAAAAACACCATGATGCATCCACTAAACTGCCTATATTAACAAGAATCATATTTGTTTTTATAGAACCAAATACAATTATATCATCACCAATCCATATATACCCACTCCATGAAGCATGATTCAATATATAAATGCTCCTTTTCAACATATAAACCATAAGAGTATAATTTTACACATTAAAACCTTTAGGATATATCTTATACACTCCCTCAAATAAATTTATGTCAAAGAAATTTTTTTACACCCATTTTTTATAGCATATAATCATAATGAGATTTCATGTAATATTTTAATGAACATTAATATAAACCCTAAAAATAAATAAAACATTATAAAACAACTATAATGTTACGAAAAATAACAATTGATGTTAAAAAAATATATTATGTTATAAAATTGTACAATAATTTATATAAAAATATAAAAAATTATAAAAAATTAAAATTATCATAGAAAAAAAATTTAGTCACAAAATAAATAAAAATTAACATGAAATCATTTTCATATTTTTTAAAAATGTAAATTTCAATATAAACAATTAAAATATAAGACACCAATATCTCACAAAACATTTTAAATCATTACATATTAAAAATATATAATCAAATATTATTTAACAGATTAATTGAAATAATATATAATGCAATTTTGAGACAACATATATTGAAAAATACAGATTTTCATATTCTTGTTGCATTTATATATCCTCTATAATCATTATATAAGTTCTATGAAGATTAATCCATTGTATGCTCAAACTATTTATATATTCCTTTTTCACGAAATTGAAATTGCTTGACTAGACACATCAAGGCTGCACTCGGGCCAATTATAAGCCGAGTTCCTCACCCTATTCCCTCCAAAAAATAGCTTGACTGTTGGGGATAAGAACCATGATTCCATATCATACAACATGATAGACCATATCCTGTTTCATTCAAAAATAAACACATCATAAATGCCAAAGAGAGAAAGTAATACTTATAGGATATAAATATATAATCGACAAAATGCTACAAAATGAATGAATGAGACATTAAAAGGAATACAACCCCACATTGTAAAATATAAAGGAACTATAAATTAGAAAAATCCATGTGGCTGACAGATAAGAGATTCTTGAGAATTCCTCCCCATTTTTAGTACTCTATGATTGGTTTCCATCTACAACAAAAACATACACCATTATGGATTACCATACTCTATAATATGCCACCAAGAATCACTAGGAATTAGTTTTTCTATAATACCAGATTCACTACTACTGAGACCATCATCTAACCTACACATCATCAGTACAAACACAACATTTGAGGGACCAAAGCCTATGCAACTATGAATACATGGAATATTGAAACATCTTTTATGTTTAACATTGATATCCCTATTGTTTGTTAAATCCCAAAGGTATCCATGGAGCGCCTAAGGAGTCACAAGCCTTGATGTATTCATATACCTCAACCACTCAAATATTCACGTTTTTACTAAATACCATAATGGAGTTACCACTCATTGATGTTCACATGTCATTCATGGGAATAACATACCATGTCATTCATAACCATCCATACAATGCTTCTATTTTAGAAACTCATGGGATAACCCAAGACTTTTTCAAGAATATATCTTATGAATGTTGGTCCTATTATATACTATTATAACCACCCATGTGTTTTATAAAAGAGAAAAATGTAAAAACTTTAAAAGATCCACTACAATGTATAGGCTAGATATAAGAGAGTTCATCACGCAACTCTGAAAATTTGAACTACCCAAAATAAAACACCCACACAACCATTATTAAATTATAGTTGGATTCAATCACTTCCTCAGATGTGACCTCAATCAGGGGAGTATTGAAAATATGAATAGAAGAAATGTGCCTTGCTAGAAGACACCTCGGTTGGGGGATTACTGAACCATATTCAAAGCATGTGGTGGACTTGAACCTAATCAACACCAATAGAGTTTCAAATCAATGTCAACCTATAGTACACATGCCTCATGCATCGTGGGGGGGGGACTAAAATCCATGATGGAAGACAATGGCATCATTCCCTTCATAGCATACTACCTTGGGAGTACTAGCCACATGAATGCATTAAACATCATGACATGGGCCTCATCATCATCTCTTCAAAGATAAATCCTAAATATTCCTATGTCTCATTGAAAACGTCCTCTGATGGATGAATAAAAAAACATCCACTGTGATCTATGCTGCAAATTACAAAGGACATGATATTTATTTTCATGAAACAGACATATTACAAGAAAATAATCTAATTCATAGGTAATGGTTGTCCATGTGGTAACCTTCAGGTGAGACACATGGAATTTTGGTGCTAGTGGTGTAGGTGTATGGCTCCCATGAACATCACATGTGCCATCCTAGGTAAGGTTGGAATGACTTACCTGACTGGCTCACATGTTTCCAATGCACCTGGGCCCTACATTAAGGTCGCCCAACAGGCCAACCTATGCCACTCAACCTAGTGTGGTCTTTCAATGACCAATACCCCCCCCATAAATACCAGAAGATGGTTAAAAATAATATATTATTTTTAATATATTATTTTTTAGCCCAACAACCCAAGAAATTCTATGTAAGTTTAGACTATGGGAAAACATTGTATGTCAAAATTATCAAATCTATAAAATGGTTTTTATGAGGATTACTACTTTGGAAAATATATTATTTTACATATAGGGTGGTTTTGAAGCAAGAAATCAAAAAAAGTGATCAAATTCTCAATTTGAAAACATTTCTGTTACTAAAAAAACCCTCTCTTTGATGCCGAAATTTTTCTTCATTAAACTAGTGATCCATAAACTCTAGAAATGCATCAAGAGTATTGGACTTTCACATGTTTTCATGATTTATAGAAGTATTATATAAATTTTTTCTTTTTTTTAAGATAGTTAAATTTTTTACTTTTGGTTTATCAATTCAATTGTGGATAAAATGGATTATGTTAATTTTAATGAATAAAAATTGAAAACATAAATAAACATAGTAAGAAACATTATAGATAACATATTGAGAAAATAATTTACTACCACTATTGATATAAATGTTTTAATGTGGATTTGATGAAAAATTTTATTGTTTTTGAAATTTAGGTGTGCAATGGGATGATTCTACAGGTTGAAATTTCTTAGGGTTATATCTTGTTTGGGTTGTGACAGATAAGGGTTATGTCATTTTTTGGACCTTGATGGATTAAGGATATAACATGATTATATGATGTTATGATGGGATGATGTGGGGATATGGTAGGGGGAATGTGGTGAAGATGATGTGGATGTGATTTTGATAGTGTGATAATGGGTTGATTCACATAGATTTAGTATCAGAAATGCTTATTTCTAGTTGATATGTTTGTGATACCAAAAAAATGTTGAGAGCTAAGCTTTCCTATATTTCCAGAATATTTTGATGGTGGTGATGTTATGGTGGAAATTATGATGTGATATTACTATGATGATTTTAATTTTTTTAAATTATTCTAATATTATTATATATCCCAATAAATTAATAATTCCTTATATTATGATATTTCATATATTATAATTATATGGTGAGGCAACTAAATTTTATTTGTAATTATTTTTTCCCACTATCATAATCATTCTCATTATATTCATTGTTCTGCATATGTATATCCAAAAACATTTATTCCACATGGAAGTAGATGAGTACATCAAATTCCCACATGTTCAGAGTTTGTTAGTTGTTTTTCTGGATAGTCTGAGGAATATTTGAACTATTCTTCTAGCATATTGGTTATTATATGAGAATGTTATTTATATGTTGTTGTCTAATATTTTATGTATTTTTAATGTATTATTTCATTTAGGAACAATTGTATTATAAAGTCATATATATTCCACAACGGTAACATTTTGTTGTTGTTTTGTATTTTATGTTTAATTTTCCTAATAATTAAGAGTGTAATTCCTCTGATTATTTTGATAGATACCCTTGGACATATCTTTCATCGAAGGAATAGTTAGTCTTAGAATTTAGGGGAAATCATATCCCACATTCCTACCAAGGAGGTAATTTAGTAGGAATTTGAAACTACTAGTGGCACTCCAAAACTCAATTTTTAAATAGTGACACAATTTTCAATAATCAGTTTTAAAAAACATTGACAAAATATGAAAGAACTAAAAAAACATAATTAAATTACTTAACTCAATATTTTCACCACTTTAAATTATTATAATTTATAATAATTAAACATATATTATATAGAATACAAACATAGATGATCTCCCCCAATATTCAGGTCCTACATTAATTGTAGGCAAATTAAAAATGTGGGTGAGATGTATAAAGAATGATTCTTAAATTCCTATATAACACAATTAAAATTTATGATAGAAAACATCAGTGAACATAATATCACATTATAAGGGGAATCATATTTCTTTCACTCTTTTTCCCTTCATATTCATAAATAGATCAATTATTTTATTCAATTTAATAGTGGAATATTAATATCATATAATTCCACCACCAACATCACAGTTGAGTCACGTGGTTTGTGAATTAATATTGTATTGATAGGAATGAATAGAAATTTTTGAACATGTACTGATAATATAAAACACATCCAATAGTCTCAATTTTTAGAAATTTATTCATAGAAAACATATTCCTTCCATGATAGAAGATAACATTCCCAAAAGCCAACAAACTGACATAAATGTTAGAGATTATCCTTTCCAAGAAGGATCTAAATTCATGGCCATTGTGTATTTAAAATTATTGTCTCCAATGTTTGAAAAAATGTAAATCATGTTTTCATGATAACACAAATCATACTATAACATCAAAAAATTACACAACAACTAAATATTACAACGTCATTTAAAAAACCATTGGTATTCAAGAAATAAAATTTAATAGCCCAAAATCATATAAAAACTATCCAAATAACACTTCAGATAATTTTATAACACAATATTAATCATTGTAAAATAATATTCATATAAGGTACATAAAAATTTATTAGAGAAACTAAAGATTAAAAAAATAGATCAAAGAATTTCTATCCATTCACTTCTTTTATCATCTTCCATGAATCCCTAGAACTGTTGAAGATGCCAATGTTTCTCTTATGATTTATACCAACATAATTAATAATAATTTCACTAAAATAATATGAATATATAATAAATAGTGGATTTATAGATAAAAAATTGACAATGATGTGAGCCAGAGAGTTTTGGAAGAAATCTATTTAATTTCTCACAGATTGTTGCAATACCATGCCCATATATGATGTGTAAATAAGAATCTATTGTCAGAAAAATGATACAAAAATATATTATTAATGTTTTTATATAAAACATTATTCATTATAGAGTAATGATATGCATAAAATATATATAAGTGATGGAGTGGCATATAGACATATATGAAAAATTTTAATGTATGCATTAGAAAAAATCCCATTAAAAATTTATTTCAACTTATAAATAAGAAATCTTTCATTGACATTAAGGTGGAATGACATCAGAACATATACAAAAAATTATTATAGGAATTTTATCCTACAAATTAACATGGATAATTAAATAAAATTAAAAATCATAGGTATAAAAAATAATAGATAACTCTTAAAACTTGAAATATCATTGACAACAAATATAAAATGATTTAGCATTCAACAATAAAATGAATGTGGTATGGATGATAAAAATCATTTTGGGTTTTAGATGAAATGTTTTAAAATTTGGATAATGCATTCTAAAATCAGTATTAGGTCGAGTCTCTTCTAAAAAGGGGGTGAAATCCTAGGCATCTTTGGATCGTAACAGGAGAATCTATCACTGCTAGAATAATAAAAAATGGAGTCTAATACCAATTGGAAAGGTATATATACTTGTAATTTAGGATAAACAAAAGAAACATCTCATGGTATGGGGTGATTAAAACCTAAACCTCAAACCGAGGTTTTTCAGTATTTCCGAATATAATGGAAATATCAACTCTTTTTTGAAGAACCAATCTCATACTCAATTCAATAAAATGATACATAGACTTCCATGAATTTAATGTCACAAAAAAATTCATAATGACCAAGAATCAGGCATTATCACCACACTAAATATTTACCAATGCACTATTATTGGATATCTTAGTCTTTATACCATAGTGTTAATTGAGATCAACATTGAACTGCCTATACTAATGTGAGTATCCCTTGTTGCAGATGGGCATCAATTGGAAGTCAAATATGAGTTTGATAATCTTCCTCCCTTTTGTGAGAAACAAAATATATTGAGACATGCTATCAACCATTTTTTAGTGGTGAAGAAATTGCGTATGCCGGTAACTAACATGAACTCTTGGAAGGAAGTCTCCTAGGGAACAAAGTGAAATTTGATGACCTATATGAAAAAGAACACTACGAAACCATAAAAATGAGTTATGAATAAAAAATAAGTTCCCATGAGTTCCTCATAGATACCTCTTGATGAAGATGAGGAACATAAGATTGAATATTTGGTTAATAAAATCCACACACCGGAAATTAATAAGTAGCGTGATCTAGAATTTATCTCTGTGGAAATTTCATCTGATATCTTTTCTACTATTATCTCGATCCAAGACATGATGTTTTTACATGATATTTTATCCGAAAATATTGAAGTGGAAATCCAAGTGGAAAGTCCCCTTGTCCCTTTAAGTACACAATAGAATAGTGATAAGTTATTTTAGGTGGAAAACCCCTGGAAACTGCAGGTATGAAATAACACAATCATGAAAATGTAGAGGAACTTGTAGTTCTTCATGACCTGTATAAAAAATGGTAGGACCCATGATTGTCATTAAAAGAAAGAGGGTGGCAGTACTAGTTCATAAAATACTCTCGGTCTTGATTCCATAGAGGTTCCAAATACGATTTTGGTTGAGAATGCTCTATTCAGTAAAAATAATGATTATATTATAGAAACATCCAATAAAGAAGATATAAACATATCTAAAATTTAGCACACTATTAATACTAATGACTCAAAATATTTCAAAATTCAATTTAATCTAGGGGTTTCTTCCAATAAATAACAATGGAAAATTAACAAGAAAGGAATAGGGGGAATCCCCCTCAAATCCAAGCCCAAATGAAGATACTCTTTATGGATCATCCTGGTAATAACCAACCTAGCACTGAAGGTTCGCGAGGCTCCTTGTAGGTATGTAAAAACCTGATATCATTTGAATCTCTGAGCCGAAGGTAATTTCATCAGATTAATATACTATTCCTAACAACAATGTGTAATCTAGGCAAGGAATCATCTGATCATAATCATTCTTTGACTGGATCTAGCTATTAATTCACTGTAGGTTTGAAATCTCGGTCATCATCCAAAAAGAATATATATGTCATCACCAATAGATATGATATTCTTGGACCAAGAATACATTGCCCAGTTGTATTTGCATATAACAACAACATGAATAATAGATCTCTTTTGGAGAAAATCAAAAACATGTCCAACATTATCACTGATCCATGGACTATAATGGGTGAGTATAATTCCATTCTCTAGTAAGATGAAAAACTATTCCTAGTCTACAAACCTATATCTATCATGAAATTCAGGTCCTACACAGAGGAATCCATCCCAAGTGAAATAAATCTAATTGGGGCCAAGTATACATAGTACATGAGGCACCTAAATGTAATGAGAGCGAGTGGAATTGATATAAATTTTACAAATGACTCCGTACTTGGTAAATGGAAATCCATTACATGTGTCACCTTGTAAAAACACAAATTTTATCCCCATCCAATCTTGGTTATTCTTTCAGACAATGAAAGGTGTCATCCTTTAACTTTAAGATTCAATAATTCATGGTATTTGCTTATGGACTTCTAAAAAATTGTGCACAAGTCCTAGGACTTTAATGAGTGTGATGAAAACCTAATTGTATTTATTTCAATGGTCTATGATCTTATATTAATACTGATAGTTTAACAACAGAGATTTTAAGAGAATTATTCTATTTAATTTCATTGTTGTCTTGTGTTGTATTCTACACCAATATTATCTTGCGCTATACGCAACACCATATTAGCTTGCAGTATACGCAACACAATTCTTGGATCGTATTATACACAATTTCAAGTTCATTTGATAGAAGTTATTTTACACAACATTGAGTGTATATATATATATATATTCAATGTATAAATGAAATATGGTTGGATTCTGTTATACACAACAACAAAGGAGTCTTTCACTACACACAACCCTGACTTGGCATTCATTACACACAAATCATGACCTTCCTCGAAAGCGTGTGTTGTACGCAATACTGGGTGTCAGTAAACAATGATATATGGTTATAATATTATCACGAACTAGCCTTTATGAATATTATTAACTACATATTTAATTTTATGACATTATAATTCACCTTATAAATTTTCTAAAAACATTTTATGTGAACAAAATAAAATTTTCAACCAAAATAAGTATTTTTAAAAAAATGCAGTTTTGCCTCCTTTTGATGGCTCACCCACATTAAATATAGTTTCTGAAAAGTTTATAAGTTCACTTTAACAAAATAAACTTCTTCATTTGAATGAGGATATAAAAATTTACATTGGATAAAGTTTTGATATTTTTATGATAACATTCATATTTTAATGAGTAGTAAAAACACGCTATATTTTAATTGAAAACAACTTTTTTCAATGTAATAATTTATATGGATATATTATATTATTTAATGGATTTAAAGTATAAATAGAATATATATTTTCCATTTAATATAATTTATGTCATTATAATTGATTTTACCTTGAATTCGTAGGTTAAATCAATTCAATCTTTTGCAATGTTTTAAACAAAAACCTGTTTTCTTTCGATAACGTGATTAATTTTAATTTAATTTCTGAAACTTTTGTGTATTGAATTTGGAAAAATAGATTCTATATTTAGAATCAGTGGGTAAAAATTATGTTAATAAGCTACTTTTTATTTTTGGGCATTATGAATAGTAACTACGATAAATTTTATTTACCATAATTAAAGGTAAATCAAGTAATTAAGGGTAAA
The DNA here is from genome assembly GCA_963277665.1 of Viscum album. Classification (NCBI taxonomy): domain Eukaryota; kingdom Viridiplantae; phylum Streptophyta; class Magnoliopsida; order Santalales; family Viscaceae; genus Viscum; species Viscum album. The sequence continues at coordinate 888,109,379 of OY728141.1, forward strand.
TATATGATAATAAAATTACACTAACACCTACCAAAATCCTATTGGATGGAGAAAAGTCGACCCATATCACCTAAGGGTCTGATTATATTCATTTAATGGACTTTTTCCATGAAAGTAATTTAATTATTATTAAAACCAACGAAAGTGACAACATGTCCCTTTCTTAAATATTATAAGTATAATAATTTTAGTTTAGTGATAAACTTCATGAATCATCGGCTCTACATAGTCTCCAAAAATATCATAAAATTATATACATCATATGAATTTATTTATAATTTTTAGGGATTATATAATTATCATTAAAGGTGACATAAAAGTGATGTTGAAATTATTTTATTAAGAGAAATATCAAATAAATGGTTTTAAAAATTTTAAAATAAATATTATATTAATTACTTAATGTGCTACAATAATTTGAATGATAAAAATTAAATGTTTTTAATCTATTAAATATTTTAGTTTCAACATATCTTCATGTATAGTGTTTATTTATATTCAAATAAATGAATAGGGTCAAAATTGACACAATTGTTATTTTATAAAAATAACATATTATAAAAATGTTTAAAAATAACCAAAATATTTAAAAATAATAAATTTAAATTTATATGGTCGAAAATGTCATAAAGTGTCAAATTATTTAAAATTCAAAACAAATATGTAATTACTTATAATAATTTAAAATTTAGAATATTAATACCACAAATAATATTAAATTCATAAATACGGATAAGTCAAGTTGAAAATTTTTAAAATAACTTCCTAACATGTCTAAATTTATTGGTTGATGATATTACAACCCTATATCATCTAATATTCAGATATGAGTCATTTTGGATGTTTTTAAGTGGGTTTGTGATTTAATATAAACTAATTTTTCTTATATTTCCAAAGGTGCCCCTCTCCTCCCTTATAAAAGGGCCCTACTCCCTCTCCACCTCACACAAATTTGAGCCTTCATGCTCGGCCAAAACCTGCCCATTTCACTTCCCCACTTACTTATAAACCTACTAGAGGTACTGGTCTTCTAGAATGACAAACTCTAGTTCCCTAAGAGAAATTTTAAAGAAGGCACTTCGAGAAAGAGGTAATACCTTTTACCATTTTCTTTAAGTTACATTCTTCTTATACTCCCTTTTCTTTAGTTGTTTCATTATGAAGTAATAACATATGTATACCTCATATAATGATATGTTATTATAAATATGAAACAACAATATTTCACCTTCTATCCATCCTACGGAAAACAAAATCACCACGTGTGCGTATATACGGAATACCGTCTCCACGCCGTGTTGTAATATGTTTTTCCAAAAACACCTTACATGGATGGGTATAATGGACTATATATGGTTATTATAACATAATTATAATTCTTATTTATTATATCGTCCACTCCTATTCTATTCAATAATTATGTGAACGATATCATCGCTCGTGCGTACGTACGGATTACCGTCTCCACGACGCGATAAGATTCATTCTCCATGTTAACCATACAAGAATGATTATAAAGATTATATAATGAATAATAAGGAAATATATGAAATAATAATTCTAATGGATTTATGTATATATATATATATATATGTATGTCATCTATTTAGTTTCATTCAATCTGATAAGGAAACGAAAACAACGTTCATGCGTACGTACGACCTACCGTCTACATGAATGGTGTATTTCATTCCTTTTATCGATCTATAAAATATATGTATATGATGAATATATATTATATATAAATAATTTTTTACATTATTGATTTATGTAAATCAGGATATAAGTAATAATATCATGAACGACAATTCAAAACACATACGTTAAATGAAATGATTTTACCCAAAACGTTGCATTAACATGGAATTTACAAAAGAACAGGTAATGTAAAGTAATAAGTGAAACATATATGATATCATAACAATGAATATGATTATATAATAAGTCAATGACATTATTTAAATCATTATACAGGAGGTTCAGATCCATACGAAGAAAATCATACCTAAGGTAAGAGATAATTTTTCAAATCTCATTTTTATCCGAGATTTCTTATTCGTAAGTATTTACTGGGGTTATTGATATCATCCATGTCCATGTTTTATAAAAGTGTATTCATGTATGTATAATGTCATTTTTAACCATTTTGACTTTTACCCCATGGTATGGAAGGAATCATTCTTTTATTTACCCTACAAGGTAATTTTTTACTTTTCCGAAAATAGTAAGAGAAGAATGTTTTTATAACGTATACGGCATAAAATGATTTTTATGGTTTTATAAAGACTTATTTTCATGAATATTCCTCCAAAATATTTCATGACTATTTTCAACAAAATCTCTTTCTTTTAAGATTGCCTGAAATTTTGTGAAAAGAAAATGATTTTGAAGAAAAAAGGATATTTTCCTCAAGAATTCATTTCAAGTGTTTTATCAAAACCATTTTTCAACTAAGATGACATTATTTAAAATGTGTATTTTTCAAGTATCATGTCTCAATGATTTACATGGTTTCAATTTTCAAATGATTAAATGATATCAAATTTTTTTGTATGGATTATGTTATGATGGAATGATGTTTATGAAACCCATTTTATTCTTGGGTTATGATGAATGATTTATGTTTAAATTGTGGCACATGAAAAATAGATTTCAAAATGAGATCGGTGGGACCTATATCTCCCTACAATGCATTGGGTAATTATTTATATATCATGAGATTGACATGGCTGAAATGGTATGTTAATCTGGTTCAGTGTTACATGACTGAAACGAGGAGTGAACTCAATTCAGAAAGGGACTTTGTCCACTAAGATGATCTTGACAGCAATGCCTTGGCTACTATAGAATTCATAACATCTGCTAAATGTTTTCCACAATTACATGTTATATTCCCATTATATTTTATCATGGTTTATGTTCCATTATGATATATTCCTTACGTACTTCCACGATTTATGTCTTTTCTCAAGATTTTGATGATTAAATTTCATGTTCAAGTTTTTTCTTCCAAATTTTTATAGATTGTTTTATGTTATCTATGTTTTCCCTTAATAATAATTTGAGCTCACACTTTTTATGTTTTATTTTTCCCAGGATATAAAGAAAGGTTTTAGGTAAGAAAACAAAAGGGGGAGTTTTTTATGGGAGATTTTGAAGATCTTCCACCACGGTTAGAAGAATACATTCCGAGTTTCCAAAGACACTAAACTATTACGGTCCTTGTGTGTCTGTTTTTGTTATGTAATATGTATTCCGCAAATTTAATGTAATGTCCAAGTACGTCAAGCTTCGGGCCTCTACAGTTGGTATCAGAGGAAAGGTTTAGTCATCCTTTAGAAAGTAGGATGAGATAACTATAGTGAGATCCCTATAGATATTTCTATGGTATGTCTAGGGATGTCCCTAAAGATAAGTATAAGTATAGGTTATAATCCTAGAATTACAGTAATGATCATGGAATTAAATTTAATATGTTAGATATTGAAGGTACTCCTCCATTATTATGTTGTTTTCCCTAGCAAGATTTTTCCCTCTCACACTATTCTTTATGGGGTTTAGACGATGACTGGAACCCGAAGGAACCATGTTGATCAATGTAATGGAAAATGCAATGATTGTCCTCCTAAACAAACCAATGTTATGGGAGATGGGGTTCAAAATCAGATTTTAATACTTACACAAGCTATGAATTATTTTGGACATCCAAATAAGCATATAAGGTAATAATATTCTATTGAGTCCATCATGAGGAAATGTCCACATTCTTTCGCTGGGTCTTCTGATCCACTTGTTGCTAAACAATGGATCAGTACAACTGAAAAGTTATTTTCAGTTCTTCAATGTTATAAACATGATAAAGTCATCTTAGCAGTATATCGTTTGGAAGGTAAAGCTTCTCAATGGTGGAATCTTATCAAGAATACGAGGCCAAGATATTAAATTGAGTCCATGTAATGGGACAAGTTCAAGAACTTATTTTTTAATAAGTAATTCCCTAGTATTCTTCAAAAAAATATGTTGAAGGAATTTCATGAACTAAAGAAAAAGGATGATGAATCTATTGGTATATACGAAGCGAATTTTACAAGGCTTTCAAGGCATGCATCTGGCATTATCATCCAACCTGAATGTAAAGATGATCGATTCTTCAGTGTCTTAAAACCAAGTCTTCGAAGGGAATTTTGTATAAGAGACTTCAGTAGCTACGATGAAATTTTGTGTTGTGCTTTAAAGGTAGAAATGGATGTTGGTATTACATATCCATCTCATGGATATGGGAGGAAACAAAATATGGAGTTCAAAGAGAAATCACAGAATAATGGTGAAAAGAAATAAATGTTTCCTTATGCCAATGTGTGGAAAGAAGCATTGTGGATGTTGTCTTAAAGGGACTAGAAAATGTTTTAAGTGTGGAAAAGAAGTTCATCGAGCATCCGAGTGTTGAAGTAATTGAAAAAGGGTTACTAATGATAAATAAAAGACTATAGAGAACGCACCATTAACACTTTAATGCTTCAAGTGCAATGAAATGGGGAATTATGCTAATCAATGCCCTAATCCTAGGGTTAATGATGATCGACATGAGAAACCACTTAAGGCAATGGAAAACGGGAAGTCACATGTGAATACTATGGGCGATGTTGAATATGACAACGATGTTGTGGAATGATTGAGGGTTTATGTAATGGGATTCCAAAATAATGTTGTATATAGTATCGTGGAATATTGGAATATTTATGTATTGGTCCATTTTGGTTTTATATAAGAATATGGTACCGGTAACCATGAAAAGTGATTGAAATGATTTTGGAATGAAGATGATAAGCACATAATTAAGGGATAAATAGAAAGTGAAATGAGCTCATGATTGATAAAAGGAAAAAGATATATCATGGTTTGAGTATATAGAAATTTTGGGATTTTGGTATATGGAAAGGGTTTCCTTTTTACAGTATTCGTGTTTTCAGTAAGGTTCAATGGTAATTTCTATTTCAAGAGAACACATGATTAATGAATTCACGAGTTTGGAATGTGACCAACATGATATATCGTATGATAAAATGATGTTATTCATGTTCTTGTTATGTGACCTTTCCAATAGTCATTTTCTGTACATTATGAGATTTGAAAGATTTATTTGGGATAAGTCTAAAGATTAGAAAGGGTTATGTCAGACATCAGATAGTATTGTTTATGGCTAGGACTTTTTTTCGATATTATTACAGAAATGTAATTATAATGTAGTTTTAGAAAAATATGCATCCTGCAAGACGGGCGACAACCCATCGCGTTGGAAAAGGATGTGGAAATCGAACCCACAACCGAAGTGTGAGAGTCCTTTATCACCTTCCACTGGCCTACAGGAAGTCCCTGGTTAGTGGAATGTATTTTTATTTTATTAAGCGGTATGATAAATAAAGTATAATTCCATTTTTGGAACCATATACAATTAATATCACCATAATATGGACTTATAACTTTTTCTAACCTTTTGTTTAAAAGAGATGGAATGACCCATCATTCTATCACATGATCTACTAACGCTTCACGAATAACAAATTCAACTTCATTTCTTTAAGAGATGAAGTGGAAATTGTTCAATTCACGAACAATAGTGAAATTGTACCAAAATCATGTAAGTATTTCTTTTAATTCATCAACATTAGGGAAATGTTCATGAAAACCAAAAATGTTGTCCTAGTGCCCTTATATCCGATGAATCAGATGGTACCTTAGATCATCACAAATCTATGGATTTGTGATTGTTGGATTTTTCAAATCCATTCTCTCTACCACTCTCCATCAGAACATGATGGTTAGATTTCTCCTCCATATCAATATTTTCACCTATGATCTCCTATGTGGAAACCTAGTGATGAGTTAATTTGGGTAACTGTTATGTTTCATACTTCAATTTTTAAAATTAATTTTTACAAATCCTTTTTCCAATGTGGGTTTCTATGAAAGAAATTCACATGTAAAAAACCATTTATAACCCCAACGAATTTCGAGGGAGAAATTTATTTTAAGGGGGTAGAATGTAACAACCAGAGATTTTATGAGAATTATTCTTTTTAATTTCATTGATATCTTGTGTTGTATGCTACACCAAGATTATATTTCTCTATACACAACACTGTATAAGCTTGCAGTATACGCAACACAATTCTTGGATCATGTTATACACAATTTCAAGTTCATTTGATAGAAGTTATTCTATGAAACATTGAGTGTGTATATATATATATATTAAATGTATAAATGAAATATGGTTGGATTCTATTATACACAACAACAATGGAGTCTTTCACTACACACAACCCTGACTTGGCTTTCATTGCATGCAATCGCGACCTTCCTCGATAGCATGTGTTGCACGCAATACCGGGTTTCACTAAATAACGATATATGGTTATAATATTATCATGAACTAGCTATTTTGAATAGTATTAACTAAATTTTTCATATTATAACATTATTATTCATCTTATAAATTTTCTTATAACATTTTCTATGAACAAAATAATTTTTTCGGGTAAAATAAGAATTTTTAAAAAAAAAACAATTTTGCCACATTTTGATGGCGCACCCACACTAAATCTAATTTATTAAATGTTTATAAGTTCAATTATACAATAATATCTTATTATTTTGAATCAAGATATAAAAATTAACAATGGATAATCTTTTCATATTTTTCTAATAACATTCATATTTTAATTAATAGTAAAAACACGATATATTTTAATAAAAAATAACTTTTTTCATCTTAATAATTTATATGGATAAATTATATTATTGAATGGTTTTAAAGTATAAATAGAATATATTTTTACCATTTAATATAATTTATGTCATTATCATTGATTTTACCTTGAACTCGTACGTTAAATCAATTCAATATTTTGCAATGTTTTAAATAAAAACCCGTTGTCATTCGACAACGGGATTAATTTTAATTTAATTTCTGAACCTATTGTATATATAATTTTGGAAAAATAAATTCCATATTTGGATTCAGTGGGTCCAAATTATGTTAATAAGATAATTTTTATTTTTGTGCATATGAATAGCAACAACGGTAAATTTTATTTACCATAATTAAAGGAAAATTGGGTAATTAAGGATAAATATAAGATAATAAAATTACCCTAAAACCTAGAAAAATCATATTGGATGACTAAACGTCGACCTATTTTACCTAAGGGTTTCATTAGATTCTTTTAATTTACTTTTTTCTATGAAAATAATTTAATTATTATTAAAACTAAAGAAAGTGACAACATGTCACTTTCTTAAATCTTATAAGTTTAATAATTAAAGTTTAGTGTTATACATCATTAAACTTCGGATTTAAATAGTCTCCCGAAATCCAATAAAATTATCTACATCAGATGAATTTATTTATAATTTTTACGTATTAAATAATTATTATTAATGGTGACATAATAGTGATGTTTAAATTGTTTTATTTAGAGAATGATCAAATAAATGGTATTAAAAATATTAAAATAAATATTATACGAACTACTTATTGTTCTCCACTAATTTTCTAGATACATATGACATTTTATGAATCTATTAAAGCTTTTAATTTGAACATATCTTCTGTATATTGTTTACTTAAATTCAAATAAATAAATAGTCTCAAAATTGACACTATTTTTATTTTATAAAAATAAAATATTATAAAATTGTTTAAAAATAACAAAAATATTTAAAAATTATAAATTTAAATTTATATGGTCAAAAATGTTATAAAGTGTCAAATTATTGAATATTCACAACACATATGTAATTATTTATAATAATTTAAAATTTAGAATATTATGACAACAAATAAAATTAAATTGATAAAAAAGGGTAAATCATGTTGATAATAATTAAAATAAATTCCTAACATGCCTAAATTTTATTTTCTAATGATATTACAACCCTATCTCATCTAATCTTCGGATATGAGTCATTTTTGAAGTTCTTATGTGGGGTTGGGATTTAATATAAAATAATATTTCTTATATTTCCCATGGTTCCCCTCTCCTCAATTATAAAAGGTCACTGCCTCCCTCTCCTCCTCACACCAATTTGATCCTTCATGCTCGGCCAAACCCTTCCCATTTAACTTCCCCACTTCCTTAGAAACCTACTAGAGGTACTGGTCTTCTCAGAAGACCAACTCTAGTGCCCTAAGAGAAAGTTTAAAAGAGGCACTTCGAGAAAGAGGAAATACCTTCTTTTGTTTTCTTCAAGTTCCATTATTCATCTACTTCCTCTTATTTAGTTTTTTCATTATGAAGTAATAAAATAAGTATCCCTCATATTCTAATATGTTATTATAAATATGAAACAACCCTATTTCATCTTATATCCCTCCTAAGGAAATCAAAATCACCTTGTGTGCGTACGTACGGAATACCGTCTCCACCCCGTGGTGTAATCTATTTTTCCAGCAACACCTTACATGGATGTGTATACTGGTGTAAAGAATAACTATATATGGTTATTATAACATCATACTGATTTTAATATATTATACCATCCACTACAATTCTATTAAATAATTATAGTATTGATATCATCCCTCGTCCGTGCATACGGATTACCGTCTCCACGACGCAATGAGATTCATTCTCCATGTTAACCATACATGAATGATTATAAAGATTATATAATGAAATATAATGAAATATATGAAATAATAATGCTACTGGATTTGTGTGTATATATATATATATTTCATCTATTTAGTTTCATTTAATTCAATAAGGAATCAAAAACAGCGTTCATGCGTACGTACGACCTACCGTCTCCATGAATAGTGTATTTTAATTCCTTTTATCGATCTATAATATATATGTATATAATGAATATATATTAAATATAAATAATTTTTTACAGTCTGGAATTATGTAAATCAGGATATAAGTAATAATATCAAGAATGACAAGTCGACACACATATGATAAATGAAATGATTTTACCCAAAACGCTGCTTTAACATTGAATTTACAAAGAACGAGTAATATAAAGTCATAATTGAAACATATATGTTATCATAACAATGAATATTATTATGTAATATGTCAATGACGTCATCTAAAAAATTATATAGGATGTTCGGATCCATACAAAGCATATCAGACCTAAGGTAAGGGATAATTTTGCAAATCTCATTTTTATCTGAGATTGTTTATCCGTAAGTATTTACTGAGGTTATTGATATCATCCTTATCCATGTATTATAACAGTGTACTCATGTATGTTTAAAGTCCTTTTTACCCATTTTTACTTTTTTCTCCATGGTATGGAAGGAATATTTCTTTTATTTACCCTACAAGGTACTTTTTGACTTTTCCGACAGAAGTACGAGAAGAATATTTTTTAACGTATACATCAGGAAAATATTATTATGGTATAATAAGGCCTTATTTTCATGAATATTCCTCCAAAAGAATTCATTACTATTTTAAACAAAATCATTTTCATTTAAATTTGCATGGCATTTTGTGAAATGAAAATGATTGTGAAGAAAAAATGGATATTTTTCTCAATAATTCATTTCAAGTGTTTTATCAAAACCATTTTTCATCTAAGTTGACATTATTTAATATGTGTATGTTTTAAGTATCATGTCTCTATGATTTACATGGTTTCACTTTTCTTATGAGGAAATGATATCAATGTTTTTTGTATGGATTATGTTATGATGTAATGATGTTTATGAAACCCCTTTTTATTCTAGGGTTATGATGAATGATTTATGTCTATATTGTGGAACATGATATAATTATTTCAATATGAGATGGTTGGGACATATATCTCCCTCAAATGTATTGGGTAAATATTTATATCTCATGATATAGGCATGGTTGTAATGGTATGTTAATCTGGTTTAGTGTTACAGGACTAAAATGAGGAGTGAACTCGATTCAAAGAGGGACATTGTCCACTAAGATGCTCTCTACAACAATGCCTTGGCTACTATGGAAATCATAACATGTGCTGAATGGTTGCCAAAATTACATGTTTTAATCCCATTATATTTTATTATGGTAGATGTTTCATTATGATATATACCTTACGTACTTCCACAATTTATTTCTTTGTTCAAGATTTTGATGTTCAAATTTCATGTTCAAGTTTTTGCTTCCAAATGTTTATGGATTGTTTTATGTTATCTATGTTTTCCCTTACTGAGTATTTGAGCTCCCACATTTTATGTTTTATTTTCCCAAAGATATAAAGAAAGGTTTTAGGTAAGAAAATAAGGGGAAGATCTTTATGGGAGAAGTTTATGATCTTCCACCACGATTAGAAGATTACGTTCCATGTTTCCAAAGACACTAATCTATTACGGTCCTTGTGTATTTTTTTTATGTATTATGTATTCTGAAAAATTAATGTAACGTCCATGTATGTCATGCTTCGGGCTTCTACAGGTAGAATGGATAGCAACTAATTCCATCTCGCTTGATTTATAAATATAGGCTCTAGATTGTTCATTATATGAAAAAAAACAATCACCATAAGAAATATATCTAGGGATACAAATCATGAACATGCGATGTCATCAAGTCTTCAGAGTCTCATCACCCTCAGAGACAACATAAAAAAGGATCTCCTAAAATTTAAGTGTCTTAATAATGGGGATATAAATACAAATTTTTATATTTCTTTTTCTAGGTATTGATGGAATAATAGTCCTCTATCACTACTTAAAGATTGGGATAAAATTCTAGAGGAAATCCATGAACACTCCGACCAAATTATCTTCTTCTAAATGAACATCTCTAATAGGAAACCAAGGAATTAGATGCTTTGGGAATAAATAATTCATAGGTTGATATCTGATGAAGATATCTCCATTATTACATAAATTATGCTTAAAATGGAAATCAATGATTCATTATTTGTCCTATAAAATATAGCTTACTAAGACCAGACATATTCACTAATTATTTCTTCCAATAATTTTGGATATTATTCAGAATGATGTGTGAAACCTTGTCATGTAAATTTTAAATGGTAAAACGTCTACTCAAGGATTCAATGCTTAATTTATTTAATTAATACACATATTATAAAATCCATGGATATCAGTTAATTCTGGCCAATGGATCTTGTCAAAAAATTAATCATAAAATTGTTACCATGATCCATGAAAACAAGATTCCCTAGTCTCAAGAAAAATTATATCTTCGAATAAATGTGGGTTTATTAAAGGAAGAAGTGTCCGATATTGTTTTATTACTTCCTTGTAATTTATTAATCTACTCTAGAAGACAGCTCAGGGCGGAATCATTATGCTCAAACTCGACACCAACAAAGGCCTTATATAAAATGGATTAGAATTTCATAATAATGTGTTGTAAAGTTTTGGTCTCATCATATGGTTTATACACATGATTACAAACCTTTTGGAATTTACCATATAACCACTCTCATTATTGGATCCATATAAGGGTACTCAAAATGATCAAGGGGTCCACTAGGGGATCCTATCTCTGCTATTGTCTTTACAATTTCTGATGATTATTTAAGAAGAATCATTCTTCACATTGTTGACACGGGTTAATTGGAGAGTATTAGAATATATAAGGGTACCTATGCTCCCTGTCATTAATTTTTCTACTAAAGACATAATCAATTTTACCCAGGGAGATAATAGACACATCAGCAAAAACAATAATTATCTCCTTCACAATGAAAGTGTCGCATATCAAGATACCAAATAGGGTAATTCATTAATCTATTTTGGAAATAATTTCTCACCTAGAAGAAGGATATGTTTCGTTGATGACCTAAGAATCAGATAAGGCTCCATAAAAATGGCTTATCATAGAGGTTCTATGTTATAGTGAAAGCAGCATTCTTAATACATCATTAAATAAATAGGAAATATCATATGAACCCTTACATCATGGAAAGGAAAATAAAAGTTTATGACAGTAATTTATTGACTGATCAAACACGTAGTGACCTAAAAGATGGTCTACTATTTCATGGACTATGTCTGTCCCTCAACAGTCATCAAGGGAATAAATAATATGATGCTGTATTTTTTTTGGAGTTGGAGTGTGCTGTAAAACAAGATAATAATGGCCATGTGGAAGCAATGTTCTATGCCTCAAGCATTAAGATGTCCTGTAGTATAAATTATGACATAAAAATACTCTTCAGGACAACTTATTATGGATTATCATAAACAATATTTTTTCCTCCCATTAATTCCATATATCAATATATTTTTGAAATATTACTATATGAAAAACCTGATACACTGAGTCATCAATTTGGAATGGTCTTAGCACTATTTTCCAATAAATTCATAGTCACTCTCATTGGATTGTCAATACAAACTCCTCCCCTAATTTTTGGCAATCCAATTCGACCAGAGAGCCGATCCATGACTATATATCTCCTCATATGTTGTGATCAACAAAATTATATCGATCAATGATCAATTATAAAATATTTACATGCTTCTTAATGACATTGTTGCAATTGTTTCCAATTATGATTTTATCAAATTGGATGATATTCCTTTATAATATGGCTCCGCAAATGGCCATATTGATTCCAAGAAAATTTAGAAGAACCTGATTAATGTATAATATAAACATATTGGAGAATTCATTAATAATTTGTTGTCTCCCTCATCTTTCACACTATTGTGGATAATATAACTCTATAAAATTTCTGTTGTTGAGAACCTACAACGAGTTGGGATCTCCATGTGATCAAGATGTGTTATCTGAAAAAAAACATTGTGAGGATGTGAATCACCTCTTCTTATGTTGAAAATCTACTGCATCACTATAGAAAGCCGTTATGTATTTGTTTGATGTGCTCAATCCATAAACAGAATTGTAGTATCTTTTTATTAAATCCATTGGGAATTTATGGTTTTCAAATCTATTTTAAAATCTACATAATGTGGCATGCACTGAACTAATTCATGCAATATAGAAAGATTGACACGATGTCAGCCACTTCATGGACAAATTGAACTCAAAACATGTAATGGATACAATTATTACAACGATCCATAATGTAAACTCAGTACATGATGATTTTTGGAGCAACACGATCAGTGACTTCACTATTTTGAGAAGATTAAAACTCCAAATTATTATTACCAAACCCTTTGGAACCCTTGAGGTTTTTTGGTTTCCTAACATTAATGGATGGCTAGAATGAAACAACAATGGTATCTTGATGGAAAATTTGCATCTATCATGGTATTGGGCCATATTCAGAGACACTAATAGTGATATTGTGGAATACCTTTAAGGACCCTATGATCATGCCACTGCACATGAACTAGAAATGAAGGGATTTATCAGAGAAGATAATTTAGTATGTCAAAGATGTTGGCATAATATCTGGTTTGAATGTGATTCCACTTCTATTTTACAAGCCATCAGGATGGGATCGATCCATCTCTCATGAATGTTAATGGAAGAATGGATGAACTATCTTGAAAAGCATACTTCTATGAGATAAATCATCACTCATATCTATCGGGATGTCAACTATCTAGAAGACGGATTGCAAATAAAGGAGCATGAGAAGAGGTTCACATATGCACTTTTAACCTTCAATATGACATGTATTCAATTTTTCTTCATGTAAAATGTAAAATTCGTTCCATTAAACTATTGTAACATTTATTAGACCCAAATATAGACACACCGAGCTCATATTTTACCAAATAACATAAAAAAGAAATTAAAATGGATAAAAATATCTTACCATTGAATGAAATTTTTATCAATTTTGACATCAATCATTGCTGGAACCACATCATCATAAATTCTGGCTATATTTAATTTAGCTTCAGATCCAACAAATCTCATAAACTCAAATGTCTCTAAATATTTAAAAAAATATCAAGGAGATTTTTAAATAATTTGATGAATAAATAAAAAAATTAAATATTATTGATAATTCATATTATATGAATCACCCGGGAATATTCATATTCCATGAAATTCCTTGAAAACTGAATAATCTGGTATGGTTTTCAATCCCTAAATATACATCCATTATAATCATTCCCTTTCTAAAAGGAATTATCATTTACAATCCTCATCCAAGGGAAAAAATTCTTGTATCTATATCTTAGAAGGAAAAGAAAAAAGATATTCACATTAGTAAATTGGAATTGTGTGATAACATAAGTCTAAAATAACATATAACGTTTTTGGATAATAATGGGGAATGATACAATTATTATTTCAAATATAACATAATAATTATAAAATATTAATCAATACAATTAATAAAATTTATTTAATGTTAGAATATAAACCAAATTTTATGTATCTTACTGTGTGAGGAATTTAGCCACATAATGAATAAATTAGCTATGCTCATCTGCAATATTAATACCATGGGTCATAAATAAATATTTTATCATTTCCTTAAAAAAATGTAATTATTTTTAGGATGTTGGAAATCAGGGAACCAAATATTCACCAACTTTTATCAACCCCCCCCCCCCCACCATAGACACAAGAGCTACCATATGTTTTCTATTATGACGATTCATCAATTTTTATTAACAAAAAACTATTTATGATATCTATGCATCATATAATATTTGATAAAAAAAATTAGAATATACTATAACTCAAATAAATGAAATATTTTATTGATAAAAACAATAAAAAATCAAGGTGACTAGAAAATAATTACTAACTATTTTTTTCAATAGTATTCATCATGCTATATTTTATTCTTTTGAAACTACTCTTTAAGAGTGAAATCAAAATATTCTGAGATGAGATGAAATTATGGACTATTCTAATCATCAAAATTACTAAACATTCTTAGAATGTATTGAATAGTTACTTGCATTTAAAATTATACTAGTAGATTGAATCTTGAATTTTTTATAGTACACAAGTTTTAATTTTTAAAAATCATACAAATGTGTTAGAAAAAATCATTTCCTTGTCTTCACATTGTTGTTCATATATCATTTGAACAACATGCCCATTCATTGAACACAAACACACTCAATGAATCAAAAAATAACATAGAATGAATAACAATATATATTTAAAACACTATAAATACTGGAAATCGTCGACTAATAGAGAAATACCTATTGAAAACAAGCCATACACATTAAATTCAAATGAAAAAAATTAATTAAGGAAATTAAAAATCATCAACTATTATTCATTTATTTCTAAATGTTACATTTACTAATGAGATCATTTCAATTAAAACATTCTCATACCTATAAGAAAACATGGTTCTCAAAAAATATTTGAACGGAAAATAATGAATATGATTTTAAATATATTGAATAAATGAGGTCACATTTATGCACATTTCCTTTTGATACAAAACTAGGCAGAATGATAGTTTCTTTATGTTTTATATAAATGAATATATATTTTTATTATTTTTCATTGTTATTTATATGGTTGAATTTTTTTACCATCAAATATATTTTTTACATAAAAAATTCTTATTTAGAAATTTACTCAAATTTTATGCCTTTTAATTTTTTTAATTTAAAAATATTACAGATAAAATATCCTTAAATAAATTATATAAATGGATTATATCTGATTTTTAATTACTCTAGATATGACTCCCATCATTAAATTATTTTTTTCATAGTATCCGAATGAATTTAAAATAGAATTTTATTATTTAAGGAAATTCTAAAAATTGGGAGACATTTTATAGATAGTAAAGAGATTTGTCTTGAGATTGGGGAATGAGTTAGGTATTATCGAAACCGTTATTGAATGATTTATTCTATTGACAAAAAAATGTAGAATTTATAATTTTTTTGGATGAAGACAAAAAACGGTTTATGTTTTAACGGCAGTGTTTTTTTAAAGGTATGATGTTTCTAATTCATGGTACTATGTATTTTTTTGAACATATTTATTATATAAATGAATGTGAAATTTATTTTGAGATTAAAATGAAAATTTCTTTTGTTTTTTTAATTAAATTTTAAAATAGGAATAAAAATTAAAAATGAAATTTATAATGTTATTATGAAATATATTGATTTATTAACATAGAATAATTTTAGAATACCACCACAAATCCTATTTTTATCACCAATAAATGGAAGTGAAAAAAATATAAAAAAATTAGAGAGATATTTTAATATGTATCCACACCATCTCATAATCATGTAATGTCAATTTTATATATATATATATATATATCAGTATTTTTGTGTTATAATAATATATTATGAGCACTTTATTTTTTTGATTTATTAATCACATTATATATATTTATTAAAAATATAATTTATAGAAAATATTTTCAATATATATTCAATGAAACCTACTTTTTTAAGGCATATTAAATGGAATAAATAAATAATCCAATAAGCCCCATTTTTTCAACACCATAACCCATTTAACTTGATTTAAATGACCTAAGCATTCATAAAAGTACAAAAAATTATCCATTCAAGAAAAAAAGTCAATAGAGAACATATAAAAAATATTTTATTACATTTATATATAAAGGACCTACACCAAATTAAGACTTAGTGAAAATAAATAAAAGTCTAAAAAATACAATAAAATGAGAGAGATATTTCAATTTATATAAAAATAATCACTTTAATATGTTATGTGTGCTCTGTATATTATATTGTTATATTATGTGTCTGATATACAAACATTATGTATATTTCATCTACATGTCATGTACATTGTATATAGGATATAATTCATAAGGTGTTGGAATTAATATTTCACAATGAATAATTCATCACTCCACAACTACCCTAAATGAATCATCAAAAAATGATTAACATTGAATGATGCATCTCTCATGCACAAGGTGGTGGGGTTTCCCTCAAGATGCATGCTATGGGGAGACATCACACTACTGTGTGGGGGTGTTATAGGTGGGAGTTTATCCTAGGCAGTAGGTTAGGGGCATGTGAACATAAGGATGGGAGATAGACGATTATCATGAGGTGGTATGGTTTTTAATATATATATTTACAAATATACAATTTAATTAGTCATTCTCTAAATTAATAGTTTGGAGGGGATTTTTCAAATAACCATTAATAATAGACATTCATTTTAGAATAATATGTTTTTAGAAATACAAAAATAGATTTGTATTTCCTTCACCAATCAAAACTATGTCCCCTAGTAGTTTCAAGATCTCAATGTGCATGAAGTTCATAGTTCATTCCACCATGCGGGAACCCGTACTGTTTCAAGCTCGCAACACCGCAAATTCAATGACCCTCTAGGCCATAGATGTTTCCATCACATAATAGAATTTTAAATGGGAATTTATTGGTCAATTTTTATATTGAATTAAATGATCAATTTGGATTGAGATTTTAGTGGATAATTTCTTTTAGGAATCCATACGTTTGACCAGAGATATTTGGAGGAGTGAGATTAAATCCAAAAGTCAAAAATCATTCAAAAATAGAGAAATTATGTTGCATGTGTTCTCATTTATTTAAGAGTAACATGGTAGGATTAAATAATGATTTTCCTAATGGAATACCAAAATATATATTTTTTTTTCTATTTTCAAACATATAATTTCGAATTTTCAAGTACATTTGAAAACATTTTTTAAATTAATAATAATTAATAATTTAATATTATTTCATTGTTTTTATTGTTTATTAATTTGTAAAATTTTTTATTTATTCATTATTACTATTTATTTATTTAATATTTTAGTAGTGCATTCATTTTTTAATATTTTTATATTCATTTTTATTAGAAAATTATATTATCAATTTAATTTATTCATCCTTCCCATTTATATTTCAGTGGTGACAAAAAAATATAAAAAATATAAATTTTTACTTGTGAAATGAAATTTATTGTAAATTTAATATTTATTTTTTAAGTAGTAAAGTACATTGATTTTTTATTTAAGAATATATGCTTATAACGTTTATAAACATAATAATATCTAATTTATTTAATATAAAATATTTATTCTTTTATAAAAGTAATAATATTATTTCAAAAAATAACTAAAAATGTTTAAATACATATATTATAATACTAAATATCTATTCATTTTTTAATTAATAATAATTTTAAAATTTTACTAAATTTTCTTTAAATATAATTATTAGTAATAATTTTTTAAAAATTATTTTTAATTTATATATTTACTATTTTATTTCAAATGGTGAACATGAACATCTCCCCAACTCCTTTAGAACACCATAATATTTTCACCCCTCTATTTCTATTTTCATTGTTCTATTAGATCAAAATACCAATCCACCTCCAATCATTGTCCCCACAATGAGAAGTTAATCCACCTCTTTGTAGCCCATTTGTTTTATGTAGATATTTGAATGGAATATTCCACTCCTCATTAGATTATATTTTCTTCCTTCCATATAGCCAAATTATCTTCTATTTTATCATAATCCACCCTTATTGAGTAAGGGAGAATAAATAATGACACTAGGATAAAAACATACTTTTGAAAAAAACATTGTGAAAATCTTCAATGAATAATTGAAGAACAATAAAATAGTAGGAAATAAATTGACACGTGGATTTTTAATGTGAAAAAACCACCCATGTGAATTATTAAAAAACCATGAGGGAACATGAAAACATTCCTTTATTAATAATATAGTAAAAAATCATTGTAAAATACTAAAACATAAATTGTAAATAAAATGTATAAAAGTATCGTTAAAATCCACACCCTAATAATCTTTCAAATTCTCTCTGAAAATTGTCTTATGAAAAAATTTCACCTATCAGAGATCAAAAAAGAACACACATTGTTATTGTGGAACCTTTATTAAGTCATTGCCCAACATGAATTGGGGATACTCCTAGCTTCCTAAGCCATAGAAGACATTTTATCACGTATCTTCTTTCTGAAATTCCTCTTCTGCTCACCCATCAATAACACCCATGTTGCACCATTTTTATAAGCCCTTGGAATCCCTAAACAATAACTAACACTGATCTGTGCAAGGGAAACACTATATTTTTTGAGCGCTAAGAAAAAAGTGGTGATAAAAGCTCTCCTTTAACAACACTAGAGTAATGTGCATTTAAATGGAAACTTTATCAGTGCAAAAAACGTTGAAAAAGGTGTACCCATTATTAGTGTTTTTTAGAACAGATATTGTAGAGATTTATATGTTATATTCTTATCACTCATATATGTTCATAAGAATATTTTTTTAAATTTATATAAAATAATTATATTTAAATTCAAAAATAATTCTTGTTTATATACATTAAATAAAAAATTGATTTTTATAATTAATTTTTCTTTAAAATTCAAATATATATAATTATTAATAAAGTATATATTATATTATATAAATATAAATATAAATATATATAATTATAAAATTATGATGAAAATTATAAAACAATAAATATATTTAATATATTTATAATTATATTGGAATACATTTTAAATATATGTAATTTTAATTTTAATTAAAAATAAATAAATATGTTATCAAATAAATATATATGCCCAAGGAATTTGGACTGTATATATATATATATATCCCTTGAGATAATTTTGGACAAGATTTTCATTATTTATGTTCATATATATTGATGCATGAATATAATTGAAGTACACATATTCATATGTTTTGTATTCATCACAAATTATCATTTATACATTGAAAAATATTATTATTCATGTCATCCACCTATGTGATGAATTGTTTTTTATGATCAATACTTTAATTTGTGTGTGATTCATTCAGGTACACCATGAACTTATTATGTTATCATAAATACATATAAAATAAAAATAAATATATTTAAAAAATAAATATATTTATTATATTTTTAATTATAAATTTCTAATTATACAAAACTACTTTTTTACTACATTTATTTACAATTATAATTGTAAAAATATATATTTATTTAGTACATTACGGAATTATAAAAAAAATATCTTTAATAATTATATAAATAAATATATATATATATATATATTAGTAATTGGGTGCTTACTTGAGTGGTAAAGGGTACCTGTAATCCTACATCAGACCCAAGTTCAAATCCAGGAGGAAAAGAATGTCCATAGGCAGGTAGTGACACGTGCAAGGTGTAGATAGGTGGCGACACAGGCATGATGCAGGTCTACTGAAGTGGGATGTATGATGCAGGAAAGACATTTCCCGGGGCCTCCGAGTTATTTAATGTGATTCATGCCCATTGGTCCATTGTTCTATATAATTAATAAATAAGGATTCATGGGTAGGTTACCCTTTGGGTGGGACGACGGGGGGGGGGGGGGGGGGTATTGCCTATTTTTCTGGCCTTTGTGTGTTTTTAATGTAAATTTACACAGAAGCACCTTATATATATATTTATTATTATGTACAAATATATTTTGATATATTTATTTAATCATATATATATATATGTTTAAAGAATTATAAAATTAATTTTTTTTGTTAAAGGTGGGGCATATACACCTCTTCATTGAGTAAAAAAGATATCCAAATTGATAGGATTAACTAAAAAAAGAAATTAAAGTCCAAGAGAACACAATTAGGAAATTCTAGATCGAGTTCTCATATTATGATCAGGGGAGTGTCCAACCCACCCACGATGATGCCACACACTTCTCTTTGTTTTGGCTTGTATATACAGTCCACCTCCATCATCAAGATGTTTAACATCATCAATATCCACCGTCTCCTCAACTCTATATTCTTGAACATCACTTTTAACATCTTCCTCGCTACTACCTAATAAATGTACCTCAAAATAGTTATGATAACATTCCATTAAAAGTGGTTTTTTCGCCATGTTCTAAATATTTTCACACCCAAGAGTCTTCTACATGGATGTTCCCATGGAAAATTATTTAGAGAA
This sequence comes from Viscum album, assembly GCA_963277665.1. Classification (NCBI taxonomy): domain Eukaryota; kingdom Viridiplantae; phylum Streptophyta; class Magnoliopsida; order Santalales; family Viscaceae; genus Viscum; species Viscum album. Next base: position 888,130,252 of record OY728141.1, read on the forward strand.
CCCAACCATTTCTTTATTGATGTCAAGAGGAGCATGATCATTGAACATCTAGGAATGTTCAAAAATAAAATCTAAATAATCAATATGTATTTTGTATGATTTCTAGTGAGGATTTTTTAAATATTGAGAAATAGAAAGGAACATCCTCTATATAGTAGATAGAGTTTCATGAGCATCATCCACCCTCAATTTGGCTGTATCCATGGTAGCAGATTTTGAAAAAATATCTTGACATTGTTGAATCAAATTGGAACATACATTGAATATCATAGGGTTCTACCCTTTATCCAGAATATTTCATGACGTTTTACAATTATATAAATGATCCCCTTCCTATCCATTGATATTAGATGTAGAGGAGGAATCCACCAATTCATTTGATTCCATAATTCTTGAAGAATTCAAGTGAGATATATTATATTTGATAATGTTGGTTCTTCTAAGATAATAGTTAATACAACCAAATTCATGATCACTAATAATTTTTTCATGAGGAAAACCAGAGTGTGCCTTTTTGGATGAGGAAAATTCTTAATTTTTTTCTTCCCCTTAGGACATAAAGAAACCAATATATTCTATTTTCACACATTAATGTCGACATAATTTTTTTGTAGAGACTTACATATATTTTTGACATCAAGTTTCTTTTTCAGAATCATTATCTTCCTTGGTTGCCTTAATTGAGGAGTCTTTTTAGGAAACAAACTAGTGAGAAGACCATCCTAACATATATCAACGCAAAAAAATCCTTTGCATATCATCATGTAGAATAGGTGAACCCAATATATTTCTATTGAAATGAAAGGAGGTTGGAAATATCATACTACCTATGGGAACATTATTTTGAAGAGAAAAAATAAGAAATAGGTTTACATCTATCTTGATAATTTATTGGGTCAACATGTGCATTAATCTATCCACTGTTATGATTAATATTCCTATAAAAAACATGAGTAGCATAAATATTTTTAGTACATTGGGTTTTAAATTTTCTTTCTATAATTATTGTGTTCTATGGTTGAAGGCCTTTTTTGGTATTTTGAACAAAAAAGGTCAGTTCTAAAACTACCCCTTGAGTGATGAATTATATGACAAGAATCATTAGGGGAGTTCATCTCATATTCAATTCTGATAATGATTTCACCTTGAGGCACATATAGCATAACATTTTCCAATTGGATTGATCATAGATCAACTTCAATCAAATTCCTAGAAAAGTGACCAATACTAACCATTTTAGTGGAAGTGTCTTTCCTAATTGGAGTACATAATGTAGAGGAATTGTCAAAAAGAATTTTTGGGTTCCATAGAACCTAATTTAACCAATATATTTTGATCAACATTTGTGCAAAGGATTCATTAAAATATTTGAGGTTGATAATTAAACTCCATTCATGGGCATGAAGAATACCCAATTGAATGTAAATCAATCCAGAAATCCATACTCAGTTTTTCAATTCTATAGAAGTGAAAAATAGATCAAATAACCATGACCAACAAAAACATTTTTGATATATGTTATTCACTAAATTAAATATAATAAATCTACTAAATCAACCAGATTCCAAGTATTTATTCCTTTCAATAATGATATATAAGAGATGAATGCATGATTAATGATTTTTATCCTTATTGAAACATATCCATCCGAAGAAGAAAAATGAGGAGTTTCCTCATTTCAAATGATTTTTTGTGAATACCTAGGCATGATGGAAATAATAGATCCACCAATGAAACTAGAAAAGGTGGAAATAACCTTTACCTCTTCACTATCCTTATATTTCTTGAATGTAGAACAAGATTATCCTCTAATAGCGTGATTCATAATATATGAGTAAAGGTTCAAACCCCTGTGATATTCAAAGGGGCCACTATCTCCATAATTCATTTGAGAATCCCTCTTCCTTTCCTCCATATAAAACACAAATAATTATAAATTTATAATAAATATATTTATTATTCTAATAGTTTTATAAATATATATAATCAAATAAGGATAGATATATTTTTTACAAATATTTAAAATTTTATTTATTAAAAAATATTTACATATTTATATAATTATAAAATAATAAATAATATATTAATAATAAATATTTTCCAAATTATAGATATAATAAATATATTTAAGATAATTTTATATTTATTTAATTTATAATTTTATAATTATATATATTTAATATATAAAATATATATTTATAAAATTATAAATATAATAAATACAATTATTATAGTTTTACTATTATTTAAATTAAAATATATAAATTTATATTTATAAATATAAAAAAATATTAATATATTTGCAAAATTATAGTAAATGACTATATTATATATTTATAATTATATTTAACAAATAAATTTAATCTATATTTTAATTATAGATAATTATAAATATAATAAATATAATTATTATATTATTATATTTTTAAATAAATTTACATTTATTTATAATATTAAAAATATTGAAAATATATATAAATATATAAATAAATGAAAATATTTATAAAAATATTTATTATTTATATAAATATAAATAAATTTATATTTACCATATAATTTCATTAAATATATATAATAATATAAATAAATTATAATCATTATAGTAAATATTTATATATAAAATTTTATAAATATACATAATAATATAAATAATTAATTAACATTATAGTAAATATTTCTAATATATTTGTATAATTATATATATTAAATGTATTAATTATATATATTTATTACATATAATTATGAATATAATAAATACATATATTTTAATTTTAAATTTATAAATAAATTATAATAAAATAAATTATTTATAATTTTGAAAATATATTTAATTATATGAATAATATGATTATTTGTAGTTATATTTTTTATGTATATAAAGAGAAATAATTATATAATTATTATATATATGTATATTCATTCACTTACTTCCCACTCTTTTCCCCTTTTTTCAAAGACTATCATTTGTTGAGATTTAATATAGATTATCTAATAGAATAACATAGAATAACAACCATAATTTTTAAGTCCCACATCATTGGATTGGGTATTTAATAAGTGGGAGAGATTGAGAGAGAATAATTGTCACATTCCTATATAACAAATTAAAAATTGATGACATACACCTTGTGTGAACATCATATCTCTCTATAAAGAGCATCATAGACTCTGGAACACAATTTCCCTTCAAATTCTTCAATATGGAAATTCAATTAATCAATTTCATAGTGAAATATGAAAATCCTTTAATTCAAACATGAGCACCATAGAAGATTCAGAGTGTTCATGAATTAATAAAGGTTTTATGACAAAAAATATAAATGTATGAAAATATACTAATTATAGAAAACCTATGCAACAATCCCACTTGTAATAATGTGACTCATAAAAAATAGATTGCTTTCAAGATAAAGAATGCCATTCAGAGAAACCAATAAACTGACATAAAGGTTTTATAGTAGACTTTTCAAGGAGGATCTAAACCTATACTAACTATGTATTTTAATTTATTGTCTCTAAAATTAGTAAAAAAATTCAATCAGTGGTTACAATAACAGAAATTGTTATAGTAAATCATAAGATCACACATTAAAAAAATATTAGAAACACGTGTAAAAAACCAACGGTATTTATGATATAAAACAGTAGAACACAATAGAAAATAAAAATTAACTAAATCACACATTAGAAAATGATTATAATAAATAATTCAAGAATTTCAAAATCATATACATCAAAGTTACATAAAAAATATATGACAAACTGATGAATCCAAATATAGTTCAATGGTTTTTAGATCATTGACTTCATTTCTCATCTTCCATGAATCACTAGAAATATCAAACATACCGGTTTTTGTCTGACTAGTCGAGCCGATATAAATAAGCATAATTCCACTAGAATCCTATGGAAATTCAATAAATAGTGAAATATAAGAGAAATAATTAACAATAATGTTAACCAGAAGTTTCTATAGTACATGTACGGAATTTCTCATCGATTGTGGAAATAGAATGCCCATATACGATTTTTAAAGAAGTATTTTATGTTAATAAAATGATTCAAAAATACTTTACTAATGTATTATAAAATATTATTCTTAACTGAGAATTCAAATGAACCAAAATAAAATATATATTAATTGTGGGATGATATATGATCATCTTTTAAAAGATATCATGTATGAATTACAATATAAAGCAATAAATCCATATTTTGTTTTATTGATAAAAAAGTTCACTTTTATTTTAATGTGTAATGACCCCAGACAATTTATTGAAAATTACAATCGGTATGTTAGCTTTCAAATGAACAAGGATATTTAAATATAAATCAGATGTGTAATTAGAAGAAATAATCTAGACAAATACTAGGACTGGTAAAATAAATTAAAACTAATATAAATCTATTTCACTTACCCCAATCAAATGAATCACATAATGGTGATAAAATTCCTTTTGGTGATCAGAAGCAATGTTTGAAATTTAGGACAATGTTTACTTAAATCAGTAAAATACATTGAATATTTTAATATATCATAGTGACTAGTCGATACTAAAAAACATTTAATAAGTTTGAAATAACATGCACTATAATTAAGATCGTGGGTATCCCTTATTAATTTGATTGAAATTAGATATTGATATTGTCTTTCTACACTTAAAAGAAATTTTGGGTCTATCACCACATTCTATAAAATATAATAAATATCATTCTAATTAATATAAATATAAAAATCAATAAAAATCTTTTTAATTGTCTTTGAACACAATTAATGACATTGTGGCACTTAATATCATCAAAAAAATAGTTAATTATTAAATTAAAATCAATAAATTTACATAAAAAAGAAACAAAAAATAGCTAAAATATAATAGTATTGAACATAAGGTATATCATGTTCGTCATCGACCATTTACTAGAACTACACCATCATAAATACTGGATGCAGTTGATTTAGTCTATGATCCTAAAAATCTCTCAAAATAAAATATTTATAAATTATAAAAACAATAACAAGTAGATTTATAAATAATGGTAAAAATAAATCAGATAATAAAATATGATTGATAATTCAAAGTGTAGGAATCACCTGGGAATTTTCCTCTTCCGCACAGCTTCTTGAAAACTGAAGAATCTCATGACGTTTTTCATACCTATATTTACATCCTTTATAATCAGACACATATTTCTAAAATTTATCAACGAAACACATTGTCCAAGTGAGGAAATTTCTCTATCTATATATGATTTGGATAGTGTTAGTGATATCGATGGTATAAAATTGGGCATTGTGTGTTGAAATAAGTCAAAAATCATTTCTATCATATATATTTATAGGGATGGATTGTACATCACTTGAATTACATATGACCTAATAATTATAAATCATTAATTAATAAAAGTAATTAAATATAAAAAATTTAGGAATATAATTTTTTTATCTATCTTATAATGAGGGGAATGTATCCACATTATCAATAAAATTACTATGATCATCTAAAATGTTAATCCTAAGGGTTATAAATAAATGTTCTTTCATCTAATTAAAACAAATGATATCATTTTTAGTATGTTTTAAATTAGTGAGAAAAATTTACTCCACCATTTTGCGACCCCCACAACCCACATATAATTAGAAATAGGTTCTCTATGATGACAAGTCATCATGTTTTTAAGAATAATAAACCATTTGTGATATATGTGAATAATGTAGAAAGTCATACAAAAAAATTATAAAATTCAATAACTCATATCAATGTTATATTTTTTTAATAAAAATGATAAAAAATCATACTCACCATAATATCATTTTTGATTTCGCAATCCGAATACCACATTAATAATTATCATAGAAAAATATTTTATTATTTTCAAACCACTTTGTAATAGTGAAATAAAATTATTTAGAGACAAGATCCAATTATGGACTATTCTGATCATCAATATTGAAAAAAATTATACAAATATATAGATTTTTGACGTCCATTGAAAACATATAACAATAGATTGAATCTTGATTTTTTAGGTGTAAATTTATTTTATTTTTTCAAATCCATCAAATGTGTTCGAAAAAAAATCTTATCCCTATTTTGAGGATCTTGTACATATTCTATCATTACAACATTGTACTAGATCGCAAACACAAATGCACAAACTCTACCCATTTAAAACTACTGAATAATGATGGAATATAGAATTCCAAAGAATAATAAATATACACAGTCATAGACTATTAGAGGAATATGTAGTAAAAAAATTCCCACACATAATATTAAAATAAAAATATTAAATGAGGGAAATTAAATAAAATCGAATTCTATTCATTAAGTAATAAATGTTAATATCTCTATAAAGATCATTTCTATTAAAAAACAAATCATTCATAACAATTAAAACATTGTTCTAAAAAATATTAAGTCGGAAAGGAATGACAATTCCGTTTAAAATCTTATATAATTTAAGACACAATTGTAGGCATCACTTTTTGATACAATCACGAGACGAATTATGATTTCAACGTGTTTTATATAAAATAATCTATTTTTCATCATTTTTCATGGTTTTTTTTTAAAATATTTAATTTGTTCTCTAAAAAATTATCAATCTTTAATTTTCTCACATTTTACCCCTTTTTCATTTTTATGTTCTAAATATAAACATATTTTAGATTAAATGACACGAAAAAAATTATATAAATGTATTATATCTGATTTTTAATTATAATATTGACGACTCCCATTGTTAAATTAAGTTTTTGATAGTATCACCAAGGTTCTTATAGTAAATGTTTTTGTTAAAAGTATATCTAAATATGCGGTGACATGTTTTATGTTAGTAATTCAATATTGAATGAGATTTAGTATTGAGTTTGGTATTTTAGAAACCCTTATTGAATTATAGATATTAATGATAAAAAGTAATTCATAATTCATACAAATATTTTTTTGGATAAAAAATGTATAGTTGAAATGTTTATTGAGTCCATGAATTTTTATATGTAATGATTTTTGTGTTTCATGGTGGAATATAATATTTCTAACATATTTCTTCGAGAAATTAAATTTCAATTTATTTTGATATTAAAATTAAAATTTAAAAATTACCTTTTAATTAAATTTTAAAATATAAATAAATAATTAAAATGAAATTTATATTATTAATAATTAATAAAATAAATTCTTATATTGGATGAATATAAAAATATCTACATGAATATGATTTTTGACAACAATAAATGGATTTACAAAATATAAAAACAAGTAGAAAAAAATTTTCCGATAAATTTTAATAAGTATTCACACCATAACATAAACACATTGAAAGAATTATATGAATATTTATTCGATAAATAAAAATATATATTCATGTTTGTGTTTTATGTTAATATATTATATATTATGTTAACTCTATTTTTATTTTGTGCATTCAATAATAACATTATATCTATTCTTATAAAAAATACAAGGTGTAGAAAATATTTTCAATTTATATTAAAAGAAATACTTTTTTTGAATGAATATTCAATGATATACATAAATACTCCAATGTGCATCATTTTTCAAACACTACAACCTGGTTAACTAGAATTAGAATATATTAAAAACAATAAAAGTAATTATAATTATCCATTCCATAAAAAAACAATGGAAAAAATATAAAGAAATATTCTATTACGAGAATATATAAAGGCCCTGAAAAAATTATGTCTCAATGAAAATAAATATATGTCTGAAAAATAAAATCAAATAAAACACCAAACATTGAGATATTTCAATTTGTATCAACATAATAACTCTAAAATCTTCTATTTTGTATTTATATTATATTAATATATTATTAATGGAACTAAAGGAACTTTTAGAATTAAATGGAGTCTAGTTTGTGTTTTTTGTCAATCCAAACATGTTTGATCTATAATTTTTATTAAAAACTGATATTTTGGTACAAGGTGAAAACTGTGTCGAAGATAGAATAATTCCCCATTGTTTTAAAAAATAGTTTGAAAATTTGGATGATGCCAAAAGTTTTCAATGGAAATTGAAGTTTCATGAGATATTTTAGGAGTATATATGTCTTCCATGCAATGTATGTTTCAAGATCATCTAATTAAAATATTGAAAGGTAAAGTATTGATCGAAAGATGTATTTCTATGGGAATGAAAATTTATGTGAAAGAATTTTTTATGTGCAATGAAAATTATACAAAAGAAAATTTTGAGCTAAATTTAATAGTAAAACGATGTTGTGTGAGAGTGAATTTTTGAGGCGAACTCTTCAAAATATGTCAAATGAATGAGGTGCATCAAAAAGGTGAGATTGAGGGAAAAAGAATTACAAATCAATTTTGATATCAAATTTATAGTAATGCACACAGGGGTTGACATGGGATGAACTTTCATGTAGGGATGTCGAGGTCTATAAAGTTATGGCTACCCATGATGACATATAACGATTTTCAATAATATTACAGTGTCTCTACATTGAGTAAGAGATGAATGAAAAATAATTATACACAAAAAATCTTGTGGTAATCATGTTCATTGTGTCTATGTAGGCCATGTAAAACATGTGGTATGGATTCTTAAAGAAAAAAGGGTTTCAAAAAAGACAGTTTTCATAAAAACACTTACACTTGAATTCCAAAATAGGTGTTTCATGAAAGAGATGAGTGGAGCTTCATTCAGGATAAGAATATTTTGTTTGATTGATCAGCGCTTTCATGTTCATTAATTTAGGATATCGATGCAAGAAGAGTCTCATTCTAGAACAAGAAAAGTATTCAATTCTAAAATACTAAAGTGACCTTCGTGTTGATAAAATTATTAAGTTTTATCCTAATGATGTGAGCTAGGGGGAATCTACAAAATTATAATGAGGCACAAAACATTACATCCCTAAAATATTATAAATGATGGGTTTTCATAATAGATTGACTATGTCTGAAATCATGTATTTCAACACTAGTGAAGATTAGTGGATTAAGATAAAAAAAATATATCGACATATGCTCCTTGGACTCTCCCTATGTGTTGAACAATGTAATTCTACTTTCTACGGATGTTATACTATGTATACTAGGGGCATATGAAATAATAGTTAAACTCAATAATGCAACAAGTCGTGTGAGAAACAAAAATGAATTCATGGACATAGAAAAATTGAGATTTCTATAGATTGTGCCGATGAAGATAATGATGATGATAAACCCCATTATATATATTCCATGAAATTAATGATAGTAAAATGATAATTTGAAGCAAATATACCAATGTAATATTTTCATTATGGTAGATTTGGACACTTTTCATCTCAGTGGTCAATGTAGTGTTTTGATGATGAAAGTGAAGACAGAGACATGCCAAAGCCTCAAAAATATTTTTCCCAAAAAGGTACATCAAATCTGGAAAGAAGTTACAGAGAACTATTTTTGTGTCTAAATAATAAGATGGTGATGGTGAATTTTTTGACTATGAAGAAGCATATATTAAATATAGAATCAATTCATCTATTATGGAAACTGTTGAAAATTCTAAACCATTGAAATTTAATTCTATATATAACTGGTTGAATGTTAATGCTGATAGGATGATGTTACTTGAGGATGATATTGTTTTGATTTAATATCAATGAAACAAATAAAATGTGGAGTGATTTTTTGGATGTGTAATAATAATATTTTTATCATCTTGAAGCCGAAATCGATCGATTGGAAGAAGTGCTAAAATATCATTCGATAACATTTGAAAGATCAGAATGTGTTGTATTATTGAAGCTCATTGTCAAAGAAGAGGGACTGTTCACAAATGAAATTACATCAAAACAAGAGGATAATTTAATGATAGTTGGGGGACTGGATGAATACGTTATTTCTCTAATAATATAATTGGGAACTAAGATTATATTAATAGAAACAATGATGAAATTATAGTTTTTAAGATTCTTAAATTAATAGATAATAGAAAGTACTAATAGTTATTATTAATGAGTATAAAAGTTTTTGAATGATCCATGATTCAAATATATGGCTAAAAGTGGAATTGGATGTGACACTGAATCGTCAATGGCGAGAAACAAGATGATCCAAAATAAATAGAAGTAATACTTTTTAATATAACACAATGATACAACATGTTCCAACATTAAAGAGTAAAATAAATTAAATTGGAGAGCTGAATATTATCCCCAAGTACCCACTAAAGGTGCACTTTAATATCACCCCAACTACATTGGACCTCCCTATTTTCGATCACCCCTCACTTTCTATTTTGTCTCTTCCATAAGTTAGAAATACTGATCCACCTCCAATCCCCAACCCCATGATAAGAATTTAATCTCCCTATTCATTGATTCTTATTTTTATATAGATATTTGAAATGAATACATACCTCTTCTTTAGATTTGTATTTACTCCCTCTATAGAGATCAATTTCATCCCCTATCACCATAATCCACCCCTATAGTGTTTGTCAGGAAACAGAATGATATTCGGATAAAGACGCAGCTATGACCAATGTAATATCAGAATCTCTATTGAAAAGTAGAAGAACAAAAATAAATAACAGGAAATAAATTGAGAAAACCTATTTTAAAATAGAAAACATAATTTAAAATCCCCAATAAAATACACTTATGTATTCTCTTTGAAAATTATCTCGTGAAAAAAAATTCACCACTCGAAGGTAAAAACTGAACACAAGGTTTTGTTGCATCACCTTCAATATGTCATTACACAACATCAATCTGGATTACTCCTTGCTTCCCACACCACAAAAGTCCATCACTCATGTATCTTTTTTCCGAAATTTCTTTTCTTCTCACTCCTTTAAAGGAATTTCTGTTGATCCCTTTTTATAAGCCCTAAAATCCCTAAACAAAATATTTGTTTAGTAATTGAAAGAAATAAAAATACAACCAATTGATTAGAAAAATTTCCCATATTTTTTAAAACTCGTGATTTAGTTTTGAGGTTTGAAAATTATAAACTCCTAAAAAATATCTATCATTTCTACTTTATTATCATCATAAAAAATTGGAAAAATTGGGAGGAACATTGGAATCCCCCCCTTCATATTGAAAAAGAAGGAGATGAATTCAAATGAATTGAATTGGAAATAAATAAGTTTGGTCTCAAACTAACCATCAACCACTAATTGAAATATAACAGTTCTCCTTTACAGATATCATAGAAAAATGATAGCTCCCAATACAAAAGAAATAAAAACATTGAAGTATTCATCATACCAGTGTTTGCACATCCCTAATGTAGACGAAAGGAACCAACACTAGGCTCCCCTATAAAAGGGATCACCGTATATTCAAGAGAACCTGTGGAAAAAAATTTCTCCATCTGCTCAACACCCTCTATAAAATATGTAACTCCCAGTAAATCACATCAATCATTAATTATAATTTATTATTCACTATTGAAGCTCAGAAAATATAATGAATGAGGTGTAAGAACTGAAACACCAGACCTTTCATTCTTCAACATCCAAGCACTCATCGTGTTTTTCAAGAGTAATGAAGTCATGAATACCGATTTCTTATTCCAAAAACACGGTGAATTTATCTTAATAACTGAATTCATTACATAATTTCAATCATTTACATAGGTCTTATATTTTATTTCATCCATATTTCATCACACATATACTATTGATCATCTAGATAATGATAGTATTCCATTTCCACATGAACTTATAAACCCAAAATTATGATGAGTAAACGTATCTAAAAAAATTGGCGTATACATGGACTATGTCGCACATCACTCAATACTAGCATATAACCTGCATTTATAGTGATAAAATATCCTCAAAATCAATGAAGCCAATATGACCTCAATTTACCATTTTTAATATACAAAATTCACCTTCTTTGTTTGAATAAAATTGTTCCCTCTATGGTGTACTATTGTATAAAGTTGTACAATAAATAACCCTTTCATTATAAAAATTAGACCTGATACAATCAACCCCAACTAAAAGTATATCAATTTCATCTTACATAAGACTTATGCAGGTATACTCAGATTTTCGTCATGTGTATTCTTTTATTCCATAATCTTTTTAAAGTGTAGAAGTTTATCTACACACCAAAATAACACCATCATTGGTCATTCACTGAGTCACTTTTATCAAAAATGATGAGATAACATTTTCCAACATCAAAGTGTCTTTTCAAAATATCAATGTTGGGAAAGGATTATCATGGGAATCTAGTAACAACCCCAATAGAAATAATGCTTTTTATACTTATTCATTTTCAATAGTTACTGTGTTACCTTTATCATTGGTTTCTACCACCACTGAAGATAGCACTGTAAAAAAAATTTAGATCTCATTCAAATGGTTACCCATACATCCATTTTATAAAATTCAGAAACAATACAATAAATTTTTTATTCACTCATGTTGAATCACTACATCCATGCAGGGCTATCAGACTCTAAATTAATAATTTACTCAAAAAATAATAACTAATAAGGCGTAACACAGTGGAAGTACATGGTTGATCCAACAGATAGATGAGAACACATCGATGAATTTTAACTGATGTTCGGGTCATCCTAATTTTAATTAATTAATTAAAATTATTTAGTGATTAAAATAAAATAAATAAATTCAAATAGGAAAAAAGAATAGAGGCGTATTGTTTTCTAGAGGCAATATTAAAAAATAAATAAATTTTCCCTTCCATAAATAATAATTTGATTAAATATATTCCAAACAATTCAATTTAAATTATTGAAAAAATTGACCGATCACTATAAATCTACTATAACATCTCAATTCATTGTGTTCTCAAGAATAAAAATGAATAAATCACATTAAGAAAATCATAGAGACACTAATTCATCACAATATCATGGGATTTTTGAATGTTTACACTAGACAGGGATTTCCATGGATCGTAGAATGTTAAAGAAAGAGGGTCTCCCCAATATTTTTTGTGTGTGAGGTCATCTCTACCACAATTTTCATCATAAACCATGCAATTACACACATCCTTAGAGGGATGATGATGTATGAATCCTGATAGGAAGATAGATCGTCAGTGCTCTTTCTCTGCCCATTTGGATATATTACGCATTTCAACATTGTGAATGATTAGCTGAGGAAGCTGGATGATATGAGTATAATAATGAACATCATTTCACATGAATTCGTATCCACGACATAATCCATGTATGTCCCCGCAGGCAAGCATGTTCATGTAACTCGTGATATCATCTTCAACGATGCAACATAGTGGGATTAAATAATTAATGAAAAACAAGATTTATTGAGTAGTCAGGAATCATTCACTATTTATCACACTACTGTATATATACTAGGGATGGAGTGGACTTAAATCACTGTTGTAGACTAGAGAACATCACCCATAACAACTAGTTCATGATATACCACCACCATAATATGAGATGTGGTTAACGTGATGCCTACACCATCATACACAGTGGGGTTTTCCATGCTACCAGCAAACATGGATGAAGCACTAGATGCCAATCACGTTGATTCCCCACTTCAGTTACACACCGTCAATAGAATTATCGGGCTGAAAACACCACCTAGGTAAGCATTGTGAGAGATCAACATTGATGAGTTTCACTTCCCAATGGATGATGTGTCAACCAGTTTCGGTGATGGAGAATAGCATATGTGATTGTGTGAATCAGGCTTTGAGGAGTAACTGATGAAATCATCATCTGACGCATAGAGGGATAAAAATAACATGGTATTGGGTGAATTGTATATCATTGAAAGCCTACTCACCTCCCTAGGCATATGAGGAAAATGTTTTTCCTTTTGAGTCCCAATGATATGTCTATATCCCCCATGAAAAACCTTCCAATGACTAGGCCACCATGACCGTCCACTTACATGTCATGTTCATTGTGGAGAATCCATAAAAATTGACGAGGACATTAGGGATAAGTAAATTTTAGAGACACTCCTGAAGACACTTAGATGCACCAGGTTTTTAGAGTTACATGTGAAAAATTATGTTGTTGGAAAATAGTGAGCATGGAAGAAATTATGGGATGATATTACTGACTATATTAAATTGGTGACTAATTTCACAGTTTTTTCATTACCCTAAAGTTTTTCATCAACCTCATTATTTTCCCTTATTTTTTTAAATTTTTACTTCTCATCATTTTTACCTCATTAAGGCTCCCACATGGTTTTTTATGAAATTGTAAATACATCTAGATTTTTTTGTATATAAATCAATGAAAACTCCCTAGAAATGAATCCCACTAGGTGGTGAACAAAAAAATTTCTTGGTTTCTTGTTATTTTCTTCTTTCAAGAATTTTTTTAATCTTTGTGCCTATTAACCAGATGGATATTTGAAAAAAACCATTAAATAATATTACAATAATTATATCCATTGGATGCATATTATTATTTTCTTCTATTAAGTGATGAATTTTCTTATTAGTCAATGAAAATATATTTATATCATTTTATATCCACACTATAAATAATCTATAAGCAAACTATTAATTTCTATATAATTATTATATTTATAGTATTTACACACCACATATGAAGACTACATATGCATATTTCATATACACTATATATCCACAGTGCATATAAATTTCCTATTACCATTATTATGTTTCTCTATTTATCATTCCACAATTATAGTCATGTCAAATGTGGATTCAAACTAACATCAAACTTTTATGGATTCGATATTACAAATAAAATTGTCCAAGATTTAAAAAAACACAATGATCATGAGGATCTATTATTTTTTAGTTTTTTAATAAAATATAGATGTTCCCTTATTTATTCAATTGAATTAATTATTACATAAAAAATATATGTATCATTCTTTATCAATTGATATATATTTTTTATCTATTAAATTAATTCATTGTAAACTAATAGTAATATGATTCATTATTCATTCAAAAAAAATTGTTTACTTTTTCACTTTAATTACATTCTCGTGTATGATGAAATTTCAAGTTATAACATTCGAGAAGTTGAACTCATTAACACATCATCCCCAACTAGAAAAACAGTGGTACAATCAACTGTTATCTTCTTGATTTCATAGTTTGGAATCATTCATTACCATGGTCATGGGGTTGCAAGATTTATTTAATGATGTTTCACCATTGATTAGAACTCATACTATGAACACAAATGTATGGATTTGAGTGCCATGGTGAGCACATTGGTTGTTGTAGGTGGGACATGAACTTAATCATGGTATTTGGGGGCAAAAGTACCCCTTCCCAAAAGTATGGAACTGTAGAATGTTCGACATACCATTTCATAGTAGGCCATGTGACATAAAAACGACATTGTTGCAGTGCGGATGTTGTCACAACTATTTTAAGTAGCTTGGACATTAGAGATAGCAGTATTATAGATCCATATACTTCCTTCCATCGACCACCATAGTATCATGTAATTGGCTATCCACATCACTATTGTAGTGGAGACTTCTAGCTACAGTTCACTATAGAACAATGATCATAATGTGCATTAGGTAGAATAATGTTTCATCCTCATTTTTATCTCATTTAGAGGTAGAGTTCTATATGTTTTAAAACTCTAATATCTTGTATGTATTTATGCTCCCAAATCATAGTGAGATTATTCCTCTCCGTAGACATAACGATTATTACAAAACCACATAAATTTATATGCCCTATGAGATCATCCTCTCAAATTTTTCTTGTTGTTTTATTTTTCTATATCCTTCTCCTGAAATCCTATTATATCACAACTACTCCATGTTTTCCCTAGAAATAAAAATTTCTAGTATTCATCATTCTTTTAACATGAGAACATTATATGAAAAAATTAAACTGTTTTATATTCTTACACTTAAGTGTGTCTTATTATTTAATACATACCGATATGAAATACTATTCATTATTAATATATAATATGTGTAGACATATATATATTCTATCTAGTATTTATACTATAAAAAATTCACATAGAACATACAAATTTATTTGAAACATGGGATATTGATTGAAAGAAATCACATATTACCTAAAATGTGACAATTTCAATGTGTAAGTCTTCAATTTCTTTCAAAATGCATAATATATTCATGAGTTTTATAAAACATATAAATTATAAGATACACATTAAGATAAATTTATAACAGAAACATAAATTACACATGTTGATTCCAAATTGATGAATAATGATACTGAATCCAATGATTACAGAAGTAAATTTCATTACCGTAATAAAGAGAAATTATGAAAAAAATGTTTATAATAAATTTAAAAATGAATCTAAAAACTTGTTGATTTGACATTGACTTTTATTTGGCCATATATTCTTTTGAAAATAATAATATTTCAATGATTTTAAGGAAGAGGTAAGAAAATATGATTCCCACTAAATAAATATTAATTTAAGGGTCCTCCTAATTTTATTGGGCTTGTAAATTCTAGTAATGGAACATCAATGATATTTAGAAATATCAAAACCATTATTTCAAGAAAACTTCCTATAAATGTCTTTGAGATATAGTTCTTTCCGAGGATAGTATATTATTACAATAACTTTTTCCAAGATTTATAAAGATTTTCTTCTTTTTGGTAACACTGATGAGAAAGGGTATTATATTCAAATAGAATGATGATGGTCAAAAATCCATTTAGGATTTTTTGACCCAAGTCACATATTCACATATCCTAATATTTTTATAACCAAAAAAGGTTTATTTCTTGTATTATGATTCATCTAGATGAGGATTTTCTTGCATTATTAGAAAAATAGACCATGTCATAGTCCACAACACATGAAAATTGCGGATGAAGGAATAATTATTATCTGACTCCCAATTTTTGTCATCTATGGATTAAAAACGTAGAAGCATAATCCCTTTGAGAAAAAGATTACTTTTTTAATCAATCTGAAGATGTTGAAGAAATTTTTTTCATAGAGGTACATGATCCTCAGTGCATAATGGAAGATGTGGTATTTTCATATGATTGTGTTTGACTTTGCATATACACATGGGAATTTGAATTAAGTGTCTGATGGTTGGGGACACAAATTGTATAACCAAGTGGTCAATGAGGATCATGACCAGAGAGGCTCAAAAACTATACATAGAAATGAAAGGGAATTCAATTTATTATGATTCCAAACTTCTGTTGGATTTAAATTTATGCATGAAAATCCCTAAAAGTTCTTATTGGCTTCTACGATACATATTAATTTTGAACATGTACATTGCTTTTTTCATTATTTTATAATAATCTCTATTTTTATAGTTCATAAATACAATTTTTTCTTCCTCATTGTTTTTTGTATGCAACTTTAGTGGAGAAATTTTATGAATAATCTGTTATTTTTTTCATTGTGTTATTATTTTCCATTTCAAAATAGTTTCAAAATAAATGAATTATAAAAATAACTTGTTAATTTGTTGATGTTTTTTAGTTTCAAACTAATGTTTTATGTCACCTTTCCTACCATATAATTTTCCATACCGAGTCGTGAGGACCTGGATATATGCATTGAACAGCTCATAGATCATAATGATTATAATATATCCCATTAATTATTAATAAATGGAACATTTTACATTGTTTATAAAATATATGACAGTTATTTATGACTGTACAACATTAAAAATCATATTACACTATTGATGAATTCAGTTATTTACTATAATTTGTGTTTGAAGATTTCTGTAACGACATCAATATCATGTGAAATATTTAACTGCTAATGTATTCATTATTTTTTCCCATTTTAAAACTTCTTTAGTCACACAATTGTTTTTTTAATTAAATATTATCTCTAGGACATTGGTGAATTATTTTTTAATTTTCTTGTCACTATTTTTTACAATCTGACAATCATTGTAGAAATTATAAACGTCATAAAGCATAAAATAAAAATGGTTGGGAAATGACTAATGAAATTCTTTTCACCGAAGTAAATACATATATATTTCAATGTAAAATGAACTTGAATTAATTATCAAAAACATAGAAAAAAATTTCTAAGCACAGTGTAAATTATACAAACATAATTTCTCATAAGCTACTTGTTATGGGATGCATTAAATGAATATGGTTTCATACTGTAACAATTAAAGTTGTACTTTATAGAAATAATATTTTCATTGTTCATTAAAAAATTTAAATCATTTTATATTATTCAGTGTAGAAAGGAATTTTTTCTACAAAAGGTGAAAAATGAAGTTGAACATTTGATTTATTCTGATAGTGCATAGGTGCACGCATTATGAAAATCGGAGTATATGGTGTAATTTTTTATTTACTATACTAATGTGATGTATTTATTATGGTTTATTCATGGATATAAGTACATAATGGGATTCCAAAATCCATGAATAGAAGTTTATGACATGTATATAAATTATATGAACTTAATCATTGTACTAATCACACTCAAACTCATCATTCATTATTTCCTATTTTCATGTCAATGTATGGGATCAAATAATTTAGAAGAAGCCATTTGGATGCCACATCATCAACACACTAGAAAAATTAAATGTTTCGATTTATTCATTTATTGTATAATTTGACACAATACTATAAAAACACAATTCTAAATTTTACATTAACATGTTAAATTTATTGTATTATTCAACTAAATTATCTTTATCCTTCTAACAACTTAATTATTCATAATAGTCCATGTAATAATTTTAAAGAACATATTTAAAATTTCAATATTAATTCGTTGAGATGAATTGAATTATCAGTAGTAGATGATTTAATTTTATGTTGGCGGATCCGAAGTTATTATTTATTATATTATATTTAATAGTGAACTATATTTGGATATTTATATTCTCTTGGAAACTAGTTAGAAATATTTTTTTAATATGTTAGTTGTTTATGAATGTGAAAATGATATGAGATCACGTTTTTCATGTATTACATTATTTTTATGGGTCTTGTTATTTCAGTAAATATGAAAGAAAGGGGACCTACATAGAGAAGTGGTGAACTAGTAGTGGTATCCACCTAAAAGATTACTTATTAAATTATAAATAAAGATTCAATTGCAAGACATGAGACCTGCAAAAAAATGTAAAAAAGTGGACATGCTCTATGAACTATGATAGTAACAACTATCTCATAGATGTCTACTTCTATCCCAATTTTATGTACATAGGTGAGAACGAGGTTCCTTAGACTGAGGAATACTTCCATTATAGTCATGTAAAGGGTAATTTCCTCCTAAATGAAAGTAACATCCCAAATTTTTAGAATTAAATTCATTATCAAGAATGATACTTTCACCAACATGTACTCCATGATGGAATCTACATTTGTTGTCGACATCACAACCATGTGTGCTTTGGAACTCCACTAACCAATGGATAAACTTCCATGATAGAAAATTCAACTATAATGAGATATCATATCTTATTTATCCATTTGTATAATTGAATCAATGTAATACATTAAAATGAACTAATTATCACCTTCAAATACTATTAATATTTCCATAATTCTTTTAAACTACTCCATGATATTCCTTACAACAACTGATTGACTCACCAAAAATATAGTGAATTGGATTATTTAATATAGATAATAAAAATCACTAAGAAAAATAATGAACATTGTATACTTGAAAAATCCTATAGAAGGCATAAAATTATTATTATCAATATTTTCAAATAGTGTATGATCTAGGAACATCCTAATATTCATGCTAAGGAACATGGTAAGATTTCCCTTCATTGAGTTCTCCATTGAAAACCACTTGAGAAATTTTCTATTATATGTTCTTTGAAACATTATAGAAATATTTTTCCTCCAACTATATGAATATGTATACCCCATATGTTAGATATTTCAGTCATGTATTTTATTAAAAAATTATTTTCAATACATTTTTACATTATGTGAAGTCGGGAAATCATTATCAATAAGTAGTATATCATCCACATATAATACTAAAAAACCATGACATATCCCCTAACCGACCCATAAACATAAGAATTATATGTTTTATTAAAAAAATAATATACATTTATGGCATCAGCATACAATATATTCCAACTATGAGAATCATTCTTCAATCCAAAAATACACCATTGTGACTTATAAACCTTAACTGTCTCATTTGACACAATAAAACCATAAGGTTGTATTATAAACAGATATTCAAAACGATTTTTTTTACAAAATGTGATTTTTTACATCCATTTGATATATCATATAATCATAATGAGATTTCATGTAATATCTAAATGGACATTATTATTTCCACGGAAATACAATATAACCTTATAAAAACTACAATTATGTTTCGAAGAAAAATAACCAATGATTATTAAAATATAATATAACACTATAAAAAAAGAATGATTATTCTTATAAAATTATAAAATATAGAAAAAAAATCAAATTATAAAAACAACATACAGTTAATCACAAAATAAATGAAAATTAAATTAAAAAAATTGGAATATAAATAAAACATGACATGTCAATGTAAATATGAAATTCAACAATAGAAATCCAATACATAAATTTTTTTTATAAAATTACATATTAAAAATATAAAATCAAATTTTATATAACAATTTTATAGAAACAAAATATATTGTAGTTTTGATACAACATATATTGGAAAAAATGATTTTAATATTCTTGTTGCATTTCTAGATCCTCTAGTAACATGATATAAGTTGTTTGAGAATTAATCAATAGTATAAATGAACTATTTACATATGAATTTTATGTGATATTCAAAATGAAGTGGCTCAACACGTCAAGGTCCCACCCGAGCCTATTATATGTGAAGTGTGCCACACTATGTCATCCACTTATAGTCTGATGGTTGACGACTAACACCATGTTGGAATATAAAACAACATGATCGACCTAAGTGTATTTGATTAAACAAATACATATTCAATGCATAATATAACGATCAACACATGTATGGTATATATATATATAGTCAGAAAATGTTACACAATAAATGAATGACACCATAAGAAAAAATACCACCCTAGAGGGGTAAATATAGAGGAACTATACACTTTAAATCTCCCTAAATCAAACAAATACAATATCCTAGAGAAATCCACCCCATTGCATATACTCTTATATTGTTCTCCAGCCAAAACAAACACTAGCTCCATCATGGACCTCCATAATCCATAATACATCAGAAATCATTACTAGGCTTTATCATTGATGATATACCATCTTATCATCTACCGAGACAATCATCTATCTTACACATAATCATAAAAAAGACAACATTTGTAGGAAAAAATATTATTCATTATGAATACTCTGAATATTTAAATGTCTAATAATCCTAACACTAATATCCCTAATCTATGCTACATCTCATGGGTAACCCTGGAGCACCTAAGGAGTCACAATCCTTGAAGCATACCAATCGCTCAACCTATCGAACATTCATGTTTTTACTAAATACAACAAATGACGACCCACTTGTTGATGTACACATTCCATGAAAGGGAATACCACACCCCACCTTTTATAACCATTGTTATTGTTCTTCAAATCTATATACCCATAGTAGAACCTATTCTTTTCTATTGAATTTATCCCAATCAAGGGTGTTCAAACCCCTAATATTAGAACCACCCATGTGTGTTGTACAAGAGATATTCATAAAATATAAATGATATCGTGCTCTGTATAGACTATCTATTTTAAAAATCAGGACACAATGCCAAAAATTCGAACTCTCCAAAACCAAAAAACTCGTTTAAACTTTATTGAATTATTGTGGGAGTACGAAACCCCAATTGTAGCATGCAGTGGACTTGCACCAAATCATCACCGATGGAGTACCAAATCCATGTCGATATAGGGGAACCAATCCCCATGTATCATGGGGTGGGTACTGAAATCCATGATGGAAAACAAGGGCCCCATGTCCTATCATAACACACTTCAAGGGGAGTAATGACCATATGAATACTCTAAACATTAAACACCAAACTCCATCATCATCACTATGGAGCTAAATCCTAAAACTATCAATCATTCATTGAATATATCCTAATATGCATGAACATAAAAAATTAATTATGATCGATGTAAATGGATACATAGGATTGTATATTTATTTTTCTAAAATGGGAATCTGGTAAGAAAATCATGGAAATCACACCACAAATTCAATTAGTGTTCATGTAGAGACCCTTGGAAAAGCCACATGGAACATTTGGGGTAGGTTGTAGGTTTATGTCTATCATACATGCCATATAAATCCTCTTGTGATGGGGTTGGAATACATACCCAACTAGATCTTGGGTTGTCCAATACACTTGGGCACTACATTGAGATGTCCTGGCTGGACAACCTGCACCACTTGACATAGTGTGGTCCTGTTATGATCAAGGAACCACACTCTCACATACACATAGAGGGTAAAAAATATTATATAACTATTAATATATATATTTTTAAATATTTTCAACACTAATAATTATATATCATCTTATCCTAAGGGTGAACACTACAACTTAGAATCACCATATCCATCAGAGGATTTTTTAAAAGATAACTACTTGGGTATTTTTTTAAATTTTACATCTATGGTGTTATAAAGCATAGAAATAAAAAATAAGCTAATTATAAATCATAGAAATTCTCTATAACTATTAGAAAAACCATCATTCATGCACTAATATTTCATTATTTAACTACTATGTCATGAACTCTAGACATGCATTAAGATTATTAGTAGATAACATGTTTTCATGATTTAGAGATATATTCGATAAATTTTTTACTAAATGTGAGAAAAATAAATTTATGAAGATATGTTTACGTATTCATGGGTGGATAAATTGTGGAAAAAATTTGAGTGAATAAAAAAGGAAAAAAATAATGAAACATGATGGATAACCTTTTTGAGAAAATATATTACAACCATTATTGATTTAAATGATTTAATATGGGTATGATGAAGGTATTTATAATCTGTAAAATCAATCTGTGAAATGGTATTATTCAAATTGTTTTGTTTTCTATGGTTTATGTATTGTTTTGAGTTGTGGTTTCTTAGGGTTATGTCAGGTTTTGGACTGTGATGGATTAATGTTGCAACATTATTGGACTAGGTCCGCATGTGAGGATGTGGGGATACATTGGGGCTGTGTTGTGGTGATGATATTGTGGTTTTGGTTGTGAAAATGAGATAATGAGATGATTCACATTGGATGAGAGATGGTAATACAGATTATTGGTTGACATGCTTGTCATTCCTGACATAGGTTAAGAGCTAGTCTTTCCGGTGTGGCCTGAATATTTTGATGGTTGTGATGTTATATTCACAATTATGATGTGATATGATTATGATTATGTTATTTTTTATTCTTCTTATATCATTATATATACCCATTAATTCAAAAAAAAATCTTAATTATGATATACCTTAGAATAATAAGATAAAATGATTCAACTATAGTTGAATTGTATGTAATGTGTTGTTTTACCACTAGCTAAATCATATTATTTATTTTCTCTATTGATTAAATTATGTATATTCCCTAACATTTATTCCTCATGGATATATATGAATACATCATAAGATCATCCCTATATGGTTTTTATTACTATTTCTGGATAGTGTAAGGGATATTTGAGTTGTTGTTTGGGTAGCTTGGGTAATGTTAGAGAATGATCTAGAGATTTTGGTTTCCATTATTGCATATATTGTTTATTGTTTTATTACTTTTAGGTAAAAATTTGGTTGTGGAAACATATTTTCTTCTTTAATGGGATCCTTAGGATGTTAATTTGATGTTTTTTTATTTGATTACTTAGTAAGAGGGTAATTCCTCATATTCATATGATAGATACCATCAATCCTAGTTGTCATCTCAGGACCTATTGGTGAAACGATTCGAGGGAAAATCATGTACCCTCTACCAACCCCTAATCAATTTAGTAGGGATTAGAAACTGCTGGTGGAACACTAAAATTCAATATTATAATAGTGACTATGTTTCCACTTATAAATTTTAAAATAAAACGAAAAAATATGAATGTACTGGAAAACATAATTTCATTTACATACTTCCCTATCTGTTTTCATCATTTTTTAAGGAATATAATTTATATAATTAAACATATATTTTCTACAATGAAAAATAGAAGATCATTCACAATATTCAAGTCCTACATCAATGGCATGCCTATTTAAAGGGAGGTAAAGATGGAGAGAGATTGATTCTTATATTCTTATACCGCATAGAAAATATTGAAGACAAACATCTATGTGAACATTATATAACTATATAAGGAGAATCATACATGATTGAACTCAGTTTCCCTTAAAATGATTCAATATTGATATTTAATTAATCAATATAATATTGAACTATTAATATCCTATAATTTCATCACCAACAATATAGAAGCATCACATGGTTCATGAATGAATATAGGTTTTTCATGCATGAATATAAATTTTAAAAAATGTACTAATAATAGAAAACATATTCAATGGTCTTTCTTTTACAAATTTGATTCATAGAAATAATATTAAATTAATGATAAAATATGGTTGTCAGAGAAGTCAATGAACTGACCTTATTGATGTAGTGTAGCAATTTCAGGGGTGATATAAATTCACACTCATTGTGTATTTGAACTTTTGGTCTATTATTTTCGAAAAAACTATCAAACATGTGGTCACAATATCATAAATCATACTAGAACATCTTAAAATGGCACATAAACTAAATATTATGACATCATCTAAAAACCCATGGGTATTGGAGAAATAAAATTTTATACTAAGACATTTAATAAAAAATAATAAAATAACACTTCATATAATTATTTTAATAAAATATTCATGCATTGTAAAATCAACTATATAAAATCTACTGAAAATTATATAATAGAAAAAAATGAATACAAAATCTAGTCAAAGGAATTTAGTCTATTCACTTATTTTTAAATCTTACATGAATCACAAGAACTATTTAACATGTCGATGTTTCTTTAAGTAGGGGTAATTATTTTTGAGGCCATTTTTTTGTAAGTTATGTTTTCTTTGTTTCATGTTAAAATTTATTTTTTTGATCAAATTTATTTTTGAAAAGAAATAGAAATTTTTATTGGGTGTAAAATAAAAATTGAAACTAAAAAATTTAAA
The DNA here is from genome assembly GCA_963277665.1 of Viscum album. Classification (NCBI taxonomy): domain Eukaryota; kingdom Viridiplantae; phylum Streptophyta; class Magnoliopsida; order Santalales; family Viscaceae; genus Viscum; species Viscum album. The sequence goes on from OY728141.1 coordinate 888,155,408, forward strand.
TAAATTTTAAAACATGAATAAAGAACAATTTTGAAATATATATTGGTATTATGAAACATAATGATTTCATATATAAGAATAATATAAAAATCCCTATTCAAATCTAATTTTAACACCAATAACTATAAGTGAGAAAAATAAAATCAAATAGAAATATATTTACAGATATATTTCAAAATGTATCAACACCATTATATAATCATGTTATGTGAATTATATATATTTTTTTATATATGTATATATATTACTGTTTGTGTGTTATATTAATATATTATGTTCACTTTATATGTATTATGTGCATTCAAAAATTCTATAATATTTATTCTTTAAAAAAAATATATATAAAAATATGGTCCATTTATATTCGATGAAATTTATTTATTTTTTGAAGCCATATTCATTGAAATTAATTAACACCCCAAAGTGAAATTCTTTTCCAACACCATAACCTGGTCAACATGAATTACAAGATCATAATATGCATAAAAAATTATTCATTTAAAGAAATAAATAATATAATGAATTCTTATATTACATGAATATTTAAAGGCCCTCCACAAAAAAATCTCAATAAATATAAATACATGTCTAAAAAATCAAATCAAATAGAAAATCAATCAGTGAGATAATTTAGGTTGTATCCACCTAATCACATTAACATGTTGTTTGTAGTCTATATATTATATTAATATATTATTATTATTATAGAAACACATTCTATTTATTTCATGTACATTACATGTAAATGGCATATAATATATAATGCATAAAGAGTTGAAACTAATATTTCACAAAGAATAATACGTCATGTTGTTATATCCCTAAATGAATCGTCACAAAATGATCAAATTGAATGATTCTACCATTAAGAAAAGGGTTATGGATGTGTGTAAAGAATATATATAGTGTACTTCAAATGAGTTATCTATGGAGAGGTCACATTGGTGGATGTCATCAGGGGGATTTTATCAAATGTTGTAGGCTCCTGGTGGTGGGGAATGGAAGAGATTTTTGTGCAATATGATATGGTTAGGGGAGTGGTGTCCATTTATCCTAGGCTACAATACTTTTTTAGTGTAGAATTATAGATATCATTAACTATAACTCAATTATATATTGGGTGGTTAGTGTAAAATTGTTTCATCCTAATTTTTATCTCATTTCAATGTAGGGGTATTTATCACTAAACTCTAATATTCCCTCTTAATTTGTGCTCCGAAAATATAGAGAGATTATAACTCTCCATGGATGTACTGATTATTATTTGACCACATAAATTTCTATTTCCTATGAGATCATCTTCTAGCTCATTTCTTATTATTTTATTTTTTCTTTTATTCTTGTACAAATATGTTTTGTCACTATCAATCCCAGTGTTTCAGTAAAAATTACCATTATAATATTTAACATTTATTATGACACATGGTTATTATATGCCCATATTATGGTGTTTTCTATTCTTACACATCAGGGTATCTTATAATTACATACATTATAATTTGTAGTGCACATCAATAATAGTATACAATATTCTGGAACAACTATATATGATAAATTACAATATGGAAGTATTCATTTTCATTCAAAAACATAATCTATTTATGTGGTTTTTCAAACATATAAATAATATTATGAAGATTTAGATAAATAGATAATATAAACACCAAGTGCTAATGTTGATTCCAACATGATGAATGTTAATAGAAACTCCAACCATAACACACATGATTGTTTTGACCATAATAAATAGTAATAATGAAGAAAATGATGGTATTAACATGAGAAATATAATTCTAATCTTCCCTCTTTGATAATGAGTTTAGGTGTCCATATATTATTTATAAAATACTCATATTTACAAGATTTTAAGGAAAATGTTATACACATCATTTACTTCTAAATCACTATGAATCTATGAACCCTCTTCATTTCCATGGGCCTTTAATTTCAAATAAATAAAAATTAATTGACCCGAAAAAGATTAAAATAAAAATTTCATAACAACTACCTATAAAAGTCACTGAGATACAAAGATTTATATGACTATTGTACTATTAATATCTCATTGTCTGAGGTTTCTGAAGAGACACTTCTCTTACAAAAACATTGATGAGAAAGGGTATTACATTCAAATAGAATTGTAATGGATAGAGTTCCATTTAGTTGTTTAATGACTAACACACTTCCACACATTTTCTCATCTTTTTTGAACCAGATAAAGTTTATGTCACATATTGTGATACTTCTGGATCTAGAATGGGTAGAATTATTTTTCTTGGAGACCATTTCATGTCTGTTGACTCCTGAAATTTTCAACTGTAATAAAATTTTTTCTAACTCAAAACATTGGTTGTCTATCCTTTAAAAACATGGAACTACAAGCACATTGATGAATAGTTTAAATTTTTCATCGATCATAAGAGATTGAAGAACATATTTGCATATAGAGACATGATCCTTAGAAAATAATGATGGAAGGGGTATCATCATATGTTTTACATAGAATTGATTTGTAAATTTGGCAAATGAAACTCAATAGTTGATTGTTTAGGCTAATAATTATATAACCATGTGGTCATGGAGGATCCTGACCAAAGATGATTGAAAATATTACACACATAAGAAATTGAATTCAACGTAATGTGATTGATAAAACTATTAGAAATATTTTTATGCAACACATTAGATAAAAAATATTATTGGAATCTACCATAACTTTTTATTTTATAGTTGTACAAAGTATTTTTCTTTATTTTATTCGATTTACAATTTTCATAGTTCATAACTATCAATTTTTATTCATTTTAATTTTTTTGTTTTCACCTTTAGTGGAATATTTTTATGTCAAATATATTATTGTGTGTATAAATTTGTTTGTTTCAATTTTATATAGTTTTACAGTAAATGAATAACAAAATAACTTATTCATATATTGATGTTTTTCAGTTAGAAACCACATTTTTTTTCTTTTCCCTACCATTCAATTTTATATATAATGTCTTGTGGATTGGGATATATGATAGGAAAACTCATTGATCACAAGGAAATACACTAAAGATCATGCTTCGTGAAGAAATGAATAATTTTCTTTTGTTTCGAAATTATAAGATAATTATTTATGTTCACACAACATTAAAAATTAGATGCCAATATAGATGACTTAAATTATTTACTCAAATATTTATTGGAATATTTCAATAACCACGTCATTTTCAAGAGTTTTATTTAACTTCTAATGTCTTTATTATTGGTTTTCCCATGTTAAATAATCTTTTTGGAAAAGTTTTAATTTTTTTCATTAAATATTTTCTCTAGTACATCAGTGGATTAATATTTAATTCTATATTCACTATTTTTAACATTACGATGACTATTGTAGAGATTCATAAGTTAATGAATCATATCATTAAAAATTATGGGAAATGACTAATGATTTTTTTGACCATGTTGATAAAAATATATTGATTTCCAAATGATTTTTTATAATTTTCACAAATATAGAAACATTTTCATGAGAATAAATTGAATTATAAAAAATAAATTTAACTTCACTTATTTGTTAAATGGAATGAAAATGGAATACGTTTTCATACTGAAAGAGTAAATTTTGAAGATATTATAATTAGTATTGGTTCCTTTCTTCAAAATGTTTAATGTATTTTATTTCCTCATTATAGAAAGGAAGATTTTCTCTAAAAGGTTAAAATATAATTTAAATAGTACATTTATTATGATGCGGCACAGGTGCACCCCAGATCAAAATATGTCATTAAAGAGTAATTTATAACATCTTGGACTAATGTGATTAATTGTTCAATTGGTTAATAGTAGATATAAGTTCAGAAGCTGATGTCAGCAACCTTGAAAAGAAGTTGATGATGTACTTATAAATAGTATCATCTTATTCCATGTAACAATAACACTCAAACTAATCATGCATTATTTTCGGAACTAATTTATTTTTATGGGAACACGTTATTTACAAGGTTCCCATTAGAGGCCATATTAACAACCTGCTAGAAAAATTAATGGTTTTTTCTTCCTCTCAAGTATAATCAGTCACATTACTGTAAAATATATAATTTTAAAATTTAGATTAACCTATAAATGTGTTAGACTATTCAACATCGTTGTTGATGAATTTTTAACAATTAATTGATTCATTATATTCCATAAATGAATTTTATTAACCTATTTGAAATTTCAATATTAATACTTTGAAATTAATTGTGTTATGAGTAGTTGATGATTAAATCTTATGGTACTAATGCTGAAGAGATTATTTAGTATAGTATATGTATTAGTGAATCATATTAGGAAATTTCCCTATTCTTGTCAAATAGTGGTATACCTTTTTTTATATGTTAAATATTTTTTGAAAGTGATAATAAAATTAGAATCAAAATTTTTTTATGTATTTTTTAATGGATGTCTTTCATTCTATACATGTGAATAAAAGGGGCCCATACATACAAAAGTGGTGAAACACTATTGGAAGAGGCCAATTAGACACACACATACATCACATGATCATGTTCAATTTCCAAAAATGAGTCCGAAATAATCATAAAAAAGGGGACCTACCAAGTAAACCATGGCAGTAACAATTAAATGGCTTCTGTCTACTTCTATAACAATTTTATGTACTTTGGTGGGATCATGGTTTCTTTGCCCATATTATTATCCCATTATTGTATCATTAAATGTCAATTGCCTCCTGAATTAATGAAACCACCCCATGTTCAACAATTAGCTTCATGATCAAGATTGATATGTTCACCAGCATGTGACACCGTGATGTATTCTACCTCTTTTATCAACTTCACAACAATGTTAAGTTTGCATGTCCACCAACCAAATGTATGAACATCCATAAAAAATAAGAAATGATAATGAGGTAGAATATCATATTTATCATTATGGAGACTAGAATCATTTTAATCTCTTATAATGTTCTCATCCACAACATGAAAGATATGAAACATTTTCATAATTATTCTAGTATATTCAAGGATATTCTTTGAGACAGATGATTGTATCTCCATGAATATAGGGTATTTTATTATAATTCATAGTGAATAAAAAATATTAGGTTAAATATAGAAAATTTTATACATGAAACATCATACAGAAGATAGAGAATGACTCTTATTCAGCATTTCTTAATGATTAAAATCTAGGATATTCCTATGATTCGTGATATGAAACATAAAAAGTGGACCCTTACTTGAGAACGTTTCCAGTATATGTTATTTTAGTCATTACAAAAACAAATATCCTTCAATATGGATGTTTATACATTATATAGTATCTTTTGAACTCTTATATTTCATTGAATAAAATTAAATAATTTTTTTGTTTAATTTAATGTCAAGACATCATGTTCAAAAATTAGTATACCATATTCATACAATAAAAAAATACCATGATACATCCACTACACAAAATATATACACAAGAATAATATTTGTTTTTAAAAAACAAAATACGTTGATAGAGTCAACGAACCATATATTCCCACTTCTAGAAGCTTCACTCAATCTATAAATGGATCATTCCAACTTTGAAATCTTAATAATCTCATTAGACACTTCATAATCATTGTTTATATTGTTTTTGTATAGTTGAATAAATTTATGTTATAGAATGTTATCTTGACATACATTTGATATATCAAATAATTATAATGATATTTCATGTAATATCTAAATGGAAATTTTTATCATCACCAAAAACAATTAATCATTATAAAAACTACTATGATGTTTAGAAAAAAAATTGATGATTCAAAAACAATATTACATTATAAAACAGTATGGTAATTTTTATAAAATTATAAAAAATTATAAACATTCAAATTATCATAAAAAATTAAATTATCCTGAAAATAAATGAAAATAATAGTGAAATAATTATCAAATTAATAAATATAAATAGTAAAGTGAATAGACAATAAAATATAGCACAAAAATATCTCGCAAAACATATTAAATGATTATATGTTAAAAATATCGAATCAACTTTTATATAATAGTTTTATTGAATGAAGATATATAATAGTGTTGGTACAACATATTTCAACAAATACAGATTCTCCTATACTTGTTTCTTTCAAAGATCCTCCCCTACCATGATATATGTTATTTGGGATTAGTCTATAGTATTCTTTAACTATTTACATATTCATTTTACGTGAGATTCCAAATGAATTTACTAGACCCATCGATGCCCCACCTGGGTTGATGGTATGCTTAGTGTTCCAACCTATGTCCACCAAAAAATAGGGAATGGGTTGGCGATAATAACTATGTTTTCATATCACACAACATGATAGACCATAGAATATTTAATTTGACAAAAGACATATCTACAATTCATATGATAAAAATAAAAACATGTAGGATATAAATATATAATATACTAAATGGAACACAATGTATGAATGTGACATTAAGAAAAAATACTGTAATTCCCCAGATATAACCAAGGTACATACCATTTAATTTTTATCCAATTACTTTAAGAGACCCTGGGTGCACGCCCACATGGAATTTTGTTAGTACAGAATAATAAATAATTTTTATATGGTTTAATGAGATTTATATAAAATAATGCATCGTGCCTCGGTGTAGTGTTTTGGGTAAAAAGAAATTAAAAGTAATAAAATAAATATTTTTTAAAATAAATAAAAATAAATAAAAAATGAATGAAAATAAATAATAAAATAAAAATTTGTTAGAAGAAAAATTAAAAGAATTAAAAATGGGCATCACCCATTATTATTATTATTTTCATTTCACATTAAAATTATTTATATATTTTATTATTTTATTTTATTTTATTTTTATTTTATTTTACCTTTTTTCATCTATATTATTTATTACATTTATTTTTTGTTTATTTCCTCATCACGCCTCTCCCTCTACAGTTTTGTGTTGCGCCCCCTCATCAACATGTTGTGTGTCACCCATGTCTCTGTTTCTGAAGCCTCTTGCACCTCTATTTCTCCTCAATTTTAAATTCCATTAGAAATGATGTGAAGATATCGATAAGGATAATCATCCATGGTAAGAATTATTGTGTTTTACCCACTCTTCATCTCATGATATGTTGCATAATGTTTGTACCTAAAATTAGGGGGGGTTCTTAAATCCTTCAATTTCATCCATTTTAGGTCAAATAAAATGTTTCCACCGAAAATTGGGATATACTATGACAATGAGGTATGGTTTATATGATATTTACTATTGTTTCATTTCATAAATCAATTCACACTATTGTACAACAAGTAGGTGCCTACTAGTGAATCTAAAATAATGCATTTTAATTTAATTAAAATTTTTCTTCTTTATCTTATTTTCTTTTGTTTAGGGAGAATATCTCCCTTGGTATATTCCATGACATTGGACACTCTAATGGTTGTGACTACATAATTGGGATATTTACCTTTGGACTTGAATATTTAATATTATTAATTAAATTTTCATGTACAAAAATATTATGTTGATTTTTAAATTTAATAAATTATTTCGAATGAATCATAGACCATGAAATTGTTTTTCCTTTGAAATTGTTTTCGTAAATAATTACTAATTTCAAGTCATATTATAATTTTATATTATTAAATTTCATTTCATCTTTTTACACATATAAATTCCATTTTTCATTTATCCTTGTGTTATGATTTTGGAATTAAATGGTAAATTAATTTTTTGTAATCATTAATGCTTGATATTTGCTATATATTCCTCCCTTGTTGTTTTAAATGAAATTAGTCTAGTGAGAGAATGTAGGTACCATATTAAGAATTCAACATTAGACTTCTCATGATCGATTGGTTACAACACAACATATTGGGAAAGTGATATCTTAGGCTTGCTGGGTACGATATTTCCCAATATTTTTATTACACTATTGGATGATACCAGTTCACTAAGGGGTTCTTGAAGATAGACCCAACGTAAATGTAATAACCCCATTTCCACTATGGTATAGAACCTTTTTTCAGTCTAAATATTATATTTGGACCTAATATGGATTCCTAATAAGTTAGTAAAGGTTTTGAGGGTGTCTGGGGTTTTATCAGAGTCCAAACCCCATTTTTCTTTAAGTAGGTAAAGTCACATGATTTGTTCATGGATTTCCTAACCGTGTGTATTATATTTTCTGGAATGAACCGAATGGAATGGTTAGTGCATGACCTTGTAGCATAACCATAAGATCACACCTTTTTCACATGTATATGTGCATGGCTTTCTAATGTTTTGATCAAACCATGTGGATGATGTTTTTACCTAAAGATCCATATCGCACAGTTTTCGCAATGTTTGTCAAACCATGCAAAAAAATTGTTTGCATGTTCATTTTAAGGGTAAAATGTCCAAATTTCTATATAATGATCTATTTTTTCTTCTTCTTACCCACATTATGATAATTTCTATTATATTACTCAATTATCACCCATTTGAAACAGTTTGATGACCTAATAAAGGGATCCAGAGATATCCTTCATCCATCAACCGATTGAGCTTGTGTTTTATAGGTTGGATGGAAAACGATAAGTACTATAGTCATTTTGAGTGGTTCGTTCTCTCTTTTTTCTCTAGAACTAGATATCCGGGGATGATCATTTTTCTTCATTTAATATATATAATCTATTATGAGGAAAATAAAGGTCCCATACTAGATGAGGATATTCATACAAGCCTATGGTGAGTGGCTTTAACTCATCTCTAATGTTTGTAGATTTTGGAGTATTTTGGTGGGGCCCACCAATTTCATTATGTTTAATTTATTGAAATTATATGTCATTTATATACATGTTAGAACTATATGTTAATTCTATTCCAAAATTTGTGAATAGATGTTAGTGGTTACACCAACAACGTCTTCTATGCCATGTCGAAGGATATTCCTTTTGGGGTTTTAGTGTTTTGACACGTTTGAGCCACTGTTTGAGTGTGACTTTTCTTGAACATTATAAATTAATATTTAATATAATAAATGTAATGATATTAATGAAAATTTTATAATGGAATGAACCATGTATTCTCACCACATAACCTTACCAAGTTATGTGCATTCAAAATGATTATTAATTATGAAATGTGAAATGGAAAGTATGAAAAGTATATAACAGGGCCATGTCAAATGAGTTCCAATATAGGTTATATATCTGTATCACACATTCCCATATTGATGGAAGGTATCATAGTGAACCTAAATAAATTAATGTAAATTAATTAGGACTGGATTAAATGGATGCAATCATACATGGCCTATCCACACTAATGGAAGAAAAGGCTTGAACCAATGAATAAATAGTTGCAACACAACATGAACTATCCACACTAATGGAAGATAGTGAATGAACCTAATAAGTGATTACATTATTACAATATCAAATAGTAATGAACTGACTTGAGATCAAATTGAATTTTTAGAGGATAGTGCCTTGGGAATATGTAACACCATTTTGTTTTAAGGATGTGGTTTTATTTGGTTGTTAACCACCCAGACTCTAGTTATGTTCTAAACCATGGATGCCCAGTATACTAATGTAGGGTCATTTATATTATTACATGATACCACTGATACACTCCATAGTTTCAGTATTGACTAGTTGGTTTCATGGTTAATTACCCTAGGAACCAGTCTTTTCTCATCTCCATTTTTCCTTGGTCGTTCACCTTAGATGCGGTAGGAACCTTATTCTAGAATTCCATGGATTAGTATCCTTGGATTACACTCTTACCACATAGAATGAATCAAATACAACTAATTTATTTTCTTGTGAGATCTATGTTACCATGGTTATTACCTTGGAACTCCCCCACTAGATATAACTTTTTTGGTTGTCCTATAATGTATACGGACCTTCACTACTTATACTATCCTAAGGAGTAGTTAGTGCTGGCTATTCCTCACGTGTCCTATTAACATAAAATTGTAATTACATAATTAATGAATTACTTACATGTACAGACACCATCAAGAGGATAAATTGGGTATGTGGGTATTTAATTATATTGTAATACTTTTCTTAATTTATATATGAATGTATGAACACTATTATATTCCATTACATTGTCCGGATGTTATAGACATCATTGGTGGTGTCCAATAAGATTTATCTCAGTCCCTCTCCAGGCACCATTTGGAACCCTAGGTAGTTTACCTGACTGCAGGTGTTGACAAAGGGAAGCATAAAAATTTGATCACTTAATTTCTTGTTGTTAGGTTTAGAGATTCATTGAAAAGGATAGAGTTGGATCTTGGGATGCTTGGGATTGTCTTTTGGTTTCATTATCTTTATGGAACATGCTATTCCAATTGTTTTGCATCCATGTTTTCTAGTATACTAGTGACATGATATATCATCATGAGTTATTCCGGTTGATACAGTTTTTGTTATCCATGTTTATCTAATGAACCAATTTTCTTCTGCTGTTTGTTTATATTTATTTCTCTATATACTATTGTTCATATGATTCCATAGTTCTACACTTAGATAATAAATGTATAGTCTCTACATGTACATATCCTAGGCCCTCACAACTAGCCAGAAGACTCTGGAGTTATGGGAGATGCATTTGAGGCCATGTGGCACACCGGGATCGAGGAACCAATTAAGTGGAATTCGGGTCTTGGATGCCACAATGTGTTATTAGAGGACTTCTTTTCCATCCTTAAATTACTATAGATATTATCATTTGGGTGATCACATTATGATGTACACAGACCACAATACTATGAAATATATATTTTCTTTGTGTAACTTAAACATGATATATCAAATATTGGATGAATATCTTCAATCATTTGATTTTTTTCTTGCCTATACACCCCAAAAGGGAAATGTGGTTACTGATGAACAGGTTTAGAGAACTCGAACACAGACCCTAAATGAATCCGGTGATGATTGTAAGTTAATGTTTCATTATATGAGCTTCATCTATATTGTAATGACAACCACTGATAGTCTTACCTCTTAGCCTAAACAGTTATATTTTCCTTATTTTGGAAGGTGAAGGGTAGGAATTTTTTAGATCATGATGATTTTCTTTTCTGATAGATTATATTAGGAGATAAACCACATCTGGATTGGTCTGTAGATAGAGATGACATTAAACATGTATGTGGGCATGTCTTGGTTCTCACAGACATGAAATAGGAGTTAATGAAACTATCCCACACTTCTCAGTGGGAAATTCATCTAGGAATCTCTAAAATTTATGGAGATATATGACCCTCATATTGGAGGTCTAGAATGAAATGTCATATTGTAGGCTTTATTAGTAGGTGTTCCACCTATGAGCAGGTTAATGTGGATCACCAAAGACCTACAGGGTTGTGGAAACTACTTTTAATACTAAAATGAAAATAGGAAGATGTTTTCATGGATTTCATAGTCACCATACCATGGTCATAGAGGGATAATGATTCTATTTGGGTAGTCATTGACCGATAAAAAAAATTATCCCACTTCATGCAAATTCGAGAGACCGTCATAGTTGATGAGATTGTAAAAATGTATGTCTGTGAGATCATATGATGACATGGGGTTCCATGTAATATAATTTCAGATAGAGATGCTAATTTCACATAACAGTTCTAGAAGGGAATGCTGAAGGATATGGTAACACAAGTTTTTCTAGGAAAAACATTTCTTCCTTAGATTGATGGAAGATCATAATAGAAAATAATTTTTTAATGGATATAATCTAGGCATGTGTCCTTTATTTAAATGGTTCTTGGTAGAATCATGTACCTCTTGTAGAGGTTGCTTATAAAAATAGATTTTAGGCAATGATTCAGATGGAGAATTTTGAGGAATTATATGGTAGGCAATGATGTTCACCCATATTCTTGCTAGAGGTAGGCATGGTAGCCTTACTAGGTCCTCAACTCTTTTAGGAGACATCATAAAAGGTTCATATGATCAGGAAGAGTATGAATACAGATCAGTCTAGAAAGAAAATATTATGCTAATCTCCAATGAAGACCTATAGAGTTTTGTTTTAGAAATCGTGTTTTCTTTCGGCTATCACCCTGGCATGGGCATAGACGATTATGGAAGTAAAGAAAGTAGTTTCCACATTTTTTGGGGTGGTTTGAAATTCTAAATAGAGTAATTATAGTTGCATATCGAATCCTACTACCTAATAAGTACCATTACAGGCATGAAATATTTCATGTCTCATGGATTTTCTAGTATTATGCTTACTCTTTTTGTACATTTGATCCTAATAAAGTTGAGTAAGATGATGATGCTACCTTTGGGGAATATCTGTTATGCATCATTGATCTGATCACAAAGGCACTATGAGGAATGTTTGTCCCTCTATATTGAGTGATATGGAATCACAAACATATAAAATATGAGAATTGGGAGTGGGAAGCTGATGTACATGTTCAATGGATAGAATTTTACTCAGATAGTGTTTCTCTACCCTTATAAGGTGAACATGGTGGTGAGTTCTTTAAATAAAGAATACTACAAGAACCTATTTTTCACAAATCAATAAGTCCTTTTACATTTGGTCTAAATCATTAATTTAGACCTAATATAGATTCATAATGAGTTATTAATGGTTCTTAAGTTGTTTGGTGCTTTTTTGGAGCCTAAAATATATCATTTCTAGGAACCAGTCCAATTCACGCGGTTTGTTCTTGGTTTGCCCATGGTTTTCTTAACCGCGAGGATTGAAATTTTTGGAAAGAACCGAATGGCATGTTTGGTTCATAGTCGTGTGACCTAGCTATGTGAACACCGATTTTTCCTAGGTTCCTTTGCATGGATTACACATGGTTTGATCAACCCATGTTGAGGTTTTTTTTTCAGGAAGATCCATATTGCATGGTTTGTGCACTGTTTGTCAGGTCTTGAATAAAAATCATGCGCATGATAATTTTCTTTGTAAAAAGACCAAATTTCCATTTATGATATATTTATCTTCTTTCTTCCTCCCATTACAAGAACCAGTAGGATTTGACACCATTTTCACACATTTGGATCTTTTGAATACCTAATCAAGGTAACAAGAGATAACATTCATCTAGAAACTGTTCAAGATTCTATTCAACACATTAGATGGACAATAGTATGTACTTGAGTTAATTTGTGATGTTCTTCCTCTCTTTTCCTCTAGATCTAGTTATCATGGGATGATCACTTTTATTATTTTCTTATATATGCTCTGATCTAAGGAAAATCCAGGGATTATATTGGAGTATAGTCATACAATCCTAATGTTGGTGGTTTTATAATTCATTACTATTATTCATTGTTTTTGGAATATTTTTGTGGGGCCCACATATTTCATCAGTTTCTTTTTATTGAAATTATATGTCATTCTTATACTTATTAGAATAGTATGTTCATGCTCTTCCCAAATTTGAGAATGTGGGTACCATATTAAGAATCCAACAATAGACTCCTCTTGATCGATTGGTTACAACACAACACATTGGGAAAGTGATATTTTAGGCTTGTAGGGTAAGGGATTTCCCATGATTTTAATTACACTATCGGATGATACCAGTTCACTAAGGGGTTCTTGAGGACGAACCCATTGTAAATGTAATAACCCTATTTCCACTAAGGTATGTTACCTTTTTTCAGTCTAAATATTATATTTGGATGTAATATAGATTTTTAATGAGTTATTAATGGTTTTGGGGTGACTGGGGTTTGTTCAGAGTCTGAAACACATTTTTTGGAAGTAATACAGGTCACATGATTTGTGCATGGATTTCCTAACCGTGTGTATTAAAATTTCTTGAAATAACTGAATGGAATTGTTAGTGAACGACCATGTGGACTAACCATGAGAACACACCTTTTTCCCGTGTACTTGTGCAAGGGTTGCTCATGGATTGATCAAACCATGTGGAGGATGTTTTTTCAGGAAGATCCATATCACATAGTTTGCGCAATGTTTGTCAAACCTTGTGGAAAACAGTGTGCAAGTTCTTTTTAACGGTAAAATGTCCTACATTCTCTTTAATGATCTATTTCTCCTTCTTCTTCTCCACGTTATGAGAACTGTATTTTCCTCAATTTCCACCCATTTGAAGCTTTTTGATGACCTAATCAAGGGATCTAGTGATATCCTTCATGCAGCAACCGATTGAGATTCTATTTGTCAGGTTGGATGCACAATGGTAAGTATTATAGTCATTTTGAGTGGTTCTTCCTCTCTTTTTCTCTAGAACTAGTTATCATGGTATGATCATTTTTCTTCTTTTCTTAGATCTACTCCGATCTGAGCAAAATAAAGGGCCCATACTAGAGGAGGATATTCATACAAGCCAATGGTGTGTGGCCTTTAACTCATCCCTAATGTTTGTTTATTTTGGAGTTTTTATGTGGGGCCCACTGATTTCATTTGGTGTCATTTATTGAAATTATATGACATGTATATGTTAGGTCAGACTGGGTAATGATAGATGGTCTAGAGGGGGGGTGAATATACAAGATTAAAAATTTTAATCAAATAAATTAATTATCAAAGTTAATTATTAAATTTAATTATCAGTCGAAAAATTAAATAATGAAAGGATGAATTTTATAGTAGTTCGGTCCAAAGTGGGCCTACTCTACTCATTTACCTCTCTACTCGGTGAGAGATATGTGTGAACTAAAATTGATTTTTAAAGGGGAATCATAACCCAATTACAAAATTCTTTTCAAGCGGAGGGATAACCATGACACTGACATTTGTGTGGGGAGCCACAACCCTTACAACCAGACTTTAGATACTGAGAGTCATAACACAAATAGTCTTGACATTAGAAACAGGGAGTCACAACCCTAAGATCCTAACATTAGAATTCGGGAGTCACAACCTGAGGAAACGAATAAAAAATAATGCTTTTGTGTGGAAAAGCATAAACATAAAAAATAGAGTGTGTGTGAGAGATAGGAAGTTGTGTTACATACTCAAAATCAGATGAACAAGAAGATAAAAAATTAAAGCACATGTACTGGTTCATGATTTTTAGTTCAGCACATCTCGTCAATGAAATTGTAGTCGAAGCAGAATTAATTCATAGGATGTTGCAAATGCATAGCAGATTCAATGTTCACAGCACATTCTTTTTTATTGTGTTGTCTATAGTTTTCTTCAAGAGGGAATGATATATATAGAGAATAAAAATATGTAGCTGCTGCAGCAACTCTGCTTCCATAGGATATTCAAAACTAATTGAGAAAAAATATACCATAAATTTCTCCCTAAAAATAGCAACATAGTTGTCGTTTTATTCCCATCGAATAAATTTCTAACAAAGGAATTCAAAATATTTGGAATAAGTCTTCAAATAAAATCACTAGTAAAATAAAAGCGTTGAATAATTCAAACCAGAATTTTAAATCCATTTAATAATATTTAAACGAAGTCAAAACAGTTCATGAAAACTAGCAGCAGATTGTGAAATTAAATTCCACCATTTAAATTTAAACAATCTTGAAATGTCCAAATTTATTTGTAAAAGACATTTAAGAATGTTATTAAAATTTCTCACTAAATATAGCACCAAATACATTAAAAATTCTTTCATTATGATACATATATTTAATCAGGATTTTACAAAAAATCGTTAAAAAATAATTGATATATTTGCAGAAATTCTTTTTTTTAAATGCATGGAATGAACAGTAACTTCGGAATGAAAAATAACATCGAAGTGTATAGTAACATCGAAGTGAACAGTAACTTTAGAACGAATAATAACTTCAGAGTGAACAATAAATTTGGAGCAAGCAGTAAAGTAACGTAGGGAATGAATATTAATGTAGGGCATGAACAGTAATGTAGGGTATGAACAGTAATGTAGGGTATGAAAAGTAAAGTAAGGTATTAAACAGTAACGTAGGGTATGAACAGTAACGTATGGTATGGACGGTAAACCATGCATTCGTGAGATAAACAATGAAACATAATTTTTATAGAAAATGAACGAAATTTTTTATAAAAAAATGAACCATACTTTTGATAAAAAAGAACCATACTTTTGATAGAAATTTGGACAGAATGTTTTGACAAAATTCAACGAATTTTTAAGGGATATTAACATAAGATTCATAATTTTTTCAAAACTAATTATTTGTAGAAAAACATTGTATCTTTCCAAAAAACATCAATCAACTATTAGCAACATCTACAGATCCTGAAATCCTTAAAAAAATATAATCAAAACAATTCTAGAAAATCTGCTACTTCAAAACAGAATATCATAAATTCATTTAATTAAAAGACCATTCAAACGATTGTTTTAGACTATGATGTAAACTATTGAAATAAAGATAAACATTTTATATTTCCATACAATGAAGTTTCATGAAAATCAGGTGACTTTATAAGCTGTCATAAAATAAATACATAAATGTTTTAAAACAGTGGAATGTAGAGTTTCTAAATACATAGTAGCATCTTCATTCAATTTTTATGAGAAATAGATAAGCATCTTAAAACTTCCTCATTAACTAATAATATATAGATAAATATATTATATTTTCAACGTGATAAAAATCACAAAAATCCAAATAACATAAATTATGATATCATCAAAATAGAGAGGAAAAATAATCAACCAAATTTACATGAAATCAAATTAAAGGAAATATGCACATGAACAAACAATCTCACCCTTTTTTTTGATTACAATAACAAAATATTTAAAACATAAATGAGATTTCAAAATGATTAAAAACAAATTATTTCTCACCAAAACATATACCCCTTTTTGTAAATAAACAAAAAGTGGAAACATACTCCCCCTAATCAAATTCCAAATAAATGTTAAAATTCCAACATACCATGAGAAAATAAAATTTTCTAAAACTGAGAAGAGTCTAATGGATTTGTAAAAATATTTGCAAGTTGATTTTATGAAGGGTTCAATTCTAAAACAATATCACCCTTATTCACATGATCTCGAAAGAAATGAAATCTAATATCAATATGTTTTGTTCTAGAATGTTGTAAGTGGTTTATAGAAATAAAAATTACAGATGTTTTATCAAAATAAATATGTAGTTTATCAAGATAAACAACAAAATCATATAAAGTTTTCTTAATCCATAATATTTGAGCACAAATAATAGAAGCAGAGATATACTCAGCATCTTCAGTAGATAAAGCAATAGATAATTGTTTCTTATATGAATATGAAATTAAACATTTTCCCAAAAAATGACACATACATGATGTGCTTTTTCGGTCAATTCTACAGTCTACAAAATCAGAATCAGAATAAGTTGTTAAATCAAAACAGTTATATTTTGGATAAAATAAACCAGAATCAAGAGTTCCTTTAACATATCAAATTATTCTTTTAACATCATTAATATGACTTTCTTTAAGATCAGCTTGAAATCTAGTACATAAACAAACACTAAAAATGATATCACGTTCAGATGCCATTAAATATATAAAGCTACGTATCATACCTCTATAAACTGTTAAATCAACTAATTTACAAGATGCATCACTATATAATATAAAATTAGTACCCATATGAGTTTTCATGGATTTAGAGAAATCAAGACCAAATCGGTTATCTAAATCTCTAGCACACATAGATTGATTATGAAAAAATCCATCTTTCCATTGAGAAATTTGAAGTCTAATAAATAGCATTAATTCTCCCATTAAAATCATGTCAAATTCAGAAGACATTAATAAAGAAAAATCATTACAAAGTATTTCACTAGATGATCCAAAAACAATATCATCAACATAGATCTGAAAAATTAAAATATCATCAGTAGATCTTTTAATAAAAAGAGTGGGATCAACATTTCCTTTCATGGAACCATTTTTTAATAAAAATAAATAAAGTCTATAATACCAAGAATGAGGTGCTTGTTTGAGACCGTATAATGCTTTAGATAATTTAAAATCATGGTTGGAAATGTTTTCATTTTCGAAAATAGGAGTTTGAGAAACATAAACAACATCAGTAATAAAACCATTTATGAAAGTGCTTTTTACATCCATTTGTATAATTTAAAACCATGAAAACGTGCAAAGGCCAACAAAATTATAATTTCCTCTAACCTGGAAACATGTGAAAATTAATCTTCAAATTATATAACTTCTACTTGAGAGTATCCTTGAGCAACAAGTCTGGATTTGTTTTTGACAATCTATCGAGATTCATCTAGCTTGTCTCTAAAGATCCACT
This sequence comes from Viscum album, assembly GCA_963277665.1. NCBI lineage: Eukaryota > Viridiplantae > Streptophyta > Magnoliopsida > Santalales > Viscaceae > Viscum > Viscum album. Next base: position 888,173,600 of record OY728141.1, read on the forward strand.
TAGTTACAATTACCTGGTTATCTTCATTAAATTTTACATAATTCCAAAAATTATTACTAACAAACTGATTTAATTCATCTTGCGTAGAAAAAATCCAGTTCTCATCTCTTAATGCATTATTAATATTAACTGGAACAAAATCAGAAATAAAATCAAAATTAGCACAATAATTTAAAATAGAATTTCTGGTTTTGACACCAGAATCAACATTGCCAATTACATTTTCAAAAGGATGATCTTTATAAATCTTCCATGATCTTGGATCAGGTTGAGGGGTATTCTCCCCCTCAATTAATTCATTCTTATCTTGAGGAATATCTTCTCCAAAATTATAATCTCTAAACTCATCATCAATAATATTATAATCAAAATTTATTTTCACATTATTTTCATCGAACATAACATGAACAGATTCTTCAATAACCATCGATCCATTATTATAAACTCTATAAGCTTTACTATTATTAGAATTACCATGAAAAATACCTTCATCACATTTAGCATCAAATTTATCTAAATTATACTTTGAATTTAAAATAAAAACATTGCATCCAAAAACACTAAAATAACCAACTTTAGGCCTTTTATTTTTAAATAATTCATAATGAATTTTCTATAGAAAAGGTCTAATATGAATTATTTTTGAAATATAACAATAAGAAAAAAAACGGCATCCCAAAAATATCTAGGCAGATTATATTCACTTAACATAGTTTGATCCATTTCAATAAGAGTTCTATTTTTCTGTTCTACAACATCATTTTGTTGTGGTGTTCTTAGAGTAGAGAAATTATGAAAATATCCATTATTTTAATATAATTTTTCAAATTCTAAATTATTAAATTCACCTCCTTTATCACTATGAATAGAGATAATCATTCAAGATTTTTCATTTTGAACTAATTAGGAGAATGTAGTGAATTTAGATAAAGTATCATTTTTATGAGCTAGAAAATATACCCATGTAAATCTATTATAATCATCAACAGTAACTAAAGTATAGTTCGTTCCACCAAGTCTAGAAATTTGATTTGGACCAAATAAATCATGATGTACCATTTGTAAAGGCTTATTAGTAATTATCTAATTGATAGGTCTAAAGGATATTTTGTGTTGCTTCCCCTTCATACAGGCGTCGCAAACATGATTTTGTTCTTTATGCAAAGAAGGAAGCTGTAAAACATTATCATCCTTTGAGAGATTATGTTACATTCTAAAATTAACATGACCTTAACATCCGTGCCAATGGATGCAGTCATTCTGTACAATATTCAAACACTTTACATGTTGAACACTTAGTTCAGAAAAATCAATAGTATAAATATTATCTTTTTTATTAGCATAAAATAAAAAAATAATCATCTTTAATTTCTAAACATTTATCATTTTTAAATTTAACATCCATTTCATCATCACATAATTGTGATATACTAATTAAATAATGTTTTAAACCATAAACATATAAAACTTTGGAAATAAATATAGAATTCAAAATACCAACTTTACCAAAACCTTTTACTTTGCCTTTGGAATTGTCTCCAAAATAAATAGTTCCTCCATCACATGTGTTGTATGATGTGAACATTGATGGGTCTCCAGTCATATGCCTAGGTCATCCACTATCCATGTACCATATTTTATTCTTGAAACATACAAGGCATTATTCCAACAAAAATAATTTAATTGACAATTTTGGTACTAAAGATACTTTGGGTCCAATAGGATTAGTAATAAAATTTTTAGGTATGCATACAGAATTTAAACATGTATTGTAAGGTACTCTCGATAACAAGGATTTAGAATATTAGTTTTTGTAAATCCAAAAGATATTTTAAATCTAAGTGAATAGTCATTGGCACAGTGACCATTCATGCCACATTTAAAACAAATAACAGTTCAAGTACAACCATTTTTACTTTTAACAAAACATGTTTTATACATTTGAGGTAATCTTTCATCATAACCAAATCAATATTTATTTTTATCAGTTTTAGGCAAAGATATCATCTCATGATATTTTTCATAACCTTGAATAAAATCAGATAAAATTTGTTTAAGACATTCAACATACTTTTTCAATTTGTCATTCAGATCTTGAGCAGTTTTCAAATTATCATAAACTATTGAATGAGAAGCAGATGCAGTGTTTATTAACCTTTTATTTTCTTGAAAAATTACTTTATTCTGATAAAAAATTATTTCATTATATTATTTTAGTTTATTATATAAAACAACATTTTTCAAAATATCTTTTATTAATCTTACAATTTCTTTATTTAATTCAATTACATTGGGGTTATCGAATTCATAATCAGGATCAGAACATTCATAATAATAACTACAATTACAATCATTATCTAGTTTGGCCATGAAACAAAAGTTAGTAGATTCTTTGTCATTTCTATATTGTTCATTAGAATCAGATTCTTCAGTACAACTCCAACTAGTTTCCAATGCCTTTCTATCCTTCTATTTGTATTTGTCTTTATTCTTTAGATTAGGGCAATCAGGTTTGAAATGACCTTTCTCTCTATACTCATAACAAGTTAAAACTGAATCATTGTAATTTGTATCACCTTTTTTATCTCCCTTATATTTTTCTTCTTGAGGATTTCTACTAAACTAGTCATTGAAACCATTCTTTTTCATTCATTTGTAGACTCCAGTTACAATCTGAGCCATGTCTTCCTTTTCAATATACTGTAGATTAGAATCATATTAATTAGTATACATAACATTTATAGACTTAAAAGCTTCAACTTTTTTTATGTCTCCTCATCAGGTATGTTCTTCAGTTCGAGTTCATATTGGAGTAGTGATCAAGTCAATTCATCAAGTGTGTACTCTTTGAAGTTCTTGCCTTCATCAATGGAAACCTTCTTTGCATGCCATTTCTTTGTTAATGCTCATAGGAATATTGTAACAACTATAGTATTTTGTAGAGAATATCCATGTGAATTCATTCCATTCAAAATGCTTGTGAATCTATGGAACATTTGATTTAAAGTTTCATCTTCACCCTTCTTGAAGTACTGATACTTTGCACAAAGCATTCTAGGTTTGGTTCAGATCAATTTTTCAAAGCCAAGGTCAGTAACTTACAAAATCATCCAAATCTCAAGAGCTATCTTTTATGAAAACACGTGACTAAAAACACTTCTGTTAATAGAACAATATAGAATATTATCGATTTTGTAATTTTAGACATATATAGTAGCATCAATTCTTGTAAGAGTATCTGGATCAGCTTCAGGCAGTGTGTATTATTTTGACATGATAGGCCAGTGCTCAGTGCTCATCTTTTTGAGGTATGCTTCCATTGGGGATCTCCAGCATCCATAATCATTTACATCAAAATGTGATGTCTTATGAGGAATCCAAGCATCATTCATGTTTAATCCAACCAAATTATAAGATCGATATACTTAGACTATGAGGTCTAGGAATAGGTTAGCACAATAAAATATAAAAGTTGAAAAAATAAATGATTTAATATATTCATGAAGGAACAACCAAGTATAATGAAATATAAATATTTAGCAAAAATATTGTTAAGAAGGTTACCCTCTGATACCAATTGTTTTGTCGGACAGGGTAATGGAAGATCGTCTAGAGGGTGGTGAATATACCAGTTTAAAAATATTAATCAAATAAATTAATTATCAATGTTAATTAATAAATTTAATTAGAAGAGGAAAAATTAAATAATGCAAGGATGTTTTTTATAGAAGTTCAGTCCAAAGTGGGCCTAATATACTCTTATACCTCTCTACAGGGTGAGATATACGTGTGCACTAAAAATGATTTTTAAAAAGGAATCATAACCCAATTACAAAATCCTTTTCTAGTGTAGGGATAACCATGACACTGACATTTGTGTGGGAGTCACAACCCTTACAACCAGACTTTAGATACTGGGAGTCACAACCCAAACAGTCTTGACTTTAGATACACGGAGTCACAAAGCTATGATCCTGACTTTAGAATCCAGGAGTCACAACCTGAGGAAAAGAATAACAAAAAGGATTTTGTGTGGAAAATCATAAACAAAAGAAATAGAGTGTGTGAGAGAGATGGGAAGTAGTGTTACAAACTCAGAACTAGATGAATGAGAAGATAATAAAATAAACCACAAGTACTGGATCTTGAGGTTTAGTTCAGCACGTCTCGTCAATGAAATTGCAGTCGAAGCAGAATTAATTTAACTCTTGAGAGACCAAGCAGGTGGTGAAGCATAGTGTCACATGACATTTCAAATTCACAACTGATTCAAAGTTCACAACCCTTTCTCTTTTTACTGTGTTGTCTATAGTTTTCTACAATATAGAATGATATATATAGAGAATAAAAATATATAGAAGGTGAAACATCTCCGCTTCGATAGGATATTCAAAACTAATTGAGTCAAAAGATCCCATAAATATCTCACTTAAAATTGTAGCATAGTTTCCTTTTTATTCCCGTAGAATAAATATCTAATAAAAGAATTAAAAATATTTTGAATAAGTATTCCAAAAAAATCTCCAAAAAAATAAAAACATTAAATAATTCAAAAAATAATTTTAAATCCATTTAAAATGATTTAAATGAAGTCAAAATAGTTCTTGAAATCTAGCAGCATATTATGAAATTAAATTCAATCATTTAAATTTAAATAATCTTGAAACCTCCAAATTTATTTGTAAAAGACGTTGAAGAACATTATTAAATTTTCTCTCTCAATATAGTTCCAAAAACATTAAAACACATTCATTACTATCATTATATTTGATAAGGAATTTACAAAAATAACATTAAAAATAATCCATATTTCTATAGAAAATCAATTTTTTTAAAAAGGCATGAAATGAATAGTAACTTCGGAATGAACATTAACTTCGAAGTAAATAGTATCTTCAGAGTGAACAGTAACTTCAGAACCAATAATAACATCAGACCGAACAATAACATCGGAGCAAGCAGTAAAGTAACGTATGGTACAAATAGTAACATAGGGAATGAACAGTAAAGTAGGTTCTGAATTGTAACGTAGGGTATGAAAAGTAATATAAGGTATGAATAGTAATGTTGGGTATGAACAGTACCGTAAGGTATGAACAATAACATAGGGTATGAACAGTAACGTAGGGTATGAACATTAAACCAAACTTTCGTAAGATAAACAATGAACCATACATTTTAGAAAAAATGAACCATACTTTTGATAAAAAATGAACCATACTTTTGATACAAAATGAACCATACTTTTGATAAAAAAATGAACAATACTTTTGATAGAAATCCGGAGAGAATGTTTTAACAAACGTCAACTAATTTTTAATGGCTCTTATCAGCAAATTCAGAAATTGTTCATAACTAATGATTTGTAGAAAAACTTATTATATTTCCAAAAAATATATAATCAATTAAAACAAAATTTTACAGATCCTGAAATCATTAAAAAACAGAAGCGAAACAATTCTAGGAAAACTGGTACTTCAAAACAGAATATTATAACTTCATGTAATTAAAAGTCAATTCAAACGATATTATTAGACTTTGATTTAAACTAATGAAATAAATATAAAAATATTATATTTCTATAGAATAATGTTTCATGCAAATCGTAAAACTATATAAGTTTCAGTAAAATAAATACATAAATGTTTTAAAATAGTGAAATGTAGAGTTTCTAAAAACATAGCAGCAACTTCATAGAATTTTTTTGAGAAATATTTAAGCATTTTAAAACTTCCTCCTTATCTAATTAAATATAGATAAATATATTATGTTTCCAACTTGATAAAAATCAAAAAAATCCAAATAAAATAAATTAAGATATCATCAAAATACAGAGGAAAAATAATCAAACAAAATTACATGAAATCAAATTAAAGGAAATATGCACATGCACAAACATTATATTCATGTTGGAACTATAGGTTAATTATATTCCCAAATATGTGAATAGATGTTATTGGTTACACAAAAACGTCTTCCATGCCATGTTGATGTTTATTCCTTTTGGGGTTATAGTGTTTTGACACGTTTGACCCACTGTTTGGGTGTGTCTGTGCTTGAACATTATAATGGTAATATTTAATTTAATAAATGGCTTGTAATTAATGAAAATTTTATAATTCCATGTACCATGAATTCTTACCACCAAAACCGCCCATGGTAAGTGCATTCAAATTGATTATTTATTATGAAATCTGAAAAGGAAAGTATGAAAAGTAAATAATCGGGCCATATCAAATGAGATCCAATATCGGTGACATGTCTGTATCACCCATTCCCGTATTTATGGAAGGTAGTGGAGTGAACATCAATAATTGAATATACATTAATTAAGACTGGATTAAGTGTCTTCAATGCTATATGGCCTATCCAGACTAATAGAAGACAAGGCTTGAACCTATTAATAAATAGTTGCAACGCAACATGAACTATCCACACTAATGGAAGGAAGGGCCTAAACCTAATGAATTATTACATGATTAAAATTTAAAATATTAATGAATTGACTCGAGGTCACATTGAATTTTGAGAGGAGAATACCTCGGGAATATGAAAAACCATTCCAATTCAAGGATTTGGTTTTCTTTTGTTGATACCCACATAGACTCTAGTTCTTTTCTATACTATGGATACCCAGTATACTAGTGTAGGGTCTTTCATATTATTACATGATACAACTGATACACTCTATAGTTCTAGTATTGACTAGTTGGTTCCACAGTTAATTTCCCTTGGGACCGGTCTTTTCTCAACTCCATTTTACCTTGGTCGATCACATTAGACTCGGTAGGAACCTTATTATGGAATTCCATGGATTAGGCTCCTTGGATTACACTCTTACAACTTAGAAAGAATCAAATACCACTAATACAGTGTTTTGTGAGATCTATGATACCATGGTTATTACCTTGGAACTCCCCCACCAGATATAACTTTTATGTAGTCTGACAATGTCTTCGGAACTTCACTACTTATACTATCATTAGGTGTAGTCAGTTTTGGCTATGCCTCACGTGACCTATTAACATAAAATGGTAATTACATAATTAATTAATTACTTACATGCTCAAACACCATCCAAGGGATTAAGTATGTACTTGTGTATTTTATTATATTTTAATACTTTTCTTAATTTATATATGCATGTATGAACACTGTTATATTCCATTACATGATCGAGATATTATAGACATCATTGGTTGTGTCCACTGACATTTATCTCACACCCTCTCCAGGCACCATTTGGTACCCTAGGTAGTTTCCATGACTATAGGTGTTGACAAAGTGAAAAAAACAGATTTGAACACTTGATTTCTTGTTGTTAAGATTATATATTCATAGAAAAGGATAGAGTTTGATCTTATGATGTTTGGGATTGTCTTTTGGTTTCTTTATCATTATGGAACATGTTATTTCCCGTTGTATTGTATCCATGTATTCTAGTTTCTTAGTGAAAAGATATATCATCATGTGTTATTCCGGTTGAAACATTTATTGTTATCCTTGTTTATCTAATGAATCAGATTTATTCTACTATTTATTTATATTTATTACACTATATACTATTGTTCATAAGATTCCATTGTTCTAGGCTCAGCTAATGAAGGTATAGTCTCCACATGTACATATCCTAGGACCTCACAACTGGCCAAAAGCCTCTGAAGCTCTGGGAGATGCATTTGAGGCCATGTGGCACACTAGGATTGGGGAAATAATTATGTGGAATTTAGGTCTGGGATGTCACAATGTGTTATTAGAGGATTTCTTTTCCTACTATACATTGATGGAGATATTATCGTTTGGGTGATCACATTGTGGTGTACACATACCACAAGATTATAAAATATATCTTTTCTTAGTTTAACATAAACATGATATATCAAATATTGGCCGAATATCTTCAATCATTTGATTTTTATCATGCATATACTCCTCAAAATGGTAATGTGGTCGCTGATGAACTGGTTCAGAGAAATCAATATCAGAACTTAAATGAATCCAGTGAATATTGGAAGTTAATGGCCCAATTATCTGACCTTCATCTAGATTGTAATGATGACCACAAATAGTCTTACCTCTCAGCCTAAATAGTAACATATTACCACTTTGGGAAGGTGAAGGGTTGGCAGTTTTTAGATCCTGAAGTGTTTCTTCTCAGATAGAGTATATCCTGATATAACCCACATCTCGATTTGTCTATGGATAGAAACGATAATAAACATGTGTGTGGGAATGTCTTGGTTCTCAATGACATGAAAGAGGAGTTAATGAAACATCCCCACACATCTCATTGGGAAATTCATCTAGGAATATCCAAAATATATGGAGATATATGACACTCATATTGGAGGTCTAGAATGAAATTTCATATTGTAGGCTTCATTTGTAGGTGTTCCACCAATGAGAAGTTTAATGTGGATCACTAGAGACGTACAGGGTTGTGGAAACTGATTTTAATCCTGAAATGAAAATAAGAAGATGCTTCTATAGATTTCATAGTCCTCTTACCATGGTCGTAGAGGAGTAAAAATTCTATATGGGTAGTCATTGACTGACAAAAAAAATAATCCCACTTCATTAAAATTCGAGACGCCATCTTTGTTGATGAGATTGGAAAAATTTATGTCTGTGAGGTCATATGAAGACATGGGGTTTGGTAATTTCACATAACAGTTCTAGAAGGGATTTCTGGAGGATATGGGAACTCAAGTGTTTCTATGAAAAACCTTGCTTCCTCAGATTGATGGACAATAATAATAGACAATATAAGTTTTAAAGGATATTATTTGGGCATGTGTCTTTTATTTCAATGGTTCTTGGGAGTATCATGTACCTCTTATAGTGTTTTCATAAAATAATAGATTTTAGGCCGCGATTCAGATGGATTATTTTGAGGAATTATATGGTAGGCAATGATGTTAACCCATATTCTTGCTAGAGGCAGGCAAGGTAGCCTTACTAAGTCCTCATCTCTTTTAGGAGACATCATAAAAGGGTCAGTTGAGTAGGAAGAGTATGAATACTAATTAGTCTAGAATTAAATAATATTCTAATCACCACTAAATAACTCTAGTTTTTGGTTTTAGGAATCATGTTTTCATTCGGGTATCACCCAGGCATGGGCATAAATGATTATGGAAGTAGAGAAGGTAGTTTCCCCATTATGTTGGGTGTTTTAAAATTCTAAAGTGAGTCATTCTAGTATCATATAGAATCCTACTACCTTATAAGTACCATTCCATGCATGAAATATTTCATGTCCCATAGCTTTTCTAGTATTATGATTACCTGACTTGTACCTTTGATCCAAATAAAGTTGAGTAAGATATCGATGCTACCTTTGGGGAATATCTGTTATGCATTGTTGAACAGAGCACAAAGGCAGTATGTGGAATTTTTTCCCTCTATACTGAGTGAAATGGCATCATGACCAAATACAAGATGAAACTAGGGAGTGGGAAGCTCAAGTACATGCTCAATGGTTAGAATTGTACTTAGACAGTGTTTCTCTACCCTTATTAGGTGAACATGGTGGTGAGTTCTTTATAGGTAGAATACTGTAAGAACCATGTTTTCACACATTAATAAATCCTTTTAATATTGGTCTAAATCAGTATGTTAGACCTAATATGGATTCATAATGAGTTAGTAATGGTTCTGAAGGTGTTTGGTGCTTGTTTGGAGCCTAAAACATATCATTTCTAAGAACCAGGCCAATTCACATGGTTTGTGCTAGGTTAGCACATGGTTTTCCTAACCGCGAGGATTAAAATTTTTGGAATGAACCTAATGGAATGTGTGGTTCATTGTCGTGTGACCTAGCCAGGTGAACACCAATTTTTCCTAGGTTCTTGTTCATGGATTAGACATGGTTTGATCAACCCATGTTGAGGTTTTTTTTTCGAGCAGATCCATATTGCACGGTTTCTGCACTGTTTGTCAAACCTTGAATCAAAATCATGAGCATGATAATTTTCTTGGTAAAATTTCCATAATCCCATTAATGATCTATTTTTCTTCTTTCTTCCTCCCATTACAATAACCAGTATGATTTTCCTCCATTTTCACCCATTTGGATCATTTTGAATACCAAATCTAGGGAACAAGAGATCGATTTCATCTAAAAACTGATCAATATTCTTTTCATCACATTATATGCACAATAGTATGTACTTGATTTAGTTTGAGATGTTCTTCCTCTCTTTTCCTCTAGATCTAGTTATCATGGGTTGAGCACTTTTATTATTTTCTTATGTCTACTCTGATATATGGAAAATCCAGGGAATATACTGGAGGAGAGTCATACAAGCCTAATGTGGGTGGGTTTATAATTCATTCCTATTGTTTATTGATTTTGAAATATTTTTCTTATGGCCCACTTATTTCATCTATTTCTTTTTATTGAAATTATACGCCATTCTTATACTTGTTAGAATAGCATGTTCATCCTCTTACCAAATATGTGAATAGATGTTAGTGTTTACACCCAAAACATATTCCATTCATGGTAGAAGGATAGCATTTTGGGGTTTTAGTGTTTTAACACAATCGAGACAGTTTTCATGTTTGTCTTTTCTTGAACTTCCTAATGTTACTCATTCTATAATAAATATCATGTTATTAATGCGAATTTTATAATGGCATGTACCATGTATGCTCTCCACTAGACCCGCCTACGTTAAGTTCAATAAAATTGATTATTAATTGTTAAATTTGAATTGGAATGTATACAAAGTGTATAAAATGACCTTATCAAATGAAATTTAGTAATGGTTAAATATTTGAAGAAATACTTTTTATATTGACAGAAGCTATATGAGTGAACATCAATAATTGAATATGCATTAATTAAGACATGAATAAAAGGTTTCAATGTTACTTGGCCTATCAACCCTGATTTAAGACAAGGATTGAACCGATGAATAAATGGTTGCAACACTACTTGACCTATCCACACTAATGGAAGACAAGGATTGAACCTAGTGAATTAATACATGATTAAAATAACAAAAAGGAATGGACTCACACAAGATCACCATGGATTCTGAGAGGAGAATACATTGGGACTCAGGAACCCCATCTTAATTCAATGATACAGTTTGTGTGTGTTGATACCCACCCAGAATATAATTTTTATCTTAACATTATTATATGATACCTTATATACACTCCTTGGATCTAGCGTTGACTACTAGGTGTCGTGGTTAATTCTCATAGGTTAAATTACTTTCTTAGTCATGTAATACCTTAGTCGATCACCTTTGATTAGGTAGGAACCTTATTATGGAATTACGTGGATTTGTCTCCTTTGATTACAATCTTTCACCTTAGTTAGACTAATATACTACTGATCTAGCATTTAGTGAGATCTATGTTACGTTGGTTATTACCCTGGTACTCCCTCCCCAGATATCAATATTAGGTTTCTTTGTAACGTCTTGGGTACTTTTCTACTTTCAAAATCATGAGGAGATGTCAGTGCGGGCTATGCCTCACAATACCTATTAATATAAAATGGTATTTACTTAATGAATGAACTAATTACTTGTTCAGACACCATCCAAGGGATAAGTCAAGTACTTGGGTTTTTAATTATATTGTACTTCATTATTTACTTTATATATGAATTTTTGAACACTATTATATTTCATTACATGTGGAAGATATTATAGACACCATTAGTGGTGGCCCACTGAGATTTATCTCACACCAACTCCAGTCATTGTTTGGTACCCAAAGTAAAATATATGATTTTAGGTGTTGAAAAAGTGATGTATACAACTATGAAAACATGACATCTTGTAGATATGATTGGATCATGATCGCAATGGACATAGTGGGATATTGGGATTCTTGGGATAGACATTTTGTTTCTTTATCTTTGTGAAACATGTTATGCTGACTGACTTGTATAAATGTTTTCTAGTTTTCATGTGACATGATATATCATCATGAGTTAGTGTAGTTGATATAGTTAATGTTATCCTTTTTTATTTATTGAATCAATTTTCATCCACTATATACTTTTATTACTTCTGCTATTTACTATTGTTCATATGATTCTGCTACAATACACTCTGTTAATGAGGACATAGTCTCCCCATGGACACATCTTAGGCCCTCACTACGAATCAGCACCCATTGACGTTATGGGCGATTTTCATGAGGCCATGTGGCCCACCGGGCTTGGGGCACCCATTAAGTAGAAGCTGGGTCCGGGACATCACTTGTAATATGGCTACAATAAGACTCGGTTGATACTCGTTCCCTTACTTGTGATACCCAGGATAGAGTAATGGTTACCATAACATGAGTGATTCAAAAAATATATAATTGATTTATTTGGAGGGTCTCATGGAATGAAATATAATTGAATATATGTATTATAGTTATACCTTCAAGGTGGAATTAGACTACACCTATGAATTTTTAAATTATAATAAAAATGATTTAAATACTTTTACTAATACTACATAATGTTTTTTAATGAGTTGTGATGCCCTCTTATGCCTTTAGTGTGCCTGGTTTTGATATATAGATTAGACCTGAAGCCAAAGCACTAGATTGGGGGTATACATTTTCATTTGTTTCTTCTTTTACTTAGTAATAGTTATATATATGCTCTACATAACCTGGTCTCTCATTTGGACTTCCGATTTACAACAGAGTTGTTGGTATGGGATAGGGTTTTTCTTGGGAACACGAACCAAGTGAAATTTATTTTATTTATTTAAATTACATGAATTTATAATACATTGGAAGAATTTAATAGTACTACAATAGGAAATGGAAAAGTCAAGAAATAGTGGGTACCATCCTATTAAGATTATAACTCACACTCGGCTTAGGTTCTGTTTATAACCCAAGTAGAATTTATCTTCCTAGGTATGGATATAGGGATGTGTGACACTCCCAATACATTAAAATATTCTATTTTGGATGGATATTTGGGAGAAGAGTAATGAGCCTTGATTGAGATTCCATGTTTTAGTTTTGGTCATTTGAGTATCTGTTAGCATGCGTTGTATGATAGTATCCCATAACTCAGAAAATTTATTTATTTACTTTTGGAATCATACATTGACATAATCATGATGCTGGTTTGACTATTATTCTTCCATGTTTATGTATATATTATTATGTCATTTATCATTGACTTCTACTAATTGATTTTATTTAAGCTTCATCTACTTTCTATTATATTATTTTCTTTTATGAAATACATTTTTCAATGAGGTCATAGTCTCACCTAAGGCCCTCACTACTAGTCGGTTGCCTTTTCCATTTGGGTAGATGAGCTTGAGGTCTGGTGACCCACCATCTCGGGCCTATTTTAGTATCCCTTATAATGGGATGATAAAAAGTTTTATCAGAGAAAATATTACTTTAGTTTTAATGTTTGTGTTAGATAGGAGACAATTATGTAGTATTTGGAATTTCACATTTTCTGGGACGTAGATATCCCATGTACATGGGAATTCCAAATTACCACGGTTGGGTATTTTAGTTATTAATTTTGCTATTTATTGTTGATATGAATTCCCAGTTGTATTATGCTCCTATTTTATACTGTTATTGGTATTGGAATTATAGAGAAAATTATTTTGACAATTCCAGCCATATGAAATGAAAAAATTGCATTTTAATGCATCATGTATGTCACCATATGTATTTTAATGAAATGCATTTTTCAATTCCATATGTACTTTTAGTGTGCATTTTCCTATTTTCATTTGAGTGTTGTCGTGTTTAGATGTAATATCATAAAATACATACTTATTATAAATATAAAGAGTGTACTATCTATCAAGATGAAATGGAAACCGTAAATGGAAATATTATACCTTGAATTTACCATATTATGGAGGCCTTTCACTTTCCCTTTTCGTACCACTCCTTACATTTTTACCTTATGTTCTATATAATCTCATCTACAGTGTGCATTGAGAAATTATTGAGATATTCCACCACAACATATTCATACAATACTCTAGGAGAGTAGAGATGAGTACATTCCAAAGTTGTGGGGTTAGGAAATATGTATAGAACCTCCTACAATGCGTCATATAGTTCCTTTAGTTGAACCACCTCCTAATAAAAAACTAGGCGATGGTGATCAATTTAGGTCCAGTTTACTAAACAATATATAGTTAGTTTATAATGTTCCCAGATGAGCTCTGACTATGGAAGAGATTAGGTAGGACATTTTGTGGCAGTATCCTCCAACGTCTAAAGGGATGGTGGTCCCAATTACAAATATTCCTAGATTGAATATAGAAAATCTATCTTCAATCATATTGATACCCTTCTACAATGTAGGGTCAAAATTTATATCTTGATTCTTCCTTATTATGATAAGAGTTGGTGGGATATCATTTCTCATGCAGAGAAACCTCCTGACATGGTTTGGTAAGACTTCCATACGACTTTCCATGATCATTGCATTCCAAAGACTCTGAGATGAGTTCATCATAGAGAGTTATTACATATTTAGTAGGTCTCTAAGACTTTTTAGAGTATGATACTAGTTTTACTAAGCTTCTTAGTGTTTTCCCATCTCTGACTGTGGACACACATACAACATTGAGGTATTTTTAGGATAGACTTGGATATGCTAGCTTCTTTCAGGTGAAGTTATTTAAATTGTTTTCCATTATTGATATAGTATATCAATCTCCATTTAAGGAATCAAATCTCATGGAAGATGATCCTATGATATTGGGTTGTTCAATTCTGAGGTAGGGTTATGGTTCTTACGGTTATAAGAAGCATGGTTTCAAGGGTTCACATGGTTGTAATTCTAGACAGATGACTTGTACTGATAGTACTACAATATGTCACTAGTGTGGTAGGATTGGTCATAATATGAAAAAGTGCATGAGGATCCTGATGGAGAGTCGATCTTGCAGCTAGATGGGTCACCTTATAGGTTTCTTCCCTTATTTTATTTAGTATACAGAGGTAGAGTATCTGTAATAGCACCTGCATCAGGTATGGGATCTATGACTCCATGTAAGGCTAGGAGTTTTTTTCTCTGTTGGCCAATAATGATCTGGAAATGGAGGCCTAGGTTGAGGCCGTGATGTTCTAAATCATAGGAGATATTAGAGTTGACCTACCCCATTTAGTCCAAAGTCATTTCATGCTCGAGAATCAGGCCATATGTATTTACTGCAACCATCACTAGTGGAGAAAATTACAAGGCCATAAAATATTAGGGGCACTATCCATATAGAATCTACTATATTTTATTCCATTTTTGATACTGGTGCATCACACTCTTTCATATCTGATTCTACTAATGAGTTTTTAAGACTTTATATCGATTAATTCTACGATGTTATGTATCTTGACACTCCATTGTGGGTTATAATAGAGTGAAAACTCTAGTTCCATGTGTTCCCTCTTGGAATAAGAAATTACTATTTCATATAGAATTCTGTCATGCTCATGATGACTGGATTTGATATCATTCTCTCTATGGAATGTATCATTATTTATCATTCCAAAGTGTATTTATATCTCCATCAAGTGTACTTCACAATATACAAGGGAATCACGTAAATACACAATGAAGAATAGGATATCAAGGATTATCGAGATGGACCCAAGAGTTATGGGCTGGGCATGATAATAGATTATCTAGAAAGCCTCATTATGAGTGATCAAGGACATCAATAAATAAAATTCCATCACATTTTAGATTAATTCAGGGACAAATTCCCTAATGATTTCTCTGGTTTAGTGCATGTGAGGGACGTTGATTTCACAATCGTTCTAGTTACCGGTGTGTCACCAGTGTCCATTCCTTTATATAGGATGACACAAACCAAGCTACAAGATCTCAAGAAGTAAATTGATGATCATTAGGTTAATGGTTTCATTAGACCTAGAACATTGTTGTGGGGTTCACCAGTACTTTTCACAATGAAGGTGGATGGTACCCACAGATTGTGCTTGGATTACCATCGAATAAATTAGCTAATGGTAAATAATTTATATATTTTTCCTCCTGTAGAAGGCCTCTTTGACTAGATCTGAGTGGAATATATTTTCTCCAAGATTGATCTATGGTTGCGCTATCATCATGTGCATGTGAAAACATAAGATATACCACATACAACGTTCCAGATCAGTTACAACATGTATTAGTTTTTGGTTATGTCATTAGGTCTGACGTGGATGAATATATATATCATGGAATTTATGAATTTTTATTTCCACCCGTACCATTATTCAATTGTGGTATTCTTCAAATATGACTTCTTGGTACATTAAAACTATAGAAAAAATCATACAAACCATAATGAGATTGTGTTATGTACAATGAAAGAGCACCAATGATTTGTGAAGCTTAAAAATTGCCACTTTTGGATCATTAAGTTTCACTTAATAGGTTATAACATATTTAAGGTACAATATTCAATTGACTGGGATATAATGAGTGAAGTAGTTTCTTGGGAGCATCCCTCTATTGTTTTTGACATACGCATCTTCTTATGGATTTCATGCTATTACAGACATTTCATTTAGGACTTATCACACATAGAAACACCCATTACGACCATGAATAAGATGTGTGTACAATTATTATAGTCAAAAGTTCTTGAAAAATATTTTCTAGAGTTAAATAATAGTCACTCTAAAACTTCAATCCTAATTCTACATGAGAGAGTTTGATGTTATACTATTTACTTTACTATTTTAGTAGTTGGACATGGTGTAGTTCTAATGAAAGGTGATTGATTTGTGGATTATGTATCCCATTATATGAGACCTCATGAGTGGAACTATCTTATACATGACCTCGAATTAGATATTTTGTTTTATTCTCTATTCTTTTGTATTCATTATTTTTTGGGAGATAAGTTCATTGTTTACATAGATCATAATTGAATGAAATATATCTATGAATAGTAAGAATTAAATTTGAGTTAGTGCAGGTGGATTGAATACCTGCATTTATTCAACATTGATCTTTCTTATACCCCATGTAAGGGTAACACTGTGGATAACACTATGAGCGAAACAACTCATACACAAGTTTTCAGTGTAGTCCTATTTTCCGATCATGTGTGTTTTCCTTCCCTTGTTCTTGTTTTGTACTCTGGTGCTCTGTGTCCTTGTTTTCCTAATCTAAGGTGTGCTTTTGATCTTTCAGAGTTATGCCTCTGAGAAGTCCTCTGGTCGTATGCATGTCGTCAGGATGTGATCCGATGCCAGACAGGACTGATAGAGAACTTCCTCTCGATGCCACAGCCAAGCCAACCTTGGCACTGGCAGTTGTACCAGTCGCGGGCACTGATGCACAGTTCAGGGAAAGTTTAATGAGGATGATGTAGTCCTTCCATGAAGCACCACCTCCTGGGAGAGGGAGGACCTCAGGATGCAGATTAATGGATGGACGCCATGATGACTATCTTTGAGCATCTAGAGACGCCTCCAGAAAGGCTGGTCAAGCTCGCCACCTACATGCTCCGAGAGGCTACCAAGAGGTGGTGGGACGTGATCTCACTGGCAGGTCAGTAGTAGGCTATGGCTTGGGAGGATTTCCAGCGCGTGCTCTACGACTACTTCTACACTAAGACCCTGAGGGCCGATCGAGCCTAGAAGTTCATGAGCATAGAGCAGGGTACTCTATCTGTCATGGAATATTCCTATCGTTTCACTGAGCTGCAACATTTTGCACCCCTTCGGGATGGGAGCGGTGTCTTCTTGGTGAGGAGGTTTGAGGATGGACTTAGATGGGAGATCCTCTCGCAGGTGAACATCTACTAGCTGACTTCAATTACTCCCATAATCAACTAGGAACTGATTGTGGAGCGCAATATGAGAGACTCTGGAACAATGAACGAGGGTGGTTCTGCTCCGAGAGCTAGCTTTCCTTCAGATGACAGCAAGAAGCACCGTTGGGATCTTACGCGCAGTGACTCGAGGAAGCGAGACACATCATCAGGAAGCTAGGTGACATGCTATCTGTGTGATCAGACAGGGCACAGGAGGCCGAAGTGCTAGAGAGACCCCATGGAGTGCCGATCTTGCAGCAAGATGGGTCACCATCAGTTTTTCTGCCAGGTTTTCTCACCAGTAGCTGGTGACTGGGGTTCTTCCATGACTCCTCTTTAAAAATTAGAACCGCCAGTTTCTCACCAGTCGGGGAACTGGAGTTCTTCCGCCCATTCGGACCAAGGTGGAGGTTGAGGCCGTGGCGATCATCCACCAGTTCCTCAGCACCAGCAGGGCGGTTCAGCTCGGAGTGGTCAGCCAGGGGTGCTGGGCCGTGGTATAGGCCAGTCTTTCGCTGTGGAGCAAACCTATCAGGAGCAGGATCCCAGGACTTCCACCGTTCGAGGTACGATATTAGTATCCACTGTTTTATCTTCAGCCCTTTTCGATACTGGTGCTACGCATAGTTATATCTCTATTGTCATTATAGAGAGCATTGGACTCTGCATATTTTCTTCTACTGACTCATTGACACTAGACACACATTTGTAAAGAAGGACATGTAGTGTACGCCAGTATAGAGAGTTCCCTCTCGAGATTTCATGGTGTCACTTATTTTGGAATCCCTATGTCCTAGAGAAGACAGGTTATGATGTCATCCTTAGCATGGACTGGTTGATTACCTTTCAGGCAGTCATCGACTGTTATCGCCACAGAGTGAGTTTCGTTTCAACTGAGGGTGAATCATTCCTTCATATAGGAGAATGGGACGTTTGGGCGAGTGGGACAACACTCAAGCATTTTAGGCTAGGAGGGGTGACAACGCATGTTTCTAGTCTATATCTAGATGATCAGGGGACTCCATAGTTGGACTTTTCTCCCATGGTGGATCACTTTAGGGACAAATTTCCAGAAGACTTTTTAGGTTTTCCTCTAGAGCATGAGGTAGACTTCTCTATTGAGCTTGTTCCAAGAGTGGAACCAGTGTCCATTACTCTCTATAGGATGGACACACCTGAGTTTTAGGAGCTCAAGATGTAGTTGGAGGAGCTAAAAGCTAAGGGTTTCATTTGACCTAGTATTTCTCCTTAGGGTTCCGCTGTTCTGTTTGCGAAGAAGGTAGACGGTACCCTCCGACTTAGTGTGGATTATCAGATGTTGAACCAGTTGACGGTCAACAACCGATATCCTTTTCCAAGGATTGATAAGCTTTTCGGTCAGCTTTGAGGAGACCGGGTGTTCTTGAAGATCTAATTGAGGTCCTGTTATCATCAGCTGCGTGTTAGACCATCAGATATACCTCAGACAACCTTCAATAGTAGGTATGGCCTATACAAGTATACAGTCATGTCGTTCGGTCTCACGAACGCAGCTGTAGATTTGATGGAACTAACGAACCGAGTTTTCCATCCATAATTAGACTCTTTCGTCATGGTCTTCGTCGATGATATCTTGGTGTACTCTCATAGTGGACATGACCATGTCACCCATCTTGAGATCGTTCTGAGTACACTGAGAGTGCATCGGCATTATTCTAAACTCTCGAAGTGCAACTTATGGATGGATCAAATTCACTTCTTGGGTCACATCATCTCAGAGGAAAGAGTATCAGTGGACCCAGAAAAAGTGAGAGCGGTAGTTTCCTGGGAGCATCCGAATAATGTTTTTGAGGTACGGAGCATCCTAGGGCTGGCTGGATAGTACAAACGCTTCATTCGGGACTTTTCCCATTTAGCAGCACCTTTGACAGGTCTGTCCAAGAAGGGGGTGACATTATTATGGTCTGATTCTTGTGAGTCAGCCTTTCAAGAGATGAAAGGGAAGTTGACATCAGCACCGATGCTTGTCTTTCTAGATCCAGACAAGAGCTACATTGTTTACTGTGATGCTTTGGGTATCGGGCAGCGAGCTGTGCTTATGCAGGGAGATGGATTCATTGCGTACGGGTCTCGGCAGTTGAGGCCACATGAGAGGAACTACCCTACACACGACCTGGAGTTGGCAGCTGTTGTTCATGCCTTGCGATGTTGGAGACACTATATTCTGGGAGATCACTTTGTGGTCTTCACTGACCAAAGGAGTCTCAAGTATATCTTCACTCAGTGTGATCTAAATATGAGGCAGCACAGGTGGGTTGAGTATCTTGAGTCTTTTGATTTTGAGCTTGCCTATAATCCAGGAAAGGGAAACGCCGTGGCTGATGTATTGAGTAGGAGAACTCAGATTCAGGCAGTTCAGGAGGCCAGTAGTAAGTGGCAGCTGATGTCTCTATTATCAGAGATTCATCTAGAGGTGCACGATAGACGGGGATAGATTTTTCTATCTTCTGTAGCTGTTACCTCCACGCTACTTGGTCTGGTATGGATGAGGCAGCTATCAGATGCAGAAGGCTTAGTCCTGCGAGAGAGTGTTCTAGGAGAGGACCCTCTTTCTGGATAGACAATGGGTGAGGATGAGATCTTTCATTACCAAGGACACATATGGGTGCCAGCTGACATATGTGAGGAGCTAAAGTGGGATTTCCATTCCTCTGTTTGGGAAGTTAATCCTGGCATTACCTGGATGTATCGGGACCTTCATCGCCAATACTGGTGGCTAGGTATGAAGGAGGATGTTGCTGGTTTTGTCATGAGATGTTCTACTTCTTAGCAATTGAAAGCAGAGAATCAGCGACCAGCTGTGCTTTTACAGCAATTACCCATTCCGGAGTGGATGTGGAATGATGTTGCGATGGACTTCGTGATTGGGTTTCCGAGATCACCTTGGGGGAACGATGTTGTTTGTGTTATTGTCGACAGACATACGATGGTTTCTCACTTCTTGCCAATCAAGGATACCTTCAATGTCGATGAACTAGGACGACTTTACCTCAGAGAAATCGTTCTCCTGCATGGAGTTCCGTACCCTATTATTTCACACAGAGATGTGCGCTTTATCTATCGGTTTGGGCTAGGACATCAGAAGGCCTTGGGTACACATGTACTTTTGAGTACAGCATACCATCCCCAGATTGATGGCCTGTCCGAGCGTACGATCCAGGTCCATGAGGATATGCTCCGAGATTGCATCCTTGACATTGGCAGTTCTTGAGAGAATCATATTCCTCTTGTAGAGTTTTCCAACAATAACAGTTTCCAGGAGACCATTCAGATGGCGCCATACGATGATTTGTACGGTAGGCCATGTCGATCACCCTTATGCTGGTAGGTGGTATGAGAAGCAGCTTTGCTGGGACCTTGTCTTGTTCAGCAGACATCAGAGCAGATAGAGCTTATTCGGAAAAGGATGGATACAGCGTAGTCTCGACAGAAGTCTTATGCTGATCAGCAGAGACGACCTCTGGAGCCCAGGGTTGGTGATCAGTTTTTCTTGCGTGTCGCACAATGGTTGGGACACAAGAGGATTCTGAGACAGGGTATGCTTTCACTGCGGTATGTCGGGCCGTTTGATGTTTTGGAGAGAGTGGGGCCGATCTCCTATCAGTTGCAGCTACCTCATAGGTATCGGGCCATGAACGACTTCTTCCATGCCTCTCAGCTCCGATGATACTTTTTAGACGCGTCTCATGTCTTTTAGCCTAAGGAAGTAGAGCTTCAAGAGGATGCGTCGTTCGTGGAGCATCCAATCCGGATTTTCGATCGTAGTATGAAGGTTCTCCATGGGCGGTCTATTCCTCTAGTACGGGTGTTATGGTAGCACGAGCGAGTACAGTACGAGTCTTGGGAGAGGGAGGCTGATGTATGATCGCAGTGGCCGGAGCTGTTCGTGGATTCTTCTTCTCCACCTCATTAGGGTAATTCAGGGGTGAATTTATTTAAGAGGGGAAGTTTGTAAGATCTCAGATCTCTTTTCAGGTATTTTTTTCCTTTTTTCTGGAGTTTTTTGAAAAAATGAATTTTCTTGAAATTTAAGAAGTACACGCCATGTACTTTCTACGTACACGCCGTGTACTCTTCCCGGCTCGAAGCCGTGTGTTGGCCTTACCCCGGCCACACACATAGTGTGTAAGACTGAGGTGGTGGCTGGTTTTTCAGAGTATGGAAAAATTTGAAGTACACGTCATGTACTCTGTAATTACACACCGCATACATTCTTTTTTTCGTTAAAAAGACCGGGGTTGCGTCTATCCCCCATATTCATCTTCATCTTCAGTTTTCGAACATCCGAGAGAGACCGTATGGCCCGATATTCGACAAAGTCCTACTTCTCCATCTGATCTCCAATTCGATCATGATCAGTTGCGTTGGAATCATAGCGGTGAGTTCTTCTTTCTTCTCTATCCTCGTTTCTTGATTCCTCCTCCTTTCCATGTTATCATGGGATGACCGTTTTGTGTGTTTTCTGAGATCTACGTCGTTGTAAGGGGAATCTGTCACCGAGGTTCATGTATATCGATATCCTAGGATCGAGGTAGGTGGTTTGTTCCATTCCAAATAATTATGATGAATATTTTGTGAAATTTCCACAAATACCATGGAAAGGGGTATTGCATATTTCCTGTTTTTCCCTTATTACATGCCTTCTTTGCTTGATTGCATTAGTAGAGGTTATTTCCTATGATTAGAGTACTTTGTTGTGCTCAGTTTTCTTTTCCATGCCTAGTTGTAGGATTGTAGACTGTTGTTTTATTATTGATGTTGATCCCTAGTTGATAACCATGTATTTCTTGAGGATTACTTGGACGATACACACCTGCTGAGCATGTTTAGTTATACTCAGGATTGTTGGAACCCAGAGTAGTAAAACAAAGGGAGAATTGAGGGAAGGGATTCTCCAGAGTGTCTTTTTAATCACAATGCAGGTCCAAGGAGAGAATTGACGGAAGGGATTCTACAGAGTGACTTAGACTACGACGTGGGCCAGAGGGGGAATTGACGTTGAGTACTTCCCCATAGAGCCTTTAGCACGATACGAGACTATAGGGGGAATGGACTGTGAGTGCTTCTCCATAGAGTCTGCTTATTTTACATATCTGAACCAGAGAGGTGAGACAGTGTGTGCCTCCCAGAGGGTTTCTAGTACGAGGGGTGAACCATAGGGGTTAGAATGTGAGAGCTACCCAGGGGGTTACCAGTTTTTTTCTTGTTATTGACTGCTTACTTGTGTTCTTTACATGTTAGAACTATGGATTATAGCTGCTTGTGCTCTTATCTCTACAACTTCTTGTTTTATTACTGCCATGTATTCATTGACTATAAGGCACAAATCATTGGGTGATTTCCTACTGGGATTGTATCTCACACCCTTTTTGGGGCATGCTTTTGGGCCCAATAAGACAATGTTGATGCAGGTATAGATAAGGGAAAACACACTTCTACTACGGGATCTTGATTGCATCAGGAGCGGGGAAGCATGGGATGGATCCATGGCTCGTGATGCTTAGGAGATTGATTTGCTTTTCTTTTGGACTTGGTTTCAATTTTCTTCAAGCACGTTGATTTGTTTGCTGCTTTCCATAGATACTTGTACATGCTGCAATATTGTCATCATTGATAGATATCTGCATTTCTTCCACTGTCTAGTTTCTTTTGTTATGCATGTTGATTTCTTCTTCCTCTATTTATTGTTGTTTTCTTACCCTGTATACCTTACCGAATGAGGTCATAGTTTCCCCACTGACTGACAAAGGCCCTCGCTGCTAGGCGGTAGCCTCTGGAGTTGGGGGAAATGCGCTTGGGGTCATGTGGCAAACCGGTATGGGTCACCAGTGGAGGGGATCCGGACAT
The DNA here is from genome assembly GCA_963277665.1 of Viscum album. NCBI lineage: Eukaryota > Viridiplantae > Streptophyta > Magnoliopsida > Santalales > Viscaceae > Viscum > Viscum album. The sequence goes on from OY728141.1 coordinate 888,197,272, forward strand.
GGGTCGTTACAAAGAAGAACATGAAATATGTATTGGATCAAACAAGGGAACTCCCACATCAGTAAAAGAGTGTCTACAAATTAAGAACACAAAAAAATCATGATTAGTGTCCTCATCATCATCAGTAGCTTCCCCCTCCATATGTGATTTTGATTTATTGAAGAGAATAGAATACATTTCTCTAAGATTTTATTGTTCTAGAGTGAGTCTCATGGATGGTAGGGGTCATCTCTACCTTCAGGGCATAGGGGGACATCACAATGGTGGGTGGGGGGGGGGGGGTTATCCAAGGCTACATGGGACGGAGAGACTTCACAATGGTGGATGTCACTACGAGATGTGGTTTATCCTAGGATTCATGCTATAAAGAGATGTCATTCTTATTCATGGGGGTGTTATAGGTTAGAGTTTATCACGTGCTTCATGCTATGGGAAAGCGAGCATAATAATGGCAGAGAAAGACTTACCCGGAGGGAATTGGGTTTTTAATATTAAAAAAAACAATTTTATTAATTCAATCAATAAATTATCTATTTTGGAAGTAATTTTTATATAACCATTCATAAATGACATTGGTTTTAGAAGAACGGGTATTAGGAAAAATAAAAACATATTTTGATTACCATCACCAATCACATCTTTGTCCACCATGACCTAATCGTAGATGTTTCAAGCTCTCTAAGTTCCTGAACTTCACAGTGGTGTCTATAGAGAATTTAATATTTCAATTCTTATTAGTAATGTTTGTTGTTTTCATAAATAAATATGGATATAATATTTATAAATATATGAAATTATTTTTATTTAGTTTATATTTTTTATTCACTTATAAAATTAATAATATTCATTCAAAAAATAACTAACATTGTTTAAATGCATCTTTTATAATATGAAATATTAATTCATTTATGTAATTAATCAACCTTTTAAAATAAAACGTAATATATTTAAATATATTTATTATTATTTTTAAATGTTCATAATATATATAATTACTACTTTATTAAATGGTGTGCATGTGAAACTCCAAATCTACATTGGACCGCCCTATTTTTAGTCACCCCTCTCTTTCAGTTATCTCTCATTCATTGGTTGAAAATACCAATCCACCTTTAATACATGACCCAATATGAGAATTTAATCCACCTCTTTATAGACCCTTATTTTTATATAGATATTTGAAATGAATACACCCCACTTCTTTAGATTTTGTTTTCATCCTCCCAATTTTCCAAATTCCCTCCCCTATCACCATATCGTACCCCTATTGTGTTGGGGTGGAAACTGGTTGATACCGGTAGAAAATCAAATGTGATAAAAATATTGTGAGAATATCTAATGAAAAATAGAAGCACTAATAATCATAGATTACAAAATCCAACATAAATCGGGAACTGTGAATTGAAAATGAAACGTAAAAAACCAATGTCAAAATCCACACCCTAATATGTATTCATCTTCTCTCTGAAAATGTCTCATGACAAAATGTCACCTTTCGGAGGTCAAAAATGAACACATGGGGTCATTGTGACACCTTCACTAATTCATTACACAACCGAAATTGGGGATACTCCATGTCTCCCATTCCCCAAAAGACAGTTTCTCACATATCATCATTCTATAATGCATTTTCTGATCACACCATTAAAAGCACACATGCTTCTCCTTTTCTATAAGCCCTCAAAATCCCTAAACAAACACTACCATAGATTGGGAATTGCCACATTTTATCAGCACAAAGAATAAAGAAATGAAAAAAGTATCACCATTATCATTACTAGCTAAATGCCCTAATAAAGGTTACTATTATTAGAGATAAAAAATCGTCAATAAAGTTGTACCTTTTATCCATGATGATAATGGAGAGATTTTTGAGTGCTATCCTTAGTGATGATAATAGTTTTTTTTTAAAAAACAATATTATTTTTTATAAAATTATTATATTTATATTAATTTCTTCATTTAAATATATTAAATTAAAAAATAAAGTATGTAATTAATGTTATTTTAATAATTAAAATATATTTATAATGTTTAAAAAAATTATTTATAATATTTTAATTAAATAAATATAGATTAAAATAATTATAAAATTATAATCAATTTTATTGTACAATAAATATATTTATGATATTTAAAATTATATATATCTAAAATTATATTTAAATTTTTTTAAATATATAAATTACAAATGAATATATATATAAATAAATAAATAATTAATTATATAAATATATGTCTCCCATGAATTTGGTTAGTAAATATATATACATATATATATATATATATATATCCCATTAGATAATGATGTACTTCAATGTCTATATTTAAATGATTATAAAATTAAAATAAATTTTATTAAATAAAAAATATATTTATTATATTAATGATTATATATTTATAATTATATTTTCAATATTATATTTAAATAATGTTTAAAAATATGTATATTTTTTTAATTTTAATTATAAATAAATAAATATACTTCTCCAATGAATTTGGTCAGTAAATACACAATCACGCACACACACACATATAAATATCCCATGAGATAATGATGGATAAGATTATCGTTATTGATGTTCATATATATATTGACATGTGTGTATAATTGACTCACGCATATGCTTATGTTATGTACGCATCATGAATTTTCATTTATACATTGACACATATTATTATCCATGCTTTCCATCTATGTGATGAATCATTTTTTGTGTTCTATACTTTACTAGGTATGTGATTCATTCATATACCCCATGAACATATTATGTTCTAATAATTACTTATGAAATAAAAAAATATATATTTAAATAATAAGTATATTTTTTATATTTTTTAATTATTAGTTTTTAATTATATGTAAATACATTTTAAATAAATTTATTTATAAATATAATTATATCTATATAGATATTTATTAAAATAATTATAAAATTACAATAAATATGTCTATTATAATTTTGTAAATATATATACATAAATATATTTATAATTATATACAAATCATTATAAATATATTTATTTATAATTATAAATATAAAAAAATTTATATATATTTAAATAAAATATAAAATTATAATAAATATATGAAAGTGGTCTAGATAGAATCTGATTCTCATGACCATTTATTAAATTAATGATAAATAATGAAAGAAGATGAAAAGAAGGATGCAATCAAACAAAGGGACATGCCATCATCCATAGAAAGAAACAACGTGTCAAAAGTCACCATAATCATGATCAGAGTCATGACCGGGATCACCAACATCATCGGAACACTCCAACATTGAATGAGATCTCTTTTGATTATATATTAATATATACTTCTCCTCAATCATCTCCTACTCCGGGGTAACTTGAGTCCTCGAAGACGTACTTCGATCTGTGGGCATGATTTTTTGGATGAAGACCCAACCTCCACAAATTAGGTTACTGAAAAGACTTTTCTAAATCTTCCCTCTGTATCACATAAATAAATTCCTATGATTTCTCATTAACAATAGTTACTACCTAAACTGGATCGAGCACATCATAATGTATTTTAGGTGATAAACTTCACCTAAGAGGGAACGTTATTCACCACAATATTCTTAGATGGAAGAGGGGAAACGTATCCATACCCATTATTTTAGGGATAAAATCATTTCTTGTATCTATTCTCTATCAAATTCAGTTTTGATATCATTTTGATGCATCCCCAAAGCATTAGAATCATAGGAGGCTTCTACTAAAACAACAATAGCCTTATTATCTGCTTCACTTTTTCATTAATCGCTATCTCATCCCACGATACCTTTGAACCACAAGTAGGGGCATAAATAGTATCCTGCTTGACCACATCATCAAAAGAGGGGATTCCTCAAATTATGACATGAGCATCCTCATTACCACTAGTAGTAGTGTTCAACGGAGGATGATGGTTGGCTTCAATAGCAGTATCAAACCCACTTCTTCTTTAGATATTAATTTCATTTTTCAAAAATCCACACAGTAACCTTCTATCCCATAAAAGATCCAAAACATCCTTCTACGAAACATATCATAAATGTGTCTTCTTTTGTTACATACTTTTAAGATGTCAAGATATTTTTAATATTCAAACAATTAATCAAATCTATTTACATCTGATATCAACACAATAGACATAACCACTGTAGAGATAAGATCAACATCAGCATATAGCATAGAATAGTGACCATACCCTTCATTCTATGTTTTTTATACATTCTAGTGGGAACTACCACAATTGATACAATTTCCCATATTATATGAGGATTTAATGAGACCAAGCTGATATTGTCCAGGATTTTCATGTCACAAGATCTGAAGTGAAGGCAATGTGAAACAAGCCTCTTCTCAAGGAGGACAATTTCCATTAATCAAATCCCCAACATTCAATAACCCATTTATTAAGCACACACAGTCTCATAAAATAGTATCCTAATATAGATTTATGATCAATAATTGAATGCATACATTCATTTATCTTCTCAGATAGACCATTAGATATAGCTTCAACAAATCATATATCTACTTTCCTCATGATATTCTGTGGTAAGAGATTCACATGGCCTTGAATCCTGTCAAATGTTCTATTGATGGAATCCATATGGATGTCATGCGCATGACAGGAGACACCTCTAGGAACCTTTTATAAAGTTTCATTCGTGGCAACCAGCATGGGGGTTACCAACTAAATAAAAACTCGGCCATCCATCAAGACCTGGGAGGATTTTGAATCTTGCCCCACTAGAATCTCCTTCAATTTGAGAAGATCATCGACCGACATCAATGGGGGTGATGCATCACCTATCAATCCCACCTCCAGATTCTGAAAATGGGATGAGGAAAAAACCCAAATGAAAGCATAAAATGGATCTGAATATAGAAAGGAAGCTACAACCAAATATGTCGTACCATAATTTGTATTAACTCTAACATCACTATTGTTGGAAGAACCAGATCCCATAAAAACTTCCCTAAAAAATATATTTCATGCAGATTCCGTCTTTCCCAGATCAGCAGAAACTAGAGGTTGGCCCACGGCAAATCACAGTCCGCTTCCAAAAAAGTTATAATTGCAACAACAGGTCCATCAATCAGAGTTCCAAAGAGATTCACTGGATCAAGGGGTACTAAGTTTGAATCCATCAAAGGGTAAAAATGAGATATCAGTGAGAATCGCCTGCCGAGGGCTCCCAAGCCCCGACCGCCACCATCATAAATATATATTGATTATACTTATAATTTTATAAATATATATAATTAAATTAAAATATTTATAAATACATAAAATTATTTATAATTATAATAATCAATAAATATACATATATTTAAATAATTATTAAATTATAATTAATATATTAATGTTATATATTCATAATATTATAAATATATTAAACATATTTCTAAAATTTTATAATTATTCGAATAAATATTTATTTTCATTTAATTTAATAAATATATATAATTAAGATATTAAATATATATATTTAAAAAACTATAAATATAATAAATATAGTTATAATAATTTTATAATTATTTAAATGATTATATATAAATTTATAATTACAAATATAAATACATATATAAATACATTTAAATATTTATATAATTATAGTATATATTTATATTATTTATTAATAATGATATATAATTAAAATAATAATTCTGTATTTTAATTATATATAATTATTAATATACTAAATATATTTATTAGAGTATTTTATTTATAAATAAATTTATAATTATTATTAATATGAATAATCTTGAAAAAATATTTAATTATATAATAAAAAATTAATTTTTATCAAAAGGTTTATTATATTCATAAATATAAATAAAAACATATTTATTAAATATACATATATACATTTTTATATTATATATAGAATTTTATAAATATATACAATAATATAAATATATTGTTAACATTATATTAAATATCTATATAAACATTTTTGAAATATATATAAGAATATAAATAAATTATTAACATTATAATAAATATTTATATTATATATTTATAATTATATATAATAATTATATTAATTAAATGTAGTTATTACATAATAATATAAATATAATAATTATATTTTTTATATTTTTATAATAATAAATAAATTTATCATTATTAATTATATTCACAATTTTAAATATATATGTATATTTATATAAATCAATGTAAATATTTATAAAAATATATATTATATATATAAATAGAAATAAATATATATTTATTATATATATGTTCATTCATGTACATCACACTCTGTTCACAACATTTTTAAATGCATATCATTTTTCAGAATTACATACAGATTATCTATAGGGAAAAAATAGAAAAAATACCCCAATATTCAAGCCCCACCTCAATGGTAGGCCAATTTAAAAAGAGGGAGTGATGAAGAGAAATTGATTCTCATATTCCTATATAGCGCACTAATAATTGATGAAAAACACCTTGTGCGAACATCATGTTGTTGGAGTTAGTGCCCAAGAACCAAATACTCTGTAATTTATGATGAACATGTATTCATTGTTTTGAATATTAATTGACTACTTATCACATCATGAATCTTCTTCTGCATGACATAGTATGTGATAATTCCCCAAGAGTAGCTATCACACTAAAAGGTCATAGTATTTCCCAAATATGATGAGAACCTGGATGTTCCATGACACTGTTCTTGAATATATGTTATATTTCTAGATGATAATATTTGAAAGGATACAATTGATACATGCTATCAGGGGTGGAGGCTCATAGGACTTCGAGTCACCTTCTCATGATGTGTACCCTGGGTAATATCCTACAGGATATTATGATAACATGATCCGATAGTAGGGAATCCCCATTTATAAGTGTCATTTGATATTCATAAATGCGTATGTGAGTTGTAACCACCCAGAATTTCTGTGGAAATTTTATTCCTAAATACATGGGAATTTTACATGTCCGAAAAAATTGACAGTGCATGATTCCAAAGCACGGTGTTTCCGGAATCAATTTCTGATGTTTTGTTGCTGTACGTTATGTAAAGGTATGAGCGGGTTTCTATAACATTTGAACCGGTTTTGGGAATTGAAATTTGAGGACACCATTGAACTCACAATGCCAATATTCTCTTAAGAAGGCTATCACAACGACGACAATGTGTCGAGGTTAAAAGATAGTTTTTGGGTTTTTAGAGAATGAATTAAATAAAAATAATTTCTGTGGCTTAATTTATATTTTTTGGTTAAAACCTCCTTATGTTTGTTGGGGGTGGGATCACCACACCATAACCTTCCATGAGAGGACAAGGTGGTTGGGACTACCCAAACCTAACCTCTCGTGGGAGGTTACAACATTGGGACCACACATCACTAAACCCCCTATTAATGGTGGGAGAGGAAAACCACAGTACTCCCCTCATTAATGATGGAGAGTCTCACACACCCACCTCTTTTTTTGGTTCTAAATACCTTAGTTTAAGGGTGCCAAATCCTTCACATTAATTAAGGGAGAGCAAAGTTAATTAATTCACCATTTTCAATTTTGTGCTAAAAAATTAAATAATTGATTAAGACAATCTATTATTATTTTGGTTGGCATTGTTTAATTTTGTGGTAGCTTTGAGTGGGGGATTACTGGGATAAATCTCTCAATGATGAACGACTTCGACTACGAAGAACGCCTGCCTTCTTCAACTTCTTCCTCAGAGCATCTACCGATGTGGGTGGTCTTCAACTAACCATCCATCTCTGTCTTCATCAACGAGCTGATGCATGAGCTCATAATTGGAAGTGTACGGCAGACGGGGTGAATGACGATCACCTTCATCTTCTTCCTGCAACATCATTGGTGATCTACAAAACATGGTATGAGTTGTTTTATTTTATGTTTCATGTTCTTATTTTTATTCAAAATTATGAATGAGGATCCTTTTCCTTTTATGGGTGAGTTTTTGTTCGTCATTCTCCAACATTGATGAACCTATTGTTATAACCATAATCACGGATGGTGTGGGACAAATAAAAAATTCCCAAATCGCTTCCTCGATCTATTTTGTGTTATTATTTGTCATGGAGATGAATCAACGAGGCAACGAAGGTGGAAAATACAAAGGTTGTATTACATGCAACCTCTATGATCTGCGCCGCCCTCGCGGAGACCCGCACTGCCAACGGCCGATCCGGCCCCTACCGAGCCCTTCCATCCATGACGCTCGTGGAGCTAGGCCGCTTCCCCAAGCCAGCCCACTAGCCCGCCAGGCACCCTACACGTCCGCCCACCAGTCTGCTTTGCTCTTTGCCCAGCAGCCTGTAGGCCTGGCTGCGCCCTGCCCGGCCGCCTCCCGAGTGCCCGGCCGAACCGCGCCGCCTCGCACGCCCCGTGCCGCCATAGATGAACCCCCTCACGGCGCCTTGGAAAAATCGGCCCAGTCAGGCCCTCTGGGCTGAGCCGCATCGGGTCGCACCCTCTTGGAGCTCCGGAACAAACCGACCCTGATCTCGGGTTGAATCGCCCACACGACCTGCTTGGCTGGGCCCAACGGGCCGAGTCAATCCTAACGGGCTCACCCCCTCGATGGGTCTAGCCAGACCCAACAGGTCTGACTGGGTAGACCTAGAGCAGGTCGGCCTGGACTAGGTCAGACCGAGTCGATCCAACCAAGCCAGACCGGACACGGGCCCATTACCGACCTTTTACTTTCATTGTCCATATCAATGTCACCAGACAACCATTTGAAAAACCATCAGCGGCTCTAGTATTCTTCGAGTGTGAATCTCCCTTTGAGTATACCACAATGGAGTTTGGGGTAATGTTGAGTTAGTGTCAGGTTTGATCGTGCACAAACCCAACCGAGCCCCCGAGACTAAATGGCTAATAACTCACAGACCGATTATCCTATTGATGCACCGTCTATTGCGTTGAGACCTCTATGATGTGGCGGACCTTTGAGATACTTCTACATGAGAAATTGTGATAGTTGGAGTATCGACCAGTTGCACGTGGAGAGGATCCTCCCAAAGACAAGCGAGCATAGTGCAGAGAACTAGTAGCTGGATGAGACCTGACAACTGCCGGCCGATTCAACTCAGTGTTTCTCGTCTAGCCCAGTAAGGAGCACCATGGTGTAGTGGAAGAACTAAAGTGGCGAGTTAATTGTTGTCACTGCAGATCCATGGTACTCGACAGGAGGATTATATCAGCAGGATACGAGGGGGAGTTCCTTGGTGACTCGGCAGACCCTCGGTGGGGAGCATTGTGGTGATGTAGGAGACCCATGGTACTCAACATGAGGTGTACCTCAGTATTCCAAGGTTAGTGGGAAGCACCTTGGTGTTGCGGAAGGCCCAATTAACTCGACATAGGTGGAGTTCTCCTACAGTCTTGGTTTTGATAATGTGAATAAAAATCCTGGTTGAGCCGATTCTGTAACTTTTGTGTTTACCTCATGATTGCGATGGATTACTTAATAACATAGGTATATGCATGCAGATATAACATAGTAGGGTTATCTTTTTAATCATACATTCTGGTTTATCCTTATTGTATTTGTGATAACATGAGGGTCTCAGGGTCCCTACTGAGTATCCTTATACTCACCCCTGCACGGGCTATGCCCGCAAAACATTGTGTTGGATGCCGATGACGGAAAGCGCTTACCAAGGCTGAGTGTATAAGTTATTGACGGTGCCCGGAGGTGGAACACATGGTGTGACTGTAAATGGAAGAGATGGATGGACGTGGAGTGTCGTGGAGGCTATCTGTACCTACCCTTCAGGTAATATTTCCCAGTTGATGATCCATGATCCATTTTACCTTTTTCCAATACATAAAAAATTAATTTCCTTGTACATCATAGTTGGACTGGTATTTTCGGCCCCTTTTTACCTTTCAACAGTATTTTTGAATACAGTTTTATATTGTGTTTTGTTTCCAGCTCATAACCTATTGTGTGTGTTTTCACGTTATAATGATGATGCCTTCCCAGTTTAGGGATTTACGCCTTTGGTGCTAGTCGCCAGCCCCTGGCCTATGGAAGGCGGGTTTGGAGTAGTCACGACATGGTTCCCGAGAATCATACTCGCAGATAACCCACCGAACGATGAGGCCTCAGTGCTGGGCCCTCTTCCAGCAGAGGCATCAGTGGTACCACTACTAGTTGGGCCACCTATGCCAACAGCCCCAGTAGCAGACGATGCACACTGCATGATAATGTTGCATGAGTTCTAATGCTAGAGGCCGCCCAAGTTCAAGGGATAGACGGACCTACAAGTAGTTGCAGATCAGTTAGATGTTGTGGTGTGAGTCATCAAACTAGTAGGGACACCAGGTGATGCTCCAGGTGCATGATGTAGATACACTACTCTGGGTAGACTTCGAGATCCTCTTTCAGGTGGAGTTTTTCCCACCCACCCTACGTGTAGTGCAGATACAAAATCTACTTCACTTGATGCATGGCATCATGATGGTGGAACAGTACTCAACGAGGATCACCAACCTCTCACGCTACTCAAATGATATTGTAAGGGACCCATTATTCAGGGTATGTAATTTTGATCCCAGGATCAGGCGAGAGATCAGGGCTTTGATGATCTCCCTCTACCTCCCGACGAAGGAAGGGGTGTTGGAGAAATCCCTCTTAGTGGGGAGTTTTGTTTAAGATCAGTCTCTAGAAGGGAGACCCACAACTATTCGATATACAATAGAGTCTTCTACAGCTGGCTGAAGACAGATGTTCACAGAGGTCCAAAAGGACCAGCCCTATAGGTTTACGACCACATGAGTTGGGGTCATTTGTGTGGGGCACTTGAGGCAGAGCCATACATTCCAGGAGTGGGCAGTGTTACTCATGCGACGAGCAGGGTCACATGGATTGTGACTGTCTGAACCTTCATTTGGATGATCAGCAGATGCTTTAAGGACCGCCCAGTCATAGACATAGATTTGATCAAAGCGGTCTATATGGAACATGCGAATGTGGTAGAGGAGCTGGTCATGCAACTGGAGGGGGACAATGTTTCGAGGTGTTACCGCCACCACCACCAGATGGTCCATCCTGACCATAGGGAGCATGTGTATAGGTGAGAGATCAGCTTCAGACAGCTAAGGCTTATGATCAAGGTGATCCAGAGATTATTCAAGGTACGATCTATTTCTACACCACCTGGATGTAGTTCTTATAGACATAGTTTCTAGTCACTATTTAATTTCCACATCCCTTGTTCGAAGGTCGAAGATTACAACAGATTTGTTTGCTCGATCGTTATGGCTAGAGACTCCTACGGGAGCCGAATCGATGATTACACACTAGTTCCGACAGTGTGAGCTTATTCTATTAGGAGAGAGCTCAGCTGAGATCTCCTCATTGCGTGGCCAAGGCATTACAACATCATCTTGGGTATGGACTTTTTATCTATTTTCCATGCTCAGATCTATTGTATTTGGTGCAAAGTGCTGTGTGTTTGCATGGATGGGACTAGGTTTACCTTCACCGGTTAGAAGGGAGACATTGCATCATAGGAAAGACTTACTTGGAGTAGGGTGCAACCAATCACTCATCAGTTGGCCTGCCTTACCCTCAAATCATTTGATGTGAAGAGTCCGAGCAATCATGTTGTTGTGAAATAGTACACAGATGTTTTCCCTGATGATGTTACAAGACTACCTCCTCATAGAGAGGTGCACATCTACACTGACATGTACCCTGGGAAGACACCGATATCTACACCAGCATATCTGATGGCTCTCGGGGAGCATCGCGAGTAGCGTGTATAGCTAGAGGACTTACAGGGGAAGGGATTCATCTGTCCCAGTGTTTCTCCCTATGCATCCCCAATTCTTTTCCACAAGAATGCGTATGGAAGAATGAGGATTTGTGTTGACTACCGTCGCCTGAACCCAGTGACCATGAAGAACAACTACCCACTCCCAATGATTGAAGACCTCTTTGATCGGTTGAAGGGATCACGATGGTTCTCGAAGACATACCTCAGATCAAGCTATCACCAGCTCAGAGTTTGAGATGATGATTTTCCGAAGACAGTCTTCAGATGTCGGTATGAACACTTTGAGTTTGGTTATTCCATTCGGCATAACCAACAATCCAACAGTGTTCATGGGACTCATGAACATGATCTTCCAGCAATACCTCGATCGCATTGTTTTAGTCTTTATCGAGGACATTCTGATCTACTTAACTAATGAAGAGGAGAATGATAATCATTTACATGTAATAATGGACACACTCCGAGAGCACCATCTTTATGGTAGGCTCTCAAAGTACAAGTTTTGGATCTGAGGGGTTCACTTTTTGGGACATGTCATCTCTGAGGTTGGATTTGCAGTAGATCCAGCGATGAATGAGGCGGTACGTTCTTGGGATCCTCCCTATAGTGTGAAGAAGTTACGAAGTTTCTTGGGTTTGGCTGGTTACTACCGGAGGTTTCTTCAAGACTTATCCAAGGTTGAAGAACCACTATCAGAATTAACGATGAAGGGGACACCCTTCGTGTGGTTAGCGAGATGCTAGTAGAGATTTCAAGAGCTGAGGCAGAGGCTGATTAGTGCCCCCATCTTGAGGCTTCCATAGGAAGGCGTAGGGTACATAGTCTACTATGATGCATTAGGGACTAGAATTGGGTGTGTCCTGATGTAGGAGCGAGCAAGGATCACGTGTTGTTCTCGGAAGCTATGATAGCATGAGCAGAACTACACTAACCATGACATGGAGTTAGAAGTAGGGGTCTCCTCCTTGATGAAATGTGACACAATGTGATGACCGAACATTATACCATGAAATATGATCTAAAGAGTGTCAAGTATATCATATCATAGACGTAATAGAACCTGAGACAATGATGTGGGATTGAGTTCCTCCAAGACTATGACATCATGGTAGTATATTCTTATGGAAAGGGGAATGTTGTAGCAAATGAAATCAGTAAGAGATCTGGTATATAGATTCTAGGTGAGGCGATAGAGAATCTGGCCGCTTTGTAGATATCTTTTGTGGATAGAGATGTACCAGCTTTCCTTCAGTCCCTTAAAATCACTCCCCCACTTCGTCAACAAGTCAGGGTGCAAATCATGGGGATGTAGACTATGAGACACGACATGCTCATATATAAATAGGTCATGCACCTGATGGATTTTCTGAAGGTGGGGAGTGCATCATATTCTTTGGAGGACGTACTATGGTATCTGTGTCACTTCAGGAGGAAGTGTTGAGGGAGTTACTCACATCCCCTTTAGTGGTACATCCAGGAGTGGAGAAGATGTAATAAGACCATCGATGACAACACTGGTGGTCAGGGATGAAGAAGGATGTTGCAGAGTTTGTCTCTCAGTGACTCACTTGTCAGAAGGTGAAGGCCGAGCACCAGGTACCAGTCGGCTTGGTTTATCCTTTGTAGTTCCTGGAGTGGATGTGGGATGGGATATCCATGGACTTCGTGATAGGACATCCATGTACATCCAAGGTACATGACTCGATTTGGGTGATCTTCAACCAAATCACCATGTCATCCCACATACTACCAATCATTGAGTGGGGTTCAGTAGAGATTTTGGGATGCATCTATGTGAAAGAGATTGTGATACTTCATGGAGTACCTTATTCTATTGTATTTGATCATGATGCACAGTTTAATTTCTGGCTATGGAAGGGGTTTTAGGAGGCATTCGGGATGCAACATCATTTGAGCACTGCCTTCCATCCCCAGATAGATGTCCCTACTAAGCAAACCATTTAGACCCTCGAGGAAATTTTGCGTGCTTCTGTCCTCAACTTCGGTCTCTGTTTGGAGGATCACATACCTTAGTTGTATTTGTCATAAAACAGTAGCTATCACTCCACCAAAGGGTTGGCATATTATGAGGTGTTATATAGATGACCATGCATATGATCTTTTTGCTGGACTGACCTTAGGGAGTCATCACTAGTGGGACCAAAGATGGTATGTGCAACAACATAGAAGGTGCAGATCATCCAGGAGTAGATGAATTCTACAGAGAGAAGACAGAAGTCATATTCTGATTTGTGATGGAGACCTTTGTAATTCAAGGATGGTGACAACATCTATCTATAGGTATCACCTTGATGGGGACTACAGAGATTTGGATGAGGCAGTAAGTTATCTATGAGATTCATCAGATCATTCCATGTCCTTGATAAAGATGGCGAGGTGGCATACCGCTTATATCTTCCACCTATATTTCACTGGGTGCACGATGTCATCCATGTATCTCAGCTGAGGAGATACACGCATGACCAATCCCACATAATCAACCATAGAGATCTAGATGTCGATTATGGGGAAACATTCACGGAGGTTTCAATGGATATTTGGGATCAACAAGAGTGGGTCATACGTGGACAGTTGATACCTTTGGTGCGCATTCGCTGGTAGCACATGAACATCCTGGAGTGAAATGGGAGCGGGAGGCTCAAATGCGTGCTTAGTACCCCATTTTGTTTCCATAGTTCGAGTTGTAGCTTACGTGGACGTAATGTTTTGAGGTGGGGAGAATGTAAAGACCCTAAATATCCATTTAGTTTTTTATTAAATACATGAGAATTTTACGAGTCCATAAAAATTGATGGTGCATGATTCTGAGGCCTAGTGTGCCGATAATCAATTTATGAATTTTTTTTCGGTTATGTTCAGTAAATGTATGAGCGGGTTTTTATAAATTTTGAACCAGTTCTCAGAATTGAAATCCGAATACACTATTGAACTCGCAACACCAGTATTCACATAAGAAGTCTATCACTCGATGACAATGGGTCGAGGTGAAAAGATAGTTTCTGGGTTTTTAGAGAATGAAATAAATAATATTAAAGTCTATGGATTAAATATTATTTGTTGATTAAAACCTCCTTATAGAAGTTGGAGGTGAGATTACCACACCGGACCCTTTCATGGGATGTTATGGTGTTAGGGCCCACCCAAACTTAACCTCCCAGGAGAGGTTATGATATGGGGACCACATGTGAATAACCACCGTATTAATCGTTGGAGTGGAAAACCTCTCAACTCCCCTCATTAATGAGGGAGAGTCTCACACACACCCTCCATTATTGGTGCCTTCTACCCTAGTTTAATAGAGCCAAATCCTTCACATTAATTAAGGGTGAGAAAAGTTAATAAAATCACCATTTTGAATTTTGTTCCTATAAAATAAAAAGTACATTAACACAATATATTATTATTTTGGTGGGCATTGTTCATTTTTTTGGAAGCCTTGAGTGGATTATTATTGGGAGAAAGCTTCCACCGGAGAATGCCTTCGACAACGAAGAACGCCAGCCTTCTTCGACTTCTTCGACAGAGCTTCTACAGAAGTGGGAAGTCTTCAACCGACCTTCGCTCTACATCATCGTAAACAAGCTGATGCACAAGCTCGGTATTGGAAGTGTGTGATATACGCGATGAATGACGATCACCTTCACCTTCTTCTCGTGACTTCATCAGTGATCAATGAAAAAAGGTAGGGGTGGTTTTCTTTTATGTTCCATGTTCTTTATTTCTTTAAAAATGAAGAATGAGGATATGTTTTCATTGAAGGGTGATATGTTTTTCATCATTCTCCTACCTTGATGAACCGATTGTTATCACTCTAATCGTGGAGGGTGCGGGAAAAACTAACATGGACCAAATCCCTCCGTCGATCTATTTTGTGGTATTATTCGGCATGGAAATGATGTAATAATGTGACGATGTTTGAAAAGACAAAGGTCATGCTACTCAAGGTCTTTGTGATCCGTGCTGCCCTCACGGAGACCCACACTTCCACCGGCTAAACTGACCCTGGCTGAGCCCTGCCAGCCGTACCGCTCGCAGAGCCAAACCCCTGCGTCTAGCTGGCCTACACCCCGCTGGCATGCCTGACCGCCTCGTGGGTACCTGCCGGCCTGCCTGGCCACCTACCAGCCCGGCCGCGCCCTGCCCGGCCTCCTCCTAATTTCCTGGATGAACTGCGCCGGCCCGCACACCCCTCATGCCCCATGGAACCCGAGCCGTGCCCCTAGTAGTGCCCTGACCGAACTAGCCGGACCATGCCCTACGGTCTGATCCACGCCAGTCTACACCCTCGCAGCACTCCGAGCAGAACCGCCCATACGACCTAGTAGGCTGGGCCCAGCAGGCCATGACGAACCTAACATGCTTGCCTTCCCAATGGGTTGGGCTAGACCCAATAGGTCTGACCAGGTCTGTCCCGACCGGGTCGGCCCAGACACACTTGGGCCGGGATGATCTGACCACGTTGAACCAGACCTGATACCACTACTAACTCGTTACATTCATTGGCCATATCTTTGTCCCGGTACGACCATTTTAAGAATCTTCAGGGACGCTAGTATTCCTCGAGAATGATGGTCCCTTTGAATATACCCCAATAGAGTTTGGGGTAAGTTCGAGATACAGTCCGGTTGGATCGTTCACGAATCCAATCGGGCCCCCGGGACTAAAAGGATAATAACTCACAGACCGGGCATCTGATTGTTGTGTAGTCTATTGTATTGAGACCCTTATGACGTGGTATAACTTTGAGAAACATTTACATGGGACTTCCTAACAGTTTGAGTATCGACCAGTAGCTCATGGAGAGGATCCTCCTGGAGATGAGTGATGAGAGTTGATAGACCCAGTAGTTGGCTGAGACCTGATGACTGCTGACCGATTCGACTTGGAGTGACTCGACTAGCCTAGTGGAGAGCTCCTTGGTGTCTCGGAAGACCCACAGTGGGGACAACTTTGGTGTCACGACAAACCCACAACACTCGATAGGAGTAGTACCTCAGCAGGTTATGAGGGAGAGCGCCTTGGTGATGTGGTAGACCTAGGGTGTGGAGTTCCATGGTGATGCAACAATGCCACGGTACTGAACATGAGAAGTACCCCATCAATCAAAGGTTAGTTAGAAGCACCTTGGTGTTGCAGCATGCCCACTATACTCGAAAAAGGACAAGTTTTCTAGTTTCCATGGTTTTGATAATGTGAATAAATATCCTTGTTGTTCTGAGTCAGTATCTTTAATGTTTACCTCATGATTGAGATGGATTACATAATAACTTAGGTATATGTATGCGAATATACCAAATTAGGGTTATCGTTTGATTTCATACTTTTTTGTTTATCCTTATTATATTTGTGAAACCTAGAGAGTCTCAGGGTCCCTACTGAGTATTGTTATACTCACCCCTACACAGTCTATGCCCGCACATCATTGAGTTGGATGCAAACAACGGACAATGCTGACCGAGGATGAGTGTACGAGGACTAGACGGTGCCCGGAGGTGGACCACACAGTGTTATAGTAAGCAGAGGATATGGACATATGTGGAGTGTTGTGGAGGCTATTTGTACCTACCCTTCAGGTAGGATTTCCTGATGGACAATCCTGCAGCCATTTTCCATTTTTTCAGTACTTGAACTTTCAGTTTCCTTGTACTTTATTGTTGGGCTTGTATTTTCGGCACCTTTTTACCTTTCACCACTCTTTTTGTATACATTATTATTTTGTGTTTTATTACAGATCATGTCGTATTATGTGTGTTTTCATGTTATAATGGCAATGCCTTCCCAGTTTATATATTTAAACCATTGGTTCTAGTCGCATGCCCCTGGCCTATGGAAGGCGGGCTTGGGGTTGTCACGACACGGGCCCCGGGGGACGGTTCATGAT
The DNA here is from genome assembly GCA_963277665.1 of Viscum album. Lineage (NCBI taxonomy): Eukaryota > Viridiplantae > Streptophyta > Magnoliopsida > Santalales > Viscaceae > Viscum > Viscum album. Next base: position 888,214,958 of record OY728141.1, read on the forward strand.
ATGTGTATTGGTATTTAGACTATAAGATTATTAGTAATGAATATTATGAGTCACATAATTTTATGTGTTGATTAGAAATGTGATTAATGATGTTCATAATGAGGTACGATAAAATGGGTGCATCATTAGAAATATTTCATTAATGAATAATGTGAGAAATGATTTATCCCTTCAATTCTTATACAGAAGTTAATATATCACGCCCTTTTTTGGAAATGATATAGCCTAAATAAATACATGGAAACTGTGTCATATAAGAAAGTACTATTTCTGGAAAGTTAACGAATGAGATATCGAGCCAATAGTTTGATGGCGCTGGAATAGAAACTGTTCGATTAGGGATATTATGATAATGGAATTATATGACACGGTAATAATTTGTATGTGGTAACATGTCATTGAATCATTAATTTCATTCTCTATGGGTGTTTGGGCATGTTTATAGATGCAAACCTTGGACATTAGATTGCTTCGCCTAATGCCACTGAGAAAGAGGCCTAAAGCGCCACACACTAAGTGTATCCCAAATCATAGTTAAGGAATATATTATTTAAAAGGATGAATAAATATTATTACCAGCCATTGTTCAATATTTATTCATGTATTCTTTATCGCTTTTATTCCATCAATAGTTATTCGGGAGAATATATTGTGAGTAGAATATTTAATAAATATTTATTTTCTATTTAGTGAAATTAATATTTATTTATTTATCATAGAATAATGATGTGATATTTATTTGATTAATAGAGATCAATTATTCAATGATCAGAAAATATTGTAGGGGAATGGAAGGCTGAGTTAAATGGTCCGGTGTGAAATAAATATATTAAATAATATTTATTTATGATAAATGACAAACTATGAAACTTTGATGAAATAATTATAATATTATTATTATTTGACATGGGGTTTTTTAGGAATAAATTAAATAATTAAGGGAATATGTGAAATTATTTTACTCTTACCCTAGAAATATAAATACCAAATTATAATATTTCACTCATAAGACAATTTAGTTGTTCACAACGGATTTGGAGAAAAATCTCAACCCCCGAAAGTATTATTCTCCAAGAACACTCTCATGAGCAGAGAGAAATCCTACTCCACCAGAACAAGAAGAACGCTTTAAAAGTAGTTCTTAAGGTGATCAAAAGTGGATGATGTAGAAATAATGATCTAAAGTGCTAGAATTTAGAAACTCATTTGAAGATTTCCAAAGATTCATGGAACATGTGTGGATCATCTCAAGATAAAATATACGTTTGTTTTCTAAAACCCAAGTTCACTGCATATTTGTCATCAAAAACATCAATGAAGAATGAATTACATAGAGGTTATTTTTATTTATTTAGATTAATCATAAAAAATATATGTTGTTCTCCTCTCACTTGGTTCCAACATGATTAACCTTACCCAATCCCCTTGAAAAATTATATGGATCATGATATTCTCCATCTTATAGAACTCAGATGGATCGTCGATCATGACAAAAGAAAATTTGGGCACCACCCATATCGTGCTTCCACTTTTCCCAGAACCTTCAAGTGGAATTAGAGCATACACATTAGTATTTATAATTATTTAAAAATAATTTGATGTTAATTTATTTATAATTTAGTTTCTCAATTGATCTTTAATCAATAATTTAATATTAATTGTGAGATCAAGTTCATTTGCATTCATTTGTCATAGATCTAATCATGATGTTTATTTTTATGATTAATATAACATTGAGGAAATCATCCGAAGGTGAAAAAGGGTTCTGGTTGGACATAACTAAATTAAATTTCATTTAATATGAGTTACACATCATGTATTCACCATTATTACATCAAAATTGATTTTGAAATAAATTTTAGCTTATAATCATTAATTACATGCATTGTTGACCATAAATATTTGGCACACTGTCAGCTAGACTAAACACCATGTGGACCACTATAGATGGAATGTAATACCTTTTGATCAGAGATAGTTTGTGTATTCTATACATGACCTACCTGAATGGTGACCATGTAATTCATAGTCAATACAGTGTGTGTCCCACTAGACATGACATATACTCATGAATTTTTGAGGCATGATTTGAATTCCATGTCCCTAGGTGTGTACCCCAGATGGATGATGAAAGATGAACATTCCATGTAGATCAGATACACTCACCATGTACTTATACAAAATTATGAAGAATTAAAATAAATAAATATTTAATTTTTATCTAAGTAATATTCAAATTTTCATATCATGTATAAGTCAAATTACAAGTTCTTGCCCTACGTCCATTGAAGCAAAGCATGTGGCCCAAAAAATCATGTGATTTTTGTAATCATATATGAAGTAATAATTATGATAGTACATGTAAGATGTGTATTCCGTATGTCAAAATAGTAAAATAGTATTTGAGTATAAAATATGTTGGGTAGATTCAGATGGGTATTCACTGTGTTTCCTCTACGGTACAATTATGTACAATGTTAATTTAAAATTTATTAATTTAATTTTTTTAAATTATAATTTGTAAAAATATCACAGAAATTCCGATAAAGGATTAAGATAAATAGATCGATTAATTAATGATAATATTTAATCAATTCAATCCCAATTTATCTTAAATATTAATGATTGTGATTAGATTTCTAGTTTTATAAAATACATATTTGGTTTCATGCATATGGATGATCCTTATCTAGAGTAGACCATTGTTTGTGATTGGTTTCATCTAATATATTATTAATTTAAATTGTTTGATTGTGTGACTTCTCTCCTCATTACTATGTTGGGAATTCATGCCCATGGTTTCTATGATGTTTACACACATTACCCTGCACACACGTGTTAGTAAAAAGAAAATGTAATGGATGTAGGTACCATGCTATTGTAGGAATTTCATGTTAAGTTATGTGGTGAAACCAATCATAGGAGATACAAATGTGGATAAGTGGAATGATATACACACAAACCTAAATTGGTTCAATGGGGTTCTCTACTTGGTCAATGGTTATTTAATCAATTTCTTGTTAAACAAACCATTAGTATAAGCTCATTATGATACCATTTATTTTATTTATTTCATCTTCATAGTTATATAATTATAGTTGTTTTGTCACGTTCACATATTTAATGATTTAACAAGAAAGTGATAGAGAAATAAAATAATTCAACTTATGCGTAAATATTATCTAAGAAATGTTTAATCACTAAGGAAATACCAATTATTATTAACAAGAACATGATAAACAAAATAATTGTAAATTTATTGATAAATGATAATATATCTCAATAAAATATTAAGTATCTTTGGTTATCAATTACTTCGGTTATAATGGAATCATTGTTCACAGTTGTTTACGAGCTAAAGATTGGGAGCTTTCAATTATCACGGAATTCTAACTTGTTGGATTTGGATGACATATCATAGATGACATCAAGGGTTGACATCCAATTTAGGACTTTGTGTAACTATGAGTAAAAGAATGTGGAAATATAAATTATTTTTTTTAGGATTGGGGTGTCATGTAAATGGATCATGGAACTGGGAGTTAATGCAATTTGAATTCGGAATGCCTTTATAAGACCTTTCATGTTTCTTGACCAACTAATGTTGGCATAATGAGAAAGGGAATACTGATATGTTCCACTAGAATATAAAAATAATATAATATTTTGAATCCAATGGTTAGGGCTATTTGTTTCTGATAACATTGTGGGAGACTAATAAATATAATATATTTATTTGTCTAAATATTTTCAGATAATGTACTAAAATATAGCTTATCATTTTTTGTAGAAAAAACAATAAAATTACATTAAAAATATCACTGATATATATATATATATGAGAAGTAAAAAATTCTTAGTAGAAATAATTTTAATGAGAGGAAAAGGTAAATATGGGTCTTCCTTCACCATGAATGAAAATTGTATGTGCAGGAAGAAACTTTATTAGTGGTTCCATGAAATAATACATGTGATGAAAAGATATTTTTTTATAAGAAACATCTGAATGATGCAACAGATGTTCAGTACTTCATGGTCTCATCCTTGTACAATTAGTGTTTAATGAAACATGACGATATGGATGCCTATAAAATGATGTCTCACATTTTGGATACCTATCAAAATACGGTGAGACAAGAGAGGTATGAGATCTTCAATGGGTAGGGAATACATGACCATGGTTTCTATGATGGTTACCCACATAAACTTGCACACGCGTGTTAGTAAAAGGCATATGTAATGGATGTAGTTACCAAGATATTGTAGGCATTTCATTTTAAGATATGAGGTGAAACCAATAAATGGAGATTCAATGGTGGATAGGTGGAAAGCTATCAACAGAAACCTCAATTGGTTCAATCAGTTTCTCTCCTAGGTCAATGTTTATTTTATCAATTTCTTGTTAAAATAACCATTAGTATAAGCTCATCATCATACCATCTATTTTATTTAATTCATTTTCATAGTTATATAATTATAGATGTTTTGTCACTTTCGCTTAATTAATGAATTAACATGAAAGTGATATAGAAATAAAATAATTTGAATTATCCGTAAATATTATCTAAGACATGTTTAATCACAATGGAAATACAAATTAATAATAAAAAGTACATGATAAACAGAATAATTGGAAATTTATTGATAAAGGATAAAATATCTCAATAAAATATTAAGTCTCTTTGGCTATCCATTACTTTGGTTAGAATGGAATCATTGTTCACAGGGGTTTATGAACCAAAGTTGGGGTGCTTTCAATTATCCCGGAATTCTAATTTAAGGGTTTGGGATGACATATCATAGTTGAAATCAAGTTTGGACAACCAATTTAGGACTTTGTGTAACTATTATGAAATGGCTGAAGAAATATAAATTAGTTTTTTTAGGATTGGGGAGTCATGTAAATGGATCATGGAACTGGGAGTTAATGTAGATGGAATTCGGAATGCCCTTATAATAACATTAATGTTTCTTGACAATCTAATTTTTGGGTAATGAGAAAGGGAATATGGATATGATCCACTAGAATATAAAAAAACACAATATTTTGAATCCAATGGTTAGGGCGATTTTGTTCTGATAACATTGTGGGAGACTAATAAATATAATATATTTATTTGTAAAAATATTTTCAGATAATGTACTAAAATACTGCTCATCATATTTTGTAGAAAAAACAATAAAATTACATTAAACATTTCCCTTATAGCTATATTTGAGAAGGACAAACTTCTCACTAGAACTAATTTTATGGGGAGGAAAAGGTACATATGTGTTGTCCTTCAATATGAATGAAACATGTATTTTCAAGAAGAACCTTTACTAGTTCTTCCTTGAAATAAGACATGTGATGAAGAGCTATTTATTTATGAGAAACATCTGAATGATGCTACAAATATTCAGTGCTTCATGCTCTCATACATGTCAAATGAGTGTTTAATGAAACATGATTTTTTAGATGCGTATAAACTGATGCCTCACCTTTTGTAAATCTATCAAGATGAGGTGAGACAAGAGAGGTATGAGATCTTCAATGGATTTTTCACAACCAATATTAGAGAGTTTGTGCCAGTTTAGCCACATGTAGTCAAACATATCGGCTACATTTAGCAACTAGACATCTTAGGGATTAAATTCTCAGATGAGTTTCATATAAATCTCATACTTTCATCATATCCCAAGGCCTTCTCCAATAGTATTTAAAATTATATTATGATCAATAAAAATAAATTTCTTCTAAAACTTGTTATATTAATTATCCATGTGGATAATGAAATAGTGCATGAAAAACTCACAGTTCTTATGGTTAATAAGTAAAGAAGGACAAGGAAAAGGGGAAAAGACATATAAATATTCTAAATCCCGTGACAACCGTCCTATCAAGATGATGAAAGTCCATAACAAGGTTATGAGATAAAATGCAGTATGTTTTTCCTGTGAAAAGTCAGACCATTTGATGAGGAACTGCACCTAGAGACTAGGGGATGCTAAAGGTGAATTCGTTATCAATTTAAATAATTCCATTTATACACATTAGTTAAAAGATAGTTTTTGGATATTTATTGAATGAATTAAATAAAAATAATGTGAGTCACTTAATTTATATTTGTTGGTTAAAACCTCTTCAAGTAAGTTGGATGTGGGACCACCACACCTTAACCTCCCATGAGAGGTTATGGTGGCGGGGCCCACCTGATCCTACCCTCCTGCGGGAGGTTATGACATAGGGACCACACAACACTAAACCCCACTATTAATGGTGGGAGTGGAAAACCTCACTACTCCCCTCATTAATGAGGGACAGTCTCACACACACCCCTCCATTTTTTGTTCTAACTCCCCTAGTTTAGGGGTGCCGAATCCTTCACATTAATTAAGGGGGATCCAAGTTAATTAATTCACCATTTAGAATATTGTTCCAAAAAATTAAATAATTTATTAACACAAGCTATTATTATTTTTGTTGTCATTTCTCATTTTGGTGGTAGCTTTGAAATGAGGATTATTGGTAGAAAGTTCCCAACGAAGAATGCCTTCGACTATGAAGAACTCAGACCATCATCAAATTATTCTTCCGAGAATCTACTAAAGTGGGAAGTCTTGAACTAACCTTCCATCCACATCGTCATCAACGATCTGATGCATGAGCTCCGGATTGGAAGTGTGTGGTGGAGGAGGTGAATGACGATCACCTTAGTCTTTTTCCTACAAATTCAATGGGGATCAGTAATCACTGGTAGGGGATGTTTTATTTTATGTTCCATGATCATCTTTTAATTCAAAATGAAGAATGGGGATATGTTTCCTTTGACGGGTGAGTTGTTGTTCATTTTTCTCCTACATTGACAAACTGATTGATATACCCAAATCATGGAGGGTGTGGGCCACACTAAAAATTCCAAACTCCATCCGATGGGATTTTTGTAACATTCATCATCATGGATATGTATCAACTAGGAGACCAAGGTGAGAACGAAAAAAGTTGTACTACCCGCGACCACCGTGATCTGTGCCTCCCCCGCGGCGACCTGCACTGCCTCCAGCTAAACCGGCCCCAGCTGAGCCCCGCAGATCGTGCTGCTCACAGAGCTAAGCCGATTCCCCGAGCTGGCCTGCCAGCCCGCCTGGCGCCATGCCCAACTGCACGCCGGTCCGCATGGCGGCTTGCCCAGGCACCTGTAGGTCTGGTCGCTCCCTACATGGCCGCCTCCTGAGAGAACGGTTGTACCACGCCACCTCACGTGCCCTATGCCACCAAATCCACACCCCACATGGCACCTTGGTCAAATCGGCCCAGCCAGGCCCTCTGGGCCGAGCTGCATCGGGCCGCACCCTTGTGGAGCTTCGGGACGAACCGGCCCCGAACTCGAGCCGAACTGCCCATGTGACCTTCTGGGTTAGGCCCAACGGGCTAGGTCGAACCTAACAGGCTGACCACTCAATGGGTCTGGCCAAACCCAAAAATTATGACTGGGTAGACCCAGACCGGGTCGGCCCGGACTGGGTCGGACCATGTCGATTTGACCAAGTCAGGTCGGAGCTAGGCCCACTAACGACCATTTACTTTCTTTGGCCATATCGTTTCCACTAGACAACCATTTGACGAACCATCAGCGGCTCTGGTATTCTTTGAGTGTGAAGGTCCCTGTGAGTATACCCCACTATAGTTTGGGATAAAGTTGAGTTACGGTCAGGTTGGATCGTGCACGAACCCAACCGAGCCCCCGAGACTAAATGGCTAATAACTCACAGACCGGTTATCTGATTGAGGTGTTGTCAATTGCTTTGAGACCCCTATGATGTGGTAGTCCTTTGAGATACTTCTAAATGTGGCATCATGATAGTTTGAGTATCGACCAGTATATCTTGGAGCGGATCCTCCCATAGACGAGTGAGAATATTTCGGAGAACTAGTATCTGGCTGAGACCTGATGACTACTGACTGATTCAACTCAGAGTTACTCGACTAGAACAGTGGGTAACACCTTGGTGTCATGGAAGACCCAAAGTGGGGAGTGACTAGGTGTCATGGCCGACCCATGGTACTAAACAGGAGGAGTATCTCATCAGGTTATGAGGGAGAGTGCCTTGGTGACTCTTCAGATGAACAGTGGGGAGTTCCTTGGTGACGCAGCAAACCCATGGTACTTGACAGGAGGAGTAACTCTGCATTCCAAGGTTTGTGGGAAGCGCCTTGGTGTCGCGGCAGGCACATTGTACTCGATAGAGGAGGAGTTCTCCCGTAGCCGTGGTTTTGATAATGTGAATAAAAATCCAGGTTTAGCCAAGTTTGTATTTTTTGTGTTTACCTCAAGATTGAGATGGATTACCTAATAACATAGGTATATGAATGCACATATACCAAAGTAGGGTTATCTGTTAATGTCATACATTGTGGTTTATCCTTGTTTGATATGTGAGAACTTGAGGGTCTCAGGGTCCCTACTGAGTATTCTTATACTCACCCCTGTATGGGTTATTCCCGCACAACGTTGTGTTGGATGCTAACGGTGGACAATGCTGACCGAGGTTGAGTGTAGCAGGACTGGACGGTGCCCAGAGGTGGAACAAATTGTGTGACTGTACATGGAAGAGATGGATGGATGTGGAGTGATGTGGAGGCTATATGTACCTACCATTCAGGTAATATTTCCCGGTGGACAATCCAATAGTCGTTTTACAGATTTCCAGTACATATACAATCATATTACTTGTACATCATAGTTGGGATTATATTTTCGGCCCCTTTTTACCTTTCAACACTCATTTTGTATATAGTTTTATTTAGTGTTTTGTTTCAAGCTCATACCCTGTTGTGTGCGTTTTCAAGTTATAAAGGCAATGCCTTCCCGGTTTAGGGATTTACACCTGTGGTGCTAGGCGCCAGCCCCTGTCCTATAGAAGGTAGGTTTGGGGTAGTCACGACATGGGCCCCAGGGGATGGGCGGTGACAATTGGTATCACATGAGTTGGTTCTACTGCAGAACATAGAATTTTGATAATTTCTTTGATACAATAGTGTTAAGGGTACTGAGTGTGATTTTCAATTCAGGGATTCCATTATTATTGTGGTGGCTAACGTATCCATACACCAGGACCCTAACTACTGATTTCTGACATAGTGCATGAAGACAGTAATTGTGTGTGTGTTTTAAAAAGATTTATTTATGTCAAATCAAACAAGTCAGCTCACCAGGTATAATCTTTTACAGTGTCACATTTGTTTCTTTCAGGATGCCTCCCCACGGATGACCAGCTAGAGCCCCGAGAGTTTTACGTGTAGATAACACATCGAATGATGAGGCCTTAGTGCAGGGACCTATTCCAAAAGAGGAATCAGTGGTTCCACTACCCGTTGGTCCACCAATGCCGCTAGCCCCAACATGAGACGATGCATGCTGCTTGAGCACGTTGCACGAGTTCCAGTGCTAGAGGCCACCCAGGTTCAAGGGATAGACGGACCTACAAGCAGTTTAGGATTTGATGGAGGCTGCGGTGAGAGTCTTCAAACTACTAGGACACCAGCTAGCATTATGGTGATCCTTTCCACGATTCTCTTTTAGGCATCACTAGGCAGATGGTGGATCCGGATGCCCTAGTTGCATGATGATGCGACACTACTCTGGGTAGAATTCAAGAGACTCTTTCAGGTGGAGCTTTCCCCAGCCACCCTACGTGCAGTGTAGATACAAAAGCTATTTCACCTAATGCATGGCAGCATGATAGTGGAACAGTACTGAGTGAGGTTAACTGACCTCTCACGCTAATCCACAGATATGGTACAAGATCCATTATTCAATGATCAGACCTTTGATCAGGGGATCAAGCGATAGATCAGGTCTATGATTATCTCCCTCTTCATCCCGACATCGGAAGGGGTATTTATGTGGTCCCTCTTCGTGGGGAGTTTCTTTGCGGAGTAGTGTCTAGCAGCGAGACCCACCACTAGTCGACGTACAACAGAGTCTTCTACAACTCACAATAGAATGATGTCACAGAGGTCCAAGAGTACCAAACCTACAGGTTTACGACCACATGAAGCCTGATAAGTTTTGTGGGGCACTATAGACAGAGCCATACATGCTAGGAGAGGGCAGTGTTACACATGCGACGAGAAGGGTCACATGGCTCGTGACTATCTGACCCTTCGTTTGGATCATTAGCAGATGGAAGAAGGTTCGCCCAGGCATAGACATAGATTTGATCGAGGCAGTCCACAGGGAACATGTGAACGTGGCAGAGGTGATGGTCGTGCAACGGACATGGGACAACGTTTCGAGGTGTTACTGCCACAACAAATAGGAGGTCCACCCTGACCATAGATAGAAGGTGGATAGGTGAGATCTCAGCTTCAGACAACTGAGGCATATGATCGTGGTTATACAGAGATGATTCGAGGTATGGTCTGTCTCTACACCACCTTGGATATAGTTCTTATATACATAGGTTCCAATATTTCTTTCATTTCCACAGCCCTTGTTCAGAGCTCAGAGATTCCCATGAATAAGTTGGCTCGTTCCTTACAGATAGATACTATTACGGGATCCAAATCGACGATTAATCACTAGTGGCGAAAGTGTGAGCTTACTCTATGAGGCAAGAGCTTCAACTGGGATTTCCTCATTCCTTGGTCGAGGCCTTACAATATCTTCTTGGGTATGGACTGGTTATCTAATGTCCATGTTATATCGACAATATTAGGTGCAAAGTACGGTGTCCCTGCAAGGATGGGACCATGTTTACCTTCACCATTGAGAAGGTATACTTTTCATCATAGGAAAAACTTACTCAGAGGATGGTGAAACCGATCACTCATCAGATGGAATGCCTTACCCTCAGATCATTTGATGTGGAGAGTCTGATAAATCCTATAGTGGTGGACCAGTACACGGATGTTTTCCCTGATGATGTTCTAAGACTAGCTCCTCATAGTGAGATCGACATCTACATTGACCTATACCCCGGTAAGACTCTGATATATACACCATTGTATCAGATGGCTCCTGCAGAGTATCATGAGCTACGGGTATACCTAGAGGACTTGCAGGGGAAGGGATTCATCGAGCCCAATGTTTCTCCCTTGGAAGCCCCAATTCTGTCCACCAAGAAGGCGGATGAAAGCTTTAGGATTTGTGTTGACTACTTTCGCATGAACCAGGTGACCATGAAGAACAATTACCCACTCTCAAGGATTGATGATCTCTTTGATCGGCTAAAGGGATCATGATGGTTCTTAAAGATAGACCACAGATCAAGCTATCACCATCTCCGATTTCAAGATGATGTTGTGCAGAAGACGGTCTTCAGATGTCGGTACTGACACTATGATTTCATGGATATGTCATTCAGAATAACCAATGCATCAATACTATTCATGAGACTCAGGAAAAGGATCATCAAGCAATACCTCGATCGCTTTATTTTATTCTTCATTGAGGACATTCAGATCTACTCGACTAATGATGAGGAGCGTGCCTATCATTTGATGGTAGTGCTGGACACACTCCGTGATCACCATATTTATGGTAAGATATCGAAGTGCAAGTTTTGGATCCGAGAGGTCCATTTTTTGATATATGTCAACTCAGAGACTGGATTGGCAGTAGATCCAGTGAAGATTGTGGAATTACTTTCTTTGGAGCCACCCTATAGTGTGACAGAGGTACGAAGATTCTTGGGTTTGGCTGGTTACTACAGGAGGTTTGATCTAGACTTCTCCAGAGTTGCAGCACCACTATCAGCCTTAATGAAGAAGGGGAAACCATTCGTGTGGTTAGATAGTTTCCAATAGAGCTATCAATAGATGAGGGAGAGGCTGACTAGTGCCCTTATATTGAGGCATCTAGATGAAGGCGTAGGGTATATAGTCTACTACGACACATTAGGGACCAGAATCGAGTGTGTCCTAATTCCAGAGCAAGCAGTGATCACATATATTTCTCAGCAGCTGAGATAGCACGAGTAGAACTACACTAACCATGACCTAGATTTAGCAGTAGTGGCTTTTTCCATGAGGGTATGGCGACACAAATATAATAGCCGAACATTAAGCCATGTACTCTGATCAATATAGTGTCATGTATATCTTCTCTCAGATGGAACATAACCTAAAATAATGACAATAGATTGAGTACCTCTAAAACCGTGACATCGAGATATTCTTTACTTATGTAAAGGGGATCATTGTAGAAAATTAAATCAGTAGGAGATCTGGTATACAACTTCTAAGTTAGGTGATAGAGCAGCTGGCCGCATTGTAGATATCCTTTGTGGATAGAGATGGAGAAACTTTCCATCAATCCCTTACAATCACTACCCCACATTGTCAACAATTTAGGGAGGCACATCAATGGGATGCTGACAATGAGAGATTACTTGCTCGGATATACACAAGGTATAAACCTGATTGATTTTCTGAAGGTGGGGAGCACATCATCCTCTTTAGAGGACGTACTATATTATTAGATTCACTTCAAGAGGAAGTGTTGATGGAGTTCCACCCATCCCCATTAGTGGTACATCCAGGAGTGGAGAAGATGTACCAAGACCTTCGATGACAACAATGGTGGTTAGGGATGAAGAAGGATGTTGTGGAGTTTGTCTCTTAGTGACTCACTTGTCATCAGGTGAATGCAGAGCACCGGGTACCAGCATGCTTGGTTTAGCCTTTGTAGGTCCCAGAGTGGATGTGGGATGGGATATCCATGGATTTAATGACAGGACATCCATGTACATCCAAGGTACATGACTCGATTTGGGCGATCGACAACCGACTCACCGAGTCCTCCCACTTACTACCAATAAGAGAGCAGGGTTCAGTAGAGATTTTGTGACGCCTCTATTTGAAAGAGATTGTGCTGCGGGATGGATTATGTTATTCTATTGTCTTTCATCATAATTCATGGTTTAATTCCTGGATATGGAAGGGGTTTTAGGAGGCTTTTGGGACACAACATCATTTGAGCACCACCTTCCATCCTCAGACAGATGGTCCAACTGAGTGGACCATTCAAACCCTCAAGGAAAAGTTGCGTGGTTGTGTCCTCAACTTTGGTCACTACAAATAGGATCACTTACCTTTGGTGGAGTTTTCATTCAACAATAGCTATCACTCCTCAAAAGGGATGGAACCTTTTCAGTTGTTATACTAATGACCTTGTCGATCACCTTTGTGTTGGACTTACCCTATGGAGTTAGAACTAGTGTGACTAGAGATGGTACGAGCTACCACCGAGAACGTTCATACAATCCAAGAGCATATGAAGACTACACAGAGTAGGAAAAAGTCATATGCTTATAAGTGATGGAGACCTCTGGAATTCGAGGATGTTGACCACATCTCTCTACGGGTTTCACATTGATGTGGACTAAAGAGATTTGGATGAGGAGTCATGTTATCTATGAGATTTATCTGACCATTCGAGGTCCTAGACAATGTTGGAGAGGTGGAATACCGCTTAACTCTTCCACCTCATTTTCACCGGGTGCACGATGTCTTTCAGGTATCTCAGCTGAGGAGATACGTGAACGACCATTCCCACATCATCGACCATGGAGAGCTGGATTTCGACGAAGGGGAAACCTTCACGAAGGTTCTTTTGGAGATTAGGGATCAACAGGTGTGGGTCCTATGTGGACATTCGATACCTTTGGTGTGCGTTCACTGGTATCACGGGAACATCCCAGAGAGATCATGGGAGAGGGAGGCTCAGATGCATGCTTAGTACCCCCTTTTGTTTCCTTAGTACGAGTTGTAGATTACAGGGACATAAAGCTATGAGTTGAGGAGAATTTAAAGAGCCTAAATTTCCATGGAAATGTTTTTATTAAATACATGAGAATTTTTCGAGTCCTTGAAAATTGACGGCACATGATTCTGAGGCCCGTTGTGCCCAGAATCAATTTATGATGTTTTGTTCGAGTATGTTAAGTAAATGTATGAGCGGGTTTTTATATATTTTGAACCGGTGCTCAGAATTGAATTCTGGGTACAACGTTGAACTCGCAACACCAGTATTCGCATAAGAAGACTGTCACTCGGTGACTGTGGGTTGAGGATAAAAAATAGTTTTTTGTTTTTTGAGACTGAATTAAATAAAAATAATGCCTTTGGATTAATTATTATTTGTTGATTAAAAACTCATCATGGAATTTGGATGTTGGACTACCAGAGATGAACAATTCATGAGATGTTATGGTGGTGGGGCCCACCCGAACCTAACCTCTCGTGAGAGGTTACGATGTGGGTACCACACGAGACTAAACCAACCTATTAATGGTGGGAGAGGAAAACCTCTCAAATCCCATCATTAAAGAGTGAGAGAATCACACACTCCCTCTTTTATTGGTGCCAAATCTCCAACTTTAATGGTGCCAAATCCTTGACATTAATTACGGGGGAGCAAACTTAATCAATTCACCATTTTGAATTTTGTGCCAAAAAATTAAAAAATATATTAATACAATATATTATTATTATGGATAGCATTGTTAATTTTGGTGGAATCTTTGAGAGGATGATTATTGGGAGAAATCTCCCCATGAATAACACCTTCGACTACGAAGAACACTGAACTTCATCGACTACTCCCATAGAGATTCTAAAAATGTGGGATGTCTTCAACCAACCTTCCCTCTGCATCATCGTCAAAAAGACGACGCATGATCTAGGGATTGGAAGTTTGTGGTAGGGGCGATGAACGATGATCACCTACTTCTTATTCTCATGACTTCGTTGGCAATCAACGAACTAATGTAGGGGGTTTTATTTTATGTTCCATGCTCTTCTTTTTCTTTCAAAATGAAGAATGATGATATGTTTCCTTTGATGGGTGAGCTGTTGTTCATCGTTCTCCTACCTTGATGAACTGATTGTTATCACTATAATTGCGGAGGGTGCGGGGAAAATTAACATGGCCCTACTCCCATCTTCTATCTATTTTGTGATATTATTCAGCATGGAGATGAAGCAACAAGGCGATGAAGGCGGAGAAGACAATGGTTGTGCTACCCAAGGCCTCTATGATCTGTGTTGCCCTCGCGGAGGCCCGCACTGCCACTAGCCAAACCGGCCTCGACCGAGTCCCACCGGCCGTGCCGCTCGTAGAGCCAAGCCAATGCCCCAAGCTGGCATGGGCCCCGCAGTCCTTCCCGGCCGCCTCGTGGCTGCCAGCCGGCCGGCTCGGCCACTTGTCAGCCTGGACGCGCCCTGCTCGGCTGCCTCCTCAGTGCCTGGATGAACTGCGCTGGTCCGCACGCCCCTCTAGTCTCGTGTCACCCGAGCTTCACCCCTCGCAGTGTCCTGGACAAACTAGCCTGACCACACCCTTTGGTCCAATCCACTCCATGTCGCACCCACACGACTATCCATGCCGAACTGACCTTGAGCTCGGGCCGAACCGCCCATACGACCTACTATGCTCGGCCCAGCGGGCCGAGGCGAACCTAACAAGATGGCCCGCCCAATGAGTCAGGCCGGACCCAATAGGTCTGACTGGGTCTGCACCGACATGGTTATCCTGGGTCGATCTGACCAGGCCGGACCGGACCTAGGCCCACTACCAACCTTTTACTTTCATTGGCCATATCATTGGCATTGCTTGACCGTTTGATGAACTGTCAGTGATGCTAGTATTATTATAGCATGAAGGTCCCTTTGACTATACCCAACTGGATTTTGGGGTAAAGCTGAGATACAGTCAGGTAGGATCGCTCATGAATCCAACCGGGCCCCCGGGACTAAAAGGCTAATAACTTACAGACCAGACATCTGATTGACATGTCGTCTTTTTATTTGAGACCCTTATGATGTGGCGGACCTTTGAGATACTTTTACATGGTACTTCATTAAAGTTGGAGTATCGAAGAGTATATCGTGGAGTGGATTCTTTTGGATATGGGTGAGGAGAGTGAAGTGACCCAGTTGTTGGCAGAGACCTGATGACTGCTGACTGATTCGACTCAGAGTGACTCGACTAGCCTAGTGGGGAGCACATTGGTTTCTCTGCAGACCCACAGTGGGGAGTGCTTTGGTGTCACGAAAGACCCATAGTAATTGATATGAGGATTAACTCAACAGGCTATGAGGGGTAGCACCATGGTGGTGTGGTAGACCCAGGGTGGGGGGTGCCTTGGTGACATAGCAGAGCCACAGTACTCGACTTGAGCAGTACCTTAGCAATCCAAGGTTAGTGGGAAGCGCCTTGGTGTCATTTCATGACCACTGTACTCAACAGAGGAGGAGTTCTCTAGGAGTCGTGGTTTCGATAATGTGAATAAAAATACCTGTTTAGCTGAGTCAGTAACTTTTATTTTTATCTCATGATTGAGATGGATTACTAAATTAACTAGGTATGTGTATGGGCATATACCTAATTAGGGGTGTCTGTTGATTTCATACATTTTTTTCTATACTTTTTGGATTTTTGAGACCTTGAGGGTCTCAGGGTCCCTATTGAGTATTGTTATACTCACCCCTGAACGGTCTATGACCGCAACTCGTTGTGTTTGATGAAAACGACGAACAACGCTGACTGAGGCTGAGTGTACTAGGACTGGACGGTGCCCGAAGGTGGATCACATAGTGTGACGGTACACAGAGGATATGGATAGATGTGGAGTGTTGTGGAGGCTATTTTTACCTACCCTTTAGGTAGGATTTCCTGATTAATGATCGAGGAGTCGTTTTCCCTTTTTACAATACTTGTTCTTTCAGTTTCCTTGTACTTTACATTTGGGCTATATTTCTGGTCCCTTTTTACCTTTCAACAGTCAATTTTTATACCGTTTTATATAGTGTTTTGTTTACAAATCATAACATATTGGGTGAGTAATCATGTTATAAAGTCACTTACTTCCCAATTTAGGGATGTACACCATTGGTGCTAGTTTCCATCCCCTGGCCTATGGAAGGCAGGCTTGGGGTAGTCACGGAACGGGCCTTGGGGGATGGGTCGTGACATGTGTATTGGTCCTTAAACATTAAGATTATTATTAATGAATATTATGAGTCACATACTTTTATGTATTGAAGAAAATTGTGATGAACGATGTTCACAATGAGGTATGATAATATGGGTGCACCATGATAAATATTGCATTAGTGAATAATGTGAGAAAGGATTTATCCCTTCAATTCTTTAACAGAAGTTCATATATCATGCCCTTTGTTGGAAATGATATAGCCTAAATAAATCCATGGAAACCGTGTCATATAATAAAGTACTATTTCTGGAATGTCAATGAAAGAGATATCGAGCCCATAGTTTGATGGCACTGGAATAAAAACTCCTCGATTAGGGATATTGTGATAAAGGGATTATATTACCTGGTAAGAATTTGTATGTGGTAACATGTCATTGAATCATTTATTTCATTCTCTATGGGTGTTTGTGCATGTTTATATATGCTAACCATGGATATTAGATTGCTTCACCTAATGCCACTTAGAAAGAGGCCTAAAAGGGCACACACTATGTGTATCCTGAATAATAGTTAAATAATATATTATTTAAAATGTTGAATTAATATTATTACCAGATGTTGTTTAATAATTATATATGTATTACTTATCGCTTTTATTCCATAAATATCTATTCAGGAGAATATATTGGGAGTTTAATATTTAATAAATAATAATCAACTATATAGTAAAAATTGTATTTATTTATTTATCAGAGAATAATTAAGTGATATTTATTTAATAAATACAGAGAAAAAATACGATGATAAAAAAATATTGTAGGGGAATGGAAGACAATGATAAATGGTCTGGTGAGAAATATAAATATAAAATAATATTTATTTATGATAATTGACAAAATATGCACCTCTATAGAAATAATTATAATTTTATTGTTATTTAACATGGGTTTTTTTAGGATTAAATTAAATTAATAAGGGCACTTGTGAAATTTTTTTACTCTTACCCTAGAAATATAAATATAAAATTATATTATTTCTCTCATAAGCCAATTTAGTTGTGCACAACAAATTTGGAGAAAAATTTTATGCCTAGGCAGCATTATTCTCCAAGAACACTCTCATGAGCGGAGAGAAATCCTCATCCTGCAGAACAAGGAGAACGATTTAGAAGCAGTTCTTGAGGTGCTGAAAAGTGGATGATGCAGAAAAAATTATTTACAGTGGTATCATCAAGAGACTCATTTGATGATTTCTAAATATTCATGTAACATGTGTGGATCATCTCTAGATAAAATATACGTTTGGTTTCTACAACACAAGTTCACTGTATATCTGTCATCAAACACATCAATTAAATAGAATTACAAAGAGGTTATTTTTATTTATTAAGAATAATTATAAAAAATATGTGTTGTTATCCTCTCACATGGTTCTAACATGATTATCCTTACCTGATCTCACTGATAAATTATATGGATCTTGATATTCCCCATCGTATAGATCTCAGATTGATCGTCAATCATGACAAAAAAAAAATTTGGGGACCACCAACCCCGTGCATCTTCTCTACCCAGAACCTTCAAGTGTTATTAGATCGTACACATTAGTATTTATAATTATTTAAAAATTATTTGTTTTTTATTAATTTATAATTTATTTTTTCAATTCATATTTAATCATTACCTATATATTAATTGTGACAAAAACATCATTCTCATTCATTTTTCATTGATCTAATCGTGATGTTTATTTTTCTTATTAAAATAACATTGAGGAACTTGTACAAAGTTGCCAAAGGGTTATGGTTGGAAAAAACAAGATTACATGTCATGTAATCTGAGTTGCACATAGTGTATTCAATATTATTACATAAAAATTGATTTGGAAATAAATTTGAGATTATACACATTAATTTCATGCAATGTTGACCATAAATATTTGGAACACGGTCAGCTAGACTACACACCGTGTGGGCCATTATAGATGGAATGTAATACCTTTTGATCAGAGATATTTTGTGTATTCTATACATGACCAACCTGAATAGTGACCATGTAACACATAGTCAATAAAGTGTGCGTCCCAGTAGAGATGTCATTTACTCAAGATTTTTTGACGCATGATTTGCATGACATGTCCCTAGGCGTGTACCTCGGATGGATGGTGGAAGATGTACACACCAAGTAGATCAGATACACAAACCTTGTACTTATACAAAATTATGATGATTTAAAATTAATAAATATTTAATTAATATCTACATAATATTCGAATTTTCATATCATGTATAAGAAAAATTACATATTCTTACCCTACGTGCATTGAAGCATAACACGTGGCCAAAAAAAGTATGTGATTTGTTTAACCATATGTGAATTAAAAATTATGATTGTACATGTATGTTGTGTATTCTTAATGTCAAAAGTGTAAAACAGTATTCAAGTATAACACATTTTTGGTAGATTTAGATTGGTATTCACTGTGTTACCTCTATAGTACATTTATGTACAATGTTAATTTAACATTTATTTATTTTATTTTTTTAATTATAATTGGTGAAAATCTCACAGAAATTTTGATAAAGGAATAAGATAAATAAATTGATTAATTAAATATAATAATTAATCGATTCATGCCCGATTTATCCTAAATAATAATGATTATGATTTGAATTCTAGTTGTATTAAATAATTAGTTTGTTTCATGCATCTGGATGATCCCACTATAGACTAGACCTTTGTTTTTGATTGGTTTAATCTAATATATTATTAATTTAAATTGTTGTCTTGTGTGCCTTCTCTCCTCATTATTATGTACGGAATGCATGGCTATGGTTTTTATGATGTTTAACCACTTTACCCCGCACACGCGTGTTAGTAAAAGGCATATGTAATGGATGTAGGTACCATACTATTATAGGCATTTCATGTTAAGATATGAGGTGAAACCAATCAAAGGAGATTCAATGGTGGATAGCTAGAAAGCTATAAACACATACCTCAATTGGTTCAATGGGTTTCTCTCCTAGGCCAACGGTTATTTTATCAATTTCTTGTTAAAGTAACCATTAGTATAAGCTCATCATCATACCATTTATTTTATTTGTTTCATTTTCATAGTTATATAATTATATATGTTTTGACACTTTAGATTAATTAATGTATTAACAAGAAAGTGATATAGAAATAAAATAATTTGACTTATGCGTAAATATTATCTAAGACATGGTTAATCACTAAGGCTATACAAATTAATATTAAAAAGTACATGATAAACATAATAATTTGAAATTTATTGATAAAGGATAATATATCTCAATAAAATATTAAGCCTCTTTGGCTATCCATTACTTCAGTTAGAATGGAATCATTGTTCACAGGGGTTTATGAGCCAAAGTTGGGGTGCTTTCAATTATCACGGAATTCTAATTTAAGGGTTTGGGATGACATATCATAGTTGAAATCAAGTTTTGAAAACCAATTTAGGACTTGGTTTAACTAAGAGGAAATGGATTAAGAAATATAAATTAGTGTTTTTAGGATTGTTGAGTCATGTAAATGGATCATGGAACTGGGAGTTAATGCAGTTTGAATTTGTTATGCATTTATAAAACCTTTCAAGTTTCTTGACCATCTAATGTTGGGGTAATGAGAAAGGGAATACGGATATGTTCCACTAGAATATCAAAACAACACAATAATTTGAATCCAATTGTTAGGGCTATTTGGTTCCGATAACATTGTGGGAGACTAATAAATATAATATATTTATTTGTCAAAATGTTTTCAGATATTGTACTAAAATACTGCTCATTATATTTTGTAGAAAAAACAATAAAATTACATTAAACATTTCACTGATATCTATATTTGAGAAGGAAAAAATTATCACTAGTAATAATTTTAAGGAGAAGAAAAGGTGTATATGGGTTGTACTTCACCATGAATGAAAATTGTATGTGCAGGAAGAACCTTTACTTGTTTTTCCTTGAAAGAATACATATGAGGAAGAGCTATTTGTTTTTGATAAACATCTCAATGATGCTATAGATGTTCAGTGCTTCATGCTCTCATCCATGTACAGTGAGTGTTCAATGAAACATGAGGATATCGATGCCTATGAAATGTTGTCTCACCTTTTGGATATCTATCATGATATGGTGAGACAAGAAAGGTATGAGATCTTCAATGGTTTTTTCACAACTAATATTAGAGAGTTTGTTCTGGTTTGGCAGCATGTAGTCAGGCTTATCGGATACATTTAGTAACTAGAAATCTTAGGGATTAAATTCTCAGATGGGTTGCATATAGATCTCATACTTTCATCAGATCCCATGGCCTTCTCCAAAAATATTTTAAATTATATTATGATAAATAATGATAAATGTCTACTAAAAAATGATACATTAATTATCCACGTGGATAAGGAAATGGGGAATGAAAAACTCACAATTCTAATGTTGAATATGTAAATGAAGGACATGGAAAAGGGGAAAAGACATATAAATAGTCTAAAGCCCTTGAAAACCATCCTTTAATGATGATGAAAATCCATAACATGTGTAAGGGATAAAAGGCAGTATGTTTTGCATGTGAAAATTCTGACCATTGGGAGAAGAACTGCACCTAGAGACTAGGGGAAGCTAAAGGTGCACTCTTTATGAAGTTAAATCATTCCATTTATACACATTTGTTAATATATACAACTTTTGGAAATCAAAAATGTATCCAAATTAAGGCAAAATGTATATTTCCTAAAATTTCTAAATGAGAGGTGGATCTGTGAGCTGCCAATGGTGCGAGGTTGGCGGCTCTTTCAATTTATGACTACCAGCTTTCAATTCCAACATGAATTATTTTGGTTCGAAGAGATTTTTATTATGTACCAACAGTTCTCAAAAACATAATTCTCATGTCAGGTTTAGATACAGATGGGTTTATCTTCAAATTTGGAAATAGAAGTTGATTCACTTATAAGGAAAACATATGTTATGGTATAAAATATTTAAATAATGGTATTTATTTATTAAATAATTAAAAACAAGTGTTAAAAATAAATAATGAATCATCTTCACATGAACCATATAACACTCAGTTGTGGCATCATCATCTTGTTCCTGTAAATGAGAATTGGTTGACTAAGCTCTATCATGATGGATATTGAGACTCTTCTAAGAAAAAACCCTTGATAGAAGTCATGTTTGTTTTGCAGTGAAAATAAAAAAACCACCATTAAGTTTACAAGGTGAAAGGGCCACATAGCTTCTTGGATTTGTACACACTGATGTGTGTGGACCATTTCCAATAGAAGCTAGAGGTGGATATTCATCGTTCATTAAATTATTGGCAACTTGAGTTGATATAGATATATTTTCATGATGACTGATGAGTCCAAGTACATTTAGAAATTCACGTGATTCATGAATGATATAGAGAATATTATTGGTAAGATGTTAACATAAAATTTATCAGATTAAGGATATGATTATCTTAATGAAGATTTCATCAACATTCTACAAGAGTTTGAGGTACTATATCAACTCAATCCACCATATTCACCACAATGGAATGGTTTCAGGAAATGTAGTAAATATACATTGTTGTACATGGTATGGTCGATGATGATTCATGGAGATCATTCTTTATCCATTGGGGATATACATTAAAAACTGTAGAATACACAATTAACTAAGTACATTCTAAAGTGGAAAAATAAAATTCCCTTTGAGTGATGGAGTGGAAAGAACCCCATTTTATCGCATACATATATATGTGATTGCAAGGAATTTTGTAAGGACATTTCATGCAACAAACAAGCACCATATGGCATAAAGTGTATCTTTATACGATATCCTAAGGAAAGAAATGGATACTACCTATACAAGCCCTCAGACAAGAAAGTGAACATCATTATACAATCCATCTTTGTTCAGAGGTAGAATATCATAAAAAGGGTAGTGGGAGAAGGAATTAATTTGATGAAGTTGATGATCAAGATACACCGAAATTGGTATAGGAACATGTTTTATAGGTCCATGTGGATGATGTATTTCCAGAATTATAAGTTCTATGTAGGGGTGTATGAGATGTAGGAGAACCAAATATATATGGTTTTCCAGTCACTGAGGATGGTGACTCATTATTGGTAAACAATAATGATTCTCTCTTAAACAAGGAGAAATTAGAGATCTAAAAAGATATTATATGTCTAGAAGCTATGAATTCTGAGAGGATTCCATGTATGAGAACATGTTTGTATTCTGGTTGATGCCACATTTTATGTAAATCATGTTTACTGTAAATGGTTATTCAAGATGAAAGTGGTCATGGAAGGTAATTTATATACCTAAAGATCAGGGCTATTGGATAAACGGTTCAATAAAAATAAATTAATTGACTATGATGAACACTTTTAACCAATTTCAATGTTTAAATCCATCAGAATCTTACTTTCCATCGCAGCATACCATGACTCTGAGATTTGGTGGATGGATGTCAAAAATACATTACGTAACAGGAACCATAAAAATATGATGATATGACACAACTATTAGGGTTTTTGACACAATATAATTCCAAAAAGGTTTTAATGTTATAGAGATACATTTATGGATTAAAGCAAGCATCGGGTCATGGAACATTCAATTCGATTAAACCATTAGAAAATTTGGATTCATTAAGAATGAATGTGTGCTATTTGTCTAAAAATGTTTTAATGGTAATGTTGTCATAATACAAGTAGTATATGTTATTTACATATTACATATTAGAAACACAATACGACTTTTATAGTCCATTAAGGACATTTTGAACACATGCTAATACGTGAAGAACATAGGTGAAGTAGCCTACATTAAAGGGATCAAGATCTTTAGTGATCAATCCATGAGGATACTTGAACTATGTCATATTAAATATATTGACCTGATACTAATGATATTAAGTATGGATCAATACAAGATGAGATTTTTTCAAGCGCCACATGTATTAAATCATTATAAAAAAATGTGTCATTGGATATAAAAAGAGAAAGAGACAATGAGTCAGATCCCATATGTTTCAGGGATATAATCAATCATGTATTACATGTTATGTACTAGACACGAGGTTGCATATTAATTGGGCATGGTAGGGAGATATCAATAAGATCTATGTGAACAACATTTGACTGCTGTAAAGGGTATCCTTATATAACTGAGATGGCCTAAGGAAAGGTTACTTTTTATGGAAGAGACGAGGAGATAGACATTAGGGGATACACTCATACTATTTTTAGATAGATCGTAAATTATCTGAAGTTGGAATCTCGATATGTTTTATGTATAAACGGAGGAGTAGTAAATAGGAAGAGTACAAATTAGATAGTTGACACAGATTATACAGCAGGTTATGAGTATATAAAGGCTTATGATGAAGCATAAGAAGACGTTTGGATTCAAAACGTTTTCTAGGTGCTTTATGGGGAACCTGGAAGTAATTTCCTTATCACATTATATTGTGATAATACTATAGCTGTGACTCTTGAAATGGAAACAAAGTCACATCAACGTATAAAGAACATACTACAGAATTATCAAAACTAAAGGGATTTTCATCTGAGAGGTGATGTTGTGTTGATCCGAGCACTCCTGAAAGATAATGTGGAAGACCCCTTGGCCAATGAGATATATCATAAGAAACTTGAGTATCATGTGGAAGCTTGTGGACTAAAGGTTGTTAATAGTTGGCTTTAGTGGATGTTGGAGTTTATTGAAGATCGTGTCCTAAAACAAAATTATATTTACTTTATGATAAACATGTATTCATTGTTTTGAACATTAAATAAGTACATATCACATCCTAATTTTTCTTCAACATTAAATAGTATTTTGTAATGTCCCAATAGTATTTATCTCACTAAAATGTCATAGAAGTTCATCACTATGTTGTGAACCCTTATGTGCTATTAAACTATTCATGAATATATGTTCTATGTTCAGATGATATCGTTTTAAAGGACACAAATTAAACATGCTATTAGGGGTGGAGACTCATAGGACATTTCGACACCTTCTCCTGTTGTACACCCATGGTAATATCTAGTTGCATATTTTGAGAACGAGACCCAAAAATAAAAAATTTACATTTACAAGTTCCATTGGATGTTTATATCTATGGATGTGTGTATTGGTCGTCATAATATATGATTATGATTACTAAATATTATGATTCATGTGCATTGATGTATTGATGTAAATTGTCAAGAAATATGTTCACATTGAGGTAGGATATGTTGGGAGTGTCACGAGTAATATTTCATTAATGAATACGTGAGAAAGGATTTATCCCTTATATTCATTAATGAAAATTAATATATTAGTTCCTTTGGTGGAAATGATATATACAATAAAAATCCATGTCCATGGTCTTCTATAGGAATGTTATATTTATGGAATGTCAATGTACGATATATCAAGCACGTATTTTGATGGCACTCGCTTGCAACCTGCTAGATTAAATATATTGTGATAAAGGGTTTATATTAAATTGTATGTGTTCGTATGTGGTAACATGTCGTTGTGACATTAACTTTGTTCACTATGGGTTCCTTGGCGTGATGATAGATTCTAACCATGGAAATTTGGTATGTTCATATAATGACACTAAAAAAGTCGCCTAGAGGGTATCATAGTAAGTGTATCTAGAATCATATTTAAATAATATATTATTTAAGAAGATCAATAAATATTATTTCTAGTTATGATTTAATAATCACTCATATATACTTGATCACATTTATTCCATCCCTAGATATTTTACTGAATATATTATGATCATAATATTTATTAAATATATTTTTTCTTATTAAGTGAAGATAATATTTTTTATTTATCGATGAGTAATGAATATATATTTATTTAATAAATAAAAATTCATTTTTTAGGCATGATAAATGTTGTAGAGGGATGACATATCGAGTTAAATGGTCCAGTGATAAATAGAAATATTAAATATTATTTAATTAAATAATTTTTAATTATGATAATTCACAGGGTATTTTCATGTTGAGAAATAATAATAATATTATTATTATTTTATATGGGGTTTTCTTATGATTAAATAAAATAATTAAGGTAACCAATGAAATTATTTTATTATAACCATTTGAATATAAATACCCAATTTATTTATTTCTCTCATAAGACAATTCAGTTATGAACAACGGATTTGGAGAAACCCTCTCAAGCATAAGGAGATCAATTCTCGAAGAATGTTCTCAATAACAAGGATAAACCATCATACACCTGGTCAGGGAGAATGCTTTGGAAGTGGTTCTCAAGGAGATCAAAGATAGATGTTGTAAGGGTTTGGATCATCTATACTAGAACCCGGAGACCCCTTTCGAGATGTCCAGAGACTTATATATCACATGTGGATCACCACTAGAGGGAATATATGCTAGGTTTCAACAATGGAATGATGGTGCACTATAGATCTGTCACTAGACACATCAATTAATGAAATAATTACATAGAGGTAATTTTATTTAATTAAATTGACTATATAAAATATGTGTTTATATCCTCTCCCTTGGTTTTGGTGTCATTAACCTTGTTTGATCTCACTGATAAACTCTACGGATCATGGTGTTTATCATCGTATAGATCTATGTTTGATCATCGATCATGTAAAAAGAAATGTTTGGTACTGCCCCTCCTATGCTTCCACTTTGCCGAGACCCTTAAAATATCACAATGTAAGAAGAATCATAGATGATTCAAATCAGTTTACCTTAAAATTCTTTTATAAGTAAATTCAATTAATTAATTTCATATTGACATATGAATATCCTACAATTACACCACTAACACCCTCGAAGCTTTCACATGTTTCATGAATGATTAAAGGTTTTGTGACAATGATGAAAAAATTATTAAAATGTAATGATAATAAAAAAACATATAAAATAGTAAATCTTGTAAAATTTTGATTCATAAAAAACATATTATAGTCACGATAATAGATGATGGTCAGAGAAGAAAACAAACTAATATAGTGGTTTTAGATTAGCCTTGTCCAGGGGTATCTAAATCCACATTCATTTGGTATTTGAATTTCATGTCTCTAATATTATGGATAAATTCAAACTAGGGGTAACATTTACATAAAACATAGTAGAGAATATTAAAACCACAAATCAATTAAATATTATGCCCTCATATAAAAACAAATGGGTATTCAAGAAATAATAGTTTAAAAAACAACATAAAATACAAAATATATAAATCTCACTTTAAATAATTTTTCTAACAATGTATTCATTCATTTTGAAATCATCTACATACGTGGTACATAAAAAAATTAAGAGAATATAAATAATCCAAATGTAGTTCAATGGTTTTTTGGCCATTCACTTATTTTTTCTTCTTCTATGAATCACTATATCTATTAAACATACTGATGTTTCTCCCTTGATTCATCCCTACATAATAAATCCCAATGTCACTAAAATCTTATGACCATATAATAAAAAGTAAAATAAAGGAAAATAAATTACCAATAATGTTATGTAGAGGTTTATACACTACATATAAGAAATTTATCCTTGATTGTGGAAATAACATGCCCATGAATGATGTTTAACAAAGAATTTTATGTTAATAAAATGATTCAAAAATAATTAACTATAGTATTAATATAAAATATTATTATAAATTGTGAAATGAAATACACCTCAAAGAAATATATATGAACTGTGGAATGACATAGGATCATCTATTAAAAATTGGAATGTATGCATTAGAAGACATCCCATTAAATCATTATTTTGAT
The DNA here is from genome assembly GCA_963277665.1 of Viscum album. Taxonomy (NCBI): domain Eukaryota; kingdom Viridiplantae; phylum Streptophyta; class Magnoliopsida; order Santalales; family Viscaceae; genus Viscum; species Viscum album. The sequence continues at coordinate 888,242,692 of OY728141.1, forward strand.
TTATAGATAAAAAATATGGAATTTGATTTTATGGTGGAAAGACACCAGACCGTTTAATTAAAATTATAGTTGGACTATTTGACTACAAATGGACATGAATATTTAAATTTAAATCAAACGTGTGAGAAGAATAAATAATCTAGGCAACTCTTAGAATGGTTAAAATCAGTAACAACTAATATAAAACTATTCCACTTAAAACAATCAAATTAATCTAGTATGGATGATAAAAATCATTTTGGGGGTCACATGCAATTTTATAAAATTAGGACAATGTTTTCTTATATTGTAAAAACACATGGAATATTTTAAAACAACATAGTGAATGGTAAATCTGAAAAAAACATATAATAGAGTGAAAAAACATAGGCTTTAATTAATTTTTGTGTATCCCTTATTAATTTGGCATCATTTAGACTTTGATATTATGTTTCTATACTAACAATGACTCTGGCTTTATCACCAAATTCTATAAAATATAATAAATAACAATATAAAGAATATAATAATAAAATTTAGTAAAAATGTTTTTGTTGTTGTTTGGAACCCATGAATAACATCATTTCACTTAATATCATATAAAATATCTATTAATGTAATATATATCACTTTTTATTAAAAATAGAAACCAAAATAATATCCAAATGGATATAACCATTGAACTCGAGGGATATCAGGTTTGATATCAGCCATTGCATGGAACCACACCTGCATAAATATTGGTCATAGTTGATTTAGTTTATGTTCCTTCTAATTTCTCAAAGTAAATAATATATTAATTATGAAAAAAATATAAAGGTTATTTAAAAATAATTTGAAAAATAAATAAAAAAATTATGATTGATAATTTGTAGTATATGAATCACCCATGAATCTACAAGTTCAATATAATTTCTATAAAATTGATGAAACTCCTGAGGTTTCTAATATATACAGGTATATCCTTTATAATCATGAACTTTTTGCAAAGAATTATCATTGAACCAAATTTTCCATCAAAAGTAATTTTTATATCTATATCTGAGATAGATAGACAAAGTGATATTGACTATAGAAAATTGGAAATTATGTGAAGACATAATTTTAAAATCATGCCACTCTTTTATAGTCAACATTCCATGTTTATACAATGATTCATTTAAATATAACCTAAAAATTATAAAATATTAATTAATAAAATAAATAAAATTTATTAAAAAATTTAATAGAAAACAAATATTATGTATCTTACTATGCGATGATTTTAGCCACATAATCAATAAAATGTCTAATAACATCAATAATATTATATCCATGTGTTATAAGGAAATGGAGTTTCATACCTTTAAAACTAGTGTGATCATTTTTAGGCATTTTGAAATTCGGTAAACAAATATTCAACCAACTTTTCTCAACCCCCACCAGACACACATGATCAATAATAAGTCCTCTATGATGATGATTCAACATGTTTTTTAAGAACAAATAACCATTTATGATATCAATATATCATATAATAAGTCATACAAAATAATTATAAAAATATATAACACATTTCAATGAAATATATTATTAATAAAAACTATAAAAACAAATACTCATTGCATAATCATTATTAAATTTTCACTCAGAAGACCCCTTGAATTATTATAATTGTATAATATTTTATTGTTTTAAAACGACTATGTTTGTGTGAAATCAAATGATTCAGAGATAAGATTAAATTATTGACCACCCTAGAGATCAAAATTTCTAAAAATTCTTTATATTTATAGATTTTTGACATATATTGATAACATATTCAATTATATTGACTTTTTTATTTTTTAGTATTACAAATGTTGTTATTTTTACAAATCTGTCAAATAAAAAATATTATCCACAATTTTATGGTCTTTTACATATTTTATTTGAATAACATTCACTGGATTGAACACAAACCCACACAATAAATCTAAAACTAATTGAGAATGAAGAAAAATAGAATATTAAACAACTATAAATACACATAATCAACGAAAAATAGAGAATTATGTTGTAAAAAAGTCACACACCTAAAAATGAAATCAAAAAATAAAATTGGAGAAAATAATAAGAACAACTTATAATCATTTAGTAATAAATGTTAGATTTTGTAGTCAGATCATTTTGATTCAAACCATCACATTCTTGAAAAGAAAAACATGGCTCTAAAATAAATATTTTATGGGAAAGGAATGTTTATGCTATTCAAAATATTTAAGAAATGATGTCACAATCATAGAAATTGACTTTTTTTTTACAAACATGTTCCAAATGGTAATTTCATCATTTTTCATATAAAAGAACATATTTTTATACCTTTTAACTTTTTTTATAATATTTAATGTATTCCCTTTATAACTAATATTATGTAATTTACTCACATTTTATCTTTTTGCATATTTATTTTCAAAATTTAAATATGTTAAAAATTAAATGAGAAGAAATAAATTATATAAATGGATTTTATGTGATTTTAAATTAATCTATAGATGAATCCCGTTATTAAATTATTTTGGTCATAGTATCCTAAATGTTCTTATAATATACTTTTATTTTTTAATGGAACTCTATATATGGGGATACATATTTGTACTTAGTAAATATATATGGATGGAGATCCAGGAATTTGTTAGGTATTCTTGAAACTCTTATTTAATGTTAGATTTTTTTTTGAAAACAAAAAAAATGTATAATGCACAAAAATCATTTTTTATGAAAACCATGTAGTGGTAATGTTCTAAGTCCCCATTCTATACAAAGTATGTTGTCTCTGTTTTATGGTACAATTTGTTTTTATGAAATTTTTTTTTCTAGAAAATAAATTGAAATTTATTTTGAGATTAAAAATGAACATCGAAGAAAAAACATTTAACTAAATTTTGAAAAAGGTATAAAAACTCAAATTAAAATTTATATTATTACTAAGAAATGTAATGAATTATTAGATTATAAGAAAATTACAATTTCTAAACAAATGAAATTTTTAACAACAATAAATTGAATTGAAAAAACAAAATCAAATAGAAAAAAAATTTAAGAAGCTATTTCAATATGTATCCACACTATCACTTATACATGTTTTCTGAATTATATGCTTGTTAAATAAATAAATATATATATTTATTAGTGATTTTGTGTTATATTAATATATTATAAACTATGTTCACTTTATTATTATTATGTTAATTCAATAAGAACATTATATATATTATTTAAAAAAAATATAATGTATGGAGAATGTTTTCAAATTATATTCAATGAAATTCATTTTTTTGAAGTCATATTCTATGAAATACTTAAAGACTCTAATTTGAATCATTTTCTAAACACCATAACCTGGTTAACTATAATTACAACATATTAACTTGTATATTAATAAGAAAAAGTATCCATTACAAAAAAATAAATGATTATAAAATATATAATTAAATATTATATTACAAGAATATATAAAAGAGCTCTAAAGATTAATTATGAATAATAGTAAATTTAATTTTGAAAAATAAAATAAAATAGAAGAAAAGTCATTGAGATATTTCAATTAGTATCCACATAATAACATTAACATCTTATGTGTAGGCTATATTTTATATTAATATGATGTTGTTTGATCTATGTCCATTCTTACCTAAGAATGGAGTCTAGTTTTTGTTTGTTATCAATCAACACTAGGTTGATCTGGTAATTTTGAAGTAAGGAGATCCAATGGTACAAGATGAAAACAATGTTGAATATGTATTTGTTCCCCATTTTATTCCAAAATTTTTAATTGATCATTTAGATATTGGGGAATGGTATTTTTGGAAAAGCATTTTTCAATCAATATTTAAGGAGTATCCTAGTTATGCATGTAAGGTATATTTTATGATCATCTCATCAAAATATTGGAATTAAACGAATTATGCGAAAGATGTGTATCTACACATAAGAATTTTTTCATGAAAAAATACTTTATATACAACAAATAATGTGTAGATGATTCTTTTGAGTCAAATATGTTGTCAAACTAGAGTTTCACATGAGTGAAGTTTTGATATAGAGTCATTAAAATATGTCAAATGCATAAGGTTCATGAAAAGGTTGAGATTGTACAAAAGAGACTTACACATCCAATTTGACATCAAATTATGATTTATTTGCATTGGGGTTGACATGAAAGTAACTTGTTTGTAGGGTTTCCCAGGACTAAAAATATGAGGATACCCCATGAAGACATTAAACATTCTTCCCATGAAAATATGGTGTCTCTAACACATATTAGATTTCTGCAAAAAAATACTTATGCACAGAGAATATTGCGGGAAAAACATTCCTTGTTTCTATATAGACCAAGTGAAACTCATGGTGTGGTTGAATGAATGAGAAAGGGTTGCTTGAAAAAAACATTGCATGACAAAACTAAAACCTGCATGCACGAATAGGTGTTGTGCATAAGAGAAGAGTTGAGCTTCCTTCAAGTTTTAAAAATCCAATTTGTTTTATCATGGAATTCAAAGAAAATAATTAAATAGGATGATTCAAGAAGAGTCTCATGCTAGAGCGGGACAATGACATCAAGGTTGAACTACTGAAGTTTCCCTCAAGTTTATAAACTACGTAAGGATTTTTCAAGAGCGGTGAGATATGGGGAGTCCATTTAAGTTTCTGAGGAATGTAGGGTACAATACCTAAAATATTTTAAATGAAAAATGATTAGAACATAGGTAATATGTATAAAATATTGTGTTAAAAACTAGTGACGATTAGTAGATTTAGGTTGGACCTACACATTATTAGTATATGCTCATTGAACTAGACCATAATAGCGAACCCTATAAAACAAAATTGTTGTCTCTCTGCATGTGAATGATTAAATTACAGCATATTACAATTTGATAGGTTTAACTTGTTCCCACCGATGTGGATAGATGATCTTTCAGTCTTGAAGAAAACGATGACACCCTGATTCACCCCTACCATTTCAAGGCTTCCCAAGGTCCTTAAAGTGGTATCAGATCCTCTATGTTGCTAGAGTTAAATATGTCCACTTTTGTTATAGTAGATAATTAACTACATGTTAATAGATTACCTATCTTAAAAGCAAAAAAATTCCAAAAATGGAATAAAATGATGAGATCTCATCTAATATCTATTGAAATGGTTGTTCTTTTCACAATAACATGGTGGATTTTGCAACTGATGCAATTAGACTGTCTATGATAGATATAGATTGAATTTTTTTGTGATGTAGATGCTAAATCAAGGAATTCCTTCATAGCCACCCATTCTGTTTAAATATAAATGAAGGTGATTGGTTGTACATTAGCTATGTGTATGTATGAAAAGATGTAAAATATATATGAATGTGAAAACAATGTGAAGTAAGTAAAACTCCATGTTTTCACAATCAGTTCAATGATATAAAGATACGATCTAATGAAAAGGAAAATATTTTCTTTAATCACATAATTGAGTTTGTAGGACCTATTCATGGAATGGGGGAATAAATCAAGGACATTGAAACTGTGAATAAAATATTATAAAGGATTCCACCTATATATAATCCAAAATTTTCTTCCCATTAGGAATGGGATCCTTCTAAATATTATCTTGAGGATCTACTAAGTAGTTTGGGGGAATTTGAAATGAGAGTTAAATGAGAAGCTTCATCATATCGTGTTTGAAAAGAACTTGAATTGATGGACATGGAAAATCATGAGATATATATTGATTGTGTTGATTAAAATAATGATGAATATGAACATATTCCTCTGTTTTCAATGAAATTAAATAGAGGAAAAGGAAAATTTGAGGAAATCTACGTTTGGAATATTATCATTTTGGTAGAGTTAGACACATTAACTCTTGAAGATGAAGGAATGATATTTATGATGAAACTAAATCTAGAAACATGAAAAGTCATCAGAAAATGTTTACCCATATATAAGACTTACAATATTGAATAAAAGTTAAATAGAAAATGTTTTGTCTCTAAATAAAAAGAAGATGATGATGAATTTTTTTGAGGATTTAGAACCATATTTTAATCTAGAACCCATGAATTTATTTTGGATACTGTTGAAAATCCCAAACCATCGAAAGATAATTCTAGAGATAATCAGTTGGATATTTATGCTAATATCAATTTCGAATTTGAGTATTCTCATGGTAATCTTTCAAATCATGTAAACCAAAATAAAAAGTAGAGAACAGTTCGAGAAGAGTCATCCAAATATGTTGATCAACATGAATATTAAATTGATCAAATTGGAGAAGTATTAAATAACATTAAAAAAAATTCAAATCGTTGATGTTGGGGTATAATTGAAGCTCATAATCTAAGAATAATCTATGAAAATCAATTAATGTACATCCAAAATAGAGTATAACTCCATCATAATTGAGATTCTGGAAGAATAATTTACTGAACAAAGAAGAAAACTAGAAACTGAGTTAAATTCCCGAGAAAATTAAGATGAAATTATAGTTTTGATGATTCTAAGATTCATAGTTATTCAAAAGATCTAATTTTTTTCATATGTTGTAGAGAAGGCTTTGAATAACCCCATATCCACATGTATGGGTAAAAGTGGGATTGGATGTTATGCTAAATAAAAAACTTTCAGAAAAAAAGATGATCAAAAAAATGGATGAAAATAAGTATAACATAACAAAAATACACCACTTGTTCTAAAAAAATAAAGAATCAAACCAAATATAGAGGAGTGCTATAAATTATCCTTGAGTACTCAGAAATGATGTGCATGCATAGAACCCCGACTGCATTTGTACATCCCTATATTATTTCAACCATCTCTTTCTATTTTCTCTATTATGTTAGTTAGAAACATTGATCCACCTCCAATCCACAACTCCATGATGAGTGGATAATCACCTTATTTGTTCCCCCTCAATTTTATATTGATATTTGAAAGAAACATGTTTCTATTCTTTAGTTTTTTCCCTCCTTCCATATAGCCAAATTTACTTCCCTATCACCTTATCACACCCCATTGTGTTAGGGATAAAATTAATTGATACTAGGATAAAAAAATAACTACAATAAAAATATTATCATAATCTCTAATAAAAAAAGAAGCACAAAAATAAATAGTCGGAAATTAATTATGACATGGATTTTTAACATTAAATAACCCTCCAATGTGAATGACTAAAAAACCAAAGGGGAAACTAAAAATATTCCACAATAATAATATAGTAAAAAATAAAATTAAAATCTTGAAACATGAATTTAAAATACATCTTAGAAAATATATGATAAAATTCACACCCTAATATACATCCATTTTCTCCCAAAAAATTGTCTTGTGACAAAATTGTATCCTCTCAATGGTCAAAATTGAATAGACAGTGTCATTGTAAAACCTTTTCCATGTCATTACAAAAATAGAATTTGGGATAATTAATAAATTCCATGCCCCAAAAGACTAATGTTAATGTATCTAATTTTTGTAATTCTTTTTCTCCTCACACCTTCAAAATCACCAATGTTGCTCCATTATTATAATCCCTTAGAATCCCTAAACAACACATATCTGTAATAATTGATATTCAAAAATATAACCATTGGATAAGAAAAAAATCCCTTATATTGAAACCATGTTATTAAATTAGGAGGATTTAAAATTATAATCCCCTAAAAAATATCCATTTTCCCCATTTTATTATCATCATTAAAAAATTACGAAATGCACTAAACCTATCTATCTCTCCCTTCAGCCCAACAAATAAGTAGTTGAATTAAAGAGAACTGACTAAGAAAGAAAACTGGCTAGTTTCACATTAATAATCGACCACTAAAGAAAATATGACTATGCTCTTTTATGGGTTTGATAAAAACTAGTTACCCCCGAACAAAATAAATCAAAAAAAATGATGTCTTCATCATTCCTATGTCTACACTACCCTACTGAAGAATACTGGAACAATCATTTGGCTCCACCATAATAGTAATCACCACATAGTTAGAAGTACCCATAAAAACTAATTTATCCATATGCTCATCATCTTTTGAGAAATATATGACTCTCAGAACATCACCTCAATATTTGATTTTAATTTTTTCTTTACTAGTGAAACACATTGAGGAAAATGAATTACATGTAAGGCATGAAACACCGGGCTTGGCATGCTTCTACTTACAAGATGTATTCATCCTTTTTGAAATTCTTCAAGTCATTCATGTTGATTGCCTATGGAAAAACCTGATGAATTCTTCTTCATAACTACATTCATTACTTCATTTTAAACCTTTAAATCAGTAATGTAAAGTGCATTGACCATATTTCATCACAAATATACCATCAATCGTTTATATAATGATCATATTTTAATTCCAAATGCACACATGAACTCAATTGTATAATGGGTAGAAGCTAGTAATTTTTTTGGCATATACCTGGCACATGTCGCACATCCCTCAATATTAGCGTACAACATACATTTCTAGTGAAACATTATCACCAACAACAATATAGCCAACATAATATCCATTTACCATATTATATATAACATTGCCACCTTTTTTATATGAAGAAAATACTTATCTCTTTGTTGTAATATGGTATGAAGCTTCCAAATTAATCTCTAATTCATTGTACAGATCTGAATCATGACAATCAACTCGAAATAAATGTATAACACCCTCACCCTGTATGAGTCTTATGATGGTATCCTTAAATTTTCTTCATGAATTTTCTTATCTTCCTTAATATTTTTCAATGTGTAGTAGTTTAACTAATCAATTAAATAAAACCATAATTTGACTTTCACTGAATCTCAATCATCAACAATGATGATATAACATCATCCAACATTAATGTGACTTTCATGAATATAACTATGGTGATAAGATTATCATATTAATCTAGTAATGTACCAAATAAAAGAAAATATTTATCTTCATCTTCCATTTCAATAGGTACTTTATTACCATTATCATTGATCTTGACCACTACAAAAGACATCTCCATCAAATGATTGATGAACTCATCCAAATGGTTACCAAAATATTATTTCTCTAAAATTAGGAAACAATAAAATCATTTTTTTGATGCCCTCACATGGAATTGTTACTTCCACACATGACTACCAAAATATAAATTCAGAACGTAAACTAACTACACTAAGTACTAAGGCATAACTCATATGATGTATTGGGTTGATCCCAAAGAGAGTAGGGAACACACTGATGAATTTTTACTAAAGGATTGGTTTACCCAATATAAATTAATTAATTAAACAAATTAAATGACTAAAATTAAATAAATTCATTCAAATATAAAAACTGAAGAGAGGGATACTAGTTTCCAAGGGTGATTTTAAAAAATAAATTATATCCACCTTACATTAAAAATAATTAGATAGAATTATTGTATAAAAATTCAATTTAATTAATAGAAATAAGGATCTATCCCTATCAGTCTACAATAGAAGTTCAATTCATTATGGTCCATTGAATACAAATAAATAACATAAAATAAAAACATTTCGAATCTCCTTATACTTCACAATGGAACATATTTGTTTCATGACACAACCAGATAGAGTGAGTCATGGATCATAGCATTTGAATGAAAAGGTAATCCATGATATTTTAATGTCATGAGGTCATCTGTAACAACATTTTCATTCTCAACTATGAACTGATACAAATCCTAGATGGGATGATGTCGTATGATGCCTGAAACGAAATAATGAATGATGGTTCCCTTTTTCCCTACCCTTTGATATATTAGACATGTCATGATTGTGAATGCCTAGATTGGGAAGATGGATGGACAAAGTATGCTAATGAACATCATCACATATGAAATTAGATCCATGGAATACATCATGTACATCCCAGATGGAAATAATATGCATGAAATAAATGATATATTCTTCAATGAGGAAGCATTGTGGGATTTTTAGTGTTGATGAAAAAAATATGTGTTTAGTTGTAGGTAGTAATTCAACATTGATAACACTAAAATATATTACCTAGGACATCCAAGACAGAAATCACTATTAGAGACAAGTGATCATCACCCACAACTACAAGTGTGTGCTCTATAGACGATGAAATATAATATCTGGTTGGGGTGCTGCCAACTCCATTTGATGTAGTTGAGTTATCCATGCCACCATCAAACATGGAGGATGCACAAGATTCCAATCATGATGATTCCCAACTCATTTTCACTCCATTGATTAATTATCAGGCAGACAGAACCACCGAGGTTTGCGTTGTGCGAGACCAACTATGATGATTTTTAATTCACCACGACAAATGAGTCAAACTATATAGGCGATGTAAAACATCTCCCATGATGGAACAAAATAATTTTTACAGAGTAAATAAGGAAATAATCAGTTGAGGTAGTGAGGGATAAAGAGAATGCGTCATTGAGTGCATTTTCAACATAGAGAGCCTCCTTGCATCACTAGGAACATGAGTAAAAACTCATTTCATTAGACTCCCTACAGTATGTCTGCGTCCGCCATGAAAAAACCTACTAATTCCCTAGATACCCAGACCACCCACCTATATGCCACCTACATTTTGGATAATCTGTGGAAAGTGACAAGGAATTGAGGGATAAGTAGTTCATAGAAACACTCATGAAACCACATGTACACCCTTGGATTTGGGTGTTCTGTGTGAAAATTGTTGTTAATGAGACCTAGGGAGCATGAACAAAATTAGTGGATGATATTGTTGAGTAATTTCATGTGGTGGTTAATTTCACTAGTTTTTTCCTCACCCTCACTATTATCACTCATAGATTTTTATTTTTAGGGATCAATATTGGTTGAACTCAATAATTCTCCCATGTGTTCTTTAATGAGTTTGTAAATATGTCTATACTTTTGTGTGTATATAAAAAAATGGAAACCACCTTGAATGGAATCCCTCTTAGTGGTGAACAATAACATTTTATGTGTTCTTATTAATTCCATCATTCAAGACGTTTTTCAATATTCATCACTTCTGCTTGACTAGATATTTTCAACACATACCATTAAATTATATTGAAATATAATTGTCCAATGGATGCATATTAGTATTTCACACTATAAAGTGATGATTTTTCATATTATTCAATGAAAATATTTGTCTGAGATTGAATATCCAAACTGAAAACACTCTACAAGAACATAATTAATTCTTATATAATGATTATATTTGCTGTATATACACACCAGATATAAAGTCTACATATACATATTTCATATACATTATATAACCATATTTTGTATACATTTCTTAATACCATTATTGTGTTGCACCATTTATTAAACCACAATACTATATTTGTCACATTTGGATTTAAACTACCCACACACTTCTAAAGATGCTAGATTACAAATAAAATAAACCAGGATTCCAAAGAATCAAAATTAACATGAAGATATATGAAATTATTTCAGTTTTATATAAAAAAATATGACTCATTCATTACTCAATTACATCAATTTTTAACAGAAAAATATATGTCTCATTCATTATAAATTGATAGGTATATGTTTTACTCATTATTAAATTTACTCGTTTTAAAATAATAGGTATAGGTTTCATTATACATTAAAAAAATATGTTTTTTACTTCAATTAAATTATTTTATTGTGTATGGTGAATCTTCAAGAAATACCATTTGAGAAGGTGAACTCACTAACATATATTTCCCAACTAGAAAATCAATGTTATAATCATATCCTATATTAATGAAATAAAAATTTCGAATAATTCATTACTATTAGTTTGGTGTAGCCCTATTTGTTTTGATGTTGTTGGGTTGATGGTTACAACTCATACTACCGAAGAAACTCAAGTGGGTAGAAATCCACATTGAGATCGATGGGTTTTTGTAGGGGATAATGTTCTCTAGGGGTTTAAGGGACAATGTCCCCTATCCACAATATTGGGGAACTATAAAAAATCTGACCAACCATAGTAGAGTAGACAATGTGGATGAAAACACACACTTTAACCATGATGAATTTAGAACAACAATTCTAGTTTAATGGAATTTGGAGATACCTATACTATATCTTCAGAAATTTCTTTCTACCAGCCATTTTAGCATTTTCGACATGGGTGGAAACATCACTGTTGTTGTTAACACTTATGGTTATCATTCATTATAGCATAGTGGAGTTACTATGGAGTTGGTTGCACATTATTTCAACCTCATTTTTAGCTCATTTTGAGGTTGAGTTTTCAATTCTTAAAAACTATGATATTCTCTATGTATTTCTTCTCTAAAATCATAGTGAGATTATTCCTATCCATGGAATTCGTGATTATTATCAACCCATTTTAATTGATGTGTTCTGTGATATATTCTTCTCTCTATTTTCTTGGAATATTATTTTTTCTTTTCTTCATCTTCAATCATATTATGTTGGTGATACTCTGGGTGTTTCAACAACAAATACCACTTCCATTATATGACATGTATCTTCACACTCGAATATAATATGCAAAAATTAATGAGTTTTATATTCGTACACATCAATGTGGTTTAAAATTTAATACATATCATTATGAAATACTCTTAAATGTTAATATAAAATATATGGAAACTAATATATATTCAATGTATTATTTATATTTTGAAAAATTAATATGGATCATAAAAAGAAACATAAAACATGGGATATTGATAGAAAAATTCACACATTACCTAAAATGTGATAAGGTAAACAATGTAACTCTTCGTTTTCTTTTAAGAAACACAATCTATTTATGAGGTTCATCAACCATATAAATAAGATTATTCACATTAAAATAAATCTTTCCCGTAAACATCTTGTCCTCATGTTTATTCCAACATAATGAAAAATAATAAAATATTAAAAGGAATCCCACATGGTTGTTTTCATTTTAAAAAAATTGTAATTATGAATAAAGTTGATACTAACTTAAAAAATGAAACTCGAAACTTCACGCTTTGATACTAATTGTTATGTTTCATTATATTCTCTTGAAAGTAATTTCATTTTCAGAATTATAAGAAAGTGGTTGGAAAAATTGTTATCATGAACATAAAATTGAACATATAACCTACACATTTCCATGGGAACATCAAATAAACCTAAAAATATCAAAACAATCATCTAATAAAAACCATTAATGAATGTATTTGAGGTATAATGCTTTCCAAGACTAGTATACTAGTATTGATACTTTTTTATATATTAATGCATATCATATTATCTTTTGACGAAAATAATGAGAAATCATATTCCATTTAAATGCAATGATGATGGTCAAAAATTGATTCCTGATTTTCTGACCCAATATACGTTTTCATATATACTAGTAATTCTAGAACATCAGATGGATTATGTTGTGTATTTCGATTCATCTAGATCGATATTGGGTTGCATTCTAATGAATGGAGACCTTTTCATTTCCCAAAAAATATGACAATAGAATATGTAAGAAAATAATTATTTGAAGCCCAACTATTGTGGTCTATAGATTAAGAACATAGAACCATAATCTCTTTGAGGAAATGTTTTCATTCTTCATTGATCATAAGCGTTTTATGCACTTATTTTCATTAAGGTGCATGAACCATAGGGATTGATGATAGATGTGTTATCTCTATATATATGACTTTGACTTGGTATATATAATTGGGAACATGAATTTAGTGGATGATGGATTAGTCGAAAAATTGTATAACTAGGAGTTCAAGGAGGATCTTGACTAGAGAGGCTAAAAAACCGTACACACCCAAGAATGAGAATTCAATGTAATGTGATTGATAAATTTTGAGGAATTATATTTATGAACTAAAGTAATTAAAATATCTTATTGTCTTATACTATACCTTAGTATTTTGTAGATGTACATTTTATTTTTCATTATTCCATAAGATTCTCTATATTCAGAGTTCATAACTACATATTTTTCTTCTGCTTTATTTTAGGATTCCACCTTTAGTATAGATATTTTATGCACAATCTATTTTTTTTTCATCATGGTTTGTTTCCCATTTTCATATGGTTTCATAATTTATAAAAAATTAAAATAACTTCTTCATTTATAAGTGTTTTTCAGTTTTCATCTACATTTTGATGTTACATTCCCTACAATTCATTTTTTCATTATGAGTCTTGAGGCCATGGAAATATGCATGGAAGATCTCCTAGATCACAATCCAATACAATGTATCACTATATTTTTTAATAAATGCTATATTTTCCATTACTTCCAAAGAATATTACATTTATTTAAGTCCACATAACATTAAAAATTAGAAACCACTACTGAAGATTTCAATTATTTACTAACATTTGTAAGGAAATATTTCAGTAACCACTTCGTTATCATGAGTCATATTTAACTGATAATTTATTCTTTATTATTTCTTCCATTTAAAATCATAATTAATCATGTGGTGGTGTTTTTTATTAAATTTTTTCTCCACTACTTTGGTGCATTCACTTTTAATTATCTAATCATTAATTTCACAATCTATCAATCATTATTGAAATTTTTATGTCTATGAAGCATATCATAAAAATTATTGGGAAATGAATAATGAAAATTTTATTAACCAATTTATTAAAAATATATTTCTTTTTAAAATGAATTTTCATCACTTTTCACAAACATAGTAACCCATTAATGTTCATGAAGTAAACTATAGAAGCTAAATTTGATTATATTTAATTGTTAAGGGGAACAACAAATGAATATGAATTCATAATGTACACGTTTTTGTTGGAATTCTTATATTTAATATTGTCATTTTTCATTGAAATATTTAATGAATTTTAAATTTATCATTTCATAAAAAATGATTTATCCAAAATTTGAAAAAAGAAGTTGAACAATACATTTATTTTAATTGTTATCTGGTTAACATGTGATGAGAATCTAACTGTATGGAGTAATTTCTAATTTTATGGGATGATGTGATGTATTTCCAATGGGTTAATAGTGTCTAAAAGTATAGAAGGGGATTTCATCATCCCATAGAAGAAGTTAATGATGTACGTCTAAATTGTATAATCTTATTACATATACAATTCACACTCAAAATGACCATGAATTGTTTTCTGAGTTATTTCATTGGATGAGAACACATCATTTGGAAGAAAAAAAATTTGAATCCACATAAAAATCTCACTAGAAAAAATATAGATTGTCATTTCTCCCTATAATGTATAATATGAAACATTAAAATAAAAACATAATTATGAATTTTGACAATACACTAATAAATATAATTGACTATTAAACAATATTTTTCAGATCTTATTAACAATTCAGTGATTCATAAAATCCATTATTAGAATTTTAAATAACTAATTTGAAATATCAATATTAATCCGTTGAAATGAATTGAATTATGAGTAGTTGATGATTTATTTCTTTGGTGTCCAAAAAAAAGTGAGTAATTATTATTATACATTTATTAGTGAAACATATTTGTAAATTTCCATTCCCTTGCTAAATAGTTGTAAACCGTTTTTAATACGTAAGATATTTTATAAAATTGAAAATGAAATGAGATATAATTTTTTGATGTATTATATTATTTTATTTTTCATCTCATTATTTTTGTACATGTGCAAGAAAGGGAAACTACCTAGGAAAGTGGTGAACCATTACTGGTAGAAACCTCAGAGTTGCCCGATTCCATCATAAGTGCATCTTTAATTGCATGAAATTAGACCTATAATAAATGTAAATAAAGGGGACCTACCTGGTGAACCATGGTAGTAACTGATATCTTTTTGATGACTTATTTTATCCTTATTTTAGTTACATTAATGATAATGGGTTTCCTCTACATGAGGAATACATACATTATTATCATAGTAATGGTCAATTTTGACCTCTATGAAAACATCCACCCAAATTTAAACAATTTACTTTATGGTCAACATTGATACTTTCACCAACATGTGAAATAGAGATTTAATATACCTTTGTTTTCAACAGCACTACAATATCTGGTTTTTAAATCCACCAACCAATGGATCAACATTCAATATAGAACATGAATGTAGATCGTTATCTCAAATCATATATATCAATTTAAAGAAGAGAATCGGTGTAATACGTTGCAATGCACTGATCCTCACCTTCAATGACTAGGGAAATTTCCTTAATTATTAAAAATTACTGATGTATATTCTTTATGAAAACTTATTGGCATACCTAGAATATATGGTATGATCATATTATACATATATAATAAGAAAAAATTAGTTCAAATAGTGATCATTGTATACATTAAACATTATATGCTTGAAAATGAATGAATCTTATACATCATCTCTTATATTTTAGGGTCTAGGGTCATCCAAATATTCTTGCTATGTAACAATAGATGATACACCATCTTCATGTCCTCTATACAAAACATCTTGAGTACTTTTCCATTATATGTTCTTTGACCCTATCGACGAAACCTATTTATCCATCTAAATCAATCATCAACCCCCATATGTTGGCTATTTTACTAATGTATTTCACTGAAAAACGTTTTCAAAACATCTTTACAAAATTTAATGTTGGGACATCATTTTTAATAAGTAGTATATCATCAGCATATAAAAGAAATACCATGACACGTCCCCTAATCTTCCCATTTATACATGAATCGTATGTGTTTTTATAAAATCAAATACATTCATAGATTCATCAAACCATATTTTTCCACCTTGAGAGTCTTTATTAAATTCATAACTGGACCATTGTAACTTATAAACCATATTAGTCTATTTTGACACTTTAAAACCTTTCGGTGTTATTTTGAAAAAAATCCATAAATATCTTTTTGTTATAAAAATTTATTTTAACATCCATTTAATATATCATATAATCATAATGTGATTTTAATTAGAATCTAAATGTAATTTATTATCACCACCAAAAAAATAAATAATTATAAAAACTACAATTATGTTAAAAAAACAATTGATGATTAGAAAAATATATAAAATTATATAAATGTACTATTATGTTTACTAAATTATAAAATATTACAAAAAATACTAATTATCTTAAAAATTAATGTTAATTACAATATAAATGAAAATTATATTTATACATTTTCAATTGAAAAAAAATATAAATAGTCAATGAAAATAAAAAATTAAACTATTGGGCTCCAATATCTCAAAAAACACATTTAATCATTTAAGATTAAAAATAACAAATCATCTTTTTTTAATAGTTTTATAGAAACACAACATATAAGAGTGTTGATTTAATATATTTTGACAAATAATTATTTTCATATGCTTCTCTAATTAATACATCCTCCATTTAATCTGATATAAGTTGTTTTAGGATTAATCCATATTAGGATTGAACCATTTACATATTCATTTTTCATGATATTCATAATGAAATTAATTGACCCATCAATGCCCAACCCAGACCGATTGTAATCCAGGTGTGCCACCTAATGTCCTCCACTAATAGTCTAAGGGTTAATGACTAGAACAATGTTGGAATATCACACAGAATTATAGTACTTATATTATTTCATTCAACAATAAACACATCTTCAATGGATATGATAATTATCAACACCTATAGGATATACATATATAATAAACTAAATTGTACACAATGACTGAATGATAAATTAAAAAAAATACAACCTCATATGGTTAATTATTAAAAAACATCACATTTTAAATGTCCCTAAATCTAACATATGTGTGATACTAGATAACTCCTCCCCATTGAGAGTAATCCTAGTTTGGTCTCAAACTGTAACACACACTACCACCCTCACGGACCACCATGATCCATAATATATCCCCAAGAGTTACCAAGGATTAGCTTTGATGTAATACCAACTTCACTTCTAATGAGACCATCATCTATCCTGCACATCATCAGAAAAAACATAACATGTTTGGGCACAAATAATGTGTAACTATGAATAATTTGAATACTAAAATTTCTACTATGTATGGAATTGATAGACCTACTCTATGATGCATCCCAATGGTGACTAGGGAGAACCTAATGTGTCACAATCCTCAAATCTTTAAAATAGAACATCCTCTCCAACATTCATGTTCATACTAAATACAATAAAGGGGGAACCACTCATTGATGTACACATTCCATCTAAATGAGTACCACACGGTATCATTTGTGAACCTTGATATAGTGATTCCATTCTGTAATTCCATAAGAATACCGAAGCCTATATTTATAATAGATCCTAGTAAATGGGTACATACCCTTCTATTGGTACCACCCATGTGTGTTTTTTAGGTTATAATTCTAAAAAAATTATAGATACCCTTCCCTTTATAAGCCTCTTATTGGATAAATAATCATGAAAAACTGAAAATTCAAACTTCCCAAAACAAAATATCCCACAAAACCATTATGGAATTATAGTTGGAGACACACAACTATTTAGAAGAATCCTCAAGCAGTGTAGTATTGACCATGTGTATAGAGGAACCACACATTGATATAAGACACCTCACTCGACAGTGTACCGAACCCTATTTGTAGAGTGTAGTGGACCTTCTCCAAATCATCACTTATTGAGTACCGAATCCATATCAATACAGAGGCCCAAACCCCCAAATATCATGTGGTGGGTGACGAAATCCATGATAGAAAACAAGGGACACATGTCATATCAATGTATACTACTAGAAGAGTATTTTCCCTATGAATTCTCCGATCATCATGTCTTAAACCCCATCCTTATCCCTAATTAGCTATATCATTAACTATAAATATCTCATTGAAAATGTACTCATATGGCTGAACAAAAAACATCCATTATAGTATATGTAAAAATATAATTATGATATGTTATTTATTGGTTTGAAAAGTACATCTGACATGAAAATCATGGAAATCACACCAAAAAGGAGATTTATGGCCACATAGAGACCTTTTGTAGAGACACATGGCACATTAGGGGTAAGGGTGAATGTGTATGGATCTAATTCAAGTCGTATGTGCCTTCTTGGGTCGGGTTGGGAAGTCATAACTAACTAGCTCACGGGCAGGCTAATGCAATTGGGTCCAGCATTGAGCTGGCCTGGCTGGCCAACCTGCACCACCCGACCCAGTGTGGTATTATCATGTTCCACGAACCACCACACTAAAATACACATGGAGGGATAAAAAGTGAATATTATTTTTAATATCCACAACACTCATAATTCTATGTCATCTATGGCAGAGGGAAAGAACTATACCTCAAAATCATCATATCTATGAAATAATTTTTCTAAGGATGACTAATTGGGAAAAGTTGTCATTTTATATATAGGTGGATTAAAAATATGAAAACCTAAAAATTAGCTAATTCAAAATCATAAAAATTCTTGATCACCAAAAAAACACACTCTTTGAAGTCCTAATCTTGCATCATTGAACTACTAATACATGAACACTAGAAATGGATCATGCTTGTTGGAAGTTTACATGTTTTCATGATTATGATAAGTATTTGTTATATTGTTTCTTGAGTGAGAGATAAATAAATTTAGTAATATAGTATTAAGTATTCATGGGTGGATAAAATTGTTTAAATGAATTTGACTGAATTATGTAAAAAAATAATTGAACATAGTATGATGCAAGATGAATAATATATTGAGAAAATAATTTAAATCCATTGTTGATTTACATGTTTTAATGTGTCTATGATGATGTTTTTATGGAGTGTAAAATCTATTTGTGTTGTGGTATGATTCTACTAGTTTAGTATTCTTTGGGTTATATATTGTTTTGGGTTGCGAGAGTTTAAGATAATGTTATGATTTTGACTGTGATGGATTATGGTTATAACAAGATTTGATGAGTTATGGATGTAAGGATGTGGGGATATAGTGGGGGAATGTTTTGGGGATGATTTTGTGGTTGTGTTAGTGACAATGTTATAATGGGATTATTCACACAGGTTGAGAGCTGTTAATTCTTATTACTGGTTGATATGCCGGTGATTCCTGACATAGGTTATGTGTTGGGATTTCTTAGTTTTCTGGAATATTTTGATGGTTGTGACATTATGTTATCAATTATAATTTGATTTGAATATATTAATGTTATATTTTCCATTATTATTCTCATCGTATTATATATCCCAAAAATTCTATATTCCATTTTATACATTTGATACACCATTGTTTAATAGGATAAGGTTATGCAACTAAAGTTGGACTGTATGCAATGTATTGTTTTACCACTAGCATAAAAACACTATTTATTTGATATTTTGATACAAATATTTATATCCCATAACATTTATTCCCCATTGATAGAGATGTTTATGTCAAATGATCACCACAACATAGTTTTTTAATTGTTTTTCTAGATAGTCTGATAGAGATTTGAGCTGTTGTTCATGTAGCTTGGGTAGAGTTAGAGGATGATCTAGAGGATTTGGTTTACATTCTTGCACATAATTGTTTTTCAGTTGTACTTCATTTATTTAAAAAATTTGTTGTGGAAACATATTTTTTTAATGGGATCCTTTAGGTGTTAAATTATGGTTTTGTTTATTTTTATTGATCATTAAGTGGGTAATACATCATATTCCAAGGATTGATGCCCAAAATCCTAGTTTACATCTATATACCTATTTATGTAAGGCATAAAGGGACAATCATACCCATATGACTACCCATGAGGGGATTATGTGGGGATTGAAAAATACTAGAGGCACTCCAAAACTCCATTATCTCATATTGGCTTTATTTTTACTAATAAAATTAAAAATACATTGAAAAAGAATATGAAAGTACTATAAAAAACTCAATTCACTTACTCATATATATCATTCCAAAAATTTTCAATGAATATCATTTGTTATAATTAAACATATATTATCAACAAGACATACACAGAATAACATTACCAATATTCAAGTCTTATATCCATTGTAGGCCTCTTTAGAAGGAGGGAAAGATTGATAGAGAATGATTCAAATATTCATATGTAGCACAGTTTTAATTAGTGAGGGACACCTTGTGTGAACATCATATCACTCTATAAGAAGCATCATGGATTATTAAACTCAGTTTCCCTTCAAATATTTCTATATAGAAATTCAATTAATCAATTTCGTTGAGAAATATGAATATCCTATTATTCAACCATTAGAACCATAGATGATTATCATGCTTTTTGAATGAATATTGGTTTTTCTAGAATGATTAGAAATTTTCATTAATGTACTGAAAATAAAAAAGATATTCAATAGTGTTTCTTGTAAAAATATTATTCATACCAAAAAAATTCCATTACCGATAAAATACGGTGGCTAGAGAAGCCAACAAACTGACATATAGGTTGTAGAGTAGTCGTGTCAAGGGGGATATAAACTCACACTCATTGTATATTTGAATTTCCTTTCACTATTATTAGAAATAAATTCAATCTAGTGGTTATAGTAACATATAGAGTACTAGAACATCACAATATCATGCATCAACTAAATATTAAGCCCTCATGTAAAATACACGGGTATTCAAGAACTAAAAATTTATAACACAACATAAAAAAATGTCACTTTAGATAAATATTTTAATAAAATATTCAATCATTGTAAAATCATATACATACAATTTACATAAAAAAATATAAGAGAAAATAAATAATCCAAAAATAGGAAAATGGTTTTTAGTCAATTCACTTATTTTTAAATATTCCATGAATCACTATAACTATTAAACATACTGATGTTTGTCCAAGTAGGTGTAATGTATTTTAATCATCCGTTTTCTACGAGGTATAAAGTTACTATTTCATGGTAATATGTATTTTTTTGAAAGTATTTATTCTGGAAATGATATTGTAATTTATTTTGAGATTAAAATAAAAAATGAATCTAAAAATATTTAATAAATTTCAAAGGGGGAAAATTTGGATATTGATTTTTTTTTCCGATTAATAAATATAATGAATTATTACATTAGAGGAATATTATTTTCCCTATAAACACATTATTTTTAACTCCAAAAAATGGATGTGAGAAAAATAAAAACAAATGGATAAAAATAACCATGATATTTCAATATGTTTCCAAACCATCACTTAAATAAGTTATTTGAAGTATATATATATGTAATATATATATATATATATATATATATGATAGATATATATTTATCAATGTTTGTGTGTTATATTATTATATTATTTTAAATTTATATGTATTATGTTCATTCAATAATGACATAATATCTATTATTTAAAAATATTATGTATAGAAATATGTTCCATTTATATTTATTAAATAAATTGTTCCTAATTTTATATTCAATGAAATTCATAAATACTCCAATGTGAATAATTTTTCCAACACCATAACCTTTTAAAATATATTTACAAGGTATTAAAATTCCTATAATTATAGAAAAGTATCTATTAAAATAACAACAGAAAAAAGACAAATAATTATTAATTTAAAGAATATCTAAAGGCCCCACAGAAAATTATGTCTCCAAGCAAATAAATAGAAGTCTAAAAAATCAAATCCAATCAAAGACCAATCACTGAGATATTTCAGATTCTATAATCATAATGGCTTTAAGTAATTATTTTTAGTCTATATATTATATTAATATGTTAAAATCATGATAGAATCAAAATATATTTATTCCATGTACATTTTATGTCCACAATATATTACATATTATTCATATATTTTTATGACTAATATTTTAGAAGGAGTAATTAATACTATTGTTATTTCCCTAAATTGAATTTCAAAAAATAGTCAATATCAAATGATACTACTCTTATGAATCATGTGCTGGATGCATGTATAGAATCTAGAAGGGATTCCTCGAGCGATGTGAAGGAGAAAACATGACACTGGTGGATGTTATCAGGGGGAGTTTATGCAGGACTTCAGGCTGGGGGGGGGGGGTTATCTTGTGTAGTAGGCTATGGTGAGGGGGGGGGATGTGTAAATTTACACCTGGTTAGAACACTGTTTCAATGCAGACATTAAGCTATTTTTAGTGCAGCACGGTTGACATATTGTGTGGTTGGTGGAAAATTGATTCATCGTCGTTTTTAGCTCATTGTGTAGTAGTGGTTTTTGTATTTTGAAACTCTGATATAATCTCTATATATGTTCTCCAAAAACATAGTGAGATTTTTCCTCTTCATGGATGTAGGGATTATTATCAAACCACATAAATTGTTGTGTTCTGTGAGATCTTCTTATAATAATTATTTTATTCATTTATTTTCTATTTTATTCATGAAAAATTTTGTTATATTGCTATGAATCCCAGTTATTCATGATCAATTATCCATTCCAATATTCAACATTGTTGTTCACACTTGAATATTATATGCATAAATTAAGAAATTTTATATTCTCACACTTTAGATTAGTTTATTATTCAATACAATGAAATATTCAACACTATCTAATATTTACATAAAATATATGAGCACTACCAAATATGTTATGTAATATTTATACTATAAAAAATTCACATGGAAGATACAAATATACATGATACATGGGATATTGATAAATAAATTAACATATTACATAATATGGGATAAATTAAACTATGGAAGTATTTGGATTCCATTAAAAAAATCTATTTATTTGTATAGTCCACCATAAAAATAAGATGATTCACATTATGATAAGTATATAATAGAAATGTCAACTAGCCATGTTGATTTACTCATGATAAATAATAGTAGAAATTAAAAGTACAACACACATAATTGTTTTGATCTTAATAAAGAGTAATAATATGAAAATGTTGATAATAAATTCAAAAATGAATCTAGAAACTTCTATCATTGATAATGTGTTTTATGAGGCCTTGTATTCTCTTGTAACTACATATATTTACATGATAGAAAAGAATAAGTTAGATAAAATGTTTCAATCCAAATCAATTTCCATCTATGAAACATACTCATTTCCCTAGGCATTTCATTTATATGAAATACAAACTAATTCAACATAATAATATCTAAATATTCATTTCTTGACAACTTCCTATGAGTGTTTTTGAGATACAGATATTTTCATGACTATAAGACTATTACTGTCACATTGTATGAAATTTCCCAATAAATGTATATCTTAAAGAAAAAAAATATGAAAAGGTCATTCCATTTATATTCAATGAATATGGAAGAAACAAAAATTTAGGATTATAAGATCTGACTCACTTCTACACATATCATAATTTTTCAATAACCAATGAAGGGTTATTTCATCTATTATGATTCATCTCGATCTGGATTTTGTTGAATTCTACTTCCATAAGACCATGTCATAGCCCATGACTCATTAATGTTAAATATTCAAGAAAATAATTGTCATACCCACAATTTTGTTTGTCTAAGTATTAAAAAAATGGCACCAAATCTCTCCAATGAAAAGTTTACAATTTCATCGACCATTCTAACTTGATGGAAATATTTTAACATAGGTACATGAACCTCAGGTAGTGATTATGGATTGGGTACCTCTATATGTTTGACATTGATTTTTTTTATACACTTGTAAAAGGAAATTTAGTAGCTAATGGATTAGGCCAAAAAATTTATAACCAGGTGGTTATATAGGATCCTGACTAGAGAGTATTGAAAATCGTATAAGCAAAGGAAATGAAATTTATTATAAAGAGATTGATAACTTTTGTTGGAATTATATTTTTTCACAAAACCACATACCTTTTTTTATTTGTTTCTACCATAACATTTTATTTTTCTATATTACATATTATTTTTATTTATTTTCTCAGATTCACTATCTTTATTTTCATAACTATCAATTTTTATTCCTCGTAATATTTTGTTTTCACATTTAGCGGATAAATTTTATAAAAAAATCTTTTATTTGGTTAATCATGTTATTATTTCCAATTAGATATTGTTTAATAATTAATGAATAATAAAAATTACAATTTCATGTTGGGTTATTTTTTTGTTTGATACTACTTTTTTATGTTACTTTCACTACAATTCAATCATTTATGTTCTCACGTCATTAAAAGTCAGAATACACTCTGATGATTTCACTTATTTGGTATAATTTTTATTAGGAGATTTCAGTAACCACATTATTCTCATTAGTCGCATTTAACTTCTAATGTATTCAATATTTATTTTCACATTATAAATCATCATTATGAAAATTGTGGTGTTTTTTCACTAAATATTTTCTTTAGGAATTTTGTGAATTCATATTTAATTCTCTAATCACTATATTTTACAATTAAATGATCATTGTTTAAATTATTATGTCCATGAAGCAAATGAAAAAAGTGTTGGGAAATGAATACTGAATATTTTATTTAACATGATGATAAAAATATATTGCTTTGATTAATTAATTTTCATTTTTTCTTCTCAATCATAGAAAACAATTTTTAGAATAAAGTAAATTATACACACTAAATTTAACATCAGTTATTTGTTAAGTGGTGCAATAAAATAATATGTTTTCATACTGAAATAGTTATTGATTTATTTCATAGATTTATTATAAGTATTGTTCATTGACATTGGTAATTAATTTTATAATTCTCAGTGTATAAAAGATGGTTTTCTAAAGAAGTAGAAAAAAGAAGATGAATAGTACATTTATTCTAACGGTTCACAGGTGAAAAAATGATGAAAATATGACTGTATGATGTAATTTATAATCTCTTGGGATGATGTGATATATTTTTTATGAATGAATGACTGATATATGTTCATAAGGGAATGTCTGTAGCCTTGAAAAGATGTTTATGGAAAAGATCTAAATAGTATCGTGTTATTCCTTATACCAATCTGACTCAAACTCATCATGCATTTTTTTCATTGTTGACTAATGGGGATATGAAAACGTAATTTCAAAAAACCCCTATTAAATTCCACATCAAGAACTCAATAGAATAAATATTAGTTTTTGTTTCATCCTCCAATGTATAATTATACATAACAGTATAAAAATAACATTCTGAATTTTACATTAACTAGTTAAAGGAATTGGACACTCAACACCTTTTTTGTGGACTTTTTAAAAATTTAGTGATTCATAATAATCTCTATATTAATTTTATTGAACCTTTTTTAAAATTTCTATATTAATTCTTTGAAAAGAATTGTATAATTTGTAGTTGATGATTTAATTTTATGGTCTTCATGTCAAATATATTGTTTAGTATAGAATACTGATTAGTGAAATATATTTGTATATATACCTTTTCTATAAAAATATTTTTAGACCATTTATTTGATATGTTATATGTTTTATGAAAGTGAGAATGAAATGAGATCTATATATTTTTGATGTATTTTATTATTTTATATTCGTGTTGTTCATTATATAAATATTAATGAAAGGTGGTCTACATACAAAAGTGGTGAACCACTATTGGAAGCATCCTTGTAGATTAATGATTATATAATAAGTGAAGGTTCAATTGCAAGACACTGAACCTACAATAAACTTAAAAAAATAGGACCTACCTAGTGAACCCTAGGAATAACCACTATCTTGTTGATGTCTTCATAAATTACCATTTTAGGTACACCAGTGAGACCAAGGTTCCATGTAATGAAGAATACATCCATTATTGTCAAATTAATGATCATTTTTCTCCAAAATTCATGATACCATCCCATGTTCATTAATTAACTTCATGATCACAATTGATATGTTCACCAACATTTGATGATATAATATTATATACCTATTTATCATCTCCAATACATTGTATAGTTTGTAAATCCACAATCCAATGGATTAACATCCATGAAAAAAATTAGAAATGAGATTGAGATCTCATATCAAATTTAGCAATTTGGAGACTATCATAAGTTTATGCCATTAAAATTTCCTCATCCTCACCTTGAATGACAAGGAATATTTTATTAATTCCTCTAATACAATCAATTATATTGTTTGTGACAACCAATTGATTCCACATTAATATAGTGTATTGGCTTATTATACTTAGTGCATAAGAAACATTATTTCAAATACAAAATATTTTATTCGTGACGTGGAATATGGTGGACATTGAAGTACATTATCAAAAATTTCTTATAGTATATCAAATATGGTATTCCTAATATTCATGCTATTAAATAATAGAAGGGACAACTCCTTAGAGTTCTCCATACAAAACCAATTTAGAAGCTTTCCATTTTAGGTGCTTTGACTTAGTGGAAATAATATTTTCTTCCATCTATATGGATATTTATACGGCATATACAGGTTTTTAACTCATGTATTTCATTGAAAAACATTCTGAAAGCATTTTTTCTGTATTTAAAGAGAAAACATTATTTTCAATAAGTAGTATGTCATTTGGATACCAAACCAAAAACACCCTGATGCATCCACTAAACTGCCTATATTAACAAGAAACATATTTGTTTTTATAGAACCAAATACAATGATATCATCACCAATCCATATATACCCACTCCATGAAGCATGATTCAATATATAAATGCTCCTTTTCAAAATATAAACCATAAGAGTATCATTTTACACATTAAAACCTTTAGGATATATCTTATACATTCCCTCAAATAAATTTATGTCAAAGAAATTTTTTTTACATCCATTTTTTATAGCATGTAATCATAATGAGATTTCATGTAATATTGTAATGAACATTAATATAAACCCTAAAAATAAATAAAACATTATAAAAACAACTATAATGTTACGAAAAATAACAATTGATGTTAAAAAAATATATTATGTTATAAAATTGTAAATAATTTATATAAAAATATAAAAAATTATAAAAAATTAAAATTATCATAGAAAAATAAAATTAATCACAAAATAAATAAAAATTAACATGAAATCATTTTCATATTTTTTAAAAATGTAAATTTCAATATAAAAAATTAAAATATAAGACACCAATATCTCACAAAACATTTTAAAACATTACATATTAAAAATATATAATCAAATATTATTTAACAGATTAATAGAAATAATATATAATGAAATTTTGAGACAACAAATATTGAAAAATACAGATTTTCATATTCTTGTTGTATTTATATATCCTCTATAATCATTATATAAGTTCTATGAAGATTAATACATTGTATGCTCAATCTATTTATATAATCCGTTTTCACGAAATCGAAATTGCTTGACTAGACACATCAAGGCCTCACTCGGGACAATTATATGCCGAGTTCTTCACCCTATTCCCTCCAAAAATAGCTTGGGTGTTGGGGATAAGAACCATGATTCCATATCATACAACATGATAGACCATAGCCTATTTTATTCAACAATAAACACATCATAAATGCATAAAAGAAAAAGTAACACTTATAGGATATAAATATATAATCGACAAAATGATACAAAATGCATGAATGAGACATTACAAGGAATACAACCCCACATGGATACATATAAAGGAACTATAAATTAGAAAAATCCATGTGTCTGACAGATAAGAGATTCTTGAGAATTCCTCCCCATTTTTAGTACTCTGTGATTGGTCTCCATCTACAACAAAAACATACACCATTATGGACTACCATACTATATAATATGCCACCAAGCATCACTAGGAATTAGTTTTTCTATAATACCAGATTCACTACTACTGAGACCATCATCTAACCTACACATCATTAGTACAAACACAACATTTGAGGGACCAAAGCCTGTGCAACTAGGAATACATGGAATATTGAAATATCTTTTCTGTTTAACATTGATATCCCTATTGTTTGTAACATCCCAAAGGTATCCATGGAGCGCCTAAGGAGTTACAAGCCTTGATGGATTCATATACCTCAACCACTAAAATATTCATGTTTTTACTAAATACCATAAAGGAGTTACCACTCATTGAATTTCACATGCCATTCATGGGAATAACATACCATGTCATTCATAACCATCGATACAATGCTTCTATTTTAGAAACTAAAGGGATAACCCAAGCCTTTTTCAATAATAGATCCTATGAATGTTGGTCCTATTCTATACTATTATAACCACCCATGTGTTTTATAAAGGAGAAAAATGTAAAAACTTTAAAAGATCCACTACAATGTATAGGCTAGATATAAGAGAGTTCATCACGCAACACTAAAAAAACGAACTATCCAAAATCAAACACCCACAAAACCATTATTAAATTATAGTTGGAGGAAATCACTTCCTCAGATGTGACCTCAATTAGGGGAGTATTGAAAATATGAATAGAAGAAATGTGCCTTGCTAGAAGACACCTCAGTTGGGGGATTACTGAACCATATTCAAAGCATGTGGTGGACTTGAACCTAATCAACACCAATGGAGATTCAAATCAATTTCAACCTATAGAACACATGCCTCATGCATCATGGGGGGGGGGGTGACTAAAATCCATGATGGAAGAAAATGGAATCATTCCCTTCATAGCATACTACCTTGGGTGTAATAGCCCCATGAATGCATTTAACATCATGACATGGGCCTCATCATCATCTCTTCAAAGATAAATCCTAAATATTCCTATGTCTCATTGAAAACGGCCTCCGATGGAAGAATAAAAAAACATCCACTGTGATCTATGCTGAAAATACAAAGGGCATGATATTTATTTTCATGAAATAGACATATTACAAGAAAATCACCTAATTCATAGGTGATGGTTGTCAATGTGGTATCCCTCAGGTGATACACGTGGAATTTTGGTGGTAGTGGTGTAGGTGTATGGCTCCCGTGAACATCACATGTGCCATCCTAGGTAAGGTTGGAATGACTTACCTGACCGACTCACATGTTTCCAATGCACCTGGGCCCTACATTGAGGTCGCCCAACAGGCCAACCTATGCCACTCAACCTAGTGTGGACATTCAATGACCAATACCCCCCCCATAAATACCAGACGATGGTTGAAAATAATATATTATTTTTAATATACTATTTTTTAGCCCAACAACCCAATAAATTCAATGTAAGTTTAGACTATGGGTAAACATTGTACGTCAAAATTATCAAATCTATAAAATGGTTTTTCTGAGGATTACTACTTTGGAAAATATATTATTTTACATATAGGGTGGTTTTGAAGCAAGAAATCAAAAAAAAGTGATCAAATTCTCAATTAGAAAACATATCTGTTACTACAAAAAACCCTCTCTTTGATGCCGAAATTTTTCTTCATTAAACTAGTGATCCATGAACTCTAGAAATGCATCAAGAGTATTGGATTTTCACATGTTTTCATGATTTATAGAAGTATTATATAAATTTTTTCTTTTGTTTAAGATAGTAAAATTTTGTACTGTTGGTTTATCAATTCAATTGTGGATAAAATGGATGATGTTAATTTTAATGAATAAAAATTGAAAACATATATAAACATAGTAAGAAACATTATAGATAACATATTGAGAAAATAATTTACTACCAATATTGATATAAATGTTTTAATGTGGATTTGATGAAAAATTTTCCTGTGTTTAAATTTTAGGTGTGCAATGGGATGATTCTACATGTTGAAATTTATTGGGTTATATCTTGTTTGGGTTGTGACAGATAAGGGTTATATAATTTTTTGGACCTTGATGGATTAAGGATATAACATGATTATATGATGTTATGATGGGATGATGTGGGGATATGGTAGGGGAATGTGGTGAAGATGATGTGGATGTGATTTTGACAATGTGATAATGGGTTGATTCACATAGATTTAGTATCAGAAATGCTTATTTCTAGTTGATATGTTTGTGATGACAAAAAAATGTTGAGAGCTAGGCTTTCCTGTATTTCCAGACTATTTTGATGGTGGTGATGTTATGGTGGAAATTATGATGTGATATTACTATGAAGATTTTAAATTTTTTTAATTATTCTAATATTATTATATATCCCTATAAATTAATAATTCCTTATATTATGATATTTCATAGATTATAACGATATGGTGAGGCAACTAAATTTTATTTGTAAGTATTTTTTCCCACTATCATAATCATTCTCATTATATGCATTGTTCTGCATATGTATATCCAAAAACATTTATTCCACATGGAAGTAGATGAGTACTTCAAGTTCCCACCTGTTCAGAGTTTGTTATTTGTTTTTCTGGATAGTCTGAGGAATATTTGAACTATTCTTATAGCATATTGGTTATTATATGAGAATGTTATTTATATGTTGTTGTCTAATATTTTATGTATTTTAAATATATTATTTCATTTAGGAACAATTGTATTATAAAGTCATATTTATTCCACAATGGTAACATTTTGTTGTTGTTTTGTATTTTATGTTTAATTTTCCTAATAATTAAGAGTGTAATTCCTCTGATTCTTTTGATAGATACCCTTGTACATAACTTTCATCGAAGGAGTAGATAGTCTTAGAATTCATGGAAATCATATCCCATATTCCTACCTAGGAGGTAATTTAGTAGGAATTAGAAACTACTAGTGGCACTCCAAAACTCAATTTTCAAATAGTGACACAATTTTCAATAATCAGTTTTAAAAAACATTGACAAAATATGAAAGAACTAAAAAAAACTTAATTAAATTACATAACTCTATATTTTCACCACTTTAAACTATTATAATTTATAATAATTAATCATATATTATATAGAAGAAAAACATAGAAGATCTCCCCCAATATTCAGGTCCTACATTATTGGTAGGAAAATTAAAAATGTGGGAGAGATTTAGAAAGAATGATTCTTAAATTCCTATATAACACAATTAAAATTTATGATAGAAATCTTTTGTGAACATAATATCACATTATAAGGGGAATTATATTTCTTTCACTCTTTTTCCCTTCAAATTCATAAATAGACCAATTATTTTATTCGATTTAATAGTGGAATATGAATATCATATAATTCCACCACCAACATCACAGTTGATTCACGTGGTTTGTGAATTAATATTGGATTGATAGGAATGAATAGAAATTTTTGAACATGTACGGATC
The DNA here is from genome assembly GCA_963277665.1 of Viscum album. Lineage (NCBI taxonomy): Eukaryota > Viridiplantae > Streptophyta > Magnoliopsida > Santalales > Viscaceae > Viscum > Viscum album. Next base: position 888,274,615 of record OY728141.1, read on the forward strand.
ATATAAAACACATTCAATCGTCTCAGTTTTTAGAAATTTATTCATACAAAACATATTCCATCCATGATAGAAGATAACATTCCCAGAAGCCAACAAACTGACATAAAGGATAGAGATTATCCTTTCCAAGAAGGATCTAAATTCATGGCCATTGTGTATTTAAAATTATTGTCTCCAATGTTTGAAAAAATTTAAATCCTTTGTTCATGATAACACAAATCATACTATAACATCAATAAATTACACAACCACTAAATATTACAACGTCGTGTAAAAAACCATGGGTATTCAAGAAATAAAATTTTATAGCACAAAATCATATAAAAACTATCCAAATAACACTTCAGATAATTTTTTAACAAAATATTAAATAATTGTAAAATAATATTCATACAAGGTACTTAAAAATTTATTAGAGAAACTAATGATTAAAAAAATAGATCAAAGAATTTCTGTCCATTCACTTCTTTTATCATCTTCCATGAATCCCTAGAACTGTTGAAGATGCCAATGTTTCTCTTATGATTTATACCAACATAATTAATAATAATTTCACTAAAATCATATTAATATATAATAAATAGTAGATTTATAGAGAAAAAATTGACAATGATGTTTTCCAGAGAGTTTTGGAAGAAATCTATTTAATTTCTCACAGATTGTTGCAATATCATGCCCATATATGATGTGTAAATAAGAATATTTTGTCAGAAAATTGATACAAAAATATTTTATTAATGTTTTAATATAAAATAGTATTCATTATAGAGTAATTATATGAAAAAAATATATATAAGTGAAGGAGTGACATATAGACATATATGAAAAATTTAAATGTATGCATTAGAAACAATCCCATAAAAAATTTATTTCGACTTATAAAAAAGATATTTTTCATTGAAATTAAGGTGGAATGACATCAGAACATATACAAAAAAAATTTATCGGAATGTTATCCTACAAATTAACATGGATAATTAAATACAATTAAAAATAATAGGTATAAAAAATAATACATAACTCTTAAAACTGGTAAAATCATTTTCAACAAATATAAAACAATTTAGCTTTCAACAATAAAATGAATGTGGTATGGATGATAAAAATCATTTTGGGTTTTAGATAAAATGTTGTAAAATTTGGATAATGCATTCTAAAATCAGTATAAGGTCGAGTCTCTTCATAAAAGGGGGTGAAATCCTAGGAATCTTTGGATCGTAACAGGAGAATCTATCACTACTAGAATAATAAAAAATTGAGTCTAATACCAATTGGAAGGGTATATATACTTGTAATTTCGGATAAACAAAAGAAACATCTCATGGTATGGGGGGATTAAAACCTAAACCTCAAACCGGGGTTTTTTAGGATTTCCGAATGTAATGGAAATATCAACACTTTTTTGAAGAACCAATCTCATACTCAATTCAATAAAATGATACATAGACTTCCATGAATTTAATGTCACACAAAAATTCATAATGACCAAGAATCAGGAATTATCAACCCACTAAATATTAACCAATGCACTATCAGTGGATATCTTAGTCTTTATACCATAGTGTTAATTGAGATCAACATTGAACTGCCTCTGCTAATGTGAGCATCCCTTGTTGCAGATGGGCATCAATTGGCAGTCAAATATGAGTTTGAGAATCTTCTTCCCTTTTTTGAGAAACAAAATATGTTGATACATGCAATCAACCATTTTTTAGTGGTGAAGAAAATGCTTATGCCGGTAACTAACATGAACACTTGGAAGGAAGTCTCTTAGGGAACAAAGTGAAATTTGATGACCTATATGAAAAAGAACACTACGAAACCATAAAAAGGAGTTATGAATAAAAAATAAGTTCCCATGAGTTCCTCATGGATACCTCTTGATGAAGATGAGGAACATAAGAATGAATATCTGGTTAATAAAATCCACACACCTGAAATTAATAAGTAGCGTGATCTAGAATTTATCTCCTTGGAAATTTCATCTGATATCTTTTCTACTATTATCTCGATCCAAGCCATGATGGTTTTAAATGATATTTTATCTGAAAATATTGAAGTTTAAATCCAAGTGGAAAATCCCCTTGTCACTTTAAGTACTCAATAGAATAGTGATAAGTTATTTTAGGTGGAAAACCCCTGGAAACTGCAGGTATGAAATAAAACAATCATGAAAATTAAGAGGAACTAGAAGTTCTTCATGACCTGTATAAAAAATGGTAGGACCCATGATAGTCATTAAAAGAAAGAGGGTGGCAGTACTAGTTCATAAAATAATCTCGCTCTTGATGCCATAGAGGTTCCAAATAAGATTTTGGTTGAGAATGCTCTATTCAGAAAAAATAATGATTATATTATAGAAACATCCAAGAAAGAAGATATAAACATATCTAAAATTTAGCACACTATTAATACTAATGACTCAAAAATTTTCAAAAATAAATATAATCTACGGTTTACTTCCAATAAATAACAATGGAAAATTAACAAGAATGTAAAAGGGGGAATCCCCCCCAAATCCAAGCCCAAATGAAGATACTCTTTATGGAACTTCCTGGTAATAACCAACCTAGCAATAAAGGTTCTCGAGGCTCCTTGTAGGTAGGTAAAAACCTGATATCATTTGAATCTCTGATCCAAAGGTAATTTCATCAGATTAATATACTATTCCCAACAACAATGTGTAATCTAGGCAAGGAATCATCTGTCATAATCATTCTTTGACTGGATCTAGCTATTAATTCACTGTAGGGTTGAAATCTCGTCCATCATCCAAGAAGAATATATAAGTCATCACCGATAGATTTGATATTCTTGGACAAAGAATACATTGCTCAGTTGTCTTTGCATATAACAGCAACATGAATAATAGATCTCTTTTGGAGAAAATTAAAAACTAGTCCAACATTATCACTGATCCATGGACTATAATGGGTGAGTATAATTCCATTCTCTAGTAAGATGAAAAACTATTCCTAGTCTACAACCCTATATATATCATGAAATTCAGGTCCTACACAGAGGAATCCATACCAAGTGAAATAAATCTCATTGGGTCCAAGTATACATAATACATGAGTCACCTAAATGTAATGAGAGCAAGTGGAATTGATATAAATTTTACAAATGACTTCGTACTTGGTAATTGGAAATCCATTACATGTGTCACCTTGTAAAAACACAATTTTTATCCCCATAAAATCTTGGATAGTCTTTTAAATAATGAAATTAGTCATCCTTTAACATTAAGATTCAATAATGCATGAGATTTTCTTCTGGACTTCTAAAAAATGGTGCACAATTCCTAGGACTTTAATTAGTGTGATGAAAACCTAATTTTATTTATTTCAATGGTCTATGATCTTATATTAATACTGATAGTTTAACAACTGAGATTTTAAGAGAATTATTATTTTTAATTTCATTGTTGTCTTGTGTTGTATGCTACCCCAATATTATCTTGCGCTATACGCAACACCATATTAGCTTGCAGTATACGCAACACAATTCTTGGATCGTATTATACACAATTTCAAGTTCATTTGATAGAAGTAATTTTACACAACATTGAGTATATATATATATATTCAATGTATAGATGAAATATGGTTGGATTATGTTATACACAACAACAAAGGAGTCTTGCACTACACACAACCCTGACTTGGCATTCATTACACGCAAATCACGACCTTCCTCGAAAGCGGGTGTTGTACGCAATACTGGGTGTCACTAAACAATGATATATGGTTATAATATTGTCACGAACTAGACTTTATGAATATTATTTACTGAATTTTTAATTTTATAACATTATAATTCATCTTATAAATTTTCTAAAAACATTTTATGTGAACAAAATAAAATTTTCAAGCAAAATAGGTATTTTTAAAAAAATGCAGTTTTTCCTCCTTTTGATGGCTCACCCACATTAAATGTAGTTTTTTACAAGTTTATAAGTTCAATTTAACAAAATAAACTTCTTCATTTGGATTAGGATATAAAAATTTACATTGGATAAAGTTTTGATATTTTTCTGATAACTTTCATATTTTAATGAATAGTAAAAACACGCTATATTTTAATTAAAAACAACTTTTTTCAACGTAATAATTTATATGGATATATTATATTATTGATTAGATTTAATGTATAAATAGAATATATATTTACCATTTAATATAATTAATCTCATTATAATTGATTTTACCTTGAATTCGTAGGTTTAATCAATTCAATCCTTTGCAATGTTTTAAACAAAAAACCATTTTCTTTCGATAATGTGATTAATTTTAATTTAATTTCTGAAACTTTTCTGTATTGAATTTGGAAAAATAGATTCTATATTTAGAATAGTGGGTACAAATTATGTTAATAAGCTACTTTTTATTTTTGGGCATTATGAATAGTAACTATGATAAATTTTATTTACGGTAATTAAAGGTAAATCAAGTAATTAAGGGTAAATATAAGATAACAAAATTACACTAACACCTACCAAAATACTATTGGATGGCGAAAAGTCGACCCATATCACCTAAGGGTCTGATTATATTCATTTAATGGACATTTTCCATGAAAATAATTTAATTATTATTAAAACCAAACAAAGTGACAACATGTCCCTTTTTTAAATATTATAAGTATAATAATTTTAGTTTAGTGATAGACATCATGAAACATCGGCTCTAAATAGTCTCCAAATATATCATAAAATTATATACATCATATGAATTTATTTATAATTTTTAGGGATTATATAATTATCATTAAAGGTGACATAATAGTGATGTTGAAATTATTTTATTAAGAGAAATATCAAATAAATTGTTTTATAAATTTTAAAATAAATATTATATTAACTACCTAATGTGCTCCACTAATTTCAATGATAAAAATTACATTTTATAAATCTATTAAATCTTTTAGTTTGAACATATCTTCTTGTATATTGTTTATTTATATTCAAATAAATGAATAGGGTCAAAATTGACACTATTGTTATTCAATAAAAATAACATATTATAAATTTGTTCAAAAATCACCAAAATGATTAAAAATTATAAATTTAAATTTATATGGTCTAAAATGTCATAAAGTGTCAAATTATTTAAAATTCAAAACACATATGTAATTACTTATAATAATTTAAAATTTAGAATATTAATACCACAAATAATATTAAATTCATAAATACGGATAAGTCAAGTTGAAATTTTTTAAAATAACTTCCTAACATGTCTAAAATTTATTGGTTGATTATATTACAACCCTATATCATCTAATATTCAGATATGAGTCATTTTGGATGTTTTTATGTGGGTTTGTGATTTAATATAAACTAATATTTCTTATATTTCAAAAGGTGCCCCTCTCCTCCCTTATAAAAGGGCCCTCCTCCCTCTCCTCCTCACACAAATTTGAGCCTTCATGCTCGGCCAAACCCTTCCCATTTTACTTCCCCACTTACTTATAAACCTACTAGAGGTACTGGTCTTCTATAAATACCAACTCTAGTTCCCTAAGAGAAATTTTAAATAAGGCACTTCGAGAAAGAGGTAATACCTTTTACCATTTTTATTAAGTTCCATTCTTCTTATACTCCATTTTCATTAGTTGTTTCATTATGAAGTAATAACATATGTATATATCATATAATGATATGTTATTATAAATATGAAACAACCATATTTCACCTTCTATCCATCCTACGGAAAACAAAATCACCAGGCGTGCGTATATACGGAATACCGTCTCCACGCCGTGTTGTAATCTGTTTTTCCAAAAACACCTTACATGGATGGGTATAATGGAGTAAAAAATAACTATATATGGTTATTATAAAATTATTATAATTCTGATTTATTATATCATCCACTCTTATTCGATTCAATAATTATGGGAACGATATCATCGCTCGTGCGTACGTACGGATAACCGTCTCCACGACGCGATGTGAATCATTCTCCATGTTAACCATACATGAATGATTATAAAGATTATATAATTAATAATAAGGAAATATATGAAATAATAATTCTAATGTATTTATGTATATATATATATATGTATGTCATCTATTTAGTTTCATTCAATCTAATAAGGAAACGAAAACAACGTTCATGCGTACGTACGACCTACCGTCTCCATGAATGGTGTATTTCATTCCTTTTATCGATCTATAATATATATGTATATGATGAATATATATTATATATAAATAATTTTTTACATTATGGATTTATGTAAATCAGGATATAAGTAATAATATCAAGAATGACAATTTGAAACACATACGTTAAATGAAATGATTTTACCCAAAACGTTGCGTTAACATGGAATTTACAAAAGAACAAGTAATATAAAGTTATAAGTTAAACATATATGATATCATAACAATGAATATGATTATATAATAAGTCAATGTCATTATTTAAATCATTATACAGGAGGTTCGGATCCATACGAAGCAAATCAGACCTAAGGTAAGGGATAATTTTGCAAATCTCATTTTTATCCGAGATTTCTTATTCGTAAGTATTTACTGGGGTTATTGATATCATCCATGTCCATGTTTTATAAAAGTGTATTCATGTATTTTTAATGTCATTTTTACCCATTTTGACTTTTACCCCATGGTATGGAAGGAATCATTCTTTTATTTACCCTACAAGGTAATTTTTGACTTTTCCGAAAAAAGTAAGAAAAGAATGTTTTTATAACGTATATAGCATGAAATGATTTTTATGGTATTATAAAGACTTATTTTCATGAGGCTTCCTACAAAATATTTCATGAATATTTTCAACAAAATCTTTTTCTTTTAAAATTGCCTGAAATTTTGTTAAAAGAAAATGATTTTGAAGAAAAAAGGATATTTTCTTCAAGAATTCATTTCATGTGTTTTATCAAAACCATTTTTCAACTAAGATGACATTATTTCAAATGTGTATGTTTCAAGTATCATGTCTCTATGATTTACATGGTTTCAATTTTCAAATGATGAAATGATATCCAATTTTTTTGTATGGATTATGTTATGATGGAATGATGTTTATGAAACCCATTTTATTCTTGGGTTATGATGAATGATTTATGTTTAAATTGTGGCACATGAAAAATTGATTTCAATATGAGATCGGTGGGACCTATATCTACCTCAAATGAATTGGGTAATGATTTATATATCATGAGATTGTCATGGCTGGAATGGTATGTTAATCTGGTTCAGTGTTACAGGATTGAAACGAGGAGTGAACTCGATTCAGAAAGGGACTTTGTCCACTAATATGATCTTGACATCAATGCCTGGGCTACTATAGAAATCATAACATCTGCTGAATGTTTTCCACAATTAAATGTTATATTCCCATTATATTTTATCATGGTTTATGTTCCATTATGATATATTCCTTACGTACTTCCACGATTTATGTCTTTTCTCAAGATTTTGATGATTAAATTTCATGTTCATGTTTTTGCTTCCAATTTTTTATTGATTGTTTTATGTTATCTTTGTTTTCCCTTACTAAGAAATTGAGCTCACACTTTTTATGTTTTATTTTTCCCAGGATATAAAGAAAAGTTTTAGGTAAGAAAACAAAAGGGGGAGTTCTTTATGAGAGATGTTGAAGATATTCCACCACGGTTAGAAGAATACATTCCGAGTTTCCAAAGACACTAAACTATTACGGTCCTTGTGTGTCTATTTTTTTATGTAATATGTATTCCGCAAATGTAATGTAATGTCCAAGTACGTCAAGATTCGGGCCTCTACAGTTGGTATCAGAGGAAAGGTTTAGTCTTCCTTTAGAAAGTAGGATGAGATAACTATAGTGAGATCCCTAGAGATATTTCTAAGGTATGTTTAGGGATGTCCCTAAAGATAAGTATAAGTATAGGTTATAATCCTAGAATTACAGTAACAATCATTGAATTAAATCTAAGATGTTAGATATTGAAGGTACTCCGCCATTATTTTGTTGTTTTCCCTAGCAAGATTTTTGCCTGTCACACTATTCTTTATGGGATTTAGACGATGGCTAGTACCCGAAGGAACCATGTTGATCAATGTAATGGACAATGCAATGATTGTCCTACTGAACAAACCAATGTTATGGGAGATGGGGTTCAAAATCAGATTGTAATACTTACACAAGCTATGAATCATTTTGGACATCCATATAAGCAGATAAGGTAATAATATTCTATTGAGTCCATCATGAGGCAATGTCCACATTCTTTCACTGGGTTTTCTGATCCACTTGTTGCTAAACAATGGATCAGTACCACTGAAAAGTTATTTTCAGTTCTTCAATGTTATAAACATGATAAAGTCATCTTAGCAGTATATCGTTTGGAAGGTGAAGCTTCTCAATGGTGGAATCTTATCAAGAATACGAGGCCAAGAGATGAAATTGAGTCCATGGAATGGGACATGTTCAAGAACTTATTTTTCAATATGTACTTCCCTATTATTCTTCGAAAAAATATGGAGAAGGAATTTCAAGAACTAAAGAAAAGGCATGATGAATCTGTTGGTATATACGAAGCGAATTTTACAAGGCTTTCAAGGCATGCATCGGGCATTATCATCCAACCTGAATGTAAAGTTGATCAATTCTTCAGTGGCTTAAAACCAAGTCTTCGAAGGGCATTTGCTATAAGAGACTTCAGTAGCTATGAATAAATTTTGTCTGGTGCTTTCAAGGTAGAAATGGATGTTGGTATTACATATCCATCTCGTGGATATGACAGGAAACAAAATATGGAGTTCAAAGAGAAATCTCAGAATAATGGTGAAAAGAAGATAAATGTTTCCTTATGCTAAATGTGTGGAAAGAAGCATTGTGGATATTGTCTTAAAGTGACTAGAAAATGTTTTAAGTGTGGAAAAGAAGTTCATCGAGCATCCGAGTTTTGAAGTAATTGAAAAAGGGTTACTAATGATAAATAAAAGACTATAGAGAACGCACCATTAACACTTCAATGCTTCATGTTCAATGAAATGGGGAATTATGCTAATCAATGCCCTAATCCTAGGGTTAATGATGATCGACATGAGAAACCACTTAAGGAAATGGACAATGGGAAGTCACATGTGAATACTATGGGCGATGTTGAATATGACAACGATGTTGTGGAATGATTGAGTGTTTATGTAATGGGATTCCAAAATAATGTTGTATATTGTATAGTGGAATATTGGAATATTTATGTATTGGTCCATTTTGGTTTTATATATGAATATGGTACCGGTAACCATGAAAAGTGATTGAAATGATTTTGGAAAGAAGACGATAAGCACATAATTAAGGGATAAAGAGAAAATGAAATGAGCTCATGACTGATAAAAGGAAAAAGATATATCATGGTTTGAGTATATAGAAATTTTGGGATTTTGGTATATTGAAAGGGCTTCCTTTTGACAGTATTCATGTTTTCACTAAGATTCAATGGTAATTTCTATTTCAAGAGAACACATGATTAATGAATTCACGTGTTTGGAATGTGACCAACATGATATATCGTATGATAAAATGATGTTATTCATGTTCTTGTTATGTGACCTTTCCAATAATCATTTTCTGTAAATTATATGATTTGAAAGATGTATTTGGGATAAGTCTAAAGTTTAAAAAGGGTTATGTCAGACATCATATAGTATTGTTTAAGGCTAGGACTTTTTTTTGATATTATTGCAGGAATGTAATTATAATGTAGTTTTAGAAAAATATACATCCTGCAAGACGGGAGAAAACCCATCACGTTGGACAAGGCTGTGGAAATCGAACCCACAACCGAAGTGTGAGAGTCCTTCATCACCTACCATTGGCCTACAGGAAGTCCCTGGATAGTGGAATGTATTTTTATTTTATTAAGCGGTATGATAAATAAAGTATAACTCCATTTTTGGAACCATATACAATTAATATCACCATAATATGGACTTGTAACTTTTTCTATCCTTTTGTTTTAAACAGATGGAATGACCCATCATTCTATCACATGATCTACTAACGCTTCACGAATAACAAATCCAACTTCATTTCTTTAAGAGATGAAGTGGAAATTGTTCAATTCACGAACAATAGTGAAATTGTACCAAAATCATGTAAGTATTTCTTTTAATTCATCAACATTAGGGAAATGTTCATGAAAACCAAAAATGTTGTCCTAGTGCCCTTATATCCGATGAATCAGATGGTACCTTAGATCATCACAAATCTATGGCTTTGTGATTGTTGGATTTTTCAAATCCAAGTTCTCTACCACTCTCTATCAGAACATGATGGTTAGATTTCTCCTCTATATAAATATTTTCACCTATGATCTCCTATGTGGAAACCTAGTGATGAGTTAATTTGGGTAACTGTTATGTTTCATACTTCAATTTATAAAATTAATTTTTACAATTCCTTTTTCCAATGTGGGTTTCTATGAAAGAAATTCTCATGTAAAAAAAACCATTTATAACCCCGACGAATTTCGAGGGAGAAATTTATTTTAAGGGGGGTAGAATGTAACAACCAGAGATTTTATGAGAAATATTCTTTTTAATTTCATTGATATCTTGTGTTGTATGATACGCCACGGTTATCTTTCTCTATACAAAACTCTGTATAATCTTTCAGTATACGCAACACAATTCTTGGATCATGATATACACAATTTCTAGTTCATTTTATAGAGGTTATTCTATAAAACATAGAGTGTATATATATATATATATATATATATATATATTCAGTGTATAAATGAAATATGGTTGGATTCTATTATACGCAACAAAAAAGGAGTCTTTCACTACACGCAACCCTGACTTGGCATTCATTGCATGAAATCACGACCTTCCTCGATAGCATGTGTTGTACGCAATACCGGGTTTCACTAAATAACAATATATGGTTATAATATTATCATGAACTAGCCATTTTGAATAGTATTAACTACATTTTTAATATTATAACATTATTATTCATCTTATAAATTTTCTTAAAACATTTTCTGTGAACAAAATAAATTTCTCAGGTAAAATAAGTATTTTTAAAAAAAATAAAATTTTGCCACATTTTGATGGCGCACCCACACTAAATCTGATTTCTTAAATGTTTATAAGTTCAATTAAAAAATATTATCTTCCTATTTTGAATCAAGATATAAAAATTAACAATGGATAATGTTTTCATATTTTTCTAATAACATTCATATTTTAATTAATAGTAAAAACACGATATATTTTAATTAAAAACAACTTTTTTCATCTTAATAATTTATATGGTTAAATTATATTATTGAATGGTTTTAAAGTATAAATAGATTATATTTTTACCATTTAATATAATGTATGTCATTATCATTGATTTTACCTTGAACTCGTAGGTTAAATCAATTCAATATTTTGCAATGTTTTAAATAAAAACCCATTTTCATTCGACAATGGGATTAATTTTAATTTAATTTCTGAACCTTTTGTATATATAATTTTGGAAAAATAAATTCTATATTTGGATTCAGTGGGTCCAAATTATGTTAATAAGCTACTTTTTATTTTTGAGCATTATGAATAGCAACTACGGTAAATTTTATTTACCATAATTAAAGGTAAATTCGGTAATTAAGGATAAATATTAGATAATAAAATTACCCTAAAACCTAGAAAAATAATATTGGTTGACTAAACGTCGACCGATTTTACCCAAGGGTCGGATTAGATTCTTTTAATTTACTTTTTTCTATGAAAATAATTTAATTAATATTAAAACTAAAGAAAGTGACTACATGTCACTTTCTTAAATCTTATAAGTATAATAATTTTAGTTTAGTGATATACATCATTAAACTTCGGATATAAATAGTCTTCAGAAATACAATAAAATTATCTACATCAGATTAATTTATTTAGAAATTTTACGTATTAAATCATTATTATTAATGGTGACATAATAGTGATGTTTAAATTATTTTATTAACAGAATGATCAAATAAATGGTTTTAAAAATATTAAAATAAATATTATACGAACTACTTATTGTTCTAAACTAATTTTCTAGATACATATGACATTTTATGAATCTATTAATGCTTTTAGTTTGAACATATCTTCTTTATATTGTTTATTTAAATTCAAATAAATGAATAGTCTCAAAATTGACACTATTGTTATTTTATAAAAATAAAATATTATAAAATTGTTTAAAAATAACAAAAATATTTAAAAATTATAAATTTAAATTTATATGGTCTAAAATTTCATAAAGTGTCATATTATTTAAAATACACAACACATATGTAATTATATATAATAATTTAAAATTTAGAATATTATTACCACAAATAAAATTAAATTGATAAATAAGGAAAATCATGTTGATAATAATTAAAATAAATTCCTAACATGCCTAAATTTTATTTTCTGATGATATTACAACCCTATCTCATCTAATCTTCGGATATGAGTCATTTTTTAAGTTCTTATGTGGGGTTGGGATTTAATATAAAATAATATTTCTTATATTTCCAAAGGTGCCCCTCTCATCAATTATAAAGGGGCACCACCTCCCTCTCCTCCTCACACCAATTTGAGCCTTCATGCTCGGCCAAACCCTTCCCATTTAACTTCCCCACATCCTTAGAAACCTACTAGAGGTACTGGTCTTCTCAAAAGACCAACCATAGTGCCCTAAGAGAATGTTTAAAAGAGGCACTTCGAGAAAGAGGAAATACTTTCTACCATTTTCTTCAGGTTCCATTATTCTTATACTTCCTCTTCTATAGTTGTTTCATTATGAAGTAATAAAATAAGTGTCCATCATATACTAATATGTTATTATAAATATGAAACAACCCTATTTCATCTTATATCCATCCTAAGGAAATCAAAATCACATTGTGTGCGTACGTATGGAATACCGTCTCCACCCCGTGGTGTAATCTATTTTTCCAGCAACACCTTACATGGATGTGTATAATGGTGTAAAGAAAAACTATATATGATTATTATAACATCATACTGATTTTGATATATTATACCATCCACTCTAATTCTATTAAATAATTATTGTATTGATATCATCGCTCATCCGTGCATACAGATTACCGTCTCCACGACGCAATGAGATTCATTATCCATGTTAACCATACATGAATGATTATAAAGATTATATAATGAATAATAATAAAATATATGAAATAATAATGCTACTGGATTTATTTATATATATATATATATGTATTTCATCTATTTAGTTACATTTAATTCAATAAGGAATCGAAAACAGCGTCCATGCGTACGTACGGCCTACCGTCTCCATGAATGGTGTATTTCATTCCTTTTATCGATCTATAATATATATGTATATAATGAATATATATTATATATAAATAATGTTTTATGGTCTGGAATTATGTAAATCAGGATATAAGTAATAATATCAAGAACGACAAGTCGAAACACATTTGATAAATGAAATGATGTTACCCAAAACGCTGCTTTCACATTGAATTTACAAAGAAAGATTAATATAAAGTCATAATTGAAACATATATGATATAATGACAATGAATATGATTATGTAATATGTCAATGACATCATTTAAAAAATTATATATGAGGTTCGGATCCATACGAAGCATATCAGACCTAAGTTAAGGGATAATTTTGCAAATCTCATTTTTATCCGAGATTGCTTATTCGAAAGTATTTACTGAGGTTATTGATATCATCCTTATCCATGTATTATAAAAGTTTACTCATGTATGTTTAATGTCCTTTTTACCCATTTTGACTTTTACCCCATTGTATGGAAGGAATATTTCTTTTATTTACCCTGCAAGGTACTTTTTGACTTTTCCGATCGATGTACGAGAAGAATTTTTTAAACGTATATATCAGGAAAATATTTTTATGGTTTAATAAGGCCTTATTTTCATGAATATTCCTCCAAAATATTTTATTACTATTTTAATCAAAATCATTTTCATTTAAAATTGCATGGCATTTTGTTAAATGAAAATGATTGTGAAGAAAAAAGGATATTTTTCTCAATTATTCATTTCAAGTGTTTTATCAAAACCATTTTTCATCTAAGTTGACATTATTTAATATGTCTATGTTTTAAGTATCATGTCTCTATGATTTACATGGTTTCACTTTTCTTATGAGGAAATGATTTCCAATTTTTTTATGGATTATGTTATGATGGAATGATGTTTATGAAACCCATTTTATTCTAGGGTTATGATGAATGATTTATGTCTATATTGTGGAACATGATAGAATTATTTCAATATGAGATGGTTGGGACATATATCTCCCTCCAATGCATTGTAAAAAGATTTATATCTCATGAGATAGACATGGTTGTAATGGTATGTTAATCCGGTTCAGTGTTACAGGACTAAAATGAGGAGTGAACATGATTCAAAGAGGGACATTGTCCACTAAGATGCTCTATACAGCAATGCCTTGGCTACTATAGAAATCATAACATGTGCTGAATGGTTGCCAATATTACATTTTTTATTCCCATTATATTTTATTATGGTAGATGTTTCATTATTATATATACCTTACGTACTTCCACGATTTATGTCTTTGTTCAAGATTTTGATGTTCAAATTTCATGTTCAAGTTTTTGCTTCCAAATGTTTATGGATTGTTTTATGTTATCTATGTTTTCCCTTGCTGAGCATTTGAGCCCCCACATTTTATGTTTTATTTTCCCAAGGATATAAAGAAAGGTTTTAGGTACGAAAAAATGGGAAGATCTTAATGGGAGATGTTGATGATCTTCCACCACGATTAGAATATTACGTTCCAAGTTTCCAAAGACACTAGTCTATTACGGTCCTTGTGTATTTTTTTGTTATGTATTATGTATTCTGCAAAAGTAATGTAACTTCCATGTATGTCAAGTTTCGAGCCTCTACAGTTAGAATGGATATTAACTAATTCCATCTCGCTTGATGTATAAATATAGGCTCTAGATTGTTCATTATATGAAAAAAAACAATCACCATAAGAAATTTATCTAGGGATATAAATCATGAACATGCGATGTCATCAACTCTTCAGAGTCTCATCACCCTCAGAGAAAACATCTAAAAGGATCTCCTAAAATTTAAGTGTCTTAATAATGGGGATATAAATAAAATTTTTTTACATTTCTTTTTAATGGTATTGATAGAATAATAGTCCTCTATCACTACTTAATGATTAGGATAAAATTCTAGAGGAAAGCCATGACAACTCCGACCAAATTATATTCTTCTAAATGAACATCTCTAATGGGAAACCAAGGAATGAGATGATTAGGTAATAAATAATTCATAGGTTGATATATGATGAAGATAGCTCCATTATTACATAAATTATGCTTAACATGGAAATCAATGATTCATTATTTGGCCTATAAAATATAGCTTACTAAGACCATACATATTCACTAATTATTTCTTCCAATAATTTTGGATATTATTCAGAATGATGTGTGAAACCTTGTCATGTAAATTTTAAATGGTAAAACGTTTACTCAAGGATTCAATGCTTAATTTATTTAATTAATACACATATTATAAAATCCATGGATATCAGTTAATTCTGGCCAATGGATCTTGTCAAAACAATAATCATAAAATTGTTACCATGATCCATGAAAACAAGATTCACCAGTCTCAGGAAAAATTATATCGTCGAATAAATGTAGTTTTATTAAAGGAATAAGTGTCCGATATTGTTTTATTACTGCCTTTTAATTTATTAATATACTCTAGAAGACAGCTCAGGGCAGAATCATTATGCTCAAACTCGACATCAACAAAGGCCTTATATAAAATGGATTAGAATTTCATAATAATGTGTTGTAATGTTTTGGTCTCAGCATATGGATTATACATAGGATTACAAACCTTTTGGAATTTACCATATATCCACTCTCATTAATGGATCTATATAAGGGTACTCAAAATGATCAAGGGGTCCACTAGGGGATCCTATCTCAGCTATTGTCTTTACAATTTCTGATGATTATTTAAGAAGAATCATTCTTCACATTGTTGACATGGGTTAATTGGAGAGTATTAGAATATATAAGGGTACCTATTCTCCCTGTCATTAATTTTTCTACTAAAGACATAATCAACTTTACCCAGGGAGACAATAGAAACATCAGCAAAAACAATAATTATCTCCTTCACAATGAATGTGTCACATATCAAGATACCAAATAGGTTAATTCAATAATCTATTTTTGGTAATAATTTCCCACCTATAAGAAGGATATGTATCGTTGATGACCTAAGAATCAGATAAGGCTCCATAAAAATGGCTTATCATAGAGTTTCTAGGTTATAGTGAAAGCATCTTTCTTAATACATCATTAAATAAATAGGAAATATCATATGAACCCTTGCATCATGGAAAGGAAAATCAAATTTTATGACAGTACTTTTTTGACTGATCAAACACGTAGTGACCTAAAAGATGGTCTACTATTTCATGGACTATGTATGGCCCTCAACAGTCATCAAGGAAATAAATAATATGATGTTGGATTTTTTTTGGAGTTTGAGTGTGCTTTAAAAGAAGATAATAATGACCATGTGGAAGCAATGTTCTATGCCTCAAGCATTAGGATGTCCTGTAGTATAAAATATGACATAAAAATACTCTTGAGGACAACTTATTATGGATTATCATAAACAATATTTTTCCCCCTTTAATTCCATATATCAATATATTTTTCAAATATTCTTATATGAAAAACCTGATACACTGAGTCATCAATTTGGAATGGTCATAGCACTATTTTCCAAAAAATTCATAGTCACTCTCATTGGATTGTCAATACAAAATCCTCCCCTAATTTTTGGAAATCCAATTCGACCAGAGAGACGATCCATGACTATATATCTCATCATATGTTGTGATCAACAAAATTATATCGATCAATGACCAATTATACAATATTTACATGCTTCTTGATGAAATTGTTGCAATTGTTTCCAATCATGATTTTATCAAATTGGATGATATTCCTTTATCATATGGCTCCACAAATGGACAAATTGATTCCAAGAAAATTTAGAAGAATCTTATTAATGTATAATATAAACATATTGGAAAATTCATTAATAATTTGTTGGCTCCCTCATGTTTCACAACATTGTGGATAATATAACTCTATAAAATCTCTGTTGTTGAGAACCTACAGCAAGTTGGGATCTCAATGTGATCAATATGTGTTATCTGAAAAAAACATTGAGAGGATGTGAATCACCTCTTCTTATGTTAAAAATCTATTGCATCACTATAGAGGGTCGTTATGTATTTGTTTGATGTGCTCAATCCATAAATAGAATTTTAGTACCTTTTTATTCAATCCATTGGGAATTTATGGTTTTCAAAACTATTTTCCAATCTACATAATGTGGCACACACTGAACTAATTCATTCAATATAGAAAGATAGACACGATGACAGCCACTTCATGGACAAATTAAACTCAAAACATGTAATGGATTCAATTATTACAACGATCCATAATGTAAACTCAGTACATGATGATTTTTGGAGCAACACGATCAGTGACTTCACTATTTTGAGAAGATTAAAACTCCAAAGTATTATTACCAAACCCTTTGGAACCCTTGAGGTTTTTTGGTTTCCTAACATTAATGGATGGCTGGAATGAAACAAAAATGGTATCTTGATGGAAAATTTGAATCTATCAGGGTATTGGGCCATCTTCAGAGATACTAATAGTGATATTGTGGAATACCTTTAAGGACCCTATGATCATGCCACTGCACATCAAGCAGAAATGAGGGGATTTATCAAAGAAGATAATTTAGAATGTCAAAGATGTTGGCATAATATCTGGTTTGAATGTGATTCCGATTCTATTGTACAAGCCATCAGGATGGGATCGATCCACCTCTCGTGAATGTTAATGGAAGAATGGATGAACTATCTTGACAACCATACTTCTATGAGATAAATCATCACTCATATCTATCGGGATGTCAACTATCTAGAAGATGGGTTGGAAATAAAGGAGCATGAGATGAGGTTCACATATCCTCTTTCAACCTTCAATATGACATTTATTCAATATTTCTTCATGTAAAATGTAAAATTCGTTCCATTAATCTATTGTAACATTTATTAGACCCAAATATAGACACACCGAGCTCATATTTTACCAAATAACATAAAAAAGAAATTAAAAACGATAAAAATATCTTACCATTGAACGAAATTTTTATCAATTTTGACATCAATCATTGCTGGAACCACATCATCATAAATTATGACTACATTAAATTTAGCTTCAGATCCAACAAATATCATAAACTCAAATGTTTCTAAATATTAAAAAAATATCAAGGAGATTTTGAAATAATTTGATGAATAAATAAAAAAATTAAATATTATTGATAATTCTTATTATAGGAATCACTGGGGAATATGCATATTACATGAAATTCCTTGAAAACTGAATAATCTGGTATTGTTTTCAAACCCTAAACATACATCCATTATAATCATTCCCTTTCTGAAAGGAATTATCATTTACAATCCTCATCCAAGGGAAAAAATTCTTGTATCTATATCTTAGAAGGAAAAGCAAAAAGATATTCACATTAGTAAATTGGAATTGTGTGCTAACATAAGTCTAAAATAACATATAACATTTTTGGATAATAATGGGGAATGATACAATTATTATTTCAAATATAAAATAATAATTATAAAATATTAACCAATACAATTAATAAAATTTATTTAATGTTAGAATATAAACCAAATTTTATGTATCTTACTGTGTGAGGAATTGAGCCACATAATCAATAAATAATCTAAGCTCATCTGCAATATTAATACCATGGGTCATAAATAAATATTTTATCATATCCTTAAAAAAATGTAATTATTTTTAGGATGTTGGAAATCAGGGAACCAAATATTCACCAACTTTTCTCAACCCCCCCCCCCACCACAGACACAAGAGCTACCATATGTTTTCTATTATGACGATTCATCAATTTTTATTAACAAAAAACTATTTATGATATCTATGCATCATATAATATTTGATAAAAAAATTATAATATACTATAAATCAAATAAATTAAATATTTTATTGATAAAAACTATAAATAATCAAGATGACTAGAAAATAATTACTAACTATTCTCTTAGAATTATTTTTCAATAGTATTCATCATTTATTCCACATGGAAGTAGATGAGTACATCAAGTTCCCACCTGTTCAGAGTTTGTTATTTGTTTTTCTGGATAGTCTGAGGAATATTTTAACTATTCTTCTAGCATATTGGTTATTATATGGGAATGTTATTTATATGTTGTTGTCTAATATTTTATGTATTTTAAATATATTATTTCATTTAGGAACAATTGTAGTATAAAGTTGTATTTATTCCACAATGGTAACATTTTGTTGTTGTTTTGTATTTTATGTTTAATTTTCCTAATAATTAAGAGTGTAATTCCTCTGATTCTTTTGATAGATACCCTTGGACATAACTTTCATCGAAGGAGTAGTTAGTCTTAGAATTCAGGGGAAATCATATCCCATATTCATACCTAGGAGGTAATTTAGTAGGAATTAGAACCTACTAGTGGCACTCCAAAACTCAATTTTCAAATAGTGACACAATTTTCAATAATCAGTTTTAAAAAACATTGACAAAATATGAAAGAACTAAAAAAAAACTTAATTAAATTACTTAACTCTATATTTTCACCACTTTAAATTATTATAATTTATAATAATTAAACATATATTATATAGAAGACAAACATAGAAGATCTCCCCCAATATTCAGGTCCTACATTATTGGTAGGAAAATTAAAAATGTGGGAGAGATTTAGAAATAATGATTCTTAAATTCCTATATAACACAATTAAAATTTATGATAGAAAACTTCTGTGAACATAATATCACATTATAAGGGGAATTATATTTCTTTCACTCTTTTTCCCTTCTAATTCATAAATATATCAATTATTTTATTCAATTTAATAGTGGAATATGAATATCATATAATTCCACCACCAACATCACAGTTGATTCACGTGGTTTGTGAATTAATATTGGATTGATAGGAATGAATAGAAATTTTTGAACATGTACGGATAATATAAAACACATTAAATAGTCTCAGTTTTTAGAAATTTATTCATACAAAACATATTCCATCCATGATAGAAGATAACATTCCCAGAAGCCAACAAACTGACATAAAGGATAGAGATTATCCTTTCCAAGAAGGATCTAAATTCATGGCCATTGTGTATTTAAAATTATTGTCTCCAATGTTTGAAAAAATGTATATCCTATGTTCATGATAACACAAATCATACTATAACATCAATAAATTACACAACCACTAAATATTACAACGTCGTGTAAAAAACCATGGGTATTCAAGAAATAAAATTTATAACACAAAATCATATAAAAACTATCCAAATAACACTTCAGATAATTTTTTAACCAAATATTAAATCATTGTAAAATAATATTCATACAAGGTACTTAAAAATTTATTAGATAAACTAATGATTAAAAAAATAGATCAAAGAATTTCTGTCCATTCACTTCTTTTATCATCTTCCATGAATCCCTAGAACTGTTGAAGATGCCAATGATTCTCTTATGATTTATACCAACATAATTAATAATAATTTCACTAAAATCATATGAATATATAATAAATAGTAGATTTATAGAGAAAAAATTGACAATGATGTGAGCCAGAGAGTTTTGGAAGAAATCTATTTAATTTCTCACAGATTGTTGCAATACCATGCCCATATATGATGTGTAAATAAGAATATTTTGTCAGAAAATTGATACAAAAATATTTTATTAATGTTTTAATATAAAATAGTATTCATTATAGAGTAATTATATGAAAAATATATATATAAGTGAAGGAGTGACATATAGACATATATGAAAAATTTAAATGTATGCATTAGAAACAATCCCATAAAAAATTTATTTCGACTTCTAATTAAGATATTTTTCATTGAAATTAAGGTGGAATGACATCAGAACATATACAAAATTTTTTTATCGGAATGTTATCCTACAAATTAACATGGATAATTAAATACAATTAAAAATAATAGGTATAAAAAATAATACATAACTCTTAAAACTGGTAAAATCATTGTCAACAAATATAAAACAATTTAGCTTTCAACAATAAAATGAATGTGGTATGGATGATAAAAATCATTTTGGGTTTTAGATAAAATGTTGTAAAATTTGGATAATGCATTCTAAAATTAGTATAAGGTCGAGTATCTTCTTAAAAGGGGGTGAAATCCTAGGCAACTTTGGATCGTAACAGGAGAATCTATCACTACTAGAATAATAAAAAATGGAGTCTAATACCAATTGGAAGGGTATATATACTTGTAATTTCGGATAAACAAAAGAAACATCTCATGGTATGGGGGGATTAAAACCTAATCCTCAAACCAGGGTTTTTTAGGATTTCCGAATGTAATGGAAATATCAACACTTTTTTGAAGAACCAATCTCATACTAAATTCAATAAAATGATACATAGACTTCCATGAATTTAATGTCACACAAAAATTCATAATGACCAAGAATCAGGCATTATCACCCCACTAAATATTAACCAATTCACTATCAGTGGATATATTAGTCTTTATACCATAGTGCTAATTGAGATCAACATTGAACTGCCTCTGCTAATGTGAGCATCCCTTGTTGCAGATGGGCATCAATTGGAAGTCAAATATGAGTTTGAGAATCTTCTTCCCTTTTTTGAGAAACAAAATATGTTGAGACATGCTATCAACCATTTTTTAGTGGTGAAGAAAATTCTTATGCCGGTAACTAACATGAACTCTTGGAAGGAAGTCTCCTAGGGAACAAAGTGAAATTTGATGCCCTATATGAAAAAGAACACTACGAAACCATAAAAAGGAGTTATGAATAAAAAATAAGTTCCCATGAGTTCCTCATGGATACCTCTTGATGAAGATGAGGAACATAAGAATGAATATCTGGTTAATAAAATCCACACACCTGAAATTAATAAGTAGCGTGATCTAAAATTTATCTCCTTGGAAATTTCATCTGATATCTTTTCTACTATTATCTCGATCCAAGCCATGATGTTTTTAAATGATATTTTATCTGAAAATATTGAAGTGTAAATCCAAGTGGAAAATCACCTTGTCACTTTAAGTACTCAATAGAATAGTGATAAGTTATTTTAGGTGGAAAACCCCTGGAAACTGCAGGTATGAAATAAAACAATCATGAAAATTAAGAGGAACTAGAAGTTCTTCATGACCTGTATAAAAAATGGTAGGACCCATGATAGTCATTAAAAGAAAGAGGGTGGAAGTACTAGTTCATAAAATAATCTCACTCTTGATGCCGTAGAGGTTCCAAATAAGATTTTTGTTGAGAATGCTCTATTCGGAAAAAATAATGATTATATTATAGAAACATCCAAGAAAGAAGATATAAACATATATAAAATTTAGCAAACTATTAATACTAATGACTCAAAAATTTTCAAAAATAAATATAATCTAGGGTTTAGTTCCAATAAATAACAATGGAAAATTAACAAGAAAGTAAAAGGGGGAATCCCCCCCAAATCCAAGCCCAAATGAAGATACTCTTTGTGGAACTTCCTAGTAATAACCAACCTAGCACTAAAGGTTCCCGAGGCTCCTTGTAGGTATGTAAAAACCTGATATCATTTGAATCTCTGAGCCAAAAGTAATTTCATCAGATTAATATACTATTCCTAACAACAATGTGTAATCTAGGCAAGGAATCATCTGGTCATAATCATTCTTTGACTGGATCTAGCTATTAATTCACTGTAGGTTTGAAATCTCGTCCATCATCCAAGAAGAATATATAAGTCATCACCGATAGATTTGATATTCTTGGACCAAGAATACATTGCTCAGTTGTCTTTGCATATAACAACAACATGAATAATAGATCTCTTTTGGAGAAAATTTAAAACTAGTCCAACATTATCACTGATCCATGGACTATAATGGGTGATTATAATTCCATTCTCTAGTAATATGAAAAACTATTCCTAGTATACAACCCTATATATATCATGAAATTCAGGTCCTACACATAGGAATCCATCCCAAGTGAAATAAATCTCATTGGGGCCAAGTATACATAATACATGAGTCACCTAAATGTAATGAGAGCAAGTGGAATTGATATAAATTTTACAAATGACTCCGTACTTGGTAAATGGAAATCCATTACATGTGTCACCTTGTAAAAACACAATTTTTATCCCCATACAATCTTTGATAGTCTTTTAAACAATGAAATGAGTCATCCTTTAACATTAAGATTCAATAATGCATGATATTTTCTTCTGGACTTCTAAAAAATGGTGCACAAGTCCAAGGACATTAATGAGTGTGATGAAAACCTAATTGTATTTATTTCAATGGTCTATGATCTTATATTAATACTGATAGTTTAACAACTGAGATTTTACGAGAATTATTCTTTTTAATTTCATTGTTGTCTTGTGTTGTATGCTACCCCAATATTATCTTGCGCTATATGAAACACCATATTAGCTTGCAGTATACGCAACACAATTCTCGGATCGTATTATACACAATTTCAAGTTCATTTGATAGAAGTTATTTTAAACAAAATTGAGTATATATATATATATTCAATGTATAGATGAAATATGGTTGGATTCTGTTATACACAACAACAAAGGAGTCTTGCACTCCACACAACCCTGACTTGGCATTCATTACATGCAAATCACGACCTTCCTCGAAAGCGTGTGTTGTACGCAATATTGGGTGTCACTAAACAATGATATATGGTTATAATATTATCACGAACTAGACTTTATGAATATTATTAACTTAATTTTTAATTTTATAACATTATAATTCATCTTATAAATTTTCTAAAAACATTTTATGTGAACAAAATAAAATTTTCAAGCAAAATAGGTATTTTTAAAAAAATGCAGTTTTTCCTCCTTTTGATGGCTCACCCACATTAAATATAGTTTTTGACAAGTTTATAAGTTCAATTTAACAAAGAAACTTCTTAATTTGGATTAGGATTTAAAAATTTACATTGGATAAAGTTTTGATATTTTTCTGATAACTTTCATATTTTAATGAATAGTAAAAACACACTATATTTTAATTAAAAACAACTTTTTTCAACGTAATAATTTATATGGATATATTATATTATTGAATGGATTTAATGTATAAATATAATATATATTTACCATTTAATATAATTTATCTCATTATAATAGATTTTACCTTGAATTCGTAGGTTTAATCAATTCAATCTTTTGCAATGATTTAAAAAAAAACCATTTTCTTTCGATAATGTGATTAATTTTAATTTAATTTCTGAATCTTTTCTGTATTGAATTTGGAAAAATAGATTATATATTTAGAATAGTGGGTACAAATTATGTTAATAAGCTACTTTTTATTTTTGGGCATTATGAATAGTAACTACGATAAATTTTATTTACGATAATTAAAGGTAAATCAAGTAATTAAGGGTAAATATAAGATAATAAAATTACACTAACACCTACCAAAATACTATTGGATGGTGAAAAGTCGACCCATATCACCTAAGGGTCTGATTATATTCATTTAATGGACATTTTCCATGAAAATAATTTAATTATTATTAAAACCAAAGAAAGTGACAACATGTCCCTTTCTTAAATATTATAAGTATAATAATTTTAGTTTAGTGATAGACATCATGAAACATCGGCTCTAAATAGTCTCCAAATATATCATAAAATTATATACATCATATGAAATTATTTATAATTTTTAGGGATTATATAATTATCATTAAAGGTGACATAATAGTGATGTTGAAATTATTTTATTAAGAGAAATATCAAATAAATTGTTTTAAAAATTTTAAATAAATATTATATTAACTACTAAATGTGCTCCACTAATTTCAATGATAAAAATTACAATTTATGAATATATTAAATCATTTAGTTTGAACATATCTTCTTGTATATTGTTTATTTATATTCAAATAAATGAATAGGGTCAAAATTGACACTATTGTTATTCAATAAATATAACATATTATAAAATTGTTTAAAAATCACCAAAATGTTTAAAAATTATAAATTTAAATTTATATGGTCTAAAATGTCATAAAGTGTCAAATTATTTAAAATTCAAAACACATATGTAATTACTTATAATAATTTAAAATTTAGAATATTAATACCACAAATAATATTAAATTCATAAATACGGATAAGTCAAGTTGAAAATTTTTAAAATAACTTCCAAACATGTCTAAAATTTATTTTTTGATGATATTACAACCCAATATCATCTAATATTCAAGATATGAGTCATTTTGGATGTTTTTAAGTGGGTTTGTGATTTAATATAAACTAATATTTCTTATATTTTCAAAGGTGCCCCTCTCCTGCCTTATAAAAGGGCCCTCCTCCCTCTCCTCCTCACACAAATTTGAGCCTTCATTCTCGGCCAAACCCTTCCCATTTTACTTCCCCACTTACTTATAAACCTACTAGATGTACTGGTCTTCTATAAAGACCAACTCTAGTTCCCTAAGAAAAATTTTAAATAAGGCACTTCGAGAAAGAGGTAATACCTTTTACCATTTTCATTAAGTTCCATTCTTCATATACTCCATTTTCTTTAGTTGTTTCATTATGAAGTAATAGCATATGTATACCTCATATAATGATATGTTATTATAAATATTAAACAACTATATTTCACCTTCTATCCATCCTACGGAAAACAAAATCACCAGGCGTGCGTATAAACGGAATACCGTCTCCACGCCGTGTTGTAATCTGTTTTTCCAAAAACACCTTACATGGATGGGTATAATGGCGTAATGAATAACTACATATGGTTATTATAACATTATTATAATTCTGATTTATTATATCATCCACTCTTATTCTATTCAATAATTATGGGAACGATATCATCGCTCGTGCGTACGTACGGATAACCGTCTGCACGACGCGATGTGAATCATTCTCCATGTTAACCATACATGAATGACTATAAAGATTATATAATGAATAATAAGGAAATATATGAAATAATAATTCTAATGTATTTATGTACATATATATATATATGTATGTCATCTATTTAGTTTCATTCAATCTAATAAGGAAACGAAAACAACGTTCATGCGTACGTACGACCTACCGTCTCCATGAATGGTGTATTTCATTCCTTTTATCGATCTATAATATATATGTATATGATGAATATATATTATATATAAATAATGTTTTACATTATGGATTTATGTAAATCAGGATATAAGTAATAATATCAAGAACGACAATTTGAAACACATACGTTAAATGAAATGATTTTACCCAAAACGTTGCATTAACATGGAATTTACAAAAGAACAAGTAATATAAAGTTATAAGTTAAACATATATGATATCATAACAATGAATATGATTATATAATAAGTCAATGTCGTTATTTAAATCATTATACAGGAGGTTCGGATCCATACGAAGCAAATCAGACCTAAGGTAAGGGATAATTTTGGAAATCTCATTTTTATCCGAGATTTCTTATTCGTAAGTATTTACTGGGGTTATTGATATCATCCATGTCGATGTTTTATAAAAGTGTATTCATGTATGTTTAATGTCATTTTTACCCATTTTGACTTTTACCCCATGGTATGGAAGGAATCATTCTTTTATTTACCCTACAATGTAATTTTTGACTTTTCCGAAAAAAGTAAGAAAAGAATGTTTTTATAACGTATATAGAATGAAATGATTTTTATGGTTTTATAATGACTTATTTTCATGAGGCTTCCTACAAAATATTTCATGAATATTTTCAACAAAATATTTTTCTTTTAAAATTTCCTGAAAGTTTGTGAAAAGAAAATGATATTGAAGAAAAAAGGATATTTTCTTCAAGAATTCATTTCAAGTGTTTTATCAAAACCATTTTTCAACTAAGATGACATTATTTCAAATGTGTATGTTTCAAGTATCATGTCTCTATGATTTACATGGTTTCAATTTTCAAATGATGAAATGATATCCAATTTTTTTGTATGGATTATGTTATGATGGAATGATGTTTATGAAACCCATTTTATTCTTGGGTTATGATGAATGATTTATGTTTAAATTGTGGCACATGAAAAATTGATTTCAATATGAGATGGGTGAGACCTATATCTACCTCCAATGCATTGGGTAATGATTTATATATCATGATATTGTCATGGCTAGAATGGTATGTTAATCTGGTTCAGTGTTACAGGATTGAAACGAGGAGTGAACTCGATTCAGAAAGGGACTTTGTCCACTAAGATGATCTTGACATCAATGCCTGGGCTACTATAGAAATCATAACATCTGCTGAATGTTTTCCACAATTAAATGTTATATTCCCATTATATTTTATCATGGTTTATGTTCCATTATGATATATTCCTTACGTACTTCCACGATTTATGTCTTTTCTCAAGATTTTGATGATTAAATTTCATGTTCAAGTTTTTGCTCCCAAATTTTTATAGATTGTTTTATGTTATCTATGTTTTCCCTTACTAAGAAATTGAGCTCACACTTTTTA
This sequence comes from Viscum album, assembly GCA_963277665.1. Lineage (NCBI taxonomy): Eukaryota > Viridiplantae > Streptophyta > Magnoliopsida > Santalales > Viscaceae > Viscum > Viscum album. Next base: position 888,302,334 of record OY728141.1, read on the forward strand.
TGTTTTATTTTTCCGAGGATATAAAGAAACTTTTTAGGTAAGAAAACAAAAGGGGGAGTTCTTTATGGGAGATGTTGAAGATCTTCCACCACGGTTAGAAGAATACATTCCGAGTTTCCAAAGACACTAAACTATTACGGTCCTTGTGTGTCTATTTTTGTTATGTAATATGTATTCCGCAAATGTAATGTAATGTCCAAGTACGTCAAGCTTCGGGCCTCTACAGTTGGTATCAAAGGAAAGGTTTAGTCATCCTTTAGAAAGTAGGATGAGATAACTATAGTGATATCCCTAGAGATATTTCTAAGGTATGTTTAGGGATGTCCCTAAAGATAAGTATAAGTATAGGTTATAATCCTAGAATTACAGTAACAATCATTGAATTAAATCTAAGATGTTAGATATTGAAGGTACTCCGCCATTATTTTGTTGTTTTCCCTAGAATGATTTTTGCCTCTCACACTATTCTTTATGGGATATAGACGATTGTTGGAACCTGAAGGAACCATGTTGATCAATGTAATGGACAATGCAATGATTGTCCTACTGAACAAACCAATGTTATGGGAGATGGGGTTCAAAATCAGATTGTAATACTTACACAAGATATGAATCATTTTGGACATCCATATAAGCAGATAAGGTAATAATATTCTATTGAGTCCATCCTGAGGCAATGTCCACATTCTTTCACTGGGTTTTCTGATCCACTTGTTGCTAAACAATGGATCAGTACCACTGAAATGTTATTTTCAGTTCTTCAATGTTATAAACATGATAAAATCATCTTAGCAGTATATCGTTTGGAAGGTGAAGCTTCTCAATGGTGGAATCTTATCAAGAATACGAGGCCAAGAGATGAAATTGAGTCCATGGAATGGGACATGTTCAAGAACTTATTTTTCAATATGTACATCCCTATTATTCTTCGAAAAAATATGGAGAAGGAATTTCAGGAACTAATGAAAAGGCATGATGAATCTGTTGGTATATACGAATCGAATTTTACAAGGCTTTCAAGGCATGCATCGGGCATTATCATCCAACCTGAATGTAAAGTTGATCAATTCTTCAGTGGCTTAAAACCAAGTCTTTGAAGGGAATTTTCTATAAGAGACTTCAGTAGCTATGAATAAATTTTGTCTGGTGCTTTCAAGGTAGAAATGGATGTTGGTATTACATATCCATCTCATGGATATGACAGGAAACAAAATATGGAGTTCAAAGAGAAATCTCAGAATAATGGTGAAAAGAAGATAAATGTTTCCTTATGCTAAATGTGTGGAAAGAAGCATTGTGGATATTGTCTTAAAGGGACTAGAAAATGTTTTAAGTGTGGAAAAGAAGTTCATCGAGCATCCGAGTGTTGAAGTAATTGAAAAAGGGTTACTAATGATAAATAAAAGACTATAGAGAACGCACCATTAACACTTCATTGCTTCAAGTTCAACTAAATGGGGAATTATGCTAATCAATGCCCTAATCCTAGGGTTAATGATGATCGACATGAGAACCCACTTAAGGCAATGGACAATGGGAAGTCACATGTGAATACTATGGGCGATGTTGAATATGACAACGATGTTGTGGAATGATTGAGTGTTTATGTAATGGGATTCCAAAATAATGTTGTATATAGTATCGTGGAATATTGGAATATTTATGTATTGGTCCATTTTGGTTTTATATATGAATATGGTACCGGTAACCATGAAAATTGATTGAAATTATTTTGGAAAGAAAACGATAAGCACATAATTAAGGGATAAAGAGAAAATGAAATGAGCTCATGACTGATAAAAGGAAAAAGATATATCATGGTTTGAGTATATAGAAATTTTGGGATTTTGGTATATGGAAAGGGCATCCTTTTGACAGTATTCATGTTTTCACTAAGATTCAATGGTAATTTCTATTTCAAGAGAACACATGATTAATGAATTCACGTGTTTGGAATGTGACCAACATGATATATCGTATGATAAAATGATGTTATTAATGTTCTTGTTATGTGGCCTTTCCAATAATCATTTTCTGTACATTATAAGATTTGAAAGATGTATTTGGGATAAGTCTAACGTTTAAAAAGGGTTATGTCAGACATCAGATAGTATTGTTTAAGGGTAGGAATATTTTTTATATTATTGAAGGAATGTAATTATAATGTAGTTTTAGAAAAATATACATCCTGCAAGACGGGAGACAACCCATCACGTTGGACAAGGCTGTGGAAATCGAACCCACAACTGAAGTGTGAGAGTCCTTTATCACCTACCATTGGCCTACAGGAAGTCCCTGGATAGTGGAATGTATTTTTATTTTATTAAGCGGTATGATAAATAAAGTATAACTCTATTTTTGGAACCATATACAATTAATATCACCATAATATGGACTTGTAACTTTTTCTATCCTTTTGTTTGAAACAGATGGAATGACCCATCATTCTATCACATGATCTACTAACGCTTCACGAATAACAAATCCAACTTCATTTCTTTAAGAGATGAAGTGGAAATTGTTCAATTCACGAACAATAGTGAAATTGTACCAAAATCATGTAAGTATTTATTTTAATTCATCAACATTAGGGAAATGTTCATGAAAACCAAAAATGTTGTCCTAGTGCCCTTATATCCGATGAATCAGATGGTACCTTAGATCATCACAAATCTATGGCTTTGTGATTGTTGGATTTTTCAAATCCAAGCTCTCTACCACTCTCTATCAGAACATGATGGTTAGATTTCTCCTCTATATAAATATTTTCACCTATGATCTCCTATGTTGAAACCTAGTGATGAGTTAATTTGGGTAACTGTTATGTTTCATACTTCAATTTTTAAAATTAAATTTTACAATTCCTTTTTCTAATGTGGGTTTCTATGAAAGAAATTCTCATGAAAAAAAACCATTTATAACCCCGACGAATTTCGAGGGAGAAATTTATTTTAAGGGGGGTAGAATGTAACAACCAGAGATTTTATGAGAATTATTCTTTTTAATTTCATTGATATCTTGTGTTGTATGATACACCGCGGTTATCTTTCTCTATACACAACACTGTACAAGCTTGCAGTATACGCAACACAATTCTTGGATCATGATATACACAATTTCTAGTTCATTTTATAGAGGTTATTCTATGAAAAAATTAGTGTATATATATATATTCAATGTATAAATGAAATATGGTTGGATTCTATTATACGCAACAAAAAAAGTTTCTTTCACTACACGCAACCCTGACTTGGCATTCATTGCATGCAATCACGACCTTCCTCGATAGCATGTGTTGTACGCAATACCGGGTTTCACTAAATAACAATATATGGTTATAATATTATCATGAACTAGACATTTTGAATAGTATCAACTACATTTTTAATATTATAACATTATTATTCATCTTATAAATTTTCTTAAAACATTTTCTGTGAAAAAAATAAATTTCTCAGGTAAAATAAGTATTTTTAAAAAAAATAAAATTTTGCCACATTTTTATGGCGCACCCACACTAAATCTAATTTCTTAAATGTTTATAAGTTCAATTAAAAAAAATTATCTTCCTATTTTGAATCAAGATATAAAAATTAACAATGGATAATGTTTTCATATTTTTCTAATAACATTCATATTTTAATTAATAGTAAAAACACGATATATTTTAATTAAAAACAACTTTTTTCATCTTAATAATTTATATGGTTAAATTATATTATTGAATGGTTTTAAAGTATAAATAGATTATATTTTTACCATTTAATATAATGTATGTCATTATCATTGATTTTACCTTGAACTCGTAGGTTAAATCAATTCAATATTTTGCAATGTTTTAAATAAAAACCCATTTTCATTCGACAATGGGATTAATTTTAATTTAATTTCTGAACCTTTTGTATATATAATTTTGGAAAAATAAATTCTATATTTGGATTCAGTGGGTCCAAATTATGTTAATAAGCTACTTTTTATTTTTGAGCATTATGAATAGCAACTACGGTAAATTTTATTTACCATAATTAAAGGTAAATTCGGTAATTAAGGATAAATATTAGATAATAAAATTAACCTAAAACCTGGAAAAATCATATTGGTTGACTAAACGTCGACCGATTTTACCTAAGGGTCGGATTAGATTCTTTTAATTTACTTTTTTCTATGAAAATAATTTAATTAATATTAAAACTAATGAAAGTGACAACATGTCACTTTCTTAAATCTTATAAGTATAATAATTTTAGTTTAGTGATATACATCATTAAACTTCGGATATAAATAGTGTTCAGAAATCCAATAAAATTATCTACATCAGATTATTTTATTTAGAATTTTTACGTATTAAATAATAATTATTAATGGTGACATAATAGTGATGTTTAAATTATTTTATTAAGAGATTGATCAAATAAATGGTTTTAAAAATATTAAAATAAATATTATACGAACTACTTATTGTTCTCAACTAATTTTCTAGATACATATGACATTTTATGAATCTATTAATGCTTTTATTTTGAACATATATTCTTTATATTGTTTATTTAAATTCAAATAAATGAATAGTCTCAAAATTGACACTATTGTTATTTTATAAATATAAAATATTATAAAATTGTTTAAAAATAACAAAAATATTTAGAAATTATAAATTTAAATTTATATGGTCTAAAATTTCATAAAGTGTCATATTATTTAAAATACACAACACATATGTAATTATATATAATAATTTAAAATTTAGAATATTATTACCACAAATAAAATTAAATTGATAAATAAGGATAAATATTGTTGATAATAATTAAAATAAATTCCTAACATGCCTAAATTTTATTTTCTGATGATATTACAACCCTATCTCATCTAATCTTTGGATATGAGTCATTTTTTAAGTTCTTATGTGGGGTTGGGATTTAATATAAAATAATATTTCTTATATTTCTAAAGGTGCCCCTCTCCTCAATTATAAACGGGAACCACCTCCCTCTCCTCCTCACACCAATTTGAGCCTTCATGCTCTGCCAAACCCTGCCCATTTAACTTCCCCACATCCTTAGAAACCTACTAGAGGTACTGGTCTTCTCAAAAGACGAACTCTAGTGCCCTAAGAGAATGTTTAAAAGAGGCGCTTCGAGAAAGAGGAAATACTTTCTACCGTTTTCTTTAGGTTCCATTATTCTTATACTTCTTCTTCTATAGTTGTTTCATTATTAAGTAATAACATAAGTGTCCCTCATATACTAATATGTTATTATAAATATGAAACAAAAATATTTCATCTTATATCCATCCTAAGGAAATCAAAATCACATTGTGTGCGTACGTACGGAATACCGTCTCCACCCCGTGGTGTAATCTATTTTTCCAGCAACACCTTACATGGATGTGTATAATGGTGTAAAGAAAAACTATATATGATTATTATAACATCATACTGATTTTGATATATTATACCATCCACTCTAATTCTATTAAATAATTATGGTATTGATATCATCGCTCATCCGTGCATACAGATTACCGTCTCCACGACGAAATGAGATTCATTCTCCATGTTAACCATACATGAATGATTATAAAGTTTATATAATGAATAATAATTAAATATATAAAATAATAATGCTACTGGATTTATTTATATATATATATATGTATTTCATCTATTTAGTTACATTTAATTCAATAAGGAATCGAAAACAGCGTCCATGCGTACGTACGGCCTACTGTCTCCATGAATGGTGTATTTCATTCCTTTTATCGATCTATAATATATATGTATATAATGAATATATATTATATATAAATAATTTTTTACGGTCTGGAATTATGTAAATCAGGATATAAGTAATAATATCAAGAACGACAAGTCGAAACACATATGATAAATGAAATGATTTTACCCAAAACGCTGCTTTAACATTGAATTTACAATGAACGATTAATATAAAGTCCTAATTGAAACATATATGATATAATGACAATGAATATGATTATGTAATATGTCAATGACATCATTTAAAAAATTATATATGAGGTTCGAATCCATACGAAGCATATCAGACCTAAGTTAAGGGATAATTTTTCAAATCTCATTTTATCCGAGATTGCTTATTCGAAAGTATTTACTGAGGTTATTGATATCATCCGTATCCATGTATTATAAAAGTGTACTAATGTATGTTTAATGTCCTTTTTTCCCATTTTGACTTTTACCCCATGGTATGGAAGGAATATTTCTTTTATATACCCTGCAAGGTACTTTTTGACTTTTCCGATTGAAGTACGAGAAGAATTTTTTAAACGTATATATCAGGAAAATATTTTTATAGTTTAATAAGGCCTTATTTTCCTTAATATTCCTCCAAAATATTTCATTACTATTTTAAACAAAATCATTTTCATTTAAAATTGCATGGCATTTTGTGAAATGAAAATGATTGTGAAGAAAAAAGGATATTTTTCTCAATTATTCATTTCAAGTGTTTTATCAAAACCATTTTTCATCTAAGTTGACATTATTTAATATGTCTATGTTTTAAGTATCATGTCTCTATGATTTACATGGTTTCACTTTTCTTATGAGGAAATGATTTCCAATTTTTTTATGGATTATGTTATGATGGAATGATGTTTATGAAACCCATTTTATTCTGGGGTTATGATGAATGATTTATGTCTATATTGTGGAACATGATAGAATTATTTCAATATGAGATGGTTGGAACATATATCTCCCTCAAATGCATTCTAAAAAGATTTATATCTCATGAGATAGACATGGTTGTAATGGTATGTTAATCCGGTTCAGTGTTACAGGACTAAAATGAGGAGTGAACATGATTCAAAGAGGGACATTGTCCACTATGATGCTCTCTACAGCAATGCCTTGGCTACTATAGAAATCATAACATGTGCTGAATGTTTTCCAAAATTACATGTTTTATTCCCATTATATTTTATTATGGTAGATGTTTCATTATGATATATACCTTACGTACTTCCACGATTTATGTCTTTGTTCAAGATTTTGATGTTCAAATTTCATGTTCAAGTTTTTGCTTCCAAATGTTTATGGATTGTTTTATGTTATCTATGTTTTCCCTTACTGAGCATTTGAGCCCCCACATTTTATATTTTATTTTCCCAAGGATATAAAGAAAGATTTTATGTACGAAAAAAAGGGGAAGATCTTAATGGGAGATGTTGATGATCTTCCACCACGATTAGAATATTACGTTCCAAGTTTCCAAAGACACTAATCTATTACGGTCCTTGTGTATTTTTTTGTTATGTATTATGTATTCTGCAAAAGTAATGTAACTTCCATGTATTTCAAGTTTCGAGCCTCTACAGTTAGAATGGATAGTAACTAATTCCATCTCGCTTGATGTATAAATATGGGCTCTAGATTGTTCATTATATGAAAAAAAAACAATCACCATAAGGAATTTATCTAGGGATACAAATCACGAACATGCGATGTCATCAACTCTTCAGAGTCTCATCACCCTCAGAGACAACATCAAAAAGGATCTCCTAAAATTTATGTGTCTTCATAATGGGGATATAAATACAAATTTTTTACATTTCTTTTTAATGGTATTGATGGAATAATAGTCCTCTATCACTACTTAATGATTGGGATAAACTTCTAGAGGAAATCCATGACCACTCCGACCAAATTATCTTCTTCTAAATGAACATCTCTAATGGGAAACCAAGGAATGAGATGATTAGGGAATAAATAATTCCTAGGTTGATATCTGATGAAGATAGCTCCATTATTACATAAATTATTCTTAACATGTAAATCAATGATTCATTATTTGGCCTATAAAATATAGCTTACTAAGACCAGACATATTCACTAATTATTTCTTCCAATAATTTTGGATATTATTCATAATGATGTGTGAAACCTTTTCATGTAAATTTTAAATGGTAAAACGTTTACTCAAGGATTCAATGCTTAATTTATTTAATTAATACACATATTATAAAATCCATGGATATCAGTTAATTATGGCCAATGGATCTTGTCAAAAAAAATAATCATAAAATTGTTACCATGATCCATGAAAACAAGATTCCCTAGTCTCAGGAAAAATTATATCGTCAAATAAATGTGGTTTTATTAAAGGAATAAGTGTCCGATATTGTTTTATTGCTGACTTTTAATTTATTAATCTACTCTAGAAGACAGCTCAGGGCAGAATCATTATGCTCAAACTCGACATCAACAAAGGCCTTATATAAAATGGATTAGAATTTCATAATAATGTGTTGTAAAGTTTTGGTCTCAGCATATGGATTATACATAGGATTACAAACCTTTTGGAATTTACCATATATCCACTCTCATTAATGGATCTATATAAGGGTACTAAAAATGATCAAGGGGTCCACTAGGGGATCCTATCTCAGCTATTGTCTTTACAATTTCTGATGATTATTTAAGAAGAATCATTCTTCACATTGTTGACATGGGTTAATTGGAGAGTATTAGAATATATAAGGGTACCTATGCTCCCTGTCATTAAATTTTCTACTAAAGACATAATCAATTTTACCCAGGGAGATAATAGAAACATCCGCAAAAACAATAAGTATCTCCTTCACAATGAAAGTGTCACATATCAAGATACCAAATAGGTTAATTCAATAATCTATTTTTGGAAATAATTTCTCACCTATAAGAAGGATATGTATCGTTGATGACCTAAGAATCAGATAAGGCTCCATAAAAATGGCTTATCATAGAGTTTCTATGTTATAGAGAAAGCATCATTCTTAATACATCATTCAATAAATAGAAAATATCATATGAACCCTTGCATCATAGAAAGGAAAATCAAATTTTATGACAGTAATTGTTTGACTGATCAAACACGTAGTGACCTAAAAGATGGTCTACTATTTCATGGACTATGTATGGCCCTCAACAGTCATCAAGGAAATAAATAATATGATGTTGGATTTTTTTTGGAGTTTGAGTGTGCTGTAAAAGAAGATAATAATGACCATGTGGAAGCAATGTTCTATGCCTCAAGCATTAGGATGTCCTGTAGTATAAAATATGACATAAAAATACTCTTCAGGCCAACTTATTATGGATTATCATAAACAATATTTTCCCCCCTTTAATTCTATATATCAATATATTTTTCAAATATTCTTATATGAAAAACCTGATACACTGAGTCATCAATTTGGAATGGTCTTAGCACTATTTTCCAAAAAATTCATAGTCACTCTCATTGGATTGTCAATACAAACTCCTCCCCTAATTTTTGGAAATCCAATTCGACCAGAGAGACAATCCATGACTATATATCTCATCATATGTTGTTATCCACAAAATTATATCGATCAATGACCAATTATACAATATTTACATGCTTCTTGATGAAATTATTGCAATTATTTCCAATCATGATTTTATCAAATTGGATGATATTCCTTTATCATATGGCTCCGCAAATGGACAAATTGATTCCAAGAAAATTTAGAAGAATCTCATTAATGTATAATATAATCATATTGGAGAATTCATTAATAATTTGTTGTCTCCCTCATGTTTCACACTATTGTGGATAATATAACTCTATAAAATCTCTGTTTTTGAGAACCTACAACGAGTTGGGATCTCAATGTGATCAAGATGTGTTATCTGAAAAAAACATTGTGAGGATGTGAATCACCTATTCTTATGTTAAAAATCTACTGCATCACTATAGAGGGCCATTATGTATTTTTTTGATGTGCTCAATACATAAATAGAATTTTAGTATCTTTTTATTCAATCCATTGGGAATTTATGGTTTTCAAAACTATTTTCCAATCTACATAATGTGGCACACACTGAACTAATTCATTCAATATAGAAAGAGAGACACGATGACAACCACTTCATGGACAAATTAAACTCAAAACATGTAATGGATTCAATTATTACAACGATCCATAATGTAAACTCAGTACATGATGATTTTTGGAGCAACACGATCAGTGACTTCACTATTTTGAGAAGATTAAAACTCCAAAGTATTATTACCAAACCCTTAGGAACCCTTGAGGTTTTTTGGTTTCCTAAAATTAATGGATGGCTGGAATGAAACAACAATGGTATCCTGATGGAAAATTTGCATCTATCAGGGTATTGGGCCATCTTCAGAGATACTAATAGTGATATTGTGTAATACCTTTAAGGACCCTATGATCATGCCACTGCACATGAAGCAGAAATGATGGGATTTATCAAAGAAGATAATTTAGAATGTCAAAGATGTTGGCATAATATCGGGTTTGAATGTGATTCCACTTCTATTGTACAAGCCATCAGGATGGGATCGATCCACCTCTCATGAATATTAATGGAAGAATGGATGAAGTATCTTGAAAACCATACTTTTATGAGATAAATCATCACTCATATCTATCGGGATGTCAATTATCTAGAAGATGGATTGGAAATAAAGGAGCATGAGAAGAGGTTCACATATGCTCTTTCAACCTTCAATATGACATTTATTCAATATTTCTTCATGTAAAATGTAAAATTCGTTCCATTAAACTATTGTAACATTTATTAGACCCAAATATAGACACACTGAGCTCATATTTTACCAAATAACATAAAAAAGAAATTAAAAAGGATAAAAATATCTTACCATTGAATGAAATTTTTATCAATTTTGACATCAATCATTGCTGGAACCACATCATCATAAATTCTGGCTACATTAAATTTAGCTTAAGATCCAACAAATATCATAAACTCAAATGTTTCTAAATATTAAAAAAAATATCAAGGAGATTTTGAAATAATTTGATGAATAAATAAAAAAATTAAATATTATTTATATTTCTTATTATAGGAATCACTGGGGAATATTCATATTACATGAAATTCCTTGAAAACTGAATAATCTGGTATTGTTTTCAATCCCTAAATATACATCCTTTATAATCATTCCCTTTCTGAAAGGAATTATCATTTACAATCCTCATCCAAGGGAAAAAATTCGTGTATCTATATCTTAGAAGGAAAAGCAAAAAGATATTCACATTAGTAAATTGGAATTGTGTGCTAACATAAGTCTAAAATAACATATAACATTTTTGGATAATAATGGGGAATGATACAATTATTATTTCAAATATAACATAATAATTATAAAATATTAACCAATACAATTAATAAAATTTATTTAATGTTAGAATATAAACCAAATTTTATGTATCTTACTGTGTGAGGAATTTAGCCACATAATCAATAAATAAGCTAAGCTCATCTGCAATATTAATACCATGGGTCATAAATAAATATTTTATCATATCCTAAAAAAAATGTAATTATTTTTAGGATGTTGGAAATCCGGGAACCAAATATTCACCAGCTTTTCTCAAACCCCCCCCCCCCCCCACCACAGACACAAGAGCTACCATATGTTTTCTATTATGATGATTCATCAATTTTTATTAACAAAAAACTATTTATGATATCTATGCATCATATAATATTTGATAAAAAAATTATAATATACTATAAATCAAATAAATGAAATATTTTATTGATAAAAACTATAAATAATCAAGATGACTAGAAAATAATTACTAACTATTATCTTAGAATTATTTTTCAATATTATTCATCATGCTATATTTTATTCTTTTGAAACTACTCTTTAAGAGTGAAATAAAAATATTCTGAGATGAGATGAAATTATGGACTATTCTAATCATCAAAATTACTAAACATTCGTAGAATGTATTGAATAGTTACTTGTATTTAAAATTATACAAGTAGATTGAATCTTGAATTTTTTTTAGTACACAAGTTTTAATTTTTAAAAATCATACAAATGTGTTAGAAAAAATCATTTCCCTGTTTTCTCACTGTTGTTCATATATAATTTGAACAACATGCCCTTTCATTGAACACAAACCCACTCAATAAATCAAAAAATAACTTAGAATTAATAACAATATAAATTTAAAACACTATAAATACTCGCAATCATCTACTAATAGAGAAATACATATTGAAAACAAGCCATACACATAAAATTCAAATGAAAAAAAATTAATTAAGGAAATTAAAAAACATCAACTATTAATCATTGATTTCTAAATGTTACATTTACTAATGAGATCATTTCAATTAAAACATTCTCATACCTATAAGAAAACATGGTTCTCAAAAAATATTTTAAGGGAAAATAATGAATATGATTTTAAATATATTGAATAAATGAGGACACATTTATGCACATTGCCTTTGGTACAAAACTAGGTAGAATGATAGTGTCTTTATGTTTTATATAAATGAATATATTTTTTAATTATTTTTCATTGTTATTTATATGGTTGAATTTTTTTACCATCAAGTATATTTGTTACATAAAAAAATATTATTTAGAAATTTACTCAAATATTATGCCTTTTAATTTTTTTTATTTAAAAATATTACAGATAAAATATCCTTAAATAAATTATATAAATGGATTATATCTGATTTTTAATTAATCTAGATATGACTCCCATCAGTAAATTATTTTTTTCATAGTATCCGAATGAATTTAAAATAGAATTTTATTATTTAAGGAACTTCTAAAAATTGGGAGAGATTTTATAGATAGTAAAGAGATATGTCTTGATATTGTGAAATTAGTTAGGTATTATCGAAACCGTTATTGAATGATTTATTTTATTGACAAAAAAAATGTAGAATTTATAATTTTTTTGGATGAATAAAAAAACGGTTTATGTTTTAAAGGCAGTGTTTTTTTAAAGGTATGATGTTTCTGCTTCATGGTACTATGTATTTTTTTGAACATATTTTTTATATAAATGAATGTGAAATTTATTCTAAGATTAAAATGAAAATTTCTTTTGTTTTATTAATTAAATTTTAAAATAGGAATAAAAATTAAAATTGAAATTTATAATGTTATTATGAAATATGTTGATTTATTAACATAGAATAATTTTAGAATACCACCACAAATCCTATTTTTATCACCAATAAATGGAATTGAAAAAAAATAGAAAAAAATTAGAGATATATTTGAATATGTATCCACAACATCTCATAATCATGTAATGTCAATTATATATATATATATATCAGTATTTTTGTGTTATAATAATATATTATGAGCACTTTATTTTTTTCATTTATTAATCACATTATATATATTTATTAAAAATATAATTTATAGAAAATATTTTCAATATATATTCAATGAAAACTACTTTTTTGAAGGCATATTAAATGGAATAAAAAAATAATCCAATAAGAATCATTTTTTCAACACCATAACCCATTTAACTTGATTTAAATGACCTAAGCATTCATAAAAGTAAATAAAATTATCCGTTTAAGAAAAAAAGTCAATAGAGAACATATAATGAAATCTTATATTACATGTATATATAAAGGACCTACACCAAATTAAGCCTTAGTGAAAATAAATAAAAGTCTAAAAAATACAATAAAATGAGAGAGATATTTCAATTTATATAAATATAATCACTTTAATATGTTAGGTGTGCTTTGTATATTATATTGTTATATTATGTGTCTGATATACAATCATTATGTATATTTCGTGTACATGTCATGTCCATAGTATATAGTATATAATTCAAAAGGTGTTAGAACTAATATTTCACAAGGAATAATACATCACGCCACAACTACCCTAAATGAATCATAAAAAAATGAGTAACATTGAATGATGAATCTCTCAATCACAAGGTGGTGGGGTTTCTCTCAAGATGCATGCTATGGGGAGACATCACACTATTGTGTGGGGGTGTTATAGGTGGGAGTTTATCCCGGGCAGTAGGTTAGGGGCATGTGAACATAAGGATGGGAGATAGACGATTATCATGAGGTGGTATGGTATTTAATATATATATTTACAAATATAAAATTTAATTAGTCATTCTTTATATTAATAGTTTGGAGGGGATTTTTCAAATAACCATTAATAATAGACATTCATTTTAGAATAAGATGTTTTTGGAAAGACAAAAATAGATTTTTTATTTCATTCACCAATCAAAACTATTTCCCCTAGTATTTTCAAGATCTCAATGTGCTTAAAGTTCATAGTTCTTTCCACCATGCGGGAACCCGTATCATTTCAAGCTCGCAACACCGCAAATTCAATGACCCTCTAGGCCATAGATGTTTCCATCACATAATAGAATTTTAAATGGGCATTTATTGGTCAATTTTTATATTCAATTAAATGATCAATTTGGATTGAGATTTTAGTGGATAATTTATTTGAAGAATCCATAAGTTTGACCAGAGATATTTGGAGGAGTGATATTAAATCCAAAAGTCAAAAATCATTCAAAAATAGAGAAATTATGTTGCATGTGTTCTCATTTATCTGGGAGTAACATGGTAGGATTAAATAATGATTTTCCTAATGGAATACCGAAATATATATTTTTTTTCTATTTTCAAACAAATAATTTTAAATTTTCAAGTACATTTGAAAACATTTTTTAAATTATTAATAATTAATAATTTAATATTATTTCATTGTTTTTATTATTTATTCATTTTTAAAATTTTTTATTTATTCATTATTACTATTTATTTATTTAATATTTTAGTAGTGCATTCTTTTTTTAATATTTTTATATTCATTTTTATTAGAAAATTATATTATCAATTTAATTTATTCATCTTTCCCCTTTATAGGTCAGTGGTCACAAAAAAAATATAAAAAAATAAATTTTTACTTGTGAAATGTAATTTATTGTAAATTTAATATTTATTTTTTAAGTAGTAAAGTACATTGATTTTTTATTTAAGAATATATGCTTATAACGTTTATAAACATAATAATATCTAATTTATTTAATGTAAAATATTTGTTTTTTTATAAAAGTAATAATATTAATTCAAAACATAACTAAAAATGTTTAAATACAAATATTATAATATTAAATATCTATTCATTTTTAATTAATAATAATTTTAAAATTTTACTAAATTTTATTTAAATATAATTATTAGTAATAATTTTTTAAAAATTATTATTAATTTCTATATTTACTATTTTATTTCAAATGGTGAAGATGAACATCTCCCCAACTCCATTAGAACTCCATAATATTTTCACCCCTCTATTTCTATTTTCATTGTTCTATTAGATCAAAATACCAATCCACCTCCAATCGTTCTCCCCACAATGAGAATTTAATCCACCACTTTGTAGCCCATTTGTTTTATGTAGATATTTGAATGGAATATTCCACTCCTCATTATATTCTATTTTCTTCCTTCCATATAGCCAAATTCTCTTCTATTTTATCATAATCCACCCCTATTGGGTAAGGGTGAATAAATAATGACACTAGGATAAAAACATACTTTTGAAAAAAAACATTGTGAAAATCTTCAATGAAAAATTGAAGCACAATAAAATAGTAGGAAATAAATTGACACTTGGATTTTTAATGTGAAAAAACCACCCATGTGAATTATTAAAAAACCATGAGGGAACATGAAAACATTCCTTTAATAATCATATAGTAAAAAATCTTTGTAAATTACTAAAACATAAATTGTAAATAAATTGTATAAAAGTATCGTTAAAATCCACACCCTAATAATCTTTCAAATTATCTCTAAAAATTGTCTTATGAAAAAATTTCACCTATCAGAGATCAAAAAAGGACACACAGTGGCATTGTGGCACCATTATTAAGTCATTTCCCAACATGAATTGGGGATAATCCTAGCCGCCTAAGCCATAAAAGTTATTTTCTCACGTATCTAATTTCTGAAATGCCTTTTCTGCTCACCCATCAATAACACCCATGTTGCACCATTTTTATAAGCCCTTGGAATCCCTAAACAATAACTACCACTGATCTGTGCAAGGGAAACAATAGATTTTTTCAGCGCTAAGAAAAAAGCGTTGATAAAAGCTCTCCTTTAACAACACTAGAGTAATGAGCATTTAAATGGAAACTTTATCAGTGCAAAAAAAACGTTGAAAAAGGTGTACCCATTATTAGTATTTTTTAGCACAGATATTGTAGAGAATTATCAGTTATATTCTTATCACTCATATATGTTCATAAGAATATTTTTTTATATTTATATAAAATAATTATATTTAAATTCAAAAATAATTCTTGTTTATATACATTAAATAAAAAATTGATTTTTATAATTAATTTTTCTTTAAAATTCAAATATATATAATTTTTAATAAATTATATATTATATTATATAAATATAAATATAAATATATATAATTATAAAATTATGATGAAAATTATAAAACAATAAATATATTTAATATATTTAAAATTATATTGGAATACATTTTAAATATATGTAATTTTAATTTTAATTAAAAATAAATAAATATGTTATCAAATATATATATATGCCCAAGTAATTTGAACTGTATATATATATATATCCCTTGAGATAATTTTGGACAAAATTTTCATTATTTATGTTCATATATATTGATGCATGAATATAATTGAAGCACACATATTCATATGTTTTGTATTCATCACAAATTAACATTTATACATTGAAAAATATTATTATTCATGTTATCCACCTATGTGATGAATTGTTTTTTATGATCGATACTTTAATTTGTGTGTGATTCATTCAGGTACACCATGAACCTATTATGTTATCATAAATACATATAAAATACAAATAAATATATTTAAAAAATATATATTTTTATTATATTTTTAATTATAAATTTCTAATTATACAAAAATACTTTTTTACTACATTTATATACAATTATAATTGTAAAAATATATATTTATTTAATACATTACGAAATTATAAAAAAAATATCTTTATTAATTATATAAATATATATATATATTAATAATTGGGGGCATATTTGAGTGGTAAAGGGTACCTGTAATCCTACATCAGACCCAAGTTCAAATCCAGGAGGAAAAGAATGTCCATATGCAGGTATTGACACGTGCAAGGTGTAGACAGGTGGCGACACATGCATGATGCAGGTTTACTGATGTGGGATGTATGATGCAGGAAAGACACTGCCTGGGGCCTCCGAGTTGTTTAATGTTATTCATTCCCATTGGTCCATTGTTCTATATAATGAATAAATAAGGATTCATGGGTAGGTGACCCTTTGGGTGGGATGATGGGGGGGGGGGGTGTATTGCCTATTTTTCTGGACTTTGTGTTTTTTTAATGTAATTTCACACAGAAGCACCTTATATATATATATATTTATTATTATATACAAATATATTTTGATATATTTATTTAATCATATATATATATATATATGTTTAAAGAATTATAAAATTAATTTTTTTTAAAGGTGAGGCATATACACCTCTTCATTGAGTAAAAAAGATATCCAAATTGATAGGATTAACTAAAAATAGAAATTAATGTCCAAGAGAACACAATTAGGCCATTCTAGATCAAGTTCTCATATTATGATCAGGGGACTGTCCAACCCACCCATGATGATGCCACACACTTCTCTATGTTTTGGCTTGTATATACAGTCCACCTCCATCATCAAGATGTTTAACATCATCAATATCCACCATCTCCTCAACTCTATATTCTTGAACATCACTTTGAACATCTTCCTCGCTACTACCTAATAAATGTACCTCAAAATAGTTATGATAACATTCCATTAAAAGTGGTATCTTTTCCATGTTCTAAATATTATCACACCCATGAGTCTTCTACATGGATGTTCCCATGGAAAATTATTTAGAGAACCCTTCCATTTCTTTATTGATGTCAAGAGGAGCATTATCATTGAACGTCTAGGCCTGCTCAAAAATAAAATCTAAATAATCAACATGTATTTTGTATGATTTCTAGTGAGGATTTTTTAAACATTGAGAAACATAAAGGAACATCCTCTATATAGTAGACAGAGTTTCATGAGCATCATCCACCCTCAATTTGGCTATATCCATGGTAGCAGATTTTGAAAAAATAGCTTGACATTGTTGAATCCAATTTGAACATACATTGGATGTCATATGTTTCTACCCTTTATCCAGAATATTTCATGACGTTTTACAATTATATAAATGATCCCCTTCCTATCCATTGATAGTAGAAGTAGAGGAGGAATCCACCAATTCATTTGATTCCATAATTCATGAAGGATTCAAGTGAGATATATTATATTTGATAAGTTGGTTCTTCTAAGATAATAGTTAATACAACCCAATTCATGATCACTAATAATTTTTTCATGAGGAAAACCAGAGTGTGCCTTTTTGGATGAGGAAAATTCTTAATTTTTTTCTTCCCCTTATGACTTAAAGAATCCAATTTATTCTATTTTCACAAATTAATGTCGACATCATTTTTTTGTAGAGACTTAACTATATTTTTGACATCAAGTTTCTTCTTCAGAATCATTATCTTCCTTGGTTCCCTTAATTAAGGAGTATTTTTAGGAAAAAAACTACTGAGAAGACCATCCTAACATATATCAACCCAAAAAAATCCTTTGCATATCATCATGTAGAATAGGTGAACCCAATATATTTCTATTGAAATGAAACGAGGTTAGAAAGATCATACTACCTATGGGAACATTAATTTGAAGAGAAAAAATCAGAAATATGTTCACAAATATCTTGGTAATTTCTTGGGTCAACATGTGCATTAATCTCTCCACTGTTATGATTAATATTCCTATAAAAAACATGAGTAGAATAAATATTTTTAGTACATTAGGTTTTAAATTATATTGCTATAATTATTTTGTTCTATGATTAAAGGCCTTTTTTGGTTTTTTGAACAAAAAAGGTCACTTCTAAATCTATCCCTTGAGTGATGAATTATATGACAAGAATCACTAGTGGAGTTCATCTCATATTCAATTCTGAGAATTATTTCATCTTGAGGCACATATAGCATAACATTTTCCAATTGGATTGATCGTAGATCAACTTCAATCAAATTCCTAGAAAAGTGACCAATACTAACCATTTTAGTGGTAGTGTCTTTCCTAATTGGAGTACATAATGTAGAGGAATTGTCAAAAAGAATTTTTGGGTTCCATAGAACCTAATTTAACCAATATATTTTGATCAACATCTATGCAAAGGATTCATTAAAATATTTGAGGTTGATAATTAAATTCTATTCACGGGCATGCAGAATGCCCAATTGAATGTAAATCAATCCAGAAATCGATACTCAGTTTTTCAATTCTATAGAAGTGAAAAATAGATCAAATAACCATGAACAACAATTTTTTTTTGATATATGTTATTCACTAAATTAAATATAATAAATCAACTAAATCAACCACATTCCAAGCCTTTATTCCTTTCAATAATGAGATATAAGAGATGAATGCATGCTTAAAGATTTTTATCCTTACTGAAACATATCCATCAGAAGAAGGAAAATGAGGCGTTTCCCCATTTCAAATGATTTTATGTGAAGACCTAGGCATGATGGAAATAATAGATCCACCAATGAAACTAGAAAAGGTGGAAATAACCTTTACCTCTTCACTATCCTTATATTTCTTGAATGTAGAACACGATTATCCTCCAATAACATGATTCATAATATATGAGTAAAGGTTCAAACCCCTATGATATTCAAAGGGGCCACTATCTCCATAATTCATTTGAGAAACCCTCTTCCTTTCCCCTATATAAAACACAAATAATTATAAATTTATAATAAATATATTTATTATTCTAATAGTTTTATAAATATATATAATCAAATAAGGATACATATTTTTTTTTACAAATAATTAAAATTATAATTATTAAAATATATATATATATATATATATATATATATAATTATAAAAGAATAAATAATATATTAATAATAAATATTTTCAAAATTATAGATATAATAAATATATTTAAGATAATTTTATATTTATTTAATTTATAATTTTATAATTATATATAATTAATATATAAAATATATATTTATAAATTTATAAATATAATAAAATCAATAATTATAGTTTTATTATTATTTAAATTAAAATATATAAATTTATATTTATCAATATAAAAAAATATTAATATATTTGTAAAATTATAGTAAATGACTATATTATATATTTATAATTATATTTAATAAATAAATTTAATCTATATTTTAATTATAGATAATTATAAATATAATAAATATAATTATTATATTCCTATATTTTTAAATAAATTAACATTTATTTATAATATTAAAAATATTGAAAATATATATAACTATATAAATAAATGAAAATATTTATAAAAATATTTATTATTTATATAAATATAAATAAATTTATATTTATCATATAATTTCATTAAATATATATAATAATATAAATAAATTATAATCATTATAGTAAATATTTATATATAAAATCTTATAAATATATATAATAATATAAATAAATAATTAACATTATAGTTAATATTCATAATATATTTTTATAATTATATATATTAAATGTATTAATTATATATATTTATTACATATAATTATGAATATAATAAATACATATATTTTAATTTTAAATTTATAAATAAATTATAATAAAATAATTTATTTATAATTTTGAAAATATATTTAATTATATGAATAATATGAATATTTATAGTTATATTTTTTATGTATATAAAGAGAAATAATTATATAATTATTCTATATATATATATATATTCATTCACTTACTTCCCACTCTTTACCCCTTTTTCAATGAATATCAGTTGTTGAGATTAAATATAGATTATCTAAGAGAAAAACATTGAATAACAACCAAAATTTTCAAGTCCCACATCATTGGTGGGGGTATTTAATAAGTGGGAGAGATTGAGAAAGAATAATTGTCACATTCATATATAACAAATTAAAAATTAATGACATACAACTTGTGTGAACATCATATCTCTCTATAAAAAGCATTATAGACTCTGGAACACAATTTCCCTTCAAATGCTTCAATATGAAAATTCAATTAATCAATTTCATAGTGAAATATGAAAATCCTTTAATTCAGACATGAGCACCATAGAAGACTCACATTGTTCATGAATTAATAAAGGTTTTATGACAAAAAATATAAATGTATGAAAATATACTAATTATAGAAATGCTATGCAACAATCCCACTTGTAATAATGTAACTCATAAAAAATAGATTGCTTTAATGATAAATAATTCCATTCAGAGAAACCAATAAACTGACATAAAGGTTGTATAGTAGTCTTTTCAAGGAGGATCTAAACCTACACTAACTATGTATTTTAATTATTGTCTCTAAAATTAGTAAAAAAATTCAAGCAATGGTTACAATAACAAAAATCGTTATAGAATATCATAAGATCACACATTAAAAAAAAATTATAAACACGTGTAAAAAACCAACAGTATTTATGATATAAAACAGTAGAACCCAATAGAAAATTAAAATTAACTAAATCACTCATTAGATAATGATTATAATAAATTATTCAAGAATTTCAAAATCATCTACATCAAAGTTACATAAAAAATACATGACAAAATGATGAATCCAAATATAGTTCAATGGTTTTCAGATCATTGACTTCTTTTCCCATCTTCCATGAATCACTAGAAATAGCAAACATACCGGTTTTTCTCTGACTAGTCGAGCCGATATAAATAAGCATAATTCCACAAGAATCCTATGGAAATTCAATAAATAGTGAAATATAAGAGAAATAATTAACAATAATGTTAACCAGAGGTTTCTATAGTACATGTATGGAATTTCTCATCGATTGTGGAAATAGAATGCCCATATACGATGTTTAAATAAGTATTTGATGTTAATAAAATGATTCAAAAATACTTTACTAATTTATTATAAAATATTATTCTTAACTAAGAATTTAAATGAACCAAAAATAAATATATATTAATGGTGGGATGATATATGATCATCTTTTAAAAGCTATCATGCATGAATTATAATATAAAGCAATAAATCCATATTTTGTTTTATTGATAAAAAAGTGCACTTTTATTTTAATGTGTAATGACCCCAGACAATTTATTGAAAATTACAATCGGTATGTTAGATTTTAAATGAATAAGGATATTTAAATATAATTCAGATGTGTAATTAGAAGAAATAATCTAGACAAATACTAGGACTGGTAAAATAAATTTAAACTAATATAAAACTATTTCACTTACCCCAATAAAATGAATCAAAAAATGGTGATAAAAATCCTTTTGGTGATCAGAAGAAATGTTTGAAATTTAGGACAATGTTTACTTAAATCAGTAAAATACATTGAATATTTTAATATATCATAGTGACTAGTCAATACTAAAAAAAATTTAATAAGTTTGAAACAACATGCACTATAATTAAGATCGTGGGTATCCCTTATTAATTTGATTGAAATTAGATATTGATATTGTCTTTCTACACTTAACAGAAATTGTGGATCTATCACCACATTCTATAAAATATAATAAATATCATTCTAATTAATTTAAAAATAAAATTCAATACAAATGTTTTTAATTGTCTTTGAACACAATTAATGAAATTGTGGCACTTAATATCATCAAAAAAATAGTTAATTATTAAATTAAAATCTATAAATTTACATAAAAAAGAAACAAAAAATACCTAAAATATAATAGTATTGAACATAAGGTATATCATGTTCGACATCGACCATTTACTAGAACTATACCATTATAAATACTGGATGCAGTTGATTTACTCTATTATCCTAACAATCTCTCAAAATAAAATATTTATAAATTATGAAAACAATAACAAGTAGATTTATAAATAATGATAAAAATAAATTAGATAATAAAATATGATTGATAAATCAAAGTGTAGGAATCACCTGGGAATTTTCCTGTTCTTCACAGCTTCTTGAGAACTGATGAATCTCATGATGTTTTTCATACCTATATTTACGTCCTTTATAATCAGACACATATTTCTAAAATTTATCAATGAAACACATTGTCCATGGGAGGAAATTTCTATATCTATATATGATTTGGATAGAGTTAGTGATATTGATGGTATAAAATTGGGCATTGTATGCTGAAATAAGTCAAAAATCATTTCTCTCATTTATATTTATAGGGATGGATTGTACAACACTTGAATTACATATGACCTAATAATTATAAATCATTAATTAATAAAAGTAATTTAATTTATAAAATTTCAGAATATAATTTTTTTATCTATCTTATAATGAGGGGAATGTATCCACATTATCAATAAAATTACTATGATCATCTAAAATGTTAATCCTAAGGGTTATAAATAAATGGTCTTTCATATAATTAAAACAAATGATATCATTTTTAGTATGTTTTAAATTAGTGAGAAAAATATTATCCACCATTTTTTACCCCCACAACCAACACATAATTAGCAATAGGTTCTCCATGATGACAAGTCATCATGTTTTTAACAATAATAAACCATTTGTGATATATGTGAATAATGTAGAAAGTCATACAAAAAATTTATAAAATTCAATAACTCATATCAATGTTATATTTTTTTAATAAAAATGATAAAAAATCATACTCCCCATAATATCATTTTTGATTTCTCAATCAGAATACCACATTAATAATTATCATAGAAAAATATATTATTATTTTCAAACCACTTTGTAATAGAGAAATAAAATTATTTAGAGACAATATCCAATTATGGACTATTCTGATCATCAATATTGAAAAAAATTATACAAATATATAGATTTGTGACATCCATTGAAAACATATACCAATAGATTGAATCTTGATTTTTTAGGTGTAAATTTAGTTTATTATTACAAAGCCATCAAATGTGTTCGAAAAAAAAATCTTATCCCCATTTTGAGGATCTTGTACATATTCTATCATAACAACATTGTACTAGATCACAAACACACATGCAAAAACTCTACCCATTTAAAACTACTGAATAATGATGGAATATAGAATTCCAAAGAATAATAAATATACACAATCATAGACTATTAGAGAAATATGCAATAAAAAAAGTCCCACGCATAATATTAAAATAAAAAAATCAAATGAGGGAAATTAAATAAAATCGAATTCTATTCATTAAGTAATAAATGTTAGTATCTCTATAAAGATCATTTCTATTAAAAAACAAATCATTACTAACAATTAAAACATTTTTCTAAAAAGTATTAAGTTGGAAAGGAATGACAATTCTGTTTAAAATCTTATATAATTTAAGACACAATTGTAGGCATCACTTTTTGATACAATCACGAGCCGAATTATGGTTTCATCATGTTTTATATAAAATAATCTATTTTTCATCATTTTTCATGGTTTTTTTAAATATTTCATTTGTTCTCTAAAAAATTATCAATCTTTAATTTTCTCACATTTTACCCTTTTTCATTTTTATTTACTAAATATAAATATATATAAGATTAAATGACACGAAAAAAATTATATAAATGTATTATATCTGATTTTTAATTATAATATTGATGACTCCCATTGTTAAATTAAGTTTTTGATAGTATCCCCATGGTTCTTATAGTAAATTTTTTTTGTTAAATGTATATCTAAATATGCGGTGACATGTTTTATGATAGTAATTCAATATTGAATGAGATTTAGTATTGAGTTTGGTATTTTAGAAACCCTTATTGAATTATAGATATTAATGATAAAAAGTAATTTATAATTCATACAAATATTTTTTTGGATAAAAAATGTATAGTTGTATTGTTTATTGAGGCCATGATTTTTTATATGTAATGATTTTTGTGTTTCATGGTAGAATATATTATTTCTAACATATTTCTTCTAGAAATTAAATTTCTATTTATTTTGAGATTAAAAATAAAATTGAAAAAAATAACTTTTAATTAAATTTTAAAATATAAATAAATACTGAAACTAAAATTTATATTATTAATAATTAATAAAATAAATTTTTATATTGGATGAATATAAAAATATCTACATGAATATGATTTTTGAAAACAATAAATGGATTTACAAAATATAAAAACAAGTAGAAAAAAATTTACCGATAAATTTTAATAAGTATTCACACCATCACTTAAACACATTGAAAGAATTATATGTATATTTATTCGATAAATAAAAATATATATTCATGTTTGTGTTTTATGTTAATATATTATATATTATGTTCACTCTATTTTTGTTATGTGCATTCAATAATCACATTATATCTATTCTTATAAAAAATACAAGGTGTAGAAAATATTTTCAATTTATATTAAAAGAAATACTTTTTTTGAATGAATATTCAATGATATACATAAATACTCCAATGTGCATCATTTTTCAAACACTACAACCTGGTTAACTAGAATTACAAGATATTAAAAACAATAAAAGTAATGATAATTATCCATTCCATAAAAAAACAATAGAAAACATATAAAGAAATATTCTATTACGAGAATATCTAAAGGCCCTGAAAAAATTACGTCTCAGTGAAAATAAATATATGTCTGAAAAATAAAATCAAATAAAAGAACAAACATTGAGATATTTAAATTTGTATCAACATAATAACTCTAAAATATTCTATTTTGTATTTATATTATATTAATATATTATTAATGGAACTAAAGGAACTTTTAGAATTAAATGGAGTCTAGTTTGTGTTTTTTGTCAATCCAAACTTGTTTGATCTATCATTTTTATTGAAAACTAATATTTTGGTACAAGGTGACAACTGTGTTGAAGATATAATAATTCCCCTTTGTTTTAAAAAATAGGTTGAAATTTTGGATGATGCCAAATGTTTTCAATGGAAATTTAAGTTTCATGAGATATTTTAGGAGTATATATGTCTTCCATGCAATGTATGTTTCAAGATCATCTAATTAAAATATTGTTATGTAAAGAATTGATCGAAAGATGTATTTCTATGGGAATGAAAATGTATGTTAAAGAATTTTTTATGTGCAATGAAAATTATACAAAAGGAAATTTTGAGCTAAATTTAATAGTAAAACGATGTTGTGTGAGAGTGAATTTTTTAGGCGGACTCTTCAAAATATTTCAAATGAATGATGTGCATAAAAAATGTGAGATTGAGGGAAAAAGAATTACAAATCAATTTTGATATCAAATTTATAGTAATGCACACAGGGGTTGACATGGTATGAACTTTCATGTAGGGATGTCGAGGTCTATAAAGTTCTGGCTACCCATGCTGACATATAACGTTTTTCAATAATATTAAAGTGTCTTTACTTTGAGTAAAAGATGAATGAAAAATAATTATACACAAAAAATCTTGTGGTAATCATGTTCCTTGTGTCTATGTAGGCCATGTAAAACATGTGGTATGGTTTCTTAAAGAAAAAAGGGTTTCAAAAAAGACACTTTTCATAAAAAAAATTACACTTGAATTCCAAAATAGGTGTTTCATGAAAGAAATGAGTGGAGCTTCATTCAGGATATGAATATTTGGTTTGATTGATCAGTGCTTTAGTGGTCATTAATTCAGGACATCGAGGCAAGAAGAGTTACATTCTAGAACAAGAAAAGGCTTCAATTCTAAAATACTAAAGTGACCTTCGTGTTGATAAACTTATTAAGGATTATCCTAATGATGTGAGCAAGGGGGAATCTACAAAATTATAATGAGGCACAAAACATTACATCCCTAAAATATTATAAATGATGGGTTTTCATAATAGATTGACTATGTCTGAAATCTTGTATTTCAACACTAGTGAAGATTAGTGGATTAAGATAAAAACAAAAATCTGTCGACATATGCTCCTTGGACTCTCCCAATGTGTTGAACAATGTAATGCTACTTTCTACGGATGTTATACTATGTATACTAGGGGAATATGAAATAATAGTTAAACTCAATAATGCAACAAGTCATGTGAGAAACAAATATGAATTCAAGAACATAGAAAAAATGATATTTCTATAGATTGTGCCGATGAAGATGATGATGATGATAAAACCCTTTATATATATTCTATGTAATTAATGATAGGAAAATGATAATTTGAAGAAAATTTACCAATGTAATATTTTCATTATGGTAGATTTGGACACATTTCATCTCAGTGCTCAATGTGGTGCTTTGATGATGAATGTGAAGACAGAGACATGCCAAAGCCTCGAAAATATTTTTCCCAAAAAGGTACATCAAAACTGGAAAGAAGTTACATAGAACAATTTTTGTGTCTAAATAATAAGATGGTGATGGTGAAATTTTTGACTATGAAGAACCATATATTAAATATAGAATCAATTCATCTATGATGGAAACTGTTGAAAATTCTAACCCATTGAAATTTAATTCCAGATATAACTGGTTGAATGTTGATGCTGATAGGATGATGTTACTTGAGGATGATCTTGTTATGATTTAAAATCAATGAAACAAATAAAATGTGGAGTGATGTTTTGGATGTGTAATAATAATATTTTTATCATCATGAAGCTGAAATCGATCGATTGGATGAAGTGCTAAAATATCATTCGATAACATTTGAAAGATCAGAATGTGTTGTATTATTGAAGCTCATGATCAAAGAAGAGGGAATGTTCACAAATGACATTACATCAAAACAAGAGGAGAATTTAAAGATAGTTGGGGGACTGGATGAATACTTTATTTCTCTAATAATTAAATTGGGAACTAAGATTATATTAAGAGAAACAATGATGATATTATAGTTTTTAGGATTCTCAAATTCATAGATAATAGAAAGTACTAATAGTTATTATTAATGAGTATAAAAGGTTTTGAATGATCCATGATCCAAATATATGGCTAAAAGTGTAATTGGATGTGATACTGAATCGTCAATGGCTAGAAACAACAAGATCTAAAATAAATAGAAGTAAAACTTTTTAATATAACACAATGAAACAACATGTTCCAACATTAAAGAGTAAAATAAATTAAATTGGAGTGCTGAATATTATACCCAAGTACCCATTAAAGGTGTGCTTTAATATCACCCCAACTACATTGGACCTCCCTATTTTCGATCACCCCTCACTTTATATTTTGTCTCTTCCATAAGTTAGAAATACTGATCCACCTCCAATCCCCAACCCCATGATAATAATTTAATCTCCATATTCGTTGATTCTTATTTTTATATAGATATTTGAAATGAATACATACCTCTTCTTTAGATTTGTATTTATTCCCTCTATAAAGATCAATTTCATCCCCTATCACCATAATCCACCCTTATAGTGTTTGTCAGGAAACATATTGATATCGGGATAAACACCCAGCTATGACCAATATAATATCAGAATGTCTATTGAAAAGTAGAAGAACAAAAATAAATAACAGGAAATAAATTGGGTAAACCTATTTTAAAATAGAAAACCTATTTTAAAATCCCCAATCAAATACAATTATGTATTCTCTTTGAACATTATCTCGTGAAAAAAAATTCACCACTTGAAGGAAAAAACTGAACATAAGGTTTTGTTGCATCACCTTCACTAAGTCATTACACAACATCAATCTGGATTACTCCTTGCTTCCCACACCACAAAAGTCCATCACTCATGTATCGTTTTTCCAAAATTTCTTTTCTTCTCACTCCTTTAAAATAATTTCTGTTGATCCCTTTTTATAAGCCCTAAAAATCCCTAAACAAAAAATTTGTGTAGTAATTGAAAGAAAAAAAAATACAACCATTTGATTAGAAAAATGTTCCTTAATTTTTAAAACTCGTGATTTAGTTTTGAGGTTTGAAAATTATAAACTCCTAAAAAATATTTATCATTTCTACTTTATTATCACAATAAAAAATTTGTAAAAATGGGAGGAACATTGGAATCTCCCCCTTCACATTGAAAAAGAAGGAGATGAATTCAAATGAATTGAATTGGAAATAAATATGTTTGGTCTCACACTAACCATCAACCACTACTTGAAATATAACGGTTCTCCTTTACAGATCTCATAGAAAAATGATAGCTCCAAATAAAAAAGAAATACAAACATTGATGTATTCATCATACCAGTGTTTGCACATCCCAAATGTAGAAGACAGGAAACAACACTAGGCTCCCCTATAAAAGGGATCACCGTATATTCAAGAGAACCTTTGGAAAAAAATTTCTCCATCTTCTCAACACCCACTATAAAATATATAACTCCCAGTAAATCACATCAATCATTAATTATAATTTATTCTTCACTATTGAAGCTCAGAAAATATAATGAATGAGGTGTAAGAACTAAAACACCAGACCTTTCATTCTTCATCATCCAAGCACTCATCATGTTTTTCAAGAGTCATAGAGTCATGAATACTGATTTCCTATTCCAAAAACCCAGTGAATTTATCTTAATAACTGAATTCATTACATAATTTCAATCACTTACATAGGTCTTATATTTTCTTTCATCCATATTTCATCACACATATACCATTGATCATCTAGATAATGATAGAATTCCATTTCCACATGAACTTATAAACCCAATATTATGATGAATACACGTAGTTAAAAAAATTGAGGTATACCTGGACTATGTCTCACATCACTCAATACTAGCATATAACCTGAATTTATAGTGATAAAATATCCTCAAAATCAATGAAGCAAATATAACCTCAATTTACAATTTTTAATATACAAAATTCACCTTCTTTGTTGAATAAAATAGTTCCCTCTATGGTGTAATATTGTATAAAGCTGTACAATAAATAACCCTTTCATTGTATAAATTAGACCTGATACAATCAACCCCAACTAAAAGTATATCAATTTCATCTTACATAAGACTTATGCAGGTATACTCAAATTTGTGTCATGTGTATTCTTTTATTCCATAATCATTTTAAAGTGTAGAAGTTTATCTACACACCTAAATAACACCATCATTGGTCATTCGCTGAGTCACTTTTATCAAAAATGATGAGATACCATTTTCCAACATCCAAGTGTCTTATCAAAATATAAATGTGGGGAAAGGATTATCATAGGAATCTAGTAACAACCCCAATAGAAATAATGCTTTGTCTACTTCTTCATTTTCAATAGTTACTATGTTACCTTTATCATTGGTGTCTACCACCACTGAAGATAGCACTGTAAAAAATTTTGATATCTCATTCAAATGGTTACCCATACATCCATTTTATAAAATTCAGAAGCAATACAATAAATTTTTTATTCACTCATGTTGAATCACTACATCCATGTTGGGCTATCAGAATCTAAATTAATAATTTACTCAAAAAATAATAACTAATATGGCGTAACACAGAGGAAGTACATCGTTGATCCAACAGATAGATAGGAACACATCGATGAATTTTAACTGATGTACGGGTCATCCTAATTTTAATTAATTAATTATAATTAAGTAGTGATTAAAAAAGAATAAATAAATTCAAATAGGAAAAAAGAATAGAGGGGTATTGTTTTCTAGAGGTAATATTAAAAAATAAATAAAATTTTCTCTTCCATAAATAATAATTTGATTAAATATATTCCAAACAATTCAATTTAAATTATTGAAAAAATTGACCGATCACAATAAATATAGTATAACATCTCAATTCATTGTGTTCTCATGAATAAAAATGAATAAAGCACATTAAGAAAATCATAGAGAAACTAATTCATCACAATAGAATGGGGTTGTTGAATGTTTCCACTAGACAGGGATTTCCATGGCTCGTAGAATGTTGAAGGCAGAGGGTCTCCCCAAGATTTTTTGTGTGTGAGGTCATCTCTACCACCATTTTCATCATAAACCATGCAATTACACAAATCGTTGGAGGGATGATGATGTATGAATCCTGATAGGAAAATAGATCGTCGGTGCTCTTTCTCTTCCCATATGGATATATTACGCATTTCAACATTGTGAATGATTAGCTGAGGAAGCTGGATGATATGAGTATAATACTGAACATCATTTCACATGAATTCGTATCCATGACATAATCCATGCATGTCCCCGCATGTAAGCATGTGCATGTAACTCGTGATATCATCTTCAACGATGCAACATAGTGGGATTAAATAATTAATGAAAAACAAGATTTATTGAGCAGTTAGGAATCATTCACTATTTAGCACACTACTGTATATATACTAGGGATGGAGTGGACTTAAATCACTGTTGTAGACTAGAGAACACACCCATAACCACTAGTGCATGATCTACAACCACCATAAAACGAGATGTGGTTTACGTGATGCCTACACCATCATACACAGTGTGGTTTTCCATGCTACCATAAAAAATGGATGAAGCACTAGATGACAATCACGTTGATTCCCCACATCAGTTACACACCGTCAATAGAATTATCGGGCTGAAAACACCACCTAGGTAAGCATTGTGTGAGATCAACATTGATGAGTTTCACTTCCCAATGGCTGATGTGTCAACCAGTTTCGGTGATGGAGAATAGCATATGTGATTGTGTGAATCAAGCTTTGAGGAGTAACTGATGAAATCATCATTTAACGCATAGAGGGATAAAAATAACATGGCATTGAGTGAATTGTATATCATTGAAAGCCTACTCACCTCCCAAGTCATAGGAGGAAAATGTTTTCCCTTTTGAGTCCCAATGATATGTCCATATCCCCCATGCAAAACCTTCCAATGACTAGGCCACCGTGACCGCCCACTTACATGTCATTTTCATTGTGGAGAATCCATAAAAATTGACGAGGACATTAGGGATAAGTAGATTTTAGAGACACTCATGAAGCCACATGGATGCACCAGGTTTTTAAAGTTACATGTGAAAAATTATGTTGTTGGAACATAGTGGGCATGGAAGAAATTATGGGATGATATTACTGACTATATTAAATTGGTGACTAATTTCATAGTTTTTTCATTACCATAACGGTTTTCATCAACCTCATTATTTTACCTTATTTTTTTTAATTTTTTACTTCTCATCAATTTTACCTCATTAAGGCTCCCACATGGTTTTTTATGACTTTGTAAATACATCTAAATATTTTTTATATAAATCAATGAAAACTCCCTAGAAATGAATCCCACTAGGTGGTGAACAATAAAATTTCTTGGTTTCTTGTTATTTTCTTCTTCCAAGAATTATTTTAATCATTGTGCCTATTAACCAGATGGAAATTTGAAAAAAAACCATTAAATAGTATTATAATATTTATATCCATTGGATGCATATTATTATTTTCTTCGATTAAGTGATGAATTTTCTTATTAGTCAATGAAAATATATTTATATCATTGTATATCCTCACTATAAATAATCTATAAAGAAAATTATTAATTTCTATATAATTATTATATTTATAGTATTTACACACCACATATGAAGACTACATATGCATATTTCATATACACTATATAACCACACTGCATATAAATTTCCTATTACCATTATTATGTTTCTCTATTTATCATTCCAAAATTATAGTCATGTCAAATGTGGATTTAAACTATCATCAAACTTTTAAGGATTCAATATTACAAATATAATTGTCCAAGATTTAAAAAAACACGATGATCATGAGGATCTATTATTTTTTAGTTTTTAAATAAAAAAATATATGTTCCCTTATTTATTCAATTGAATTAATTATTAGATAAAAAATATATGTATCATTCTTTATCAATTGATATATTTTTTTAATCGATTAAATTAATTCATTGTAAACTAATAGTAATATGATTCATTAATCATTAAAAAAAATAGTTTACTTTTCACTTTAATTACATTCTCGTGTATGATGAAATTTCAAGTTATAACATTCGAGAAGTTTTACTCATTAACACATCATCCCCAACTAGAAAAATAGTGGTACAATCATCTGTTATCTTCTTGATTTCATAGTTTGGAATCATTCATTACCATGGTCATGGGGTTGCAAGATTTATTTAATGATGTTTCACCATTGATTGGAACTCATACTATGAAAACAACTATATGGATTTGAGTGCCATGGTGTGCACATTGGGTGTTGTAGGTGGGACATGAACTTAATCTAGGGATTCGGGGGCAAAAGTACCCCTTCCAAAAAGTATAGAATTGTAGAATGTTCGACATACCATTTCATAGTAGGCCAAGTGACATAAAAAAGGCACTGTAGCAGTGCGGATGTTGTCACAACTATTTTTAGTACCTTGGACATTAGAGATAGCAGTATTATAGATCCATATACTTCCTTCCATCGACCACCATAGTATTCTGTAATTGGCTATCCACATCACTATTGTATTGGAGACTTCTAGCTACCGTTCACTATAGAACAATGATCATACTGTGCAGTAGGTGGAATAATGTTTCATTCTTCTTCTTATCTCATTTAGAGGTAGAGTTATATATGTATTAAATCTCTAATATCCTATATGTATTTATGCTCCCAAATCATAGTGAGATTATTCCTCTACATAGATATAACGATTATTACAAAACCACATAAATTTATATGCCCCATGAGATCATCCTGTCATATTTTTCTTGTTATTTTATTTTTCTATATCCTTCTTCTGAAAACCTATTATATCACAACTACTCCATGTTATCCCTAGAAATAACAATTTCTAGTATTCATCATTCTTTTCACATGAGAACATCATATGAAAAAATTAAAGTGTTTTATATTCTTACACTTAAGCGTGGCTTATTATTTAATACATACCAATAAGAAATAATATTCATTATTAATATATAATATGTGTACACATATATATATTCTATCTAGTATTTATACTATAAACAATTCACATAGAACATACAAATTCATTTGAAACATGGGATATTGAATGAAATAAACAACATATTACCTAAAATGTGAGAATTTCAATGTGTAAGTCTTCAATTTCATTCAAAATACATAATATATTCATGAGTTTTATAAAACATATAAATTATATGATACACATTAAGATAAATTTACACCAGAAACATAAATTACACATGTTGATTCCAAATTGATGAATAATAATACTGAATCCAATGATTACAGAAGTAAATTTCTTTACCTTAATAAAGAGAAATTATGAAAAAAAATGTTTATAACAAATTTAAAAATGAATCTAAAAACTTGTTGATTTGACATTGACTTTTATTTGGACATATATTCTTTGGAAAATAATAATATTTCAATGATTTTAAGGAATAGGTATGAAATGATGCTTCCCAATAAATAAATATTAATTTAGGGGTCCTCCTAATTTTATTGGGCTTGTAATTTATAGTAATGGAACATCAATGATATTTAGAAAGAACAAAACCATTATTTCAAGACAACTTCCTATAAATTTCTTTGAGATATAGTGCTTTCCAAGGATAGCATACTATTACAATAACTTTTTCCAAGATTTATAAATATTTTCTTCTTTTTTGTAACACTGATGAGAAAGGGTATTATATTCAAATAGAATGATGATGGTCAAAAATCCATTTAGGATTTTTTGACCCAAGTCACATATTCACATATCCTAATATTTTTATAACCAAGAAAGGGTTATTTCTTGTATTATGATTCATCTAGATGAGGATTTTCTTGCATTATTAGAAAAATAGACCATGTCATAGTCCACAACACATGAAAATTGCAGATGAAAGAAAAATTATTATCTGACTCCCAATTTTTGTCATATATGGATTAAAAACGTAGAAGCATAATCCCTTTGAGAAAAAGATTAATTTTTTAATCAATCTGAAGAGGTTGAAGAATTTTTTTTCATAGAGGCACATGATCCTCAGTGCATAATGGAAGATGGTGTATTTTCATATGTTATTGTTTGACTTTGCATATACACATGGGAAATGGAATTAAGTGTCTGATGCTTGGGGACACAAATTGTATAACCAAGAGGTCAATGAGGATCATGACCAGAGAGGCTCAAAAAACCATACATAGAAATGAAAGGGAATTCAATTTATTTTGATTCGAGACTTCTGTTGGATTTATATTTATGCATGAAAATCCCTAAAGGTTCATATTGGATTCTACGATACATATTAATTTTGAACATGTACATTTCTTTTTTATATATTTTATAATAATCTCTATTTTTATAGTTCATAAATACAATTTTTTCTTCCTCATTGTTTTTTGTATGCAACTTTAGTGGAGAAATATTATGAATAATCTCTTATTTTTTTCATTGTGTTATTATTTTCCATTTCAAAATAGATTCAAAATAAATTAATTATAAAAATAACTTGTTAATTATTCGATGTTTTTTAGTTTCAAACTAATGTTTTATGTTACCTTTCCTACCATATAATTTTCCATCCTGAGTCATGAGGACCTGGATATATGCATTGAACAACACATAGATCATAATGAATATAATATATCCCATTAATTGTTAATAAATGGAACATTTTACATTTTTTACAAAATATATGATAGTTATTTATGACTTCAGAACATTAAAAATCAAATTACACTATTGATGAATTCAGTTATTTACTATAATTTGTGTTCGATGATTTCTGTAACGACATCAATATCATGTGAAATATTTAACTTCTAATGTATTCATTATTTTTTTCCCATTTTAAAACTTATTTATTCTCACAATTGTTTTTTTAATTAAATATTATCTCTAGGACATTGGTGAATTATTTTTTAATTTTATTGTAACTATTTTTTACAATCTGACGATCATTGTAGAAATTATAAACGTCATAAAGCATAACATAAAAATGGTTAGGAAATGACTAATGAAATTTTTTTCACCAAAGTAAATACATATATATTTCAATGTAAAATGAACTTGAATTAATTTTCAAAAACATAGAAAGACATTTCTAAGCACAGTGTTAACTATACAAACATAATTTCTCATAAGCTACTTATTATGGGATGCATTAAATGAATATGGTTTCATACTGTAACAATTAATGTTGGAATTTATATAAATAATATTTTCATTGTTCATTAAAAAAATTAAATCATTTTATCTTATTCAGTGTAGAAAGGAATTTTTTCAACAAAAGGTGAAAAATGAAGTTGAACATTTGATTTATTCTGATAGTGCATAGGTGCACGCATTATGAAAATCAGAGTATATGGTGTAATTTTTTATTTACTTACTAATGTGATGTATTTATTATGGTTTAATCATGGATATAAGTACATAATGGGATTCCAAAAGCCATGAATAGAATTTTATGACATGTATATAAATTATATGAACTTAATCCTTGTACTAATCACACTCAAACTCATCATTCATTATTTCTTACTTTGATGTCAATGGATGGGATCAAATCATTTAGAAGAAGCCATTTGGATGCCACATCATCAACAAACTAGAAAAATTAAATGTTTTGATTTATTCATTTATTGTATAATTTGACACAATACTATAAAAACACAATTCTGCTTTTTACATTAACATGTTAAATTTATTGGATTATTCAACTAAATTATCTTTATCCTTCTAACAACATAATTATTCATAATACTCCATGTAAGAATTTTAAAGAACATATTTAAAATTTCAATATTAATCCGTTGAGTTAAATTTAATTATCAGTAGTAGATGATTTAATTTTATGTTGGCTGATTCGAAGATATTATTTATTATATTATATTTATTAGTGAACTATATTTGGATATTTATAATCTCTTGGAATCTAGTTAGAAATATTTTTTTAATATGTTAGTTGTTTATGAATGTGAAAATGAAATGAGATCAGGTTTTTCATGTATTACATTATTTTTATGGGTCTTGTTATTTCAGTAAATATGAAAGAAATGGGACCTACATAGAGAAGTGGTGAACTAGTGGTGGTATCCACCTAAAAGATGACTTAGTCAATTATAAATAAACGTTCAATTGCAAGACATGAGACCTGCAAAAAAATGTAAAAAAGTGGACATTCACTATGAACTATGATAGTAACAACTATCTCATATATTTGTACTTCTATCCCAATTTTATGTACATAGGTGAGAATGAGGTTCCTTAGACTGAGGAATATTTCCATTATAGTCATGTGAAGGGTAATTTCCTCCAAAATGAAAGTAAAATCCCAAATTTTTAGAATTAAATTCATTATCAAGAATGATACTTTCACCAACATGTACGTCATGATGGAATCTACATTTGTTGTCGACATCACAACAATGTGTGCTTTGGAACTCCACTAACAAATGGATCAACTTCCATGATAGAACATTCAACTATAATGAGATATCATATCTTATTTATCTATTTGTATAATTGAATCAATGTAATACCTTAAAATGAACTAATTATCACCTTTAAATACTATTAATATTTCCATAATTCTTTTAAACTATTCCAAGATATTCCTTACAACAAATGATTGACTCACCAAAAATATAGTTTATTGGATTATTTAATATAGATAATAAAAATCATTAAGAAAAATAATGAACATTGTATACTTGAAAAATCCTATAGAAGGCATAAAATTATTATTATCAATATTTTCAAATAGTGTAAGATCTAGGAACATCCTAATATTCATGCTAAGGAACATGGTAAGATTTCCCTTCTTTGAGTTCTCCATTCAAAACAAATTGAGAAATTTTTCATTATATGTTCTTTGAAACATTCTAAAAATATTTTTCATCCAACTATATGAATATGTATACCCTATATGTTAGATATTTCAGTCATGTATTTTATTAAAAAATTATTTTCAATACATTTCTACAGTATGTGAAGTCGGGAAATCATTATCAATATGTAGTATGTCATCCACATATAATACTAAAAAACCATGACATATCTCCTAACCGACCCATAAACATAAGAATTATATGTTTTTTTAAAAAAATAATATACATTTATGGCATCAGCATACAATATATTCCAACTATGAGAAGCATTCTTCAATCCAAAAATACACCATTGTGATTTATAAACCTTAACTGTCTCATTTGACATAATAAAACCATAAGGTTTTATTATAAAATGATATTCAAAACGATTTTTTTTACAAAATGTGATTTTTTACATCCATTTGATATATCATATAATCATAATGACATTTCATGTAATATCTAAATGGACATTATTATTTCCACGGAAATACAATATAACCTTATAAAAACTACAAATATGTTTCGAAGAAAAATAACCAATGATTATTAAAATATAATAAAACATTATAAAAAAATAATGATTATTCTTATAAAATTATAAAATATAGCAAAAATATCAAATTATAATAAAAACATACAGTTAATCACAAAATAAATGAAAATTATATTAAAAAAATTAGAATATAAATAAAACATGACATGTCATTGTAAATATGAAATTCAACAATAGAAATCCAATACATCAATTTTTTTTAAAAATTACATATTAAAAATATAAAATCAAATTTTATATAACAATTTTATAGAAACAAAATATATAGTAGTTTTGATACAACATATATTGGAAAAAATGATTTTAATATGCATGTTGCATTTCTAGATCCTCTAGTAACATGATATAATTTGTTTGAGAATTAATCAATAGTATAAATGAACTATTTACATATGAATTTTATGTGATATTCAAAATGAAGTGACTCAACACGTCAAGGTCCCACCCGAGCCTATTATAAGCGAAGTGTGCCACACTAAGTCATCCACTTATAGTCTGATGGTTGACGACTAACACCATGTTGGAATATAAAACAACATGATCGACCTAAGTGTATTTGATTAAAAAAATACATATTCAATGCATAAGATAACGATCAACACATGTATGGTATATATATATATAGTCAGAAAATGTTACAAAATAAATGAATGACACCATAAGAAAAAATACCACCCTAGATGGGTAAATATGGAGGAACTATAAATTTTAAATCTCCCTAAATCAAAAAAATACAATATCCTAGAGAAATCCACACCATTGCATATACTCTTATACTATTCTCCAGCCAAATCAAACACTAGCTCCATCATGGACCTCCATAATCCATAATACATCAGAAAGCATTAATAGGCTTTATCATTGATGAAATAACATCTCCTCATCTACCGAGACAATCATCTATCTTACACATAATCAGAAAAAACACAACATTTGTAGGAAAAAATCGTATTCATTATGAATACTCTGAATATTGAAATGTCTAATAATCCTAACACTATTATCCCTACTCTATGCTACATCTCATGGGTAACCCTGGAGCACCTAAGGAGTCACAATCCTTGAAGTATTCCAATCTCTCAACCTATCGAACATTCATGTTTTTACTAAATACAACAAATGACGACCGACTTGTTGATGTACACATTCTAGGAAAGGGAATACCACACAACACCATTTATTGACATTGCTATTGTTCTTCAAATCTATAAACCCATAGTAGAACCCATTCCTTTCTATTGAATTTATCCCAATCAAGGGTGTACAAACCCCTAATATTAGAACCACCCATGTGTGTTGTATAAGAGATAATTCATAAAATATAAATGATATCGTGCTCTGTATAGTCTATCTATTTGAAAAATCACGACACAATGACACAAATTCGAACTCTCCAAAACCAAAAAAACCCATTTAAACTTTATTGAATTATTGTGGGAGTACAAAATCCCATTTGTAGCATGTGGTGGACTTGCACCAAATCATCACCGATGGAGTACCAAATCCATGTCTATATAGGGGACCGACTCCCCATGTATCATGGGGTGGGTACTCAAATCCATGATGGAAAACAAGGGCCCCATGTCCTATCATAACAAACTTCAAGGGGAGTAATGACCATATGAATACTCTAAACATTAAACCCCAAACCCCATCATCATCACTATGGATCTAAATCCTAACACTATCAATCTTTCATTGAATATAACCTAATATGCATGATCATAAAAAATTAATTATGATCGATGTCAATGGATACATAGGATTGTATATTTATTTTTCTAAAATGGAAATATGGTAGGAAAATCATGGAAATCACACCACAAATTCAATTAGTGTTCATGTAAAGACCCTTTGGAAAGCCACATGGAACATTTGGGGTAGGGTGTAGGTTTATGTCTATCATACATGCCACATAAATCCTCTTGTGATGGGTTTGGAATACATACCCAACTGGATCTTGGGTTGGCCAATACACTTGGGCACTACATTGAGATGTCCTGGCTGCACAACCTGCACCACTTGACATGGTGTGGTCCTGTTATGATCAATGAACCACACTCTCACATACACTTAGAGGGTAAAAAATATTATATAACTATTAATATATATATTTTTAAATATTTTCAACACTAATAATTATATCTCATCTTAGCCTGAGGGTAAACACTACAACTTAGAATCACCAGATCCATCAGAGGATTTTTCCAAAGATAACTACTTGGGTATTTTTTTTAAATTTTACATCTATGGTGTTATAAAGCATAGAAATAAAAAATAAGCTAATTATAAATAATAGAAATTATCTATCACTATTAGAAAAACCGTCATTTATGCACTAATATTTCATTATTTGACAACTATGTAATGAACTCTAGACATGCATGAAGATTATTAGTAGATAACATGTTTTCATGATTTAAAGATGTATTCGATACATTTTTAACTAAATGTGAGAAAAATAAATTTATGAAGTTATGTTTACGTATTCATGGGTGGATAAATGGAGGAAAAAATTTGAGTGAATAAAAAAGGAAAAAAATAATGAAACATGATGGATAACCTTTTTGATAAAATAAATTACAACCATTATTGATTTAAATGATTTAATATGGGTATGATGAAGGTATTTATAATCTGTAAAATCTATCTGTGAAATGGTATTATTCAAATTGTTTTGTTTTCTATGGTTTATGTCTTGTTTTGAGTTGTGGTTTCGTAGGGTTATGTCAGGTTTTGGACTGTGATGGATTAATGTTGCAACATGATTTGACTAGGTCTGGATATGAGGATGTGGGATACATTGGGGGTGTGTTGTGGTGATGATATTGTGGTTGTGGTTGTGAAAATGAGATAATGAGATGATTCACATTGGTTGATAGATGGTAATACAGATTATTGGTTGACATGATTGTCATTCCTGACATAGGTTAAGAGCTAGTCTTTCTTGTGTGGCCTGAATATTTTGATGGTTGTGAAGTTATATTCACAATTATGATGTGATATGATTATGATTATGTTATTTTTTATTCTTCTTATATCATTATATATACCCATAAATTCAAAATTTTACTTCTTAATTATGATATAACTTAGAATAATAAGATAAAATGATGCAACTATAGTTGAATTGTAAGTAATGTGTTGTTTTACCACTAGCTAAATCATATTAATTATTTTATTTTTTGATTAAATTATGAATATTACATAACATTTATTCCTCATGGATATATATGAATACATCATAAGATCATCCCTACATTGTTTTTTATTACTATTTCTGGATTGTCTAAGGGAGATTTGAGTTGTTGTTTGGGTAGATTGGGTAATGTTAGAGAATGATATAGAGATTTTGGTTTCCATTATTGCATATATTGTTTATGGTTTTATTACATTTAGGTAACAATTTGGTTGTGTAAACATATTTTCTTCTTTAATGGTATCCTTAGGGTGTTAATTTGAGGTTTTTTTATTTGATTACTTAGTAAGAGGGTAATTCGTCATATTCGTATGATAGATACCATCAATCCTAGTTTCCATATCAGGACCTATTGGTGAAAGGATTCGAGGGAAAATCATGTACCCTCTGCCAACCCCTAAGCAATTTAGCAGGGATTAGAAACTGCTGGTGGAACACAAAAATTCAATATTATAATAGTGACTATGTTTCCACTTATAAATTTTAAAATAAAACGAAAAAATATGAATGTACTAGAAAACATAATTTCATTCACATACTTCCCTATCTGTTTTCATCATTTTTTAAGGAATATAATTTATATAATTAAACATATATTTTCTACAAGGAAAAAATAGAAGATCATTCACAATATTCAAGTCCTACATCAATGGCATGCCTATTTAAAGGGAGGTAAAGATGGAGAGAGATTTATTCTCATATTCTTATACCGCATAGAAAATATTGAAGACATACATCTGTGTGAACATTATATAACTATACATGGAGAATCATACATGATTGAACTCAGTTTCCCTTAAAATGATTCAATATTGATATTTAATTAATCAATATAATATTGAATTATTAATATCCTATAATTTCACCACCAACAATATAGAAACATCACGTGGTTGATGAATGAATATTGGTTTTTCATGCATGAATATAAATTTAAAAAATGTACTAATAATAGAAAACATATTCAATGGTTTTTCTTTTAGAAATTTGATTCATAGAAATAATATTCAATTAATGATAAAATATTGTTGTCAGAGAAGCTAATGAACTGACCTTATGGATGTAGTGTAGCAATTTCAGGGGGGATATAAATTCACACTCATTGTGTATTTTAACTTCTGGTCTATTGTTTTCAAAAAAACTATCAAACAAGTGGTCACGATATCATAAATCATACTAGAACATATTAAAATGGCACATAAACTAAATATTATGACATCATCTAAAAACCCATGGGTATTGGAGAAATAAATTTTTTTATTACAACATTAAATAAAAAATAATAAAATAACACTTCATATAATTCTTTTAATAAAATATTCATGCATTGTAAAATCAAATATATAAAATCTACTGAAAATTATATAATAGAAAAAAATGAATACAAAATCTGGTCAAAGGAATTCAGTCTATTCACTTATTTTTCAATCTTACATGAATCAAAAGAACTATTTAACATGTCGATGTTTCTCTATGTAGGGGTAATTATTTTTGAGGACATTTTTTTTTGTAAGTTATGTTTTATATGGTTCATGTTAAAATTTATTTTTTTGATCAAATTTATTTTTGAAAATAAATAGAAATTTTTATTGGGTGTAAAATAAAAATTGAAACTAAAAAATTTAAATAAATTTTAAAACATGAATAAAGAACAATTTTTAAATATATATTGGTATTATGAAACATAATGATTTCTTATATAAGAATAATATAAAAATCCATATTCAAATCTAATTTTAACACCAATAACTGTAAGTGAGAAAAATAAAATCAAATAGAAATATATTTACAGATATATTTTAATATGTATCAACACCATTATATAATCATGTTATTCGAATT
Source organism: Viscum album (assembly GCA_963277665.1). Lineage (NCBI taxonomy): Eukaryota > Viridiplantae > Streptophyta > Magnoliopsida > Santalales > Viscaceae > Viscum > Viscum album. Next base: position 888,345,519 of record OY728141.1, read on the forward strand.
ATATATATTTTTTATATATGTATATATATTACTATTTGTGTGTTATATTAATATATTATGTTCACATTATATGAATTATGTGCTTTCAAAAATTCTATAATATTTATTCTTTAAAAAAATATTATATATAAAAATATGTTCCATTTATATTCGATGAAATTAATTTTTTTTGAATCCATATTCATTTAAATTAATTAACACCCCAAAGTGAAATTATTCTCCAACACCATAACCTGGTCAACTTGAATTACAAGATCATAATATGCATAAAAATTTATTCATTTAAAAAAATAAATAATATAATGAATTCTTATATTACATGAATATTTAAAGGCCCTCCACAAAATAAAGTCTCAATAAATATAAATACATGTCTAAAAAATCAAATCAAATACATAATCAATCAGTGAGATAATTTAGGTTGTATCCACCTAATCACATTAACATGTTGTTTGTACTCTATATATTATATTAATATATTATTATTATGATAGACACACATTCTCTTTATTTCATGTACATTACATGTAAATGGCATATAATATATAATGCATAAAGAGTTGAAACTAATATTTGACAAAGAATAATTCGTCCTGTTGTTATATCCCTAATTGAATCGTCACACAAATGATCAAATTGAATGATTCTACCATTAAGAAAAGGGTGATGGATGTGTGTAAAGAATATATACAGTCTTCTTCAAATGAGTTATCTAAGGAGAGGTCACATTGGTGGATGTCATCAGGGGGATTTTATCAAATGTTGTAGGCTCCTGGTGGTGGGGTAGGGCGGAGATTTTTGTGCTATATGTTACGGGTAGGGGAGTGGTGTCCATTTATCCTAGGCTACAATAATTTTGTAGTGTAGAATTCTAGATATCATTAACTATAACACAATTATATTTTGGGTGGTTATTGTAAAATTGTTTCTTCCTAATTTTTATCTCATTTCAATGTAGGGGTATTTATTACCAAACTCTAATATTCCCTCTTTATTTGTGCTCCGAAATTATAGAGAGATTATAACTCTCCATGGATGTTCTGATTATTATTTAACCACATAAATATCTATTTCCTATGAGATCATCTTCTAGTTCATTTCTTATTATTTTATTTTTTATTTTATTCTTCGTCAAAGATGTTTTTTCACTATCAATCCCAGTGTTTCGGTAAAAATTACCATCCATAATATTTGACATTTATTATGAAACATGGTTATTATATGCCCATATTATGGCATTTTATATTCTTACACATTAAGGTATCTTATAATTACATACATTATAATTTTCAGTGCACATCAATAATAGTATACAATATGCTGGAACAACTATATATGATAAAATACAATATGGAAGTATTCATTTTCATTCAAAAACATAATCTATTTATGGGGTTTTTCAAACATATAAATAATATTATGAAGATTTAGATAAATAGATAATAGAAACACCAAGTGCTAATGTTGATTCAAACATGATGAATGTTAATAGAAACTCCAACCATAACATGCATGATTGTTTTGACCATAATAAATAGTAATAATGAAGAAAATGTTGGTATTATCATGAAAAATAAAATTCTAATCTTACCTCTTTGATAATGCGCTTAGGTGGCCATATATTATCTATAAAATACTCATATTTACAAGATTTTAAGGAAAATGTTATACAAGTCATTTACTTCTAAATCACTATGAATCTATGAACCCTATTCATTTCCATGGGCCTTTAATTTCATATAAATACAAATTAATTGACCCAAAAAAGATTAAAATAGAAATTTCATAACAACTACCTATAAATGTCATTGAGATACAAAGATTTATATGACTATTGTACTATTAATATCTCATTGTCTGAGGTTTCTGAAGAGACACTTCTCTTACGAAAACATTGATGAGAAAGGGTATTACATTAAAATTGAATTGTAATGGATAGAATTCCATTTAGTTGTATAATGACTAACAAACTTTAACACATTTTCTCATCTTTTTTGAACCAGATAAAGTTTATGTCACGTATTGTGATACTTCTGGATCTAGAATGGGTAGAATTATTTTTCTTGGAGACCATTTCATGTCCGTTGACTCCTGAAATTTTCAACTGTAATAAATTTTTTTCTAACTCAAAACATTGGTTGTCTATCCTTTAAAAACTTGGAACTACAAGCACATTGGCGAATAGTTTAAATTTTTCGTCGATCATAAGAGATTGAAGAACATATTTTCATATAGATACATGATCCTTAGAAAATAATGATGGAAGGGGTATCATCATATGTTTTACATATAATTGGTCTGTAAATTTGCAAATGAAATTCAATAGTTGATTGTTTAGGCTAAAAATTATATAACCATGTGGTCATGGAGGATCCTGACCAAAGAGGATTGAAAATATTACACACATAAGAAATTGAATTCAATGTAATGTGATTTATAACTTCTATTAGAAATATTTTTATGCAACACATTAGATAAAAATATTATTGTAATCTACCATAACTTTTTATTTTATAGTTGTACAAAGTATTTTTCTTTATTTTATTGGATTTACTATTTTCATAGTTCATAACTATCAATTTTTCTTCATTTTAAATTTTTTGTTTTCACCTTTAGTGGATTATTTTTATGTCAAATATATTATTTTGTGTATAAATTTTCTTGTTTCAATTTTATATAGTTTTATATTAAATGAATAACAAAATTACTTATTCATCTATTGATGTTTTTTAGTTAGAAACCACATTTTTTTCTGTTCCCTACCATTAAATTTTATATATAATGTCTTGTGGATAGGGATATATGATAGGAAAACTCATTTATCACAAGGAAATACACTAAAGATCATGCTTCGTGTAGAAATGAATAATTTTCTTTTGTTTCTAAATTATAAGATAATTATTTATGTTCACACAACATTAAAAATTAGATGCCAATATAGATGACTTTAATTATTTACTATAATATTTATTGGAATATTTCAATAACCACGTCATTTTCAAGAGTTTTATTTAACTTCTAATTTCTTTATTATTGGTTTTCCCATGTTAAATAATCTTTATGAAAAAGTTTTAATTTTTTTCATTAAATATTTTCTCTAGTACATCAGTGGATTCATTTTTAATTCTCCATTCACTATTTTTAACATTACAATGACTATTATAGAGATTCATAAGTCCATGAATAATATCATAAAAAATGATCGGAAATGACTAATGATTTTTTTGACCATGTCGATAAAAATATATTGATTTCCAAATGATTTTTTATAATTTTCACAAATATAGAAACATTTTCATGAGAATAAATTAAATTATACAAAATAAATTTAATTTCATTTATTTGTTAAATGGAATGAAAATGGAATACGTTTTCATACTGAAACAGTAAATGTTGAAGATATTATAATTAGTATTGGTTCCTTTCTTCAAAATGTTTAATGAATTTTATCTTCCTCATTATAGAAAGGAAGAGTTTCTCTAAAAGGTTAAAAGACAAGTTAAACAGTACATTTATTATTATGGGGCACAAGTGCACCCCAGATCAAATTATGTCATTATAGAGTGATTTCTAACATCTTGGACTAATGTGATTAATTGTTCTATTGATTAATAGTAGATATAAGTTCAGAAGCCGATGTCAGCAACCTTGAAAAGAAGTTGATGATGTACTTATAAATAGTATCATCTTAGTCCGTGTAACAATCACACTCAAACTCATCATGCATTATTTTCGGAACTAATTTATTTTTATGGGAACACATTATTTACAAGGTGCCCATTAGAGGCCATATTAACAACCTACTAGAAAAATTAATGGTTTTTTCTTCCTCTCAAGTATAACCAGTCACATTACTGTAAAATATATAATTTTAAAATATAGAATAACCTATAAATGTGTTAGACTATTCAACACCGTTGTTGAGTAATTTTTAACAATTAATTGATTCATTATATTCCATGAATGAATTTTATTAGACCTATTTGAAATTTCAATATTAATCCTTTGAAATGAATTGTGTTATCAGTAGTTGATTATTAAATCTTATGGTACTAATGCTGAAGAGATTATTTAGTATAGAAGATGTATTAGTGAATCATATTAGGAAATTTCCCTTTTCTTCTCAAATAGTGGTATACATTTTTTTATATGTTAAATATTTTTTGAAAGTGATAATAAAATTAGAATCAAAATTTTTTGATGTAATTTTTAATGCATGTCTTTCGTTCCATACATGTGAATAAAAGGGTCCCATACATACAAAAGTGGTGAAACATTATTGGAAGAGGCCAATTAGACACACACATACATCACATGATCATGTTCAATTTCCATAAATGAGTCCTAAACAATCATAAAAAGGGGACCTAACAAGTAAACCATGGCAGTAACAATTGAATGGCTTATGTCTACTTTTATAACAATTGTATTTACTTTGGTGGGATCGAGGTTTCTTTTCCCATATTATTATACCATTATTGTATCATTAAAGTTCAATTTCCTCCTGAATTAATGAAACCACCCCATGTTCAACAATTAGATTCATGATCAAGATTGATATGTTCACCAACATGTGACACCATTATTAATTCTACCTCTTTTATCAACTTCACAACAATTTTAAGTTTGGATTTCCACCAACCAAATGTATGAACATCCATAAAAAATAAGAAATTATAACGAGATAGCATATCATATTTATCATTATGGAGACTAGAATCATTTTAATCCCTTATAATGTTCTCATCCACACCATGAAAGATATGAAACATTTTCATAATTATTCTAGTATATTCAATGATATTCTTTGAGACAGATGATTGTATCTCCAAGAATATAGGGTATTTGATTATAATTCATAGTGAATAAGAAATATTAGGTTAAATATAGAACATTTTATACATGAAACATCATACAAAAGATAGAGAAGGACTCTTATTCAACATTTCTTATTGATTAAAATCTAGGATATTCCTATGATTCGTGCTATGAAACATAAAAAGTGGACCCTTACTTGAGAACTTTTCCAGTATATGTTATTTTAGTCATTACAAAAAAAAATATCCTTCAATATGGATCTTTATACATTATATAGTTTCTTTTGAACTCTTATATTTCATTGAATAAAATTAAATAATTTTTTGTTGAATTTAATGTCAAGACATAGTGTTCAAAAAGTAGTATACTATATTCATACAATAAAAAAATACCATGATACATCCATTGCCCAAAATATATACACAGGAAGAATATTTGTTTTTAAAAAACAAAATACATTGATAGAGTCAACGAACCATATATTCCCACTTCTAGAAGCTTCACTCAATCTATAAATGGATCATTCCATCTTTGAAATCTTAATAATCTCATTAGACACTTCTTAATCATTGTTTATATTGTTTATGTATAGTTGAATAAATTTATGTTATAGAATGTTTTCTTGACATCCATTTGATATATCAAATAATTATAATGATATTTCATGTAATATCTAAATGAAAATTTTTATGATCACCAAAAACAATTAATCATTGTAAAAACTACTATGATGTTTAGAAAAAAAATTGATGATTCAAAAACAATATTACATTATAAAACAGTATGGTAATTTTTATAAAATTATAAAAAATTATAAAAATTCAAATTATCATAAAAAATTAAATTAACCTCAAAATAAATGAAAAAAATAGTGAAATAATTATCGAATTGATAAAAATAAATAGTAAAGTGAATAGACAATAAAATATAGCACAAAAATATCTCACAAAACATATTAAATGATTATATGTTAAAAATATCGAATCACCTTTTATATAAAAGTTTTATTGAATGAAGATATATAATAGTGTTGATACAACATATTTCAACAAATTCAGATTCTCCTATACTTGTTTCATTCAAAGATCCTCCCCTACCATGATATATGTTATTGGGGATTAGTCTATAGTATTCTTGAACTATTTACATATTCATTTTATGTGAGATTCCAAATGAATTTACTAGACCCATCGATGCCCCACCTAGGATGATGGTATGCTTAGTGTTCCAACCTATGTCCTCCAAAAAATAGGGAATGGGTTGGCGATAGTCACTATGTTTCCATATCACACAACATGATAGACCATAGAATATTTAATTTTACAAAAAACATATCTACAATTCATATGATAAAAATAAAAACATGTAGGATATAAATATATAATAGACTAAATGGAACACAATGTATGAATGTGACATTAAGAAAAAATACTGTAATTCCCCAGATATAACCAAGCTACATACCATTTAATTTTTATCCAATTACGTTAAGAGACCCCGTGTGCACGCCCACATGCCATGTTGTTGGTACCGAATAATAAATATTTTTTATATGGTTTAATGAGATTTATATAAAATAATGAATTGTGCCTCAGTGTAGTGTTTTGGGTAAAAAGAAATTAAAAGTAATAAAATAAATATTTTTTTAAATAAATAAAAATAAATAAAAATGAATGAAAATAAATAATAAAATAAAAATTTTTTAGAAGAAAAATTAAAATAATTAAAAATAGGCATCACCCATTATTATTATTATTTTCATTTCATATTAAAATTATGTATATATTTTATTATTTTATTTTATTTTATTTTTAATTTATTTTACCTTTTTTCATCTATATTATTTATTACATTTATTTTTTGTTTCTTTCCTCATCGCCCCTCTCCCGCTACAGTTTTTTGTTGCGCCCCCTCATCAAAATGTTCTGTGTCACCCATGTCTCTGTTTCTGAAGCCTGTTGCACCTCTATTTCTCCTCAATTTTAAATTCCACCAGAAATGATGTGAAGATATCGATAAGGATAATCATCCATGGTAAGAATTATTGTGTTTTACCCACTCCTCATCTCATGATATACTGCATAATGTTTTTACCTAAAATAAGGGGGGGTTTCTTAAATCCTTCAATTTCATCCATTTTAGGTCAAATAAAATGTTTCCACTGAAAATTGGGATATACTCTGACAATGAGGTATGGTTTATATGATCTTTACTATTGTTTCATTTCATAATTCAATTCAAACTATTGTACAACATGTAGGTGCCTACTAGTGAATCTAAAATAATGCATTTTAATTTAATTAAAATTGTTCAGCTTGATCTTATTTTATTTTGTTTAAGGAGAATATCTCCCTAGGTATATTCCATGATATTGGACACCCCAATGGTTGTGACTACATAATTGGGATATTTACCATTGGACTTGAATATTTAATATTATTAATTAAATGTTCATGTACAATAATATTATGTTGATTTTTTAATTTAATAAATTATTTCGAATTAATCATAGACCATGGAATTGTTTTTCCTTTGATATTGTTTTCGTAAATAATTACTAATTTCAAGTCATATTATAATTTTATATTATTAAATGTCATTTCATCTTTTTACACTTATAAATTACATTTTTCATTTATCCTTGAGTTCTGATTTTGGAATTAAACGGTTAATTAATTTTTTGTAATCAATAATGCTTGATATGCGGTATATATTCCTCCCTTGTTGTTTTAAATGAAATTGGTCTAGTGAGAGAATGTGGGTACCATATTAAGAATCCAACATTAGACTCTGCATGATCGATTGGTTACAACACAACATATTGGGAAAGTGATATCTTAGGCTCGCTGGGTAAGATATGTCCAAATATTTTTATTACACTATCGGATGATACCAGTTCACTAAGGTGTTCTTGAGGATAGACCCAATGTAAATGTAATAACCCCATTTCCACTAAGGTATGGAACCTTTTTTCAGTCTAAATATTATATTTGGACCTAATATGGATTCCTAATAAGTTAGTAATGGTTTTGAGGGTGCCTGGTGTTTTATCAGTGTCCAAAACCCATTTTTTTAAGTAGGTAAAGTTACATGATTTTTCATGGATTTCCTAACCGTGTGTATTAACTTTTCTGGAATGAACCGAATGGAATGGTTAGTGCATGACCTTGTAGCCTAACCATAAGAACACACATTTTTCACATGTACATGTGCATGGATTGCTAATTTTTTGATCAAACCATGTGGAGGATGTTTTTTCCTGAAGATCCATATCGCACAGTTTTCGCAATGTTTGTCAAACCATGCAGAAAAACTATTTGCATGTTCATTTTAAGGGTAAAATGTCCAAATTTCTCTATAATGATCTATTTTTTCTTCTTCTTACCCACATTATGAGGATTTCTATTATTTTACTCAATTATCACACATTTGAAACTGTTTGATGACCTAATAAAGGGATCCAGAGATACCCTTCATCCAGCAACTGATTGAGCTTGTGTTTTATAGGTTGGATGGAAAACGATAAGTACTATAGTCATTTTGAGTGGTTCATTATCTCTTTTTATCTAGAACTAGATATCCAGGGATTATCATTTTTCTTCATTTAATATATATAATCTATTATGAGGAAAATAAAGGTCCCATACTAGAGGAGGATATTCATACAAGCCTATGGTGAGTGGCTTTAACTCATCTCAAATGTTTGTAGATTTTGGGTTATTTGGGTGGGGCCCACCAATTTCATTAGGTTTTATTTATTGAAATTATAAGCCATTTATATACATGTTAGAACTATATGTTAATTCTATTCCAAAATTTGTGAATAGATGTTAGTGGTTACACCAACAATGTCTTCTATGCCATGTAGAAGGTTATTCTTTTTGGGGTTTTAGTGTTTTGACACGTTTGAGCCACTGTTTAGGCGTGACTTTTCTTGAACATTATAAAGTAATATTTAATATATTAAATGTACTGATATTAATTAAAATTTTATAATGTAATGTACCATCTATTCTCACCACCTAACCTGACCAAGGTATGTGCATTCAAAATGATTATTAATTATGAAATGTGAAATGGATAGTATGAAAAGTATATAACAGGGCCATGTCAAATGAGTTCCAATATAGGTTTTTTGTCTATATCACACATTCCCATATTGATGGAAGGTAGCATAGTGAACCTAAATAAATGAATGTACCTTAATTAGGACTGGATTAAATGGATGCAATCGTACATGGCCTATCCACACTAATGGAAGAAAAGGATTGAACCAATGAATAAATAGTTGCAACACTACATGAACTATCCACACTAATGGAAGATAGGGCATGAACCTAATAAGTGATTACATGATTACAATATCAAATAGTAATGAACTGACTTGAGATCACATTGAATTTTTAGAGGATAGTACCTTGGGAATATGTAACACCATTCTGTTTTAAGGATGTGGTTTTATTTGGTTGTTAACCACCTAGACTCTAGTTATGTTCTAAACCTTGGATGCCCAGTATACTAATGTAGGGTGTTTTATATTACTACATGATACCACTAATACACTCCATAGTTCCAGTATTGACTAGTTGGTTTCATGGTTAATTACCCTAGGAACCATTCTTTTCTCAGCTCCATTTTACCTCGGACGTTCACCTTAGACGCGGTAGGAACCTTATTCTGGAATTCCATGGATTAGTCTCCTTGGATTACACTCTTACCTCATAGAAGGAATCAAATACAACTAATTTATTTTCTTGTGAGATCTATGTTACCATGGTTATTACCTTGGAACTCCCCCACTAGATATCACTTTTTTGGTTGTCCTATAATGTCTACGGACCTTCACTACTTATACTATCATGAGGAGTAGTTAGTGCTGGATATGCCTCACGTGTCCTATTAACATAAAATTGTAATTAAATAATTAATGAATTATATACATGTACAGACACCATCAATGGGATAACTTAGGTATGTGGGTATTTAATTATATTGTAATAAATTTCTTAATTTATATATGAATGTATGAACACTATTATATTCCATTACATTATCTGGATGTTATAGACATCATTGGTGGTGTCCACTAAGATTTATCTCAGTCCCTCTCCAGGCACCGTTTGGTACCCTAGGTAGTTTACATGACTGCAGGTGTTGACAAAGGGAAGCATAAAAATTTGATCACTTGATTTCTTGTTGTTAGGTTTAGAGCTTCTTTGAAATGGATAGAGTTGGATCTTGGGATGCTTGCGATTGTATTTTGGTTTCTTTATCTTTATGGAATATGCTATTCCAATTGTTTTTCATCCATGTATTCCAGTATACTAGTGACATGATATATCATCATGAGTTATTCCGGTTGATACAGTTATTGTTATCCATGTTTATCTAATGAATCATTTTTCTTCTGCTGTTTGTTTATATTTATTCCTTTGTATACTATTGTTCATATGATTCCATTGTTCTACACTTAGATAATAACGGTATAGTCTCTAGATGTACATATCTTAGGCCCTCACAACTATCCAGAAGACTCTGAAGTTATGGGAGATGCATTTGAGGCCATGTGGCACACCAAGATCGAGAAACCCATTAAGTGGAATTCGGGTCTTGGATGCCACAATGTGTTATCAGAGGATTTCATTTCCAACCTTACATTGATGTAGATATTATCATTTGGGTGATCACATTGTGCTGTACACAGACCACTATATTATGAAATATATATTTTCTTTGTGTAACTTAAACATGATATATCAAATATTGGACAAATATCTACAATCATTTGATTTTTTTCTTGCCTATACACCCCAAAAGGGTAATGTGGTTACTGGTGAACAGGTTTAGAGAACTCAAACACAGACCCTAAATGAATCTAGTGATGATTGTAAGTTAATGTTTCATTATATGAGCTTCATCTAGATTGTAATGACAACCACTAATATTCTTACCTCTTACCCTAAACAGTTACATCTTCCCTATTTTGGAAGGTGAAGGGTATGAATTTTTTAGATCATGATGGTTTTCTTTTCTGATAGATTATATTAAGAGATAACCCACATCTGGATTGGTCTGTGGATAGAGACAACATTAAACATGTACGTGGGCATGTCTTGGTTCTCACAGACATGAAATATGAGTTAATGAAACTATCCCACACTTCTTAGTGGGAAATTCATCTAGGAATATCCAATATTTATGGAGATATATGACCCTCATATTGGAGGTCTAGAATGAAATGTCATACTGTAGGATTCATTAGTAGGTGTTCCACCTATGAGTAGGTTAATGTGGATCACCAAAAACCTACAGGGTTGTGGAAACTACTTTTAATACTAAAATGAAAATAGGAAGATGTTTCCATGGATTTCATAGTCGCCATACAGTGGTCATAGAGGGATAATGATTCTATATGGGTAGTCATTGACCGATAAAAAAAATAATCCCACTTCATTCAAATTTGAGAGACCGTCTTAGTTGATGAGATTGTAAAACTGTATGTCTGTGAGATCATATGATTACATGGGGTTCAATGTAATATCATTTCAGATAGAGATGCTAATTTCACATAATAGTTCTAGAAGGGATTGCTGAAGGATATGGTAACACAAGTTTTTCTTGGAAAAACATTTCTTCCTTAGATTGATGGACAATCATAATAGAAAATAATGTTTTAATGGATATAATATGGGCGTGTGTCCTTTATTTAAATGGTTCTTGGTAGAATCATGTACCACTTGTAGAGGTTGATTATAATAATAGATTTTAGGAAATGATTCAGATGGAAAATTTTTAGGAATTATATGGTAGGAAATGATGGTCACCCATATTCTTGCTAGAGGTAGGAAAGGTAGCCTTACTAGGTCCTCAACTCTTTTAGGAGACATCATAAAAGGTTCAGATGATCAGGAAGAGTATGAATACTAATCAGTCTAGAAAGAAATATTATGCTAATCTCTAATGAAGACCTATAGATTTTGGTTCTAGAAATCGTGTTTTCTTTCGTGTATCACCCTGGCATCGGCTAGACGATTATGGAAGTAAAGAAAGTAGTTTCCACATTTTTTTGGGTGGTTTGAAATTCTAAATAGAGTAATTATAGTAGCATATCGAATCCTACTACCTAATAAGTCCCATTCCAGGCATGAAATATTTCATGTCCCATGGATTTTCTAGTATTATGCTTACTCTTTTTGTACATTTGATCCTAATAAAGTTTAGTAAGATGATGATGCTACCTTTGGGGAATATCTGTTATGCATCATTGATCTGATCACAAAGGCACTATGAGGAATGTTTTTCCCTCTATATTGAGTGATATGGAATCACGACCATATAAAATACGAGACTTGGGAGTGGGAAGCTGATGTACATGTTCAATGGATAGAATTTTTCTCAGACAGTGTTTCTCTACCCTTATAAGGCGAACATGGTGGTGAGTTCTTTAAATGGAGAATACTATAAGAACCTATTTTTCAAAAATCAATATATCCTTTTGCATTTGGTCTAAATCATTAATTTAGACCTAATATGAATTCATAATGAGTTATTAATGGTTCTGAAGTTGTTTGGTGCTTGTTTGGAGCCTAAAATATATCATTTCTAGGAACCAGTCCAATTCACACGGTTTGTTCTAGGTTAGCACATGGTTTTCCTAACCGCGAGGATTGAAATTTTTGGAAAGAATCGAATGGAATGTTTGGTTCATAGTCATGTGACCTAGCAATGTGAACACCCATTTTTCCTAGGTTCCTTTGCATGGATTACACATGGTTTGATCAACCCATGTTGAGGTTTTTTTTCGAGCAGATCCATATTGCATGGTTTGTGCACTGTTTGTCAAGCCTTGAATAAAAATCATGCGCATGATAATTTTCTTTGTAAAATGTCCAAATTTCCATTAATGATATATTTATCTTCTTTCTTCCTCCCATTACAAGAACCAGTAGGATTTGCCACCATTTTCACACATTTGGATCTTTTGAATACCTAATCAAGGTAACAAGAGATAACATTCATCTAGAAACTGTTCAAGATTCTATTCAACACATTAGATGGACAATATTATGTACTTGAGTTAGTTTGTGATGTTCTTCCTCTCTTTTCCTCTATATCTAGTTATCATGGGCTGATCACTTTTATTATTTTCTTATATATGCTCTGATGTAAGGAAATTCCAGGGCTTATATTGGAGTATAGTTGTACAATCAAAATGTTGGTGGTTTTATAATTCATTACTATTATTCATTGATTTTGGAATATTTTTGTGGGGCCCACATATTTCATCAGTTTCGTTTTATTGAAATTATACGTCGTTCTTATACTTGTTAGAATAGTATGTTCATGTTCTTCCCAAATATGAGAATGTGGGTACCATATTAAGAATACAACAAAAGACTCCTCTTGATCGATTGGTTACAACACAACACATTGGGAAAGTGATATTTTAGGCTCGTAGGGTAAGGGATTTCCCATGATTTTTATTTCACTATAGGATGATACTAGTTCACTAAGGGGTTCTTGAGGACGAACCCATTGTAAATGTAATAACCCCATTTCCACTAAGTTATGTAACATTTTTTCAGTCTAAATATTATATTTGGATGTAATATGGATTTTTAATGAGTTATTAATGGTTTGGGGGGTGACTGGGGTTTGTTCAGAGTCTGAAACACATTTTTTTGGAAGTAGGACAAGTCACATGATTTGTGCATGGATTTCCTAACTGTGTGTATTAAAATTTCTTGAATTAACTGAATGGAATTGTTAGTGAATGACCATGTGGCCTAACCATGAGAACACACATTTTTCCCATGTACTTGTGCAAGGGTATATCATGGATTGATCAAACCTTGTGGAGGATGTTTTTTCAGGAAGATCCATATGACACAGTTTGCGCAATGTTTGTCAAACCTTGTGGAAAACAGTGTGCAAGTTCTTTTTAAGGGTAAAATGTCCAACATTATCTTTAATGATCTATTTCTCCTTCTTCTACTCCACATTATGAGAAGTGTATTTTCCACAATTTTTACCCATTTGAATCTTTTTGATGAACTATTCAAGGGATCTAGTGATATCCTTCATGAAGCAACCGATTGAGATTCTGTTTGTCAGGTTGGATGCACAATGGTAAGTATTATAGTCATTTTGAGTGGTTCTTCCTCTCTTTTTCTCTAGAACTAGTTATCATGGTATGATCATTTTTATTCTTTTCTTAGATCTACTTCGATCTGAGAAAAATAAAGGGCCCATACTAGAGGAGGATATTCATACAAGCCTATGGTGTGTGGCCTTTAACTCATCCCTAATGTTTGTTTATTTTGGAGTTTTTATGTGGGGCCCATTGATTTCATTGGGTTTCATTTTTTGAAATTATATGACATGTATATGTTAGGTCAGACTGGGTAATGATAGATGGTCTAGAGGGGGGGTGAATATACAAGATTAAAAATTTTAATCAAATAAATTAATTATCAAAGTTAATTATTAAATTTAATTAGTAGTGGAGAAATTAAATAATGCAAGGATGTTTTTTATAGTAGTTCGGTACAATGTGGGCCTAATCTACTCATATACCTCTCTACTCGATGAGAGATATGTGTGAACTAAAATTGGTTTTTAAAGGGGAATCATAACCCAATTACAAAATTCTTTTCAAGTGGAGGGATAACCATGAAACAGAAATTTGTGTGGGGAGTCACAACCCTTACAACCAGACTTTAGATACTGAGAGTCAAAACCCAAATAGTCTTGACTTTAGATACAGGGAGTCACAACCCTAGGATCCTAACATTAGAATTCGGGAGTCACAACCTGAGGAAACGAATAAAAAATAATGCTTTTGTGTGAAAAAGCATAAACAGAAAAAATAGAGTGTGTGTGAGAGATAGGAAGTTGTGTTACATACTCAAAATCAGAAGAACGAGAAGATAAAAAATTAAAGCACAAGTACTGGTTCATGATTTTTAGTTCAGCACATCTCGTCAATGGAATTGTAGTCGAAGCAGAATTAATTCACTGGATGTTGCAAATGCATAGAAGATTCAATGTTCACATCACATTCTTTTTTTATTGTGTTGTCTATAGTTTTCTACAAGAGGAAATGATATATATAGAGAATAAAAATATGTAGCTGTTGCAGCAAGTATACTTCCATAGGATATTCAAAACTAATTGATAAAAAATATATCATAAATATCTCCCTAAAAATAGCAACATAGTTGCCTTTTTATTCCCATAGAATAAATATCTAACAATGGAATTCAAAATATTTTGAATAAGTCTTCAAATAAAATCACCAGAACAATAAAAGCGTTGAATAATTATAACCAGAATTTTAAATCTATTTAAAATTATTTAAACGAAGTCAAAACAGTTCATGAAAACTAGCAGCATATTGTGAAATTAAATTCAACAATTTGAATTTAAACAATCTTGAAATGTACAAATTTATTTGTAAATGGCATTGAAGAAAGTTATTAAAATTTCTCACTAAATATAGCACCAAATACAATAAAAACTCTTTCATTATGATACTTATTTTTAATCATGATTTTACAAAAAAAATCGTTAAAAAATAATCGATATATTTGCAGAAAATCAATTTTTTATAAAAATGCATGGAATGAACAGTAACTTCGGAATGAAAAATAACATCAAAGTGTATAGTAACATCGGAGTGAACAGTAACTTCAGAACGAATAATAACTTCAGAGTGAACAATAAATTTGGAGCAAACAGAAAAGTAACGTAGGGGATGAACAGTAATGTAGGGTATGAACAGTAACGTAGGGTATGAAAAGTAAAGTAAGGTATTAAACAGTAATGTAGGGTATGAACTGTAACGTATGGTATAAACAGTAAACCATGCTTTCGTGAGATAAAAAATGAACCATAATTTTGATAGAAAATGAACCAAATTTTTTATAAAAAAATGAACCATACTTTTGATAAAAAAAGAACCATACTTTTGATAGAAATTTGGACAGAATGTTTTGTCAAAATTCAACGAATTTTTAAGGGATATGAACATAAGATTCAGAATTTTTTCAAAACTAATTATTTGTAGAAAAATATTTTATATTTCCAAAAAAATTATCAACTATTAGAAACATCTACAGATCCTGAAATTATTAAAAAAAACAGAAGCAAAACAATTCTAGAAAATCTGCTACTTCAAAACAGAATATCATAAATTCATTTAATTAAAAGTCCATTCAAACGATTGTTTTAGACTATGATGTAGACTAATTAAATAAATATAAACATTTTATCTTTCCATACAATGAAGTTTCATGAAAATCAGGCGACTTTAGAAGTTTCCGTAAAATAAATACATAAATGTTTTAAAACAGTGAAATGTAGAGTTTCTAAATACACAGTAGCATCGTCATTCAATTTTTATGAGAAATAGATAAGCATTTTAAAACTTCCTCATTAACTAATAATATATAGATAAATATATTATATTTTCAACGTGATAAAAATCAAAAAAATCCAAATAACATAAATTATGATATCATCAAAATACAGAGGAAAAATAATCAACCAAAATTACATGAAATCAAATTAAAGGAAATATGCACATGCACAAACAATATCACCCTTTTTGTTTGATTACAAAACCAAAAGATTTAAAACATAAATGAGATTTCAAAATGATTAAAAACAAATTATTTCTCACCAAAACATATCCCCCTTTTTGTAAATAGAAAAAAAGTGAAAACATACTCCCCCTAAACAAATGCCAAACAAAAGTTAAAATTCCAACATACCAAGAGAGAATTTAATTTTCTCAAACTGAGTAGAGTCTAAAGGATTTGTAAAAATATTTTCAAGCTGATTTTATGAAGGGTTCAATTCTAAAATAATATCACCCTTATTCACTTGATCTCGAATGAAATGAAATCTAACATCAATATGTTTTGTTCTAGAATGTTGTAAGTGGTTTTTAGAAATAAAAATTACAGATGTTTTATAAAAATAAATAGGTAGAATATCAAGATAAACAACAAAATCACATAAAGTTTTCTTAATCCATAATATTTGAGCACAAATAATAGAATTAGAGATATACTTAGCATCTGCAGTAGATAAAGCAATAGATAATGGTTTTTTAGATGAATAGGAAATTAATCATTTTCACAAAAAATGACACATACATGATTTGCTTTTTCGGTCAATTCTATAGTCTACAAAATCACAATCAGAATAAGTTTTTAAATCAAAATAGTTATATTTTGGATAAAATAAACCAGAATCAAGGGTTCCTTTAACATATCTAATTATTCTTTTAACAGCTTTAATATGACTTTATTTTAGATCAGCCTGAAATCTAGTACATAAACAAACACTAAAAATGATATCACATCTAGATGCCATTAAATATATAAAGCTACGTATCATACCTCTATAAACTGTTAAATCAACTAATTTACAAGATGAATCACTATCTAATATACAATTAGTACCCATAAGAGTTTTCATGGATTTAGAGAAATCAAGACCAAATCGGTTATCTAAATCTTTAGCATACGTAGATTGATTATGAAAAATTCCATCTTTCCTTTGAGAAATTCGAAGTCTAATAAATAACATTAATTCTCCCATTAATCTCATGTCAAATTCAGAAGACATTAATAAAGAAAAATCATTACAAATTATTTAACTAGATGATCCAAAAACAATATCATCAACATAGATCTGAACAATTAAAATATCATCAGTAGATCTTTTAATAAAAAGAGTGGTATCAACATTTCCTTTCATGAAACCATTTATTAATAAAAATAAATAAAGTCTTTAATACCAAGAATTAGGTGCTTGTTTGAGACCGTATAAAGCTTTAGATAATTTAAAATCATGGTTGGAAAATTTATCATTTTTGAAAACAGGAATTTGAGAAACATAAAAATCTTCAGTAATAAAACCATTTAAGAAAGTGCTTTTTAGATCCATTTGATATAATTTAAAACCATGAAAACATGAAAAGGCCAACAAAATTATAATTTCCTCTAACATGGAAACATGTGAAAATGAATCATCAAATTCTATACCTTCTACTTGAGATAATCCTTGAGCAACAAGTCTGGATTTGTTTTTGACAATCTATCGAGATTCATCTAGCTTGTCTCTAAAGATTCACTTAGTTACAATTACCTGGTTTTCGTCATGAAATTCTACATAATTCCAAAAAATTATTTCTAACAAACTGATTTAATTCATCGTGCGTAGAAAAAATCCAGTTCTCATCTTTTAAAGAATTATTAATATTAACGAGAACAAAATAAGAAATTAAAGCAAAATTAGCACAATAATTTAAAATAGAATTTCTGGTTTTGACACTAGAATCAACATTGCCAATTACATTTTCAATAGGATGATCTTTATGAATCATCCATGATCTTGGATCAGGTTGAGGGGTATGCTCCCCCTCAATTAATTCATTCTTATCTTGAGGAATATCTTCTCCAAAATTATAATCTCTAAACTCCTCATCAATAATATTTGAATCAAAATTTATTTTCCCATTATTTTCGTCGAACATAACATGAACATATTCTTCAATAACCATCATTCCTTTATTATAAACTCTATAAGCTTTACTATTATTAGAATTACCATGAAAAATAACTTCATCACATTTAGCATCAAATTTATCTAAATTATACTTTGAATTTAAAATAAAAACATTGCATCCAAAAACACTAAAATAGCCAACTTTAGGCCTTTTATTTTTATGTAATTCATAAACTGTTTTCTTTAGAAAATGTCTAATATGAATTATTTTTGAAATATAACAATCATAAAAAAAGCGGCATCCCAAAAATATCTAGGCAGATTATATTCACTTAACATAGTTTGAGCCATTTCAATAAGAGTTCTATTTTTCTGTTCTACAACATCATTTTTTGTGGTGTTCTTAGAGTAGAGAAATTATGAAAATATCCATTATTTTAATATAATTTTTCAAATTAGAAATTATTAAATTCACCTCCTTTATCACTATTAATAGAGATAATCAAACAAGATTTTTCATTTTGAACTAATTAGGAGAAAGTAGTGAATTTAGATAATGTATCATTATTATGAGCTAGAAAATATACCCAAGTAAATCTATTATAATCATCAACAATAACTAAAGTATAGTTCCTTCCACCAAGTCTAGAAATTTTATTTGGACCAAATAAATCAAGATGTATCATCTGTAAAGGCTTATTAGTAATTATCTAATTGATAGGTCTAAAGGAAATTTTGTGTTGCTTCCCCTTCATGCAGGCATCACAAACATGAAGTTGATCTTTATTCAAAGAAGTAAGATTTAAAACATTATCATCCTTTGAGAGATTATGTAAGATTCTAAAATTAACATGACCTAAACATCGGTGCCAAAGGATGCAGTCATTCTGTACAATATTCAAACACTTTACATGTTGAACAGTTAGTTCAGCAAAATCAATAGTATAAATATTATCTTTTTTATTAGCATAATATAAAAAAATAATCATATTTAATATCTAAACATTTATCATTTTTAAATTTAACATCCATTTCATCATCACATAATTGTGATATACTAATTAAATTATTTTTTAAACCATAATCTTATAAAACTTTGGAAATAAATATAGAATTCAAAATACCAACTTTACCAAAACCTTTTACTTTGCCTTTGGAATTGTCTCCAAAAGAAATAGTTCCTCCATCACCTGTGTTTTATGATGTGAACATTGATGGGTCTCCAGTCATATGCCTAGAGCATCCACTATCCATGTACCATATTTTTTTCTTAAAACATACAAGTAATTTTCCAACAAAAATAATTTAATTGACAATTTTGGTACTAAAGATACTTTGGGTCCAATAGAATTAGTAATAAAATTTTTAGGTATGCATACAGAATTTAAACATGTATTGTAAGGTACTCTCGATAACAAGGATTTAGAAATATTAGTTTTTGTAAATCTAAAATATTTTTTAAATCTAAGTGAATAGTCATTGGCAGAGTGACCATTCATGCCACATTTAAAACAAATAACAGTTGAAGTAATACAATTTTTACTTTTAACAAAACAAGTTTTATACATTTGAGGTAATCTTTCATCATAACCAAATCAATATTTATTTTTATCAGTTTTAGTCAAATATATCATCTCATGATATTTTTGACAACCTTGAATAAAATCAGATAAAATTTGTTTAGGACATTCAAATTCCTTTTTCAATTTTTCATTCAGATCTTGAGAAGATTTCAAATTATCATAAACTATTGAATGAGAAGCAGATGCAGTGTTTATTAACCTTTTATTTTCATGAAAAATTACTTTATTTTCATAAATAATTATTTCATTATATTCTTTATGTTTATTATATAAAACAACATTTTTCAAAATATCTTTTATTAATCTTACAATTTCTTTATTTAATTCAATTACATTGGGGTTATTGAATTCATATTCAGAATCAGAACCTTCATAATAATAACTAGAATTACAATCTTTATCCAGTGAGGCCATGAAACAAAAGTTAGTAGATTCTTTGTCATTTCTAGATTGTTCATTAGAATCAGATTCTTCAGTACAACTCCAGCTACTTTCCAATGCCTTTCTATCCTTCTCTTTGTATTTGTCTTTATTCTTTAGTTTAGGGAAATCAGGTTTGATATGACCTTTCTCTCTATACTCATAACAAGTTACAACTAAAGCATTTTAATTTTTATCACCTTTTTTATCTCCCTTATATTTTTCTTCTTGAGGATTTCTACTAAACTAGCCTTTGAAACCATTCTTTTTCATTCTTTTGAAGACTCCAGTTACAATCTGAGCCATGTCTTCCTTTTCAATATACTGTAGATTAGAATCATATGAATTAGTATACATAACATTTATAGACTTAAAAGCTACACCTTTTATTTTTTTTATGTCTCCTCATCAGCTATGTTCTTCAGTTCGAGTTCATATTGGAGTAGTGATCTAGTCAATTCATCTAGTGTGTACTCTTTGAAGTTCATGACTTCATCAATGGCAACCTTCTTTGCATGACATTTCTTTGTTAATGCTCATAGGAATATTTTAACAACTATAGTATTTTGCAGATAATCTCCAAGTGAATTCATTCCATTCAAAATGCTTGTGAATCTATGGAACATTTGATTTACAGTTTCATCTTCACCCTTCTTGAAGTACTGATACTCAGCACGAAGCATTCTAGGTTTGGTTCGGATCAATTTTTCAAAGCCAAGGTCAGTAACTTACAAAATCATCCAAATCTCAAGAGCTATCTTTGATGCAAACACGTGACTAAAAACACTTCTGTTAATAGCACAATATAAAATATTAATGACTTTGTAATTTAAGACATATCTAGTAGCATCAATTCTTGTAAGAGTATCTGGATCAGCTTCAGGCAGTGGGTATTATTTTGACATGATAGGCCAGTGCTCAGTGATCATCTGTTTGAGGTATGCCTCCATTGGTGATCTCCAGCATCCATAATCATTTACATAAAAATTTGGTGTCTTATGAGGAATCCAAGCATCATTCGGGTTTAATCCTACCATCTTATAATATCTACATCCATAGACTATGAGGTCTAGGAATAGGTTAGCACAATAAAATATAAAAGATGACAAAAGAAATGATTGAATATATTCATGAAGGAACAACCAAGTATAATGAAATATAAATATAGAGAAAAAAATATTATAAAGAAGGTTACCCTCTGATACCAATTGTTATGTCGGACAGGGTAATGGAAGATCGTCTAGAGGGGGGGTGAATATACCAGTTTAAAAATATTAATCAAATAAATTAATCATCAAAGTTAATTAATAAATTTAATTAGCAACAAAAAAATTAAATAATGCAAAGATGTTTTTTATAGAATTACAGTCCAAAGTGGGCCTAATATGCTCTTATACCTCTCTACATGGTGAGAGATACATGTGCACTAAAAATGATTTTTAAAGGGGAATCATAACCCAATTACAAAATACTTTTCTAGTGTAGGGATAACCATGACACTGACATTTGTATGGGATTCACAACCCTTACAACCATAATTTAGATACTGGGAGTCACAACCCAAATAGTCTTGAATTTAGATACAGGGAGTCACAAAGCTAAGATCCTGAATTTAGAATCCGGGAGTCACAACCTGAGGAAAAGAATAACAAAAATGATTTTTTGTGCAAAATCATAAACAAAAGAAATAGAGTGTGTGAGAGAGATGGGATGTAGTGTTACAGACTCAGAACTAGATGAATGAGAAGATAAAAAAATAAACCACAAGTAATGGATCTTGAGGTTTAGTTCAGCACGTCTCGTCAATGAAATTGTAGTCAAAGAAGAATTAATTCAAATCTTGAGAGACCAAGCAGGTGGTGAAGCATAGTGTCACAGGACGTTTCAAATTCACAACTGATTCAAAGTTCACACCCCTTTCTCTTTTTATTGTGTTGTCTATAGTTTTCTACAAGAGAGAATGATATATATAGAGAATTAAAATTTATAGAAGGTGCAACATCTCTACATCCATAGGATATTCAAAACTAATTGAGTCAAAAGATCCCATAAATATCTCACTTAAAATTGTAGCATAGTTGCATTTTTATTCCAGTAGTATAAATATCTAATAAAAGAATTAAAAATATTTTGAAGAAGTATTCCAAAAAAATATCCAAAACAATAAAAACATTGAATAATTCAATACATAATTTTAAATCCATTTAAAATGATTTAAATGAAGTCAAAACAGTTCCTGAAATCTAGCAGTAGATTATGAAATTAAATTCAATCATTTAAATTTAAATAATCTTGAAACCTCCAAATTTATTTGTAAAAGACGTTGAAAAACAATATTAAATTTTATCTCTCAATATAGTTCCAAAAATTTTAAAACACTTTCATTACTATCATTATATTTGATAAGGATTTTACAAAAATACCGTTAAAAATAATCCATATTTTTACCGAAAATCAATTTTTTAAAAGAGGCACTAAATGAATAGTAACTTTGGAATGAACATTAACTTTGAAGTAAATAGTAACTTTAGAGTGAACAGTAACTTCAAAACCAATAATAACATCAGACCGAACAATAACTTTGGAGCAAGCAGTAAATTAACGTTTGGTACAAATAGTAACATAGGTAATGAACAGTAAAGTAGGTTATGAATTGTAACGTAGGGAATGAAAAGTAATGTAAGGTATGAATAGTAATGTTGGGTATGAATAGTATCATAAGGTATGAACAGTAACATAGGGTATGAACCGTAACGTAAGGTATGAACAGTAAACCAATCTTTTGTAAGATAAACAATGAACCATACATTTGAGAAAAAATGAACCATACTTTTGATAAAAAATGAACCATACTTTTGATACAAAATGAACCATAATTTTGATTAAAAAAATGAACAACACTTTTGATAGAAATCTGGACAGAATGTTTTAACAAACGTCAACTAATTTTTTATGGCTCTCAACAGCAAATTTAAAAATTGTTCAAAACTAATGATTTGTAGAAAAACTTATTATCTTTCCAACAAAAATATAATCAATTAAAACAAAATTTTATAGATCCTGAAATCATTAAAAAACAGAAGCGAAACAATTCTAGAAAAACTGGTACTTCAAAACAGAATATCATATCTTCATGTAATTAAAAGTCAATTCAAACGATATTATTAGACATTGATTTAAACTAATGAAATAAATATAAAAATTTTATATTTCTATAGAATAATGTTTCATGCAAATCGTAAAACTGTAGAAGTTTCAGTAAAATAAATACATAAATGTTTTAAAATAGTGAAATGTAGAGTTTCTAAAAACATAGCAGCAACTTCATAGATTTTTTTGAGAAATATTTAAGCATTTTAAAACTTCCTATTTATCTAATTAAATATAGATAAATATATTATGTTTCCAAATTGATAAAAATCACAAAAATCCAAATAAAATAAATTAAGATATCATCAAAATACAGAGGAAAAATAATCAAACAAAATTACATGAAATCAAATTAAAGGAAATATACACATGCAGAAACATTATATACATGTTGGAACTATATGTTAATTCTATTCCCAAATATGTGAATAGATGTTATTGGTTACACCAAAAACGTCTTACATTCCATGTTGAAGTTTATTACTTTTTGGGTTTTAGTGTTTTGACACGTTTGAGCTACCGTTTGGGTGTGTCTTTGCTTGAAAATTATAATGGTAATTTTTCATTTAATAAATGGCTTGTTATTAATGAAAATTTTATAATGGCATGTACCATGTATTCTTACCACCAAAACTGCCCATGGTAAGTGCATTCAAATTTATTATTAATTATTAAATGTGAAAAGGAAGGAATGAAAAGTAAATAACTGGTCCATATCAAATGAGCTCCAATATCGGCGACATGTCTGTATCACCCATTCCCATATTTATGGAAGGTAGTGGAGTGACCATCAATAATTGAATATACGTTAATTAAGACTGGATTAAGTGTCTTCAATTCTACATGGCCTATCCAGACTAATAGAAGACAAGGCTTGAACCTATGAATAAATAGTTGCAACGCAACATGAACTACCCACACAAATGGAAGGCAGGGCCTAAACCTAATGAATGATTACATGATTAAAATATCAAATATTAATGAATTGACTCAATATCACATTGAATTTTGAGAGGAGAATACCTCGGGAATATGAAAAACCATTCCAATTCATGGATTTGGTTTTCTATTGTTGATACCCACATAGACTCTAGTTCTTTTCTATAACGTGGATGCCCAGTATACTAGTGTAGGGTCTTTTATATTATTACATGATACCACTGATACACTCTATAGTTCCAGTATTGACTAGTTGGTTCCACGGTGAATTTCCCTTGGGACCGGTCTTTTCTCAAATCCATTTTACCTTGGTCGATCACATTAGACTCGGTACGAACCTAATTATGGAATTCCTTGGATTAGGCTCCTTGGATTACACTCTTACAACTTATAAATAATCAAATACCACTAATTTAGTGTTTTTTGTGATATATGATACCATGGTTTTTACCTTGGAACTCCCCAACCAGATATCACTTTTATGTAGTCTTATAATGTCTTCGGAACTTCACTACTTATACTATCATTAGGTGTAGTCAGTTCTGGCTATGCCTCACATGACCTATTAACATAAAATGGTAATTACATAATTAATGAATTACTTACATGCTCAGAAACCATCTAAGGGATTAAGTAGGTACTTGTTTATTTTATTATATTGTAATACTTTTCTTAATTTATATATTCAAGTATGAACAATGTTATATTCCATTATATGATCGAGATATTATAGACATCATTCGTGGTGTCAACTGAGATTTATCTCACACCCTCTCCAGGCACCATTTGGTACCCTAGGTAGTTTCCATAACTATAGGTGTTGGCAAAGTGAAAAATACAGATTTGAATACATGATTTCTTGTTGTTAAGATTAGATCTTCATAGAAAAGTATAGAGTTTGATCTTGGGATGTTTGGGATTGTGTTTTGGTTTCTTTATCATTATGGAACATGTTATTCATATGGTATTGTATCCATGTCTTATAGTTTCTTAGTGAAAAGATATATCATCATGTGTTATTCCAATTGATACAATTATTGTTATTCTTGTTTATCTAATGAATCAGAATTCTTCATCTATTTATTTATATTTATTAGACTATATACTATTGTTTATACGATTCCATTGTTCAAGACTCATCTAATGAAGGTATAGTCTCCACATGTACATATCCTAGGACCTCACAACTGGCCAGAAGCCTCTGAAGCTATGGGAGATGCATTTGAGGCCATGTGGCACACCAGGATTAGGGAAATCATTATGTGGAATTTAGGTCTTGGATGTCACAATGTGTTATTAGAGGATTTCATTTCCTACCATAAATTGATGGAGATATTATCGTTTGGGTGATCACATTGTGGTGTACACATACCACAAGATTATGAAATATATCTTTTCTTATTATAACATAAACATGATATATCATATATTGGACGAATATCATCAATCATTTGATTTTTATCATACATATACTCCTCAAAATGGTAATGTGGTCACTGATGAACTGGTTCAGAGAACTCAATATCAGACCGTAAATGAATCCAGTGAATATTGGAAGTTAATGGCCCAATTATCTAAGCTTCATCTAGATTGTAATGATGACCACGAATAGTCTTACCTCTCAGCCTAAATAGTAACATATTCCCACTTTGGGAAGGTGAAGGGTTGGTAGTTTTTAGATCCTGAAGTGTTTCTTCTCAGATAGAATATATCAAGATATAACCCACATCTGGATTTGTCTATGGATAGAAACAACAATAAACATGTGCGTGGGAATGTCTTGGTTCTCACTGACATGAAAGATGAGTTAATGAAACATCCCCACACTTCTAATTGGGAAATTCATCTAGGAATCGCCAAAATATATGGAGATATATGACACTCATATTGGAGGTCTAGAATGAAATTTTATATTGTAGGCATCATTTGTAGGTGTTCCACCTATGAGAAGTTTAATGTGGATCACCATAGACGTACAGGGTTGTGGAAACTGATTTTAATCCTGAAATGAAAATAAGAAGATGCTTCTATGGATTTCATAGTCCTCTTACCATGGTCGTAGAGGGGTAAAAATTCTATATGGGTAGTCATTGACTGACAAAAAAAATAATCCCACTTCATTAAAATTCGAGAGACCATCTTTGTTGATGAGATTGGAAAACTTTATGTCTGTGAGGTCATATGAAGACATGGGGTTTGGTAATTTCACATAACAGTTCTAGAAGGGATTTCTGAAGGATATGGGAACTCAAGTGTTTCTATGAAAAACCTTGCTTCCTCATATTGATGGACAATCATAATAGACAATATAAGTTTTAAAGGATATGATTTGGGAATGTGTCTTTTATTTCAATGGTTCTTGGGAGTATCATTTACCTCTTATAGAGTATTCATAAAATAATAGATTTTAGGCCACGATTCAGATGGATCATTTTGAGGAATTATATAGTTGGCAATGATGATAACCCATATTCTTGCTAGAGGCAGGCAAGGTAGCCTTACTAGGTCCACATCTCTTTTAGGAGACATCATAACAGGGTCAGTTGAGTAGGAAGCGTATGAATACTAATTATTCTAGAATTAAATAATATGATAATAACCACTAAATACCTCTAGTGTTTGGTTTTAGGAATCATGTTTTCATTCGGGTATCACCCAGGCATGGGCATAAATGATTATGGAATAAGAGAAGGCAGTTTCCCCATTATGTTGGGTGTTTTGAAATTCTAAAGTGAGCCATTCTAGTATCATATAGAATCCTACTACATTATAAGTACCATTCCATGCATGAAATATTTCGTGTCCCATATCTTTTCCAGTATTATGATTACCCGACTTGTACCTTTGATCCAAATAAAGTTGAGTAAGATGTCGATGCTACCTTTGGGGAATATCTGTTATGCATCGTTGAACAGAGCACAAAGGCAGTATGTGGAATTTTTTCCCTCTATACTGAGTGAAACGACATCATGACCAAATACAAGAAGAGACTAGGGAGTGGGAAGCTCATGTATATGCTCAATGGTTAGAATTGTTCTTAGATAGTGTTTCTCTACCCGTACAAGGTGAACATGGTGGCGAGTTCTTTATATGTAGAATATTGTAAGAACCATGTTTTCACACATTAATAAATCCTTTTAATATTGGTCTAAATCAGTATGTTAGACCTAATATGGACTCATAATGAGTTAGTAATGGTTCTAAAGGAGTTTGGTGCTTGTTTGGAGCCTAAAACATATCATTTCTAAGAACCAGGCCAATTCACATGGTTTGTGCTACGTTAGCACATGGTTTTCCTAACCGCAAGGATTGAAATTTTTGGAATGAACCTAATGGAATGTGTGGTTCATAGTCATGTGACCTAGCCATGTGAACTCCAATTTTTCCTAGGTTCTCGTTCATGGATTACACATGGTTTGATCAACCCATGTTGAGGTTTTTTTTCGAGCAGATCCATATTGCACGATTTCTGCACTGTTTTTCAAACCTTGAATAAAAATCATGAGCATAATAATTTTCCTGGTAAAATATCCATAATCCCATTAATGATCTATTTGTCTTCTTTCTTCCTCCCATTACAAGAACCAGTATGATTTTCCTCCCTTTTCACCCATTTGGATCATTGTGAATACCAAATCTAGGGAACAAGAGATCTATTTCATCTAAAAACAGATCAAGATTCTATTCATCACATTAGATGCACCATAGTATGTACTTGATTTAGTTTGAGATTCTCTTCCTCTCTATTCCTCTAGATCTAGTTATCATGGGTTGAGCACTTTTATTATTTTCTTATGTCAACTCTGATATATGGAAAATCTAGGGCATATACTGGAGGAGAGTCGTACAAGCCTAATGTGGGTGGGTTTATAATTCATTCCTATTGTTCATTGATTTTGGAATATTTTTCTGGGGCCCACTGATTTCATATGTTTCTTTTTATTGAAATTATACTCCCTTCTTATACTTATTAGAATAGCATGTTCATCCTTTTCCCAAATATGTGAATAGATGTTAGTGTTTACACCCAAAACATATTCCATTCATGGTAGAAGGATAGAATTTTGGGGTTTTAGTGTTTTAACACATTCAAGACAGTTTGCATGTGTGTCTTTTCTTGAACTTCCTATTGTTACTCATTCTATAATAAATGTCATGTTATTAATGCGAATTGTTTAATGGCATGTACCATGTATGCTCTCCACTAGACCCGACTACGTTAAGTTCAATAAAATTGATTATTAATTGTTAAATTTGAATTGGAATGTATACAAAGTGTATAAAATGGCCTTATCAAATGAA
Source organism: Viscum album (assembly GCA_963277665.1). Taxonomy (NCBI): domain Eukaryota; kingdom Viridiplantae; phylum Streptophyta; class Magnoliopsida; order Santalales; family Viscaceae; genus Viscum; species Viscum album. The sequence continues at coordinate 888,374,249 of OY728141.1, forward strand.
ATTTAGTAATGGATAAATATTTGAAGAAACCCTTTTTATATTGACAGAAGCTATCAGAGTGAACCTCAATAATAGAATATGCATTAATTAAGACATGAATAAATGGTTTCAATGTTACTTGGCCTATCAACCCTGATTGAAGACAAGGATTGAACCAATGAATAAATGGTTGCAACACTACATTACCTATCCACACTAATGGAAGACAAGGATTGAACCTAGTGAATTAATACATGATTAAAATAACAAAAAGGAATGGAATCACTCAAGATCACCATGGATTCTGAGAGGAGAATACATTGGGACTCGGGAACCCCATCTTGATTCAATGATATAGTTTGTGTGGGTTGATACCCACCCATAATCTAATTCTTATCTTTACATTATTATTTGATACCATATATACACTCCTTGGATCCAGCATTGACTACTAGGTGTCGTGGTTAATTCGCATAGGTTAAATTACTTTCTTAGTCATGTAATACCTTAGTCGATCACCTTTGATTAAGTAGGAACCTTATTATGGAATTACTTGGATTTGGATCCTTTGATTACAATCTTTCACCTTAGTTAGACTAATATACTACTGATCTAGAATTTAGTGAGATCTATGTTACGTTGGTTATTACCCTGGTACTCCCTCCCCAGATATAAATATTAGGTTTCTTTGTAACGCCTTGGGTACTTTTCAACTTTCAAAATCACGAGGAGATGTCAGTGCGGGCTATACCTCACAATACCTATTAATATAAAATGGTATTTACTTAATGAATGATGTAATTACTTGTTCAGACACCATCCAAGGGATAAGTCAAGTACTTGGGTATTTAGTTATATTGTAATTCATTATTTACTTTATATATGAATTTTTGAACACTATTATATTTCATTACATGTGGAAGATGTTATAGACACCATTAGTGGTGGCCCACTGAGATTTATCTCACACCAACTCTAGTCAATGTTTGGTACCCAAAGTAAAATATATGATTGTAGGTGTTGAAAAAGTGATGTATACAACTATGAAAACATGACATCTTGTAGATATGATTGGATCATGATCGCAATGGACATAGTGGGATATTGGGATTCTTGGGATAGACATTTTGTTTCTTTGTCTTTGTGAAACATGTTATGCTGACTGACTTGTATAAATGTTTTCTAGTTTTCATGTGACATGATATATCATCATGAGTTAGTATAGTTGATATAGTTAATGTTATCCTTGTTTATTTATTGCATCAATTTTCTTCCACTATGTACTTTTATTACTTCTGATGTTTACTATTGTTCATATGATTCTGCTACAATGCACTCTGTTAATGAGTACATAGTCTCCCCATGGACACATCTTAGGCCCTCACTACGAATCAGCACCCCTTGACGTTATGGGCGATTTTTATGAGGCCATGTGGACCACCGGGCTTGGGGCACCCATTAAGTGGAAGTTGGGTCCGGGACATCACTTGCGATATGGATACAATAAGACTCGGTTGATACTCGTTCCCTTACATGTGATACCCAGGACAGAGTAATGGTTACCATAACACGAGTGATTCAAAAAATATATAATTGATTTATTTGGAGCGTCTCATGTAATGAAATATAATTGAATATATGTATCATAGTTATACCTTCAAGGTAGAATTAGACTACACCTATGAATTTTTAAATTATAATAAAAATTATTTAAATACTTTTACAAATACTACATAATTTTTTTTAATGAGTTGTGATGCCCTCTTATGCCTTTAGTGTTCCTGGTTTTGATATATAGATTAGACCTGAAGCCAAAGCACTAGATTGGGGGTATACATTTTCATTTGTTTCTCCTTTTACTTAGTAATAGTTATATATATGCTCTACATAACCTGGTCTCTCATTTGGACTTCCGATTCACAACGGAGTTGTTGGTATGGGATAGGGGTTTTCTTGGGAACACGAACCAAGTGAAATTTATTTTATTTATTTGAATTACATGAATTTATAATACATTGGAAGAATTTTATAGGACTACAATAGGAAATGGAAATGTCAAGAAACAATGGGTACCATCCTATTAAGATTATAACTCACACTCGGCTTAGGTTCTGTTTATTACCCAAGTAGAATTTATCTTCCTAGGTATGGATATAGGGATGTGTGACACTCCCAATACTTTAAAAATTTCTATTTTGGATGGATATTTGGGAGAAGAGTAATGAGAATTGATTGAGATTCCATGGTTTAGTTTTGGTCTTTTGAGTATCTATTAGCATGCGTTGTATGATAGTATCCCATACCTTAGAAAATTTATTTATTTACTTTTGGAATCATACATTGACATAATCATGATGCTAGTTTGACTATTATTCATCCATGTTTATGTGTCTATTTTTTATGTCATTTATCATTGTCTTCTACTAATTGATTTTATTTATGCTTACTCTACTTTCTATTATATTAATTTCTTTGATGAAATACATTTTTCAATGAGGTCATAGTCTCACCTAAGGCCCTCACTACTAGTCGGCTGCCTTTGTCATTTGGGGAGATGAGCTTGAGGTCTAGTGACCCACCATCTCGGTCCTATTTTAGTATCCCTTATAATGGGATGATAAAAAGTGTTATCAGATAAAATATTACTTTAGTTTTAATGTTTGGTTCAGATAGGAGAAAATTATGTAGTATTTGGAATTTCACCTTTTCTGGGACGTAGATAACCCATGTACATGGGAATCCCAAATTACCTAGGTTGGGTATTTTAGTTATTAATTATGCTATTTATTGTGGATATGAATTCCCGGTTGTATTATGCTCATATTTTATAATGTTATTGGTATTGGAATTATTAAGAAAACTATTTTGACAATTCCAGCCATATGAAATGAAAAAATTGCATTTTAATGCATCATGTATGTCACCATATGTATTTTAATGAAATGCATTTTTCAATTCCATATGTACTTTTAGTGGGCATTTTATTATTTTCATTTGTGTGTTGTCGTGTTTAGTTGTAATATCATACAATACATTCTTATTATAAATATAAAGAGTGTACCATCTATCAAGATGAAATGGAAACCATAAATGGAAATATTATACCTTGAATTGACCATAGTATGGAGGCCTTTCACTTTCCCTTTTCGTACCACTCCTTACATTTTTACCTTATGTTCTATATAATCTCATCTACAATGTGAATTGATAAAATTATTGAGATATTCCACCACAACATCTTCATACAATACTCTAGGAGAGTAGAGATGAGCACATTCTAAAGTTGTGGGGTTAGGAAATATGTATAGTACCTCCTACAATGCGTCATATAGTTCCTTTAGTTGAACCACCTCCTAATAAAAAACTAGGCGACGATGCTCAATTCCGGTCCAGTCTACTAAACATAATATAGTTAGTTTATAATGTTTCCAGATGATCTTTGACTATGGTAGAGATTAGGTAGGAAATTTTGTGGTAGTATCCTCCAACGTCTAAAGGGATGGTGGTCCCAATTACATATATTCCTAGATTGAATATAGAAAATATATCTTCAACCATATTGATACCCTTCTACAATGTAGGGTCAAAATTTATATCTTGATTCTTCCTTGTTATGATAAGAGTTGGTGGGATATCATTTCTCATGCAGAGAACCCCCCTGACATGGTTTGGTAAGACTTCCATATGACTTTCCATGATCACTTCATTCCAAAGACTCTGAGATAAGATCATCATAGAGAGTTCTTACATCTTTAGTAGGGCTCTAAGACTTTTTTAGAGTATGATACTAGTTTTACTAAGCTTCTTAGTTTTTCCCCTTCTCTGACTGGCGACACACATTCAACTTTGAGGTATTTTTAGGATAGACTTGGATATGCTAGCTGCTTTCAGGTGAAGTTATTTAAATTGTTTTCCATTATATATATAGTGTATAAATCTCTATTTATGGAATCAAATCTCATGGAAGTTGATCCTGTGATATTGGGATGTTCAATTCTGAGGTAGGGTTATGGTTCTTACGGTTATAAGAAGCACGGTTTCAAGGGTTCTCATGGTTGTAATTCTAGACAGATGACTTGTACTGATAGTACTACAATATGTCACCATTGTGGTAGGATTGGTCATAATATGAAAAAGTGCATTAGGAACCAGATGGAGAGTCAATATTGTAGCTATATGGGTCACCTTATAGGTTTCTTCCCTTCTTTTCTTTAGTATACAGAGGTAGAGTATCTGTAATAGCACCTGCATCAGGTATGGGATCTATGACTCCATGTAAGGCTAGGAGTTTTTTTCTCTGTTGGCCAATAATGATGTGGAAATGGAGGCCTGGGTTGAGGCAGTCATTCTCTAAATCATAGTAGTTAGTAGAGTTGACCTACCCCATTTAGTCCAAAGGCATTTCATGCCCGAGAATCAGGCCATATGTATTTACTGCAACCATCACTAGTGGAGAAAATTACAAGGCCATAAAATATTAGGGGTACTATCCATATAGAATCTAGTATATTTTATTCCATTTTTGATACTGGTTCATCACACTCATTCATATCTGATTATACTAATGAGTTTTTAGGACATTACATCGATTAATTCTTCGATGTTATGTATCTTGACACTCCATCGTGGGTTATAATAGAGGGAAAACTCCAGTTCCATGTGTTCCCTCTTGGAATAAGAAATTACTATTTCATCTAGAATTCCTTCATGCTCAAGATGACTGGATTTGATATCATTCCTGCTATGGAATGTATCATTCATTATCATTCCAAAGTGTATTTATATCTCCATCAAGTGTACTTCACAATATACAAGGGAATCACGTAAATACACAATGAAGAATAGGATATCAAGGATTATCAAGATGGACCCAAGAGTTATGGGTTGGGCATGGTAATAGATTAGCTAGAAATCCTCATTATGAGTGATGAAGGACATCAATAAATAAAATTCCTTCACATTTTAGATTGATTCAGGGACATATTCCATAATGATTTATCTGGTTTAGTGCAAGTGAGGGACATTGATTTCACAATCGTTTCTGTTACCAGTGTGTCACCAGTGTCCATTCCTCCATATAGGATGACACCAACCAAGCTACAAGATCTCAAGAAGTAAATTGATGATCTTTAGGTTAATGATTTCATTAGACCTAGAACATTGTTGTGGGGTTCACCGGTACTTTTCACAATGAAGGTGGATGGTACCCACAGATTGTGCTTAGATTACCATCGAATAAATTAGCTAATGGTAAATAATTTATATATTTTTCCTCATGTAGAAGGCCTATTTGACTAGATCTGAGTGGAATATATTTTCTCCAAGATTGATCTATGGTTGCGCTATCATCATCTACATTTGAAAACATAAGATATACCACATACAAAGTTCTAGATCAGTTACTACATGTATGAGTTTTTGGTAATGTCATTAGGTCTGACGTGGATGAATATATATATCATTGAATTTATGAATTGTTATTTCCACCCATACCATTATTCCATTGTGTTATTCTTCAAATATGACATCTTGGTACATTAAAACTATAGAAAAAATCATACAAACCATATTGTGATTGTGATATGTACAATGAAAGAGAACCAATGATTTGTGAAGCTTAAAAAATTCCACTTTTGGATCAATAAGTTTCACTTAATAGGATATATCATATTTAAGGTAGAATATTAAATTGACTGGGATATAATGAGTGAAGTAGTTTCTTGGGAGAATCCCTCTATTGTTTTTGACATACGCATCTTCTTATGGATTTCTTGATATTACAGAAATTTCGTTTTGGACTTATCACACTTAGAAACACCTCTTACGACCATGAATAAGATGTGTGTACAATTATTCTAGTCAAAAGTTCTTGAAAAATATTTTCTAGAGTTAAATAAAAGTCACTCTAAAACTTCAATCCTAATTCTAATTGATAGAGTTTGATGTTATACTATTTGCTTTACTATTATAGTAGTTGGAAATGGTGTAGTTCTAATTAAAGGTGATTGATTTTTGGATTATGTATCCCATTATATGAGACCTCATGAGTGGAACTATCTGATACATGACCTCGCATTAGATATTTTGTTTTATTCTCTATTCTGTTGTATTCACTATTTTTTGGGAGATAAGTTCATTGTTTACATAGATCATAATAGATTGAAATATATCTATGAATAGTAAGAATTAAATTTGAGGTAGTGCAGGTGGATTGAATACCTGCATTTATTCAACATTGATCTTTCTTATAACCCATGTAAGGGTAACACCATGGATAACACTATGAGCCAAACAATTCATACACAAGTTTTCCATCCTACCAGCAGTGAGTGGAAAATGATGGATTTATTTTCTAAGATGCATTTGGAGGTTCATGAATAGTGTAGAAAACAGGTTCTAGTTGCTTTTATAGTAACACCCTCTTTTCTAAAGTGAGTCTTCATGGGAATGTTATCTGGTCAGAAAAGGTATTGATTTATGGGATATTGTCATAGGAGATAACCTCACTAATGGATGGGTTTTTTATGGCCGTGAAACTCTTCTATAATGTGTCCATTTATGGATGCATTGTAATATTCATGAAGATGTGATGAAATAATCACATGATTCTATTTGTGTAGTTCATCCTAGACATATCATGATCTATGGTGAAATGCATCATCCTTACTTGTGTCTAGGTATGAATCAAATATCAGGTTTCATGACCCAGTGCTCCACCTATCAGTAGGTGAAGTCAAAGCACTAGTGATCAGCAACAATCTTATAGTCTCTATCATTTACTAAGTGTAAATGGAATTATTTAACCATGAATAATGTTACAGGATTATTAATACATCCTCGAGGGAGCGATGCAGTATGGGCGATCATCTATTGGTTGAAAAAGGTAACAAACTTCTTATCTATCTAGGATTATTTATCAATTGATGAGTTAGGGAGGTTTTATATAAAGAAGATAGTTCAACTTCATGGAATTCCCCATTCTACCTTGTAATAATGAGACACCTATTTCATTTCATGATTCTAGTTATGGTTGTAGAAGGCTCTGGGTACATAAGTTCTTTTGATTACTACATATCACCCCTAGACTGATGGTTAGTCTGATTGGACAATTTAGGTGTCAGAGGATATGTGGAACGATATGTATCATTGATTTTAGTGGATCTTAGAAAAAAATTATTCCTCTAGTTGAGTTTTCATATAATAATAACTTCCTAGAAACAATTCAACTGGATCCATATGATGCCCTCTATGGTAGACCATGTCGTTCACCACTATGATGGCTTCATATAGGCAGGGTAGCTCTTTTGGGTCATCATATCATTCAAAGGACTTCTGAGCTTGTATAGTTCATTTAGATATGTATGAATACAGGTCAATCTATATAGCATTCTTATACATATTGTCATCATATACCTCTATGGTTTGTGGTGGTACATCATGATTTCCATCTTGTTTCACTGAGGTTGGGTCATAGGATAATTAAGAGGCATGAAAAGTTATAAGAAAGATATTTCAGGCTATTTGATATAGTGTAGAGAGTTGTGCTAATAGGATATTGGTTTCTATTACTGTTTAGGTACCATCACAAGCACGATGCATTCCATGTATCATATATTCAACAATATCATCTAGAACCATCTCATTTGATTGATATCGATGACATCAAGGATGATATAGATTCATCCTTCATGTAGCATATGATTTGTATCATTGTTAGTATCATGAATTTTATTTGAGGTTGGTATTTTCCTCTTGTGAGGGTTCTATGATAGCATGGACGCATTCCAAACATGGCCTTGGAATGAGGGACTGTTGTTCGTGCTTAGTGCCTAGAACTTTTCCTAGATGATGATTCACTACCCTCAAATGGGGATCTCAAGGATGAGTTTTCGTAAGGAGGGGATGTTATGTTGTCCTAACATTTACCAAGGTAAATACGGTATAATTTTTAGTCAAATTATATAAATCAACCTATGGAACACACACGCGCGGCCTGTTGTGGGTACTGAGCAGTAAATAATAATTAAATGTATGCATGATATTGATGGAAAATAATTAAAGGTTTCCTGGTGTACTGTTTCATGTTATTAGTTATTAAAATGATTAAAAATAATAATATTTTTAATGAAATCAAATTAAATGAAGAAGGAATCAAAATGATTAATTAAATAAAAACTGTTCAGTGGAAAATAAAAATAACAAAAATTGGTCATAACACATATTTATTTTTTATTTCTATTCTCATTCACCATTTATACGAATTATATTATATTATTTTTATTTCTATAATTTTTATTTATTTTGTGTTTCTTTTTTTCCTCTCCCTTATTTCATTATTTTTTTATTTCCTCCTCTCCTCTCACCTTCTACTAATGTGTGTCGCACCCCCTCCTTTTCAAGGGGTGCACCACCCCCATCTTTGCTTCGGAAGCCCGCTGCACCTCTAGTTATCCTCTATATTAAATGTCTTCAGAAGTTTAGTGAATATCTTAGTAATAATTATCATCCTACAAATGAATTTTTGTGTTTCACGAACTCTTTATTGCACAATTTTCCACTGACGTTTTTTACCTGAAATAAGGGTTTTTCTTAAAACCTCATACTTCTTCAGTTTTATGTCAAATAAAACGTTTTCAAGGGATATGGGATATAAAAAGACTAAGAAATATAGTGTCTATAATATTTACCATATTTTCATTTCATAATTCAATTCACACTTTTGGGACACTCATCAATTTCTAATGGAAAATATTAAATAATGCATTTTAATTTAATTTAATTGTTTCTTATTGATCTTTGTGACATTTGATTAATGTGAACCCCTCCTTAGAATGTTTCCATGTTGTTGGAAACTCATTTGGGTGTGCTGACATAATTAGACTATTTTCAATTTTCATTGAATCATTAAAATTGATAATTGCGCGTGCATGTCCAATAATTTTAGTTTCATGTTTTAAATTGAATAAATTATTTAGGATGAATTAGAAACCATAATTTTTTCCTTTGAATTTTTTTTCTAAATAATTATAAGTTATATGTCATGTTTCACTGTTCTATTATTAAATCTCATTTCCTCATCTTACACTAATAATTTCTATGTTTTGTTTATCCTTGTGTTAGGATTTTGACATTAAATGGATAATAAAATGGTTGCAGTCATTAATGATTTCTCTTTGATATGTAAGTCTCTCTTGTTGATTTAAATGAAATCTGGGTAGTGGGAGAATGTGGGTCCGGTATTAAAAACCCACAATAAGACTCTCCATGCTTGATTGGTTACAACAAAATGTTCTGAGGATGTGATGTTTTTAGATCGCTAGTCATGGGGTTTCTCAGAATTCTTATTATACTATTGGGAGATATCGATTCGATAATGTGTAGGTGAGGACATATCTATTATCAAAATGGATACCCCATGTCTCGGTTGTTACTTGGTACCTTACATTAAAACTCTTGTTGGAATCATGGTTACTGTAGCATGTGCAATCCTTTTATTCCATAATGGATTTCTAGGGATAGGATCATGACATTTGTAATAATTGAACCACCTTTCTATTTTGTGCTATAGGAAATTAGTAGTGTGCCAATGTAAATAAATTAATGAAATTTAATTAAATAAAGTATATGTAACATGGGTTCTGGTGTACTAATATTATATATCACACCATGCTCGGGTTTCATTTGTCACTAGAGTAGACTAAATGGTCGCAAATATGGATACATGAAAGTGTTCCCCTTACGATGCTTGATTTCATTGATTTTTTAGATGGAGAATTGGGGCCAGAGGGCCAAGCCTTGTTTGAGATGCTTTGTGGAATTTTTGTTTCTTTTGAGTCATTGTCATCATAAATTCTATGATTGTATCCCATTGCACAAAAAATCAATTTATTTACTTTTGGAATCATACATTGACATCATCATGGTAGTTATTTGACAATTCATCTTCTATATTTATTTATCTATTATTTTGGGATTGTTATCTATTTATAATGATGTCTACATTTCATTATGATTCCTCTACATGAACTTATATTATTTTATTCATTGTCGTAACTTTTCCTATTAGTGCATATTCTCCCCACAGACTCACCCAAGGCCTTCACTGGTACTCGGCATCCTCTAGCTTTTGAGGAGATGCAATTTGGGTCTTGTGGCCCAACATATCAGATCTGTTTTAGTGACACTTGGGGAAGGACTCTACAAATACATCCCACATTGGTAAATATAATGTAACTATACATCTATCTAGACCATAAATCTGATATGTGTGACATTCTAGATAACTCCTCCTCATTTTGAGTACTCTTGGATTGGTCTCTAATGGAAACAAATATATCCACCTTCATGGACGTTCATGCTCCATAATACCTCACCAAGAATCAACAGGTATTAACTATGAAGTAATAATAGTTTCACTTCAAAAAATACCATCATCTAACCTACACATCTTCTACAAAAACACAACATGTGATGGCACAATGCCAATCCAACTATGAATATTGAAATGTCTTCTAGCTATGACATTGATAACCCTATTGTACGTTGTGTACAAAAAGTATACATGGAGCACCTAAATAGTCAAAATCCAAAAAGTGGTAAAATCCCTCAACCTCTGCATCTTTAATATTTCTTCTAAATACCATAAAGGAGAACCCTCTCATTTTAGTACACATGTCAAAAAAGGAAATACCACAACCTATCATTCCTAACCATTTATACAATGCTTCCATTCAGGAAACTTGTAGGATATCCTAGGACTCTCCAAAGAATTGATCTCAATCATTGGGGTACTATGTCCTACTATTAGACCTTCCCATGTGTTTTGTATAATAGAAAATTCCAAACATATTAAGGAGACCCTAATCCGTATATGCTAGTGTCCAGTTAATTTATCACGAAACACCACAAATTCAAACTACCCAAAAAAAGGAACCCAGACACCATTTTTGGAAATATTGTGGGAGACAACCAAATCCTCAATAGATATCTCAATCAGGGTATAATTGACCACATGTATAGAGGACTCATGCATTTCATAAATAAAACTCAGTCCATGGAGTACCTAACCGTATTTGTAGGATGCGGTGTCCCTACACATAATCTATACCGATAGAGTACCAAATCAATTTCGATGGTGGGGAAACATGACCATGTATCTTAGGGGTATTGAAATCCATGTTGGAAAATAAGGGCTATGATTCTTTCATATTATATTTCATGGGGATTACTCGCTCCATGAATTATCTAAACATTATTCCCGAAACAAGATCATCATCCCTACAGAGCTAAATCCTAATGTTTCCTATATGTCATTGAAAATGGAATTGGGTTGCTAAAAAAAATCAATTGTGTTCTGTGTCAAGAAATCCTTTGAATATGTTATTAAATTTCATAAAATGAACATCCAAAAAAAATCATTGAATTCACATCCCAAGGGAATTGGGTGTCCATGTGGGGACACTTTGGAGAGACACATGGCATGTTAGGGTAGCGGTATATGTGTAATCCTCCCATACACAGCATGTGTTCCTGCCTAGTTCGGGTTGGCTAGAATTACATGACTAGATCATGAGCTGGATAATGCACCTGGGACTTGCATTGAGCATGAATGGTTGACCAACCTGCACCATCTGAACTAGTGAGGTATAGTCATGCCCAATACAACCCCAACCATAAATACACAGAGAGGGTTAAAAATATAATTTTATTTTTAATATTTTAATTTTCATCCCTACAACTATCTTAATTCTATTTTATCTTAGACTGAGGGTAATCACAACACCACAAAATCAGAAAATCCATAAAATTTGTTTTTCAAGGTTTCCTACTTGGTTATATTTATCATTTTACATATAGAGTGGTTTTTAAACATAAAATCCCAAAAATTAAGCTCAATGCTAATAATAAAAAATTTCGGTAACTACACAAAACACTCAGTTTCAATCCCTTATTTTTTTATCATTGTACTACTAATCCTTGAACTCTAGAAATGCATTAAATATATAAGAGGTTCACTTTTTTCATGATTTAGAAATGTATTTGAAAAAATTATTCGTGAGTGTATGATAACTAAATATAAGATGTACGGATTATGTATTCATGGGTGGATAAAATGGTGGAAATGAATTTGAATGAATAAAAAGTGAAAAAATATATGAACATATTATAAAGAATTATGGATAACATATTTAAAAAATAATTTACTACCATTATTGATTAAAATGTTTTAATATGGATTTGATGAAGATATATGATTATTGTAAAAGATGGTTTGGAAATGGGGTGATTATACTCATTCATATTAATTAGGGTTATGTCTTGTTTTTGGATGGGATGTCTTAGGGTTTTGTATTGTTTTTGACTATGATGGATTATGATTATAACATGATTCGAATTGGCCATATTGTGATGATGTGGGAATATGGAGGAGAATGTGGTGAATATTAGGTGGTTGTGGTTATGATTATATTATAATGGAATTATTCTCAAATGTTGAGTGATGAAAATTCCTATTTCTAGTTGATATGTTGGTGATTCCAGACTTTTGTTGAGAGTTGGGAATTCCTCTTTTTTCAGAATATTTTTATAGTTGTGATGTTTTGGAAGAAATTGTGATGTGATATTATTATGATGATTTAAAATTTTGGGTATTCTTATAATATTATTATATATCCTCAAATGTTTTAAATTCTATTACTTCTTTATTAAATACTATTTTTTAAAACGATATTGTGATGCGATAAAGATGAACTGTAAGTATTGTTTCCCACTAGATTAATAACACTCATTATTTTTATGTTTTTCCATAAATATCTATAACAAAACTATTATTATACATGGATATAGCTATGTACATTATGTGATCAATCATCTATAGTGTTTCAATTGTCATGATGGATTGTTTGAGGGAGATATGATCTATTGATATAGTAGTTCTGGTAGAGTAAAAAAATGATCTAGTGATATTGGAATCCATTAAATAATGTATTTTTTATAGATTTAGGTCATATAGGTAAACTTGTGGTTCTGAGAAATATGTTTTCCTTAATGGGAACCATTGGGGGTTTACTTGTAGTTTTTATTTTATTTTCCATAGAATTAAGATTGAAATGCCTTATATTCATTTGATATATAACCTTAGTCCCTATTGTCAAATCATGAACTAGTGGGGTAAATATTCATGGGACACACTTATCTTCTCTACCTACCATATCTGGGATTCAGTAGAGATTATAAACCACTGGTGGTACTCAAAAACTCAATTTCCAAACAATGACACTAATTTAAGAAATCAATTTTAAAACACATTGAGAAATTATGAATGTATTTACAAACCAAACGTTATTCACGTACATAAATCTATATTTTTTCCACTTTAAATTATTATCATTTGATATAATTTAACATTGATTATATACATTACAAATAATAAATAACACCCACAATATTCAAGTCCTACTTTAAAGGTAGACCAATCCAAAAAGGGGGATAGATGGAGAGAGAATGATTCACATATTCTTATATAGCATAGTAAAAACTAATGACAGAATACTTGTGTAAACATTATATCCCTCAATAAAGAGAATCATAGATGATTTCAAATAGTTTTACATTAAATGATTAAATATGGAAATTAAATTAATCACATTTATCATGGAAAATGAATATCCTATAATTCCACCACCACCACCATAGAGGATTCATAGGGTTCCTGAATGAATGTAGGTTTGAGGAATATGAATATAAATTTTCGAAATATACTGATAAAAGAAATATATTAAATACTATCACTTCTAAAAATGATATTCTTAAAAAACATATTATATTCATGATAAATGATAGTGGTCATATAAACCAACAAACTGACGTAATGGTTGGAGAGTATCCATTTTAAGGGGGTATAAATTCACAGTCATTGTGTATAGGAATTTTTTGTCTCTAATATTAGAAAAAATTGAATCTTGTAGTCATAGTAACATAAAGCTTACTAGAACATCAAAAAATCACAAATCAATAAATATAATGACCTCATCTAAAACCCATTGGATATTCAACGAAAAATTGTTTTCAACATAGCATGAAATAATAACTAACTAAATCACACTTTAGATAATTAATTTAATAAAATATTCAATAATTTTAAAAAATTCTACATACAGGTTAATTGAAAAAAAAACGTGAAACTGAAGAATAAAAAATAGTTCAATGTTTATTAGTCCATTGACTAATTTTATCATCTTCCATAAACCAATAGAGCTATAGAACATCCCCATGTTTATCCAATGTGTCATCCCAATATAATTTAAAATAATTTCACTAAAATCTTATGAAAATATATTAAATAGTAGATTTAAGGTGAAACAATTAACAATTAAGTTAATTAGACATTTGTACACCATATTAATGAAATTTCTCATAGATTGTGGAAATATTATGCTTATATATCATGTGTGAAAAAGTAGTTTCTTTTGAAAAAATGATATAAAAAATTTATTAATGTATTTATATAAAATACTATTCTTAATAGATTAATGAAATGCCTCAGGAAAAAATATATATTAATGGTGGAATGAAACATGACTGTATTGGAATAATTGGTACGTATGAATTAGAAAACATCCCATTAAATCTTTATTTCGGCTTATATATAAATAAAATGCACTTGGATTTCATGGTGGAATGACACCAGACACTATACTAAAAAGTAGAATATGAATATTGGGAATAAATGAACATGGATATTTAAATATAATTCAAATACATAAGTAGAATAAATAATATATATAACTTCTATAAATGGTAAAATACATTAATACTAATATAAAACTCTTTCATTTACCATAATGAAATGAATCAGAGGTGGATGATAAACATATTTTTGGGTTTTATATGAAATGTTGAGAAATAAGGAAACTGTATTATTAAATAAGAGAGACACATTTAATAAATCATAATGACTGATCAATCCCAAAAATTCATATATTATGTGTTAAATAACATGGACCAAAATGAATCTTGTGTGTTTCCATTATTATATTAGTGTCCATTAGACTCTTATATTGTATTTATAAATATGCAAGTGACTATTTTTCTATAAATACATTCTATAAAACATAATAAATATCAATATAAGATAATAAAATATGAAAATTTTATAGAAATTTTTATTTGTGTGTTTGACCCCCAAGATTGACTTAATTTCACTTAATATCATCAATTTACTAATGTAATATAATTCAATTTACATACAAAAGACATAAGAAATACCTAAAATCAACTTACCATTGAACAAAAGGTGTATCACATTTGACAGCAACCATTTCCTAGAACCACATCATCATAAATGTTTTTTTCACTTGATTTATCTTATATTCCAACCAATATGTGATAATCAAATATTTATAACTTGTGAAAAAATATCCAGGAGAATTATAAACAAGGCGATGTATAATTATATAATTCAAATTTGATTCGTAATTCTTTTATAGGAATCACTTAAGAATTTGAATGTTCCATTAATGTTATTTAAATTTGAAGAATACCATGTTCTTTTCTATCCCTATATGTACATGTTTGATCCTGGGACACCCTAAGATGGGAGGGGTAAATTAGGGTGTAAAAGTTTTCTTTTAAAGTGAGGATCATGTTCCCATGTTAATTAGCACTCATAAAACATGTATGATGGCTTTGATCACCACTAAAACATTCACCTATAGAGGGATATGACACAATAGTTTTTCATGGTTTACTATTAAGGTCTACATCAAAGGATCATACGCCAATAGTGTGTCATTCATACCTAAATCCTCTAATATTCACTAGGCGTGGAATAATAATGATCGATCAGATTTACTTTGTTCAAGGAAAAATAAATTTACATGATATTTAAGATAGCTCACTACTTCCCTTGGAACACTTCCACTGACTACCTATTACTCTCTAAATTGAGAGATGTCTAACTTATTTTATCGTCTTGAATGTATCATTAATGTTTTGGAATTAATGTATTGGTCCCTGACTTTTTCTGTGGACTTTTGTTGCACTATAGACCTGAGTTATTCACACTGAAATTCCTCTCCACTTAATCATTATAAAAAAAACTACCATTCACAGTTCTCTATCACAAATATCTTCCATGAAGCTCACTTTAACAATAAGAACCCCATACTTCATCGAGAAAACAAACTTCATGAAGGTACCTTTCCATCATGGAACACACTTCCTTCGGGAATCTCCCTTTCCTTCATAGAACACATTTCCTTTTTGAAGCTCTCGTTCCTTCATGAAACACACTACTTTCGTGATGCTCCCTTTCCTTCATGGAACAACCATCCTTTAAAAATCTCATTAATCCAACATGGAACGTCCCATATTCCCAATGAATTCAATACATAGAAGCATTGAATTTGATATATACTAGAATATTCTTTCCCCTTTCTGTTTGTTTGATCCCATGGAATCTCAAATCCTTATTAAATACTTCTCCTATGGTGAATATTGAAAATTAACCATTCAAAAACTCAACCTATAATAAAATTATAAATCAATATTGGGAAGAAACTAACTTAGGGAATTTATATGATCAAACTATTAATTATTACCCCACACCATGTGATATGAACAATAACTTGGATAATGGTTGTATAAAGGATCATTTTCCATTCCTCTCAAGGATGATTGAAGAGACAAATCTTAGTAAAGTTTATAATGTTCAACCTCCCATCCAATTTGTTTTTCCAAAATATGATATTTTTTTTATAAAATTGATATAATGAGTTCAACGGTATAATCATTGAGATTAGAAGTAAAAAATCATTAAAAAATTTGATGTACCCATCCCTACATTAAAATTCACCTCTTTAACCGTTTGCGGGGTGCCTAGATTCCCAAAAACTGTGAGTTTATACACATTCATGCAAGTAATTTATCCAATTTTTTAGACTAATATTCTATTCAAAAGTAACTAATTTTGTTGATATATTTTGATAATCATAATGAGTTTGATTAAATGTCTTAACATATGTCTGAATGTTCTATCCTACCAGAGCACAAATTCAAGGTCCATGCATCCCCTCTATTGTCTTCCTTCATAGGAGATACAAAAAAATCACTTTAATATTTCTTCATATCTTGAATCTAATAATGTGTATGTTCTACTTGATGTCTTAATTATGATTAGGAAAGAAATTATATGGAAACTGTCCAAAATTCATGGTATTAACATGTTCATAGGGACATATACTATTTTTCATGAATAAATTTTAAAACATTCGTTCCAACCACATGTGAGACTGAATCTCAATCAATTTGAAATGGAAAAATATTCGGTCATTAAAAATTTTAAATTTCGTATTGGATAATTTGGGAGATCATATTGAGGTAATTACTTTCAAACACACACTTTCCCAGAGGCAGCCCGACTTTATTATTTTTTTATTTTCTGGTTTCTATGTACTTTTTTTAAGGTAATGCCTATGGGGTTTATAAGAAGATCCAATTTATCTATTGTGTTAGATTTATATTTTGACGCATTTTAGTATTTTAAAATAATACCCATTCCTTATAGCATTCAATCACATCCTTCAATCATTCCCAAGGATTATATACATGATTTGAAGCCAAAGATATCAATTTCTTATTGATGGGTTATCGACTTAAAATATTTGGTTTTGTTCCTTGATATCATTTGAAATGACATATCCACATTTTCATCCAAATTCTAATATATATCTTATGTTCTCTTTTAACACTGAGGGGAAGTGTCATTCTCGGTTGGGGGGAGTAAAAATCTAAGATTTTAAAAACAAAAATGTGATTTTATAATAACTCAATTCAATGGAAAAAAACAATTCATTATACCTGAATGCATTAATGTACATTTTAAAAACATTAATCCTGAATATCATAATTTTTTGATTCCTTTATTATGATTTTAATGCATGTTTAAGTACATGATCATTTGTTTTGGAAATTGTGGTTGTTTAATTAGTTTTTCCACATTTACCTTTTCATCATTTTAATCATAATTAATCAATGACCATATTTTTAATTTTGGGTTTAAGATTGAGTTCATGGTCCCTTTTATTATATCATAGTGTTTGGGTCCACCTTCATTTTAATTTGAGTATCCAAATTTTATATATATAAAATACCAAATAGATCAATGTTTTGTCCATATGTGTGACATCTGGCACATGAGGGTAGCGACTTCATAGTTTTCTTTTTGGAACAACAGTTGATACTTGTTGGAATAGAGTATGGTATCTATTTGTTTTCAATCCTCATATAGAAGATCAATGATTTTTCATGGAATGGGATCTTAAAATTCAATCCAATAATTGTTTTGAATGTGGCATTGTTATTCATTATTTTCCAAGTTTTTGGTGTCCAAAATTCAATGAATGGGAGGAATTGGGAATAGTGGTTTTTCATGAAGGCCTTATAAAAATATAGAAAATGTATGAGTTTTGAAAAATGGGATTGATAATTAATTTTTCAAAGGATTAACTATTTATATCGGTGATCTACATGACAACAATGAGCTTCACAAATGATAGAGAGTTGCAGAATCACAATGGGTGACAAAAATATTCACAATTAAAAGAATTAAAGCATCACGAAAACGTCAAATTTCGGTGTTTATTCAAGAATAGAGGTGCACTGAGGAGATGATTTTAATGAATCTGGAAAATGTTCTAGATGGGGTGTAACTTTTTGAAAGGTTGGGCCTATAAATAAGAGGTTACCACTCTTCACTCGGTATGATGTTTTTCCGAGAAAATACAGAATCTATATGATATAATGTAGAAAGGGGAGCTATATGAATCTTGTTTTATATGTGATATTGAGAATCTCAAAAATAATACTCATGACTTGACTGATTCCAGTGCTTCTATTTAATGGGTTCTTAGTGATGACGGGGTATTCTACATTGAATTAGTGATCTTAGTGAAGGTGTTTGTTCCGCAACGATAGTGGTTATTTTTAAAGGGATGAGATTCATGAAGGAAATATGATAAGGTGATTCATGAAAGAAAATATTAATGATTTCATTGTTAGGGAATATATCTTTCAGAGTTCTTCAAATCAAGTCTACTATGTAAACAGAGTCTTATGCTAGATAGAGATAAATAATTTAATTCCAATCATTTGAATCGACTATCATGTTAATAAACTATGTTCCAATTATCCCAAAGTGGTGAGGTAGGGGGAGTAAATGGATGTGTTCCAACTGATTTACTATGATATCCCTTATTTTATTTAATGTAAATGTTCATGGAACATAGTGAATGTGTCTATATTATTGTACTCCACAAATAGTGAAGATTAGTGGACTTAGGTATGACTGAAAAACTATCATTGTATGCTCCTTGGACTACCAATAACTAATTAACCATGTAAAACTATAGTGTAATTTCATTTCATGTGATAGTTTGAAAGTTTTAGTCCATTCCAAGCAATGTGAGAACAAGATACATCACTTTGTGAGAAAAATTTTGACACACTGATTCACCCCTCCCGTCTCAACATTTATTGAGTTCCTTAAATTGTAATCAGAGCCTACATGTTTTTTGTGTTAAAACAGTACAAATTTTTAGTCATATATAAGTCATTAAATTTTTGAGGAGTTCCCATTTATTTCAAAGTATCATTCAGATATATAAGAATAGTTTGAGATATAATATATGATATATTGTAATTGAAGTCCTTTTTTACTGCACTAGGAATAAAAGTCACTGATCCATTAGGTCTATCTATGACTAATACAGATAGGAAAATGATGGATGTAGACTCTAAAGCACAAAATTCTCCCACTATAGAAAATTTAGATTAGATCTATCTAAAGGTGATGAGTTTTACTTCAGCAATGTTAATGTGGGAAAAATTAGAGAATAAACATGAAGGAGACAACAATGTGAAGGAGTATAAACTACACTTCCTTCAAAATAGGATTGATAATGTAAAGATACATCCAAATGAGAATTTATATTCTATCATAAATTTAATTACTAATGTAGTAGGTTCATTTCGAGGGAATATAGAAGGAATCAAAGTCATTGGCATTGTGAAAAACAAAATTTATAATGATTCCACCTCTCTGAAACCCAAAAGTGTTATCCCTTGAGGAAAGAGATCTTTTTAAACATTCTTGGATGATATAGTGACAAGTTTAGTGCCATATGAAATGAGATTAAATCCAGAAGATGAAATGACATGTGTCAGCAAGGAAATAGAATTCAGATCCATTTAAAACATGATATTTCTAGAGATTGTGTGAATGAAGCTGATGAGGAAGGGGAAATTATTTCACTCTTCTCCATGACATTCAAGAGACTATAATAGAGATTTATGAAAATATACCATTGGAATTTTTTCGTTGTGGTAGAGTTGGACACATTACTTCTAAGTGCTCAATGAATTTTTATAATGATGAAGGTGAAGCTGGAAACACATAGAAGCCTGAAAAAATATTTTCATAAAAGGGATATATATAATATTGAAAGAATCTAGAGAAAAATAGTATAGTCTATGAAGAAGATGATTATGCTAATGAATTAATTATAGAAGAAGAATCAGATTTTAAATCTGAAAACCAAGAATCATTGATGGATACTATTGAAAATTTGAACCATCAATATATAAATCTAGGGATCATCATCTGAGTGTTGATGTGGATCTGAAGTTACAATCAATCGATGATCTTGGAATGATTTAGAATCAGAGTAACACATAAAAAATACAAGATAAATTGTGGAAGAATCATTAGAATATGTTGACCATCTTGAGGCTACAATTTAAGGACTTGAAGAACTAGTGAATTTTTAGTCAATGACACTTGAAATCCTAGAAGATGTAGTGGAACTAAAGCTCTGAATTTACGAACATGAAATGTTAATCAATGACCTTACCTCTTGATTGGAGGTTACCTCCATTAATGTGGATGTACTCAGCGAATATTTTTTTAATCATAGAAAAAAATATGAAAGGGAACCAAGTGAAAAAAAGAATAAATTACAGCTTGGAAAATTCTATGATAATGAGTTGCTAGAGAGAGCTTTGAATGGTTCTCATTGAGTCAATAATATTTTGATGGATCAAATACCCACCTGAACTGGAAAAAGGGAAATCTATTGTGATGCTAAAACAACACATGCTATAAGTAAAATTGGTCAAAATAAAGGAAACAAGAAGGTTGTATATATTGAGAGGTCACTTAAAGTTCTTGAAAAGAAACCCTTAGATCAAAATTAAAGTATAACAGATAACTACCCTCAATATTCAAAATATTATTCTTAGTTAGGATATTATCCAATAGAAGGAAACATGAGGTATAATAGAAATTAGAAGAAATTTCTATAATGAAATTTTCGTTACCTGGATATTTAGGTTTTACTATGTCATATTGTGTAGAGGTCTGGAGATATTAGATTGTGTAAGATATAGGAAGACAATGAATGTGAAAAAATTTAAATCTTTATTCTTATAGAATAATTAATTTCAATGGATATTGTTTTCATTTTTCTATCAACAGGCTGAAATTGGTTCATTACAGGGAGATGAAAGGCATGAGAAATACATATAGAACTCTATGAAAAGTTATTCCTCATCTACCAGATTGTGTTTCTCATAGAAACAAGATCTCACCCCTAGAATATTAGTATGATTATGATGATCCTTCATACATGGAATAGATAATTGAAAGGATATCATTTTTCTAAACTCAACCCAATATCTCATGTAATTATATGAATATATTTGACATATACAACTTTAAAGAAGTAAATCTCGATGCTAAAAAGTGTATCATCACCTAGATTATTCCTAGAAGATGCTCATCCCATATGGAATGAAATCCAGACCAATTAATGAATGTTAAGAAAAGGGTTTTATAATGGTATGTTTTGGTGATGATGGTTCTCGAAGAATAAATGAAGTGGGAGTACTGAACTAGATAATGGACAGCCAATGAAATCTAAAGTTTTTTATGTGGGTAGTTTGTGTCACAATCATGTTAGTGTGAGCCAACTTTGTGATTCCAGACTTATAGTGACATTCAGTCAAATGGGGTTTACAATAATAGTAAACATGGAGAAATAACTTATGAATGTATGCATAATAGAAGGCAACTTATATTAGGATGACAGTAAAGAAAACATTTGTTACATGATAGTTGAAAAACAAAACCACATGTGGAAACATAGATTGGGGAAAAACAATAAGAATGTCATCGAAAATGTATCTAAGATGAAAATAGTCATGTATATACCCATCCTAATACATGAATGGAAATAGTCTTGTGATTCTTTCATATAGTGGATGTGGTTCTACAGGTCATATCGACCAAAGAAGAAAAGGGAATCAAATCTTCTTGAACTCATCCATAAAGATGTATGAGGCTCAATAAATGTTGTTTGAGCTCAATGGTAAAGGAACTTCATACATTTCATAGATTATTACAGAATAATGGAATGTATGATAGTCATAAATAGGAAATTTAATGTTTTTTATTTTATGTAAACATATCACTTAATCACCAAAAATTAGACAAAACGGACAATCTGAATTCGTAGTTTTGATAATGTTGTAGAATTCACATCCATTGTGTTTGAAAATTACTTGGAGAAGCATGGAATAAAACAAACGGTGAATCCTATGATAACCCAATAGTAAAATGGCATTTTTGACTAAATTAATCGACATGTGAACAATATGGTTTTAACTATGTTTATTGAGAGTCATATACCTTGACATAATTAATATGGGGTATTTCATGATGTGATGTATATTCAAAATCAAATACGGATTTTTATGGTTATAAAAAATACACCATATGTGTTGTGGCATGAAAGGAGTCTTCATTTGAAGTATTTTTTGGGTTTCAGAATTAAATGTTTTATTAGAAAAAAATGGAAAATAAAGGGATGTATGGTGATGTGGAAGATGAATGAATATTTCATGAATATTTAATGAATAGTAAATCCATCAAGTGTTTCAATAATTAGCATGGACGAAGTTTGAAATATTTTAATGTTCAGATCATTGAACATAAATACAAGAATGCATCAAGGAATTCTTATGTTGATGTGATAGAAGATGTGGAAGAATGTTAACATGTAACTAATCAATATATAGAAGTGGATGAAGGCGTAAAAAACTCGCAGGTGTCACATAATGATGATGGCTTAGAAGAAGAATCAAAAGATCAAAACATGGCAGTAGAGATTTCAACTGAACCTTATAGGAGAAATTTAAAACCAGAGATTGATCAATCCAACATCATCTATGACTGCACTACACCTACACAAACATGGTTAATGTGGAATAATTCAAAACCTATATTCCTTTCTATTGTGTAAGAATATTCATTTGAAGAATCTAAAATGGATAGATCATTGTAAAAATCCATTAATGAATAGTTATATTAGATCAACATGAACCAATCATGGGATCTAGACAAGATAGTTGATTCATAATGTTATTTAAATGAATAGGATTTTCGAAAATATATTAGAAGTGAATGGAAATGTGACTTGAAATAAGGTGAGCTTGGTTTTTAAATGATATTTACATATCGAAGGCATTTATGTTGAAGATACATTTTCTCTACTAGAAATACTGGAATCAATCATAGTTTTTTTATTCATGGAAATTCAAATAGGATACCAAGTGTATCAAATTGATGTCAAAATAGCATTGTTGAAAGACGTTCTTGAAAAGTAATTCTATACTGAATAACCATTGTATTTACATCTTATTTACAATGAGATGAAGGATTGATGATTAAAGAAGGCACTCTATGGTTGAGGTAGGCACCATGTGTGTGGTACGCTCAGTTGGATTCTTTTATAATTAGATCTTATTTAACAGAGGTGGAGTGGATCACAATATCAATGTGAAGAGTTTTGATAAAGAACAATTCCTAGTGCTAGATTATGGGGATTATATTTTATTTTTTTGTAGAAGGATGGGATTGTTGGATGAATTTTCCAACCACATGATGTTATAATTTGAAATTCATATGATTGGTGACCTAACAAATTTATTGGGACTACGATTCATTCAGATGAAAGACTTCACATTTATTTCTCAGGAAAAATATGAAAACTAATTTCTGATGAAATTCAATATGAATGATTCCAAATCAATTTCGACTATGGTTGTGGTCGACACAAATCATGGAAATCATGAGGATGGGACTTTTGTGGATCCCACCATGTATAATATAATCATCACAAGCCTGCTTTATTTACCTGCTACATGGCTAGATATTGTCATTGCAACATGCTTGATAGATCATATTCAATGTAATATTAAGGAAGAACATATGGAGGCAATTAAAATAAGCATGAGGTATATTCAAGGTACTCATAATTATGTATTTTACTTTCCTGTAGGAAATGATAAATAATTGTTGGCATTATTTGATGCTGACTGGCTTAGTGATGTAGTGGAAATAAATTCCAAATGTTATGTAACATTCTTTATTGGAATGAAATGTTTTTTCTTGATGAGTAAGAAATAAGAAAGTACTTCTCTTAGTACTGCTGAAGTTCAGTATATCACTTCTACAAAGGCATTCACTCAACAACTTTGGATAAAGAAACAACTGACAAATATTGGTGATGAGTTGAAACAACCAATGGTGATTTACAATGATAACAAGAGTAAAATTTATCTTATGGATAATCCTATTCAGAATTCTCATTCATTACATATTAAAATAAGATATCACTTCATCAAGGAAAATGTTGAACAATGAACTATTAAAATGGATCATGTTGAAACTGATCACCCAGTAGATAACATTTTGGCCAAGCCGTTGTCATCACATGTTTTCAAGAATAATCAATTTAACCTTAGTGCTAAAAAAAATACCATTGCATGAGAAGGTTATGTTTCATCCCATATACCCAGTTCTGTTAACTATTTTAATCTATTTTTGAAGATTTGTAGGGTTATGGTTGATATATGATTTAGGGGGAGTGTTTTTTGAGCTTCATATGATCTTTTGGTTGATTGGAAATGGGGGAGGATGGTGAAATTAAATGATATGAATTTGTAGGAAAATTATAATGGATAAATGGTGGCATAATGGGGGGAATTATTATATTGGGGAGACAAATTAGTTTGAAAAAGGGCTAATGTAGAGAAAACAATTTGATGTTTTTAGGAAACTGTTTGGGGTATGAAATTTCCCTTGGGACATGACCAGAGCTCATATTGGACAATGTGACGCATTCCAGCACACAGTAAACGAATATATTTCTTCACTCTTGTATTCTACACTGAGTGTCAATCACATTTACATATAGTTTGTCAGAGATTTTTCTTGCATATCAGGTTTTAATAGTGGCCAGTGAATCATGAATTTATCTGTAGATTACCAACAAACCCAAAGGGTAATTATTTGAACCAAGAATGTTCCTTTCTATAAATTTTGAATGGATATTTAATTTTTACAATACTAAAATATTATATAATGGAGTTAGTATTTAAAGGGGTCTTACATTTCATGCCTACAATAGTTATGAATGTGGTGTCATTATGTAGTTTTTGGAAAAATTTTGGGGTCCAAAATTTGGAGAATGTCCTCTGTCATGAAAAGTTGTTTTTCTTTATGTCCTTATGAAAAAATGGGAATGTATTGAGTTTATAAAATATGGGATTCATGAATTATGTTTCTCCAAGTGTTAGGGAATTTTTTAGTAATTTATGAGACAAAGTTGAGCATCGTGTACAATAGAGAATTAGAGCATCACGATCGATGATGGATATATTTGTGATAATGAGAATTAACATATTGGGACAACATCAAATTTTAGTGTTTATATGCTTTTAGAGGTGCACTGCGAACATTATATTGATGAATCCATTAAATTCATTAGAGGTAGTGGAGATTTTTGAACTACATGACCTAAAATTAAGTGGCTACCAATATTCACTCAGTATGAAGTTTTTTTAGAGAAAAAGGGGAATCTATATGATTTTGGGAAGCTACTGGAGCACCTTGATTCTAGGGTTCTATGAGATAATGAGAATCATGAAATAATATTCACGTATTGAATGATGAAAATCCATCTACGTAATTGTTGCATCGTAATGATGTGGTATTCTACATTTACTCAATGAGCTTCGCAAAATAGTTTTCTCTGCGAAGGATATGGTGGTTCATGACGGAGTGTGCATCGAAAATGATATTTTTGAAAGACATTTTTTACCATTTTGTTATTAGTGAACATAATTTTCAGATTGCATCAACTCTTGTTTATATTTCAAGAAGAGTCTCGTACTAAAAATACAAATACTTTATTGCCAATTTATTTAAGTGAAAAACAATTTGATAAAATATGATTGACTTCTCTCAAGGTAGTGAGCTAGGGGGATATAATGAATGTTCTCCAAGGTATATAGTGTGCTATACCTCATTTATTGTAAAGGTAGTGTGACTAGAATTGGGAAAATGTGTTTAAATTATTGTACTCCACAACTACTGAATATTAGTGGACTTAGGTACAACTGAAAAACTGTCAGTGTATGCTCCTTGGACTATCCCTTAGAAGTTAAATGAGTAATACTACCAAATCATTTCATTGCATGTGATTGTTTTACAGGTTTATATTGTTCCTTACTATGCGTGAATAAGTCTCATAACATTATGTGAAAAATTTGACACCCTGATTCGCCCCTCCCCTCTCTGGGTGTACCAGATTCCATAAGTACAACCCAATGTTTGGTTTTAAATTTATGTTTTAGAGCATGGAATTGAAAATATTTGTGGAATTTGGAACATTGGTATCGTGACTCCATAGTTGTTTTCCCGAGTGTTAGTCACTTAATATATATTTTAGTTTATAAAAAAAATTAAAAAGTCACCCAAAAAAATTGGATTCTCATCTAAAGTTTTACTATGATTCCCACGAATTGCTTCCATTTTTTCCTATTAAATACAAATATATCCCCCCAATATTTTGTAATTCACAACACATTGTCATGCTTAATTGAAATTGGGTGAAATCTTATAAAGAATTTTAACAAATAAATTGTCTTGAGATAAGGATATTAGTTCAAATCTTCTATTTGTGAAATTATTTTGAAAGGTTTCATGATTTTTTGGAATTATTTTTTATGAGAAATGTATGTCAAAATTATTTTGTAAATGGGTATTCAATTTCATATTTTTGTACTAATTTTTCTCGGGGCTACCCAAACTCAAGTTTGGGGGTGTGATTAGCCACTGAATGATGAAATTATTCATTTATTATATCCTAATATTGATGTTTTTCATTGTACATAAACAAAAAAATTTGTCCAATTTGTAAATTTATATTAATTTCATATCACATGTACAATTCATGTGTAATGTGAAAATTCTGTCCAAATAAATCATCTATATATGAAATAAACAATTTAAATTATTTCAATTTGTTATTGTGGGATATGATTTATCACCATAATATGAATATTTTTTATTTTGGATTGATGAATGAATCCCAAAGGAATATGGAAATTATTTCCTATGAACACAGAAATTATTTGACAAAACATATTGGTTCGTAGGCCCACCAAACAGAAGTGTATCCCACAATTCAAGCTCAATGAATCTCAAAATTTAACTATATAAACAGAAAATTATTTTTATAATTTCATTCAACTATACATAGACCTATTTTTGGAGTGTTCATGGAGATCCAGAGAGCCGAATTTAACATTTAAATTATGGGCCAAATTTAATAGCCAATAAAATAATCCCATCTTTTTGATAAGAACTTCCAAACGAAAGAACCAATTGGAAAGAAATTTTTAAATATTTTATAGTACAATTGGAAGAAGATATTTTTTATCTATAACCTCTTCATATTCCAAAATCTTTAGTTACTAATTAACTTGTAAATAATGGTATGAAACTAGATGAATTTTAAAATCAACATTGAAAAGTAAAAAATCATTATATTTCTCACCATTTTCTGAATATCCTACTTAATGGAGATGGGTTGTAATATTGGATTTCTTCCTAGGGTTCTTAAAATACCTATACAAGGAGTTTTTCGTGATTATATTGAGGCATCAAATGTTTTTATTTCAATTTTAATTTTATATTTTCTTTTTGTTATCACATCTTCATTTTTCCCATGATTGTTTCTAGTTCACCTTAATTTATTAACAAAAGTTATTCTTATTCTTATTAATTTGTATTTATTTTTTTATTCATATAAATTTTGTTCTATTAACTTATATAGTGATTCAGTTCATATCATCTTTTGTTAAAATCATTTAACAATAGTTGAGTGATGTTTTTTTATTCAATTACGCATTTCTTAGTCGAATTCTTGATCCCATTGAGATCCTTTAAACAATGGAGTCTTAAAAATTTTATGGGTTTAACCTATGGAGTCTCATGGATTGTGTTTTATGTTATTTATAGTTCTTTTATATTTTAATCAGTTCATTATTTTATGATTTCCATTTGATGATCTATTTTCTTGTTCATCTTTACTAACCTTAACGATGTAAAATTTTGAGAGCCATTACAATTCAATTCCATGGAGTGCTCATTAATGTAATACCATATGTAAATTTGTGATTATCTATTGAATTTTTAATGAATTAAATTTTATAATGATGTTTTTTAATTATCATTTTTGTGGATAGATCATGAATTATCAATCTAAAAATTTTAATAAATGTTATTCATCCAATCTAACACTAGAAAAAACATAGAACCAATTAATATTATTTTATTGTTTACAATATAATAATTAGTTATTTAATTTTCAAAATAATCCCATTATATTAAGTAATGTATTATTATTCTACCAAATAAATATAAACTGATGATGAAAAATTCATATCCAGAAATCCATAAAATCTTAGTGTCTATAGGATTCTTCTCCGGTCCCTGTGGATTCTACCCCTACATATACTACAAATATTTATTATATATACATTGTAAATTTCAGTGATACTAATTGAGGAACGAGATCTTTATAATCATTAATTGTATTATCTACTATGTATCCTGGGGGTTACCAAAATAAAGTTAAACTGGAATATACAATAACTCTTGTATGAAACGAAATTGAATTCAAGGCCTTGTAAAATATTCAGATTTATAGAGATTATGTAGATAATGATAATGAAGAAGAATAAATTTTCTCTCCTTTTTTGAATAAATTAAAGATACTAAATGAAAAATTGGGGAAATATACCTCATAGCTATTTTTATTATGGCGGAGTTTGAAACATTTCCTCTAGATTAACAAATGGAAATGATGATTAATAATTTAATGCGGGAGAATCCATATGCCCTATAAAAGCTTTTGCCAAATTGGAGACATCAAATATATAAATAGGTTGTAGTTAAATAGTTTTGACCCTAAATAATTAGGTAATGTTGACATTTTTTTTATGGATGAAAAATAATATTTTTTATCTTAAACCCATGCATCCATTAAACATACTCTTGGAAATCCTGAACCATCAAATGATATTTCTAGAGATAATAATTTGATTGTTGATTCTGATCTCATGTTAGAAAATGAGTATTATCTAGGTAATATTGAAAATCAATGAAATAGAAACAAAATTTGGATAGTAGTTTTCGAAGAGTCATGAGAATATGTTAGTCGATGTCAGGATGAAATTGATCAACTAGAATAAGTAGTAAAATAACATTCAAAAAATTTATAACTCAAAAGATATAGTATAGTCAAACCTCAATACTGGAGAAGAAGAAAAGGTCATCAATGATTTTACATCCAAACTATAGGAGATGTCCATGATGGCTGATGATTATGACGAATAAGTTGTTGCTCTGTGAAGTAAACATGTAAGTGAGTTAAATTCATGAGAAAAAATGAATAAGTTATAGTTTGGAAGATTCCCAAACATAGTGATATTAGAATGACCAATGAGTGGTTATGAAGGATTAGAAAAGGCAATAAATGGTAAAAAAATTCACATGTTTTGGTAAAATAGTAATTGGATGTGATGTTGGCTCATCAAAGGATGGAAACATTATGATCGAAAATAAAAGGAAGAAAAATATTTGACCATTACATGAGGACACCCCTAGTTCCCACATGAATGCATAAAATAAAGTAGATAGGAGAGATAGAAATTATCTATAATTACCACAAATGTTTCAGGTTTACAACACCCCAGCTGTATAGGACCTCTCTATTTATTGTCACCCCACGCTTTTAATTTTCACTCTTTTGTTATTTGGAAATAATGATCCACCTCCAATCCCCAACCCAAATATGATATGTTAATATACCTCATCATATCCCCATAGTATTATATATTGATTTGAAATGAATACATCCCTCTTATTTATATCCCCTCCTCTATATACCAAAATTCCATTCCTTATCACCATAACCCTTCCCCATTTTGTTGAAGAGGAAATAGATTGATACAGGGATAAAAACCCTACTACGATAAAAATATTGGGAGAACCTCCAATGAACAAAATAAGAACAAAAATAAATAGAACAAAATAAATTGAGACACATTTTTTTTATGTCAAAAAAACTCTAATGTAGATGATTAGAAAAACAATAGGGAAGTTCAAAGAATATACTAACAATCATAGATTAAAAAATTTGAGTAATGTCCTAAAACATGAATTGGTAATATAGCATAGAAAATCTGTGTAAAAATCTACACCATAATATACATCCATATTCCCTCAGAATTTGTATAGTGACAAAATTAACCTCTCAGTGGTCAAAACCAAACACATTGTGACATTGTGGAACCTTTACTAAGTCGTTACATAACCAGATTAAAGGATACTCATTTCTTCCCACACACCAAAAAGTTGTTTGTCATGTTTATTCATTCCATAATTCCTTTTCTACTCACACCCTAAAAATCACCCATGTTTATCTATTTTTATAATCCATTGTAATCCCTAAACAAAAAATTTGTTCAATAATTGAAATTACAAATTATAACCATCAGATTATAAATATATCCCCTCATTTTGAAACCACATGATTCCATTAGGAGGGTTAAAAATTTAAAACCCCTAAAAACCCTACCTAATTTCTGTTTTAATCTCCACATGAAAAATGAAAAAACATTATGAAAATTTCATTATTAGCATTCCACAAAATAAATATGGAGATGAATTCAAATAAACAATGTTGAGAAGAAAAACAATCGGTTTCACACCAATAATTAGTCACTAAAAAAATATGACAGTGCCCTTTTACAGCTCTAATTACAACTAAATATCTCCCATATAAAAGAAATAAAAATATTAAAGTATTCATCATACCAATGTATGAACTAATTTGGTGTAAAATACCAGAATAAACACTTGGATACCCCATAACTTTGATCACCACATAATTAGGTGTACCCCTCGAAACTAATTGGTCGAATTGTTCAACACCCTCTACGAGATATGTAACACATAATACATTACCTAGATCATTAATTTTAATTTCACCTTCACTAGTGAACCATATTAATAAAAAAATAGGTTTATGACCTGATAAAATAGTTATATAATTCTTTAACATCCAAGATTTCATCATCCTTTTCGATAGTATTTGATATATCCATAATGATTGCCTATGCAAATAATGTAATGAAATCTCCATAGTAACTGCATTAATTACTTCATTACACACCTTTAAATAGATCTTATAAAGTTTTAAAACCATATATAATCACACATATTCATTTTATCCTCTAGATAATATTCATATTCAATTTCAAAATGATCTCCTAAAACAAATATTATAATGAGTACACAAGTATAAAAAAATTTGGTGTATACCTGGAGCATGTCTACCATCCCTAAACATTATCCCAAAACCTACATTTTTATTGAAAAAAATATCACCAACACTAGTTATTCCAACATAATATCCTTTTACCATATTCAATACACCAAATTCACATTCTTTATATGAAGATATACATCCATTTTTGTGTAATATGGTACAAAGCTGTCGAATAAATCACCAATTCTTTCTAAAGATATGACCTTTGAAAATTAACTCTAGCTAAAATTAAATCACCCCCACCATGTATAAGACATATGCTAGTATCTTCATAATTTTTAATGTATATTATGTTATTCCTTAATCCCATTCATTGTGTAGATTTATCGATGTACACCTTAATAACACCATAATTAGTCTTTCTCTATGTCTCTTTACTCAAAAATGATCATATATAATCAACCAAATTCAATGTGTCTTTCCCAAATAGCAATGTGGTGACAAGATTATCATATTAATCAGCTAATGAACCAAATATAAGTAATAATTTTTCTTCTTCTTCAATTTAAATAGGTACCATGTTAACTTTATCAACGATGTTGACCACCACCAATGACTGCTCTATCAAAGTTTTGGGAACTCATCCAAATGGTTACCCTAATATCCATTCTCTAAAATTTGGAAGTAATATAATTATTTTTTAATGCACTCATGTGGAAAAAATACTTCCATGTTGGGATTTCAAACTATATATTTAATATTTACCCAAAATTCCCTAACTACATAGGTATATAAAAGAATAGGTATGCGGTCCATTATACATAGATCGATGAAAAAAATGATGGATTTACATATAAATATTGGGCTTAATAATTATAATTAATTAATAAAAGTAATTAAATTATTAATTTTTAATATATAAATTCAAATCGAAAAATAGAATAGAGGGGTATAGGTTTCAAGGGGTGATTTTAATAAATATATTATTTATCCCTTAAATACAGAATAATTAGATTAAATATTTGTGGAACCATTCAATTTAATTTATATAAAAAATGAAGAGACCCTATTAATATATCATATCATATTAAATTCATTGTGTGCTAAAAAATAAAAATAAATAATGTTAATTACGAAATTATTAGAGATCTTTAAACATCACTATAGAGTGGTTTCATTGAATATTGCAACCAGAATATGGTATCCATGATATGTAGTATATTGAAGGAAAAGGGTATCCATTGGATGTTTTAGAGTGAGGTCACCCATACATCCATTTTCATTGTCAACCAAGAAATGACATAATACCTTGATTGGAAGACATCGTACTAGTCCATATCAGAAAAATACTAGTGGTTCACATTCTCTAAACCTTTGGCAATTTTACGCATGTCAATATTATAAAGTCTCAAATGAGGAAGTATGATGACTAGAGTGTTCTAATGAACAGAATCATGTAGGAATTCAGATCCATGGCATACCACATGCACATACACAATGTAATGAGATTGCATGTAATGCATGGTATCGTCTTCGATGAAGAAGGGTAGTGGGATTGGAGTGTTGATGACAATCTTGAGGTGTTGAGTTGGGAGGATTCATTCATTATTGATCACACTATGGTATATATACCAGGTATCATGGAGACTAGAAACACTATTAGTGACTAGAGATCATCACCCCGACCAAATCTCATGCACTCTCCCGACGATGTAATATTAAATATGGTTGGGGTGGTGATAGCACCATCAGATGTAGATGATTTTTCCATGAAACCATTAAATAAGGAGGAAGCGCTAGAGGCCAATAATAAAGACTCTCTGCTTCAGTTTCTCACCATCGAAAAATTATTCATCTCAATGTTCCACTTGGGTTTTTATTATACAGGATCAGCAATGATGAGTTACACTTCACTTTGGATGTTGAGACAAACTATAACAACAATAAATAACATCACCCATGATTCCATAAAACAATTATTTAGGAGTATCTAATGAAGTCTTTAGATAAGGAAGAGAGGGAGAGAGAGAATATAATATTGGGTGTGTTGTTCAACATAGAAATTCTTCTCATAGCCATAGGTGTAGTAGGAAAAACTCATTCCATTAGAGTCCCAAAGGTATATTTGTGCTCAGAATAGAAAAATATGTTGATTCCCTTCCATCGAAGACTACCAAAAGGCATGCCACATTATTTTGTGGATACGCCATGGAATGTTATGGGGATTCAATGGATTAGTATTTTAATGAAAACAACATTAATTAACAGGATATACCATGTTTCTAGAGTTTCATGTGATAATTGATGTTTTTGAGACCTAGTGATCATGATAGAAATTGGGGAATGATATTACTCCATAATTTCATGTGGTGAATAATATAAATAGTTTTTTATTCAGCCTCATTATTGTCCCTTGATTAATTTTATTTATGTAGATTAATTTTTTTTGACCACATTAAGTCACCCACATGGATTTTGATGATGTTGTAAATACATCTAGATTTTTTTCTATATTTAAATGATTGGAACCCTACCCCCCTCAAATATTGGTGGTGCAAAATTTTTTTTGTGTTCTTGTTATTTCTTATATCTAAGAAATTTGTGTTATTCATGGGAATTTACTGGTTGGACATTTGTAACACATACCATTAAGTCCAATTTTATTTTTGATATTCATTGGATATATATTATAATTGTACTATAAAGCGATGATTTTTGTTATTAGTAAAGAAAACTATTTTGCTAAGATTGTATATCCAAACAGTATACACACTACAAGAATGCTAAAATTTCTTATATAATGATTATATCTTGTGTATATACACCACACATATGAAGAATACAGATAAATATTTTATATACACTGTATAACCACACTGTATATACATTTTTTAATAACATTCTGGTGTTCCACTGTTTATCATACCATAGTCCTAGATATGTCACACATGGATTTCAAATACCAA
Source organism: Viscum album (assembly GCA_963277665.1). NCBI lineage: Eukaryota > Viridiplantae > Streptophyta > Magnoliopsida > Santalales > Viscaceae > Viscum > Viscum album. The sequence continues at coordinate 888,408,933 of OY728141.1, forward strand.
AAAACTTCAAAGGGGACATGATAACTAATAAAATTAAACAAGATTCAAATAAAACATGATGATCACAAAAAATAGGAAAAAAATAGTTTTATACTAAAAATAAATATTTTTCATTTTTTATTGAATTGCATAAATTTTAAAAACACAAATATATGTTTCATTAATTATTAATTGATAGGTATTTGTTTCGTTCATTATTCAATTGCTTCATTTTTATGTAATAGTTATATGTTTAATTCTTCTTTAAAAAATATGTGTTGTTCTTCACATTAATTATTTTTTTGTATAGAGAAACATCAAGTGATTACATTCATGAATTTGATCTCATTAACACATATTCCCTAATTAGATAAACTATCGAAAAATCAACACTTATCTTCAAGAATTTTCAAATTTGAATTATTCATTACTATTGGATTGGTATAGCCTTATTTATTTGGATGTTTTTGTCCTAATTATTGCATCTCATACTATGCATGCGAATCTACTAGGTTGAGCTCCATGGTGATCTTGTTGGGTGTTGTAGGGGGGACATGACATTACTCTACGGGTTGGGGGAAATGGCCCTCAGCCCAAGAGTTGGGGAACTGAAGAAAATTATTCTTACCATGGAAGAACATACCAAGGGACATAAAAGGTGCACTATAGTGGTACAAACATTGCAAAAAAAATTGTAGTAGCATTGAATTTAGAGATATTGATACTATAACTCTAAACAAATCTTTCCACTGGCCACTATTGCTCATTTTTCATCGGAGGTTGTAACACTGCTATAGTGTTGTCTTCAATCTAACATTCACTATAGCATAATATACATTATGTTCTATTGGAGGAAAATGTTTCATCTTCATTTTTAGCTGATTGAATGGTTGATCATTCTATGTTTTTAAACTCTTAGATTCTTTTTGTGTTTATGATTCTGAACCATAGTGAGATTATGCCTCTCCTTAGATATATGGATATTTACCCTACGACATAAATCTCGACGTCCTTTGTGATATTATTCTCATTATATTATGTTTTTTTTATTTTCATCATCTAAATACCTGTTATTTCTCTAGTACACTAGGTCATTACACATCAATAACGATTTCCCATAATAAACATTTATTTTCTCTCTAGAATAATATATGCACAAATTAAATTTATTTATATTCTAACACATTATAGTGTCTTACTATTCAATAAATACCTATATGAAATACACTTCAATATTAATATAAAATATTTGGACACTTCTATATATTCTATATAATATTTATTCTATGAAATGTTCACATAGAACATACAAAGACACATGAAACATGGAATATTGATTGAAAAAATCACATATTTCCTAAAATGTGATAAAGTTACCATTATAAGTCTTAATTTGGATTAAAAAAACATAAGATATTTATGAGTTTCATCATCCATATAAATATGATTATGAACATTAAGATTAATAGCTTCTAGAAACATCAAGTGATCATGTTGATTCCAACAAGATGAACAAAAATTAAAAAACCAAAGAAAACATGCATGCTATTTTTGATATTAATAAAGAGTATCAATGAATAAGATGTTGATACTAACATCAAAAATGAAACATGAAACTTATTTCATTGATATTGATTTTTAGGTGGCCTTATATATTCATAAAAAAAGTCATATTTAAAATATTGTATGGAAGATCTTAGGAAAATTGTATCCTTCTAAATAGAGTTTTATCTTTGGAACCTCCTCATTTCCATGGGATTTTAATTTATAATAATAGAACATCATTTGACCCTAAAAAGATCGAATTATCCATTTCATGATAACATCCTATGAATGCCATTGAGATATATTTATTTATTGGAATATTAGTCTATTACTATCACTTTTTCGAAAATTTATCATTATTAACTTCTCTTATGATGATATTAACAGGAGTGGTTATTCCATTCAAAAGGAATTATAATGGTCAGAAATCTATTCAAGATTTTATAACCCAACATGCTTCGTTACATATCCTAGTCCTTCCTAAACTAGTGATGGGTTATGTAATTTATTATGATTCATATGGATCAGGATTGGGATGTGTTCTTATGAATTGATACCATGACATATCTTACAACACATGAAAATTGATAATGTTGACAAATAATTATATGACTCACAACTATGGTGGTCTATGTATTAAAACAATGTAACCATAATAACTTGGTGAAATGTTAAATGTTTTCATTGATCGTAGGATCTTTAAGTACATCTTTTCAAAAAGGGATATGAACATGAAAGAATGATGATGTATGAGGTATCCCCAAATGGTTGGAATTGACATGATATATACATATGGGAAATGGAATTTAGTGGCTGATGGTTTTGACAAAAAACTGTATAACCATGGGGTCAGAGATGATTGTGACTAGAGAGGTTCAAAAATCAAGCAATCCTGAGAGAGGGAATACAATATAATGTGATTGATAAAATTTGGTGGAATTTTATTTATGAAATAATCTAAATTAAATATCATATTGGATTCTATTATACTAGATTATTTTGAGGATTTTCATTTTATTAATCATTATAATACAAGATTATCTATTTTCACATTTCATAAGTATAAATTTTTCTTCCCCATTATTTTCAGTTTTCACCTTTAGTGGTTAATTTTTAGGAATAACTTATTTTTTTCCATCATGTTACTATTTTCAAATTTAATATTCATTCATAATTATTGAATAATAAAAATACCATGTTCATTTTTTTGATGTTTTTATGTTTGAAACTACAATTGGATGTTACTTTCCCCACAATTCAATTTTTCCATACTGAGTTTTGAGGCCATGGATATATGCATTGAAAAACTCATTGATCACAATGAAATACAATGTAGTCATTTATTTTTTAATAAATGGACAATTTTTTATTGTTTACAAATTATATTTTAGTTATTTTTGTCCTTACGACATTAAAAATTAGAAACCAGTATTGATGATTTCAATTATTTTATAATTTGTATAGGAATCTTTTAGTAACAACTTCATTCTCATGGGTCGTATTTTAATATTAATGTCACCATTATTATCATTACCCTTTTAAATAATATTTAATCACCTGTTAGTGATTTTTTATTAAATATTTTCTCGAGTAGTATGGTGGATTCATTTTTAATTCTATAATCACTCTTTTTTATAATGCGATGAACAATTTAAAATTCTTTAGTCCATGAAGCATATCCTAAAAATGGTTGGGAAGTGGATAATGAAATTTTTTTTGACCAAGATAATATAAGTCCATTTAATTGTTAAATGATTTGTCATTACTTTTCAAAAGCATAGAAACACATGTTTGAGAATGATGTAATCTCTACACAATAAATTTAAATTCATTTATTTGTTATGGGGTGATATGAATGAATATGTTTTAATATAGTAATAATTAATAGTGGAGTTCTTGGAAATAATATTTGAATGATTAATTATAAATTTTAATGCATTTTATGAATTTCAGTGTTGAAAGGATGGTTTTCTCTAAGTGGTTAAAAATAAAGATTAATAGTACATTTATTTTGATGATGTAATAGTGAACACATGATGAAAATAAAATTGTATGGTGTAATTTCTTTTTTATTGGACTAATGTGATGTATTTATGATGGTTGAATGTTGGATTGACGTCTATAAGTGGATATTTTCATCCTTGAAAAGATGTTGATGATGTATGCCTAAATTGTATCATCTTAATCCTTGAAACAATTACACTCAACCCCTTTAAGCATTTTTTTGTGTGTTAATTTCTATGGATGGGAACACATAATTTGGAAGAAGCCTATTAGAAGCCACATTAGAAACTCACTAGAAGAAATATGGGTTTTTGATTCATCCTTTAATGTATAATTTGACACATTACTATACAAACACGATTCAGAATAGTTTATTAACCTGTTAAATTGATTGGATTAATCAAAAACATTATAGTGATCTTATTTACAATTTAGTGATTCATAATATTCCATGTAATAATTTTAGAGAACCTATTTGAAATTCAAATATTAATCCATTGAAATGAATTTAATTATTAGTATTTGAAGAGTTAATAATATGGTGGCTGATCCAAATAGGTATTTTAGTATAGGAAATTAATTTTCGAAACAAATAAGGTAATTTCCCTTCTCATAAAAAATAGATGGAATTTTTTTAATATGTTAGATTATTTATGAATGTGAAAATGAAATTCAAACAAATTTTTTTAGATGTATTATTTTATTTTTTATGCGTCTTATTATTTTTTCTACCTGTGTATGAACGGGGGCCAACATAGAGATGTGGTGAACCGGTGGTGGTAACCACATCGTAGACACCTGATTCCATCACAAGTTATGGTTCAATTATATGAAATGAGAGCAGAAAAAACATAAAAAAGTTAAGATGACCTCGATTCCATGGAAGTAAAATTTATCTCGTAGATGTCTTCTTCAATACATACTTTATGTACTATGGTGAGACCGAGGTGTTGGATCAGGTTATACCAAATATACAATAGAGGGGGGGGGGGGTGAATTGTGTCTTTTACAAATTCTTGAAGAGATCACGTTCTGTCCTTAAACATTAGTCATATGGATTAATGCAGTGGATTTTTTAAATAGCAGGGATACACAATGTATAGTGGTTCGTGGAATAGAAGGCCCCTAGTCCACTCTAGCAACGATCAACTCCATGAGCTTGGTAATTTTCACTATCTAGTACAATTTTCAACAGTCAGTTCCAAAAATGAGTATAGAATGTTGTAGCCTTTGAAATCTAAGACAAAATAGAGCATTCTCATTCAAACATAGAACTTACATAGCTTAGTATGCAATGCCAGTCACTCAAGATAAAAAAGAATTATTTTATCTTTAAAAATACATTCCCAGTTGTTCTTCATAATTGAAAAAAATGCAATTGACTATAGATGGATCGTCGTCTTTAGAAATAATGATCTTTGAGAAAGAGTCATTCTGATTCAATCTAGTTACAGTAGATATAGAAATATAATTCGCAACTTTAGCATTAGTATATTCACAATAGATCCTAGACGTCCAATGGGTGAATCATTTTTTGTGTTTCTTCCTCTTTAATAAACAGAGATTTATCGCACTTCATAATCAGCAGATCTGTAGATCAATATTTTCCTCTATTTATCTCTTATGTATCAAAATTTTCATGCATCAGATCTTGTATATCATAAGTGGATATTATATCATGTTATTATTCCATAACATTTACGTAGTTCTTGTATAATGAATTTCAAAATAGTAAAGATACATATAGTGATTTTTCTACAAAAGTCTGATCCAAAAAATCATCCTTCTGACTCACGATATTCAATGATTTGAATTAACAGATCAGTCGTAAATCTCCTTGAAATTCTCTATGAAAATTTCCTTTAATTTTGATCCTTTGAATCATAAATAAATGACTTGGAACTCTTCAAACACGTGCATTAATATCATCTTTTATTCTGTCTAGAAATCAGCCTAACAATTCATTTGAAGGAAATTGGATAATAATAACATCATAAATTCTCTGACTCTAAGTGTAAGGTTGAACTATAAAGCATGGATAATCTAAATGTGAGGTAGATCACAAATGTATGTTTGATGTCGCATCCTTCAAATTTATGGTTGAATACAAACGAAAGGTTGATGTCGCAGGGTTGATAAAAAATGTAGGGTTGATCATTCATACTTTTCTTTTCAACATACAAATGTATGATAAATGATGCATACTTTTATAAGCGTCCAAATGAAAGTTACTTGATTCAAATTTTTTTATGAAATATAAGGTTGTTCACAAAAGTAAGTTTGATAAACCATACTTTTACAAAAAAAAGGTAATGTTTAAAACTAACATACATTTATTCTTCCATACATTTCCAATATCCCAAATATAGGGTTCCTTCCTAACGTAGGGTTCATCATCCATGCTTTTCTAATAACATACAAAGTTAAAAGTGTGTTCATTTTTGTACGCTATGCACCCAAACGTAGGATATGAACAGTGTTTACAGAACATGCTTATGTAATTCCCGAATATGTAGAGAATGAATAGTGTTTCTCGAACATTCTAATGGGAATATATTAGCAATTAATTCTCGGTGTTCAAATACTGAAATATTTCATCCAGTATTAAATAATGTGAATAATAAATTCCTGAAGTAGACATAAAATAAAATCATTATAATAACAAATAAGGTTATTTTTGAGCATCAAAACCATCATAAAAAGAAAGAGTATTGTTTTCAACAATCTCCACCAATTAAATAAAAATATTATTTATTGGTGAAAACAACACTTTCTCAAAATCCCCCCACCCCCCCTTTATGATCAAAGAATCTATAAAATAATAAATGAAATTAAATTCCAAAATTAATTACATATATTTTAGAATTTTTCTTAGATAATAAAATATTTAATTTTATCAATATTATTTCAGAAAAAAAATAAAAATTTTGTAATCCATAATCATAAAAATAAATTTTCCTCATTTTTATAATGTGAAAAATAAAACTATATCTTCTTAAATAAAAATAACGAAAAATAAAATTTTCTTTTCTTCTATTTGAGATAAAATAATTTAAAGGGTTACACCAAAAATGTTAAAAAAATCATATATTTATCCAACATTATCCCCATATAATAATAAAAAAATATTAAAATAATAGTGTTTAAAAATATTTCTCCCCTAATAAAGAGTTGATAAAAAAATCCTCCTATAAATGTAAAAAAATATTTAAAACATTTAAAGTACAATGTGTAATAGTAAAAATAAAATGTTGTGTTTGCACAAATTTCTCCACCTTTTATGATATCAAGAAGAATGATAGAATGTGGAATAGAACACATTTTAATGTAGAATTGAACTTAAGTATATTCTATTATTAACTGTTTATCAATAAGTGAATCTAGATTACTATCATGCATAAACAAAGACAGTAAAACAAATAAAATTACACAATAATAGAATGAAACAAAAATCATTGAAAATATGTAACTGTTACAATCTTGAGGAACATAAGAATCTAGGTGTGGTAAGGTTATGATATACAATCTATCATCTCTAAACTACTACCTTGATTTCTATAAACTGATCCCTCAACCGTCTCATCATTCAATCTCCAAGCATGAAATTAAGATCTCTATTCTCTAGAGTCATATTAATATATTATTTATAATTTATATTGAAAACTAACGAGGACTCTCTTACTTCTCCATAAATAGAGTTAACCTCTCTGCGAGCTGAGTTAGTACAGTTCTAATACATGGATCTCTTGAGGTCAAATAGTCAACTAAAAATTTTTGATTGTCAAATTGAACTAACAAAAGAGCCCTATTACTTTTAAGGTACTACAATCAGTCATTCATTCTACTCATTGTCGTTGTAATAGCCTGAAATCTTCTGATTAAATCAGATGAAGTACCTAATGTACTTGATTCACTTGTTTTGATAAATGAAAATAGTTTCTCCACAGAATATTTGAAATTCCATCAAATATGACTTTAGTACTATATCTGATTTCAACATTGAAAACTCATTCAATATCTTTCTCATAAACACATCAACATGAAAGCTTCTTGTACAACTCTTCTACTTCTTTATTCACTGAATCAGAGGAAAAATGTGCCTGATTATCATCCTCATCTTGTACATGATGCAGAAACACTATAGGTAATGACTCTGAATCAGATTTCTTCTTATCATCCTCCTGAATGGGTTTTCCACATATTGTTCCTCAATGACATTCCCAGACTCTTCCATAGAAAAATCCTTATTCATTACCTATGTATGCACTTCAGAAATAGTTTCATCTTCAATTTACACATTTGATGGAGGATTTGCATCCTGAGAGTCCTCAGCCGCCATATCCTCCATTGGGGTTTATAAAAAATATTTCCCCTTGAATTATATGGGGACTGGAAACTTCTACTTTTTCCATCACAGCCTATTTCACATTTTTAGCTTCAGTTTCTACTCCATCATGTAAAACTATTTCAATAATAGCTATAACTATTACCTATTTCTGAGCCTCTTATCTTTTTTACACATGAGTAGACATTACAATATAATAAATTGTTGGTTGAGAAGTGTCTTGTACTGTATAGTCTCTAATGAATCTTTATCTCAAATATGTTCAGTTTTATCAGGAATTTCTTGAGTAGTCTGTTCATTAGCTTGATTCACATGATGTCTTGACCTATGAAGTTCGTTTTAACTTTCCTCATCATCTGATGTATCAACTACATCAAACTCGATCCTCCGGGATACCACAGTAGTTCTAGATTCAGATACTCCTTCTTTTTGAATTTTCTGGTTGGGCCTGAGCACTTTCTTCATCTTATTTAGTGTAAACATGAAGAATTTTTTTGATAGTGCTCCATAAATATCTAATTTTTTTTAATGTAACATCATTTAAGATATTACTCTGGATGAATCCCACCCATGCTTCCACTAGTCTCACTATATCCTTCTTTAACAGTATCATTGAATGAAATCTACCAAATGAAAAAATAATCAATTGGGATTCTGTTTGACAATAGTAATGAATATACCTCCCCATGTACCGAAGAAAATTTAACTTTATATCACTCATCAATAGAAACATAACATAAATATCTGGATACATAATCTTTTCCAACTCTGACATCCTTAGTGTAATCCCAGCTTGTATGAACATTACATGATTCATCTAATAAAGATCCTAGTCTTTCACTATATTTTTTTCAATTTTTTTGAACCAAACAAAAACAACATAATATCCTCAGATTTATGTACCTAATCTCCAATATTCTTTAAATAATAATGGAAAACTACCTCGTGAGGGTAGTTTAGAATCCGAGCTATCTCAACAGAAGAGATTAAAACATATTTGCCTTCTATTTTCTCTATCATGGAATATTGATCTCCCCACAAACTAAACTAAATATATTTGAAGAAACATTGAAGTTGTACCTCATATAAAAACTCAGTTTTCTCACCACTAAAAGTCTGTTCAAGGTATGGAATAGAAAGAGCATGCTTTAGCTATAGGTCTGTCTGATATAACTGTTCCTAATCTATAACCTTTCCTTGCAAAATTATCCTTCCATCCAAGAACAGCCTCTTGGAAGTGCTAGTCTCAGCTTCATCGGTCCTCTTAGTTTTGGTCATTTCTGTGAAGATCTCAGATGTTTTGAAAATTATGGTTTCAATGATTTAGATTTGGATTGGCATAGAGCGGTAATTCCTTGTGGGTATGAAAGGATTTTTTGGTAGAAATGAAACGATTTATAATTAAAAAGGTTCATAATAGCCTTGATTACCATGTCATCCATAATCATTACATAAATTTTAAAAATGAATAAAATTTTATGCTCTTATATAAAAATAAATCTACAATAAATTATTCAGTGTGAGAAAAATAATCGATTTATTTTAAACAGTATCAAAAAAATAGAGATAGAATAATAAAATGAATAAAAATAAGTATTATTTTAAATTAAATAAACCTAGGTCCCCCTTAATAAAATAAAACCTTTCAATGGAAATTGTTTTAGTAAAAATATCTCCTAATTGAATTTCTATATTTACAAATTCCAAAAATATTTCTTTTCTAATGACATGATCTCTTAAAAAGTGATTTCTAATGTCAATATGTTTTGTTCTAGAATGATTAATAGGATGTTTTGAAATATTATTTGCACTTGTTTTATCAAATAAAATAGGTGTATTATTAAAATTTAGTCCAAATTCCATAAGTGTTTTTTTCATCCTCAACACTTGTAAACAACAACTACCAACAGACACATATTCTTCCTTAGCTGTTGACAGGGAAACTGAATTATATTTCTTACTTGACCATGATAGTAATGATTTTCCTAAAAATTGAAACGTTCCTAATGTTATTTTCTTATCTAATATACAACTTCCAAAGTCCACATTTGAATATGAAATTAAATTAAAATCATATGTTTTCGGATAATGTATAGATTTAAAAACAATTCCATTTTAATATTTAAAAATTATTTTAACAGAAGTTAAATGTGATAATTTAGGATTTGATTTAAATTTATCACAAAGACAAACTGAACACATTACATCTAGCCTGAAATTAGTAAGATATAATAAACCACCAATCATGCATCTATATAATTTGTCGTCAACTGACATTCCAGTTTCAACCAAATCATGTTTTATATTAGTATGAATAGGAGTTGTATATATCATGCAGTTTTCATGTCCAAATATGGTAAGTAAATCATTAATGTATTTTCATTGATTCAAGACATTTCCAAAATCTTTTTGATAAATTTTATGATCTATATGAAATTTAATTCTCCCATCATACTAATTTCAAATTATTTTTGCATTATATTTGAAAAATCATGACAATGTGTTTTATTAGTTTGTCGAAAAATTAAATCATCATCATAAATTAGAAACACAAAAATATAAGAGATTATAGCTTTCATCAATAGTGTTGAATCTACCATTCCAATAGAAAAATAATTTTATAAAAAAATGAGTTTAATCATTCATACCAAGATCTAGGATCTTGTTTAAGGACATAAAGAGCTTTAGTAAGTTTATAAACAGAATATGGTTTTTGTGAATTTTCAAAACAAGGAGGTTGATCAACATAAGCTTCCTCCATTAAATAACCATTTAAAAAGGATTACTTTACATCCATCTAAAATATTTATAATATCATATGGGATGCTTATGCTAGGAGGATCCTTATGGCTTCTAATCTAGCTACATGTGAAAAGGTCTCATCATAGTCTACACCTTCTCCTTGATTGTATCTTTAGAAACTAGTATTTCATTATTTATAGTTATTATTCCTTGATAATCTTTTCTATTACTAGAGACCGATTTGGTTCTAACTACTAGATAATTTTTTGGTCTTTCAATTAATTTCCAGACATCAATTCTCATGAACTGGTTTAATTCTTCATGCTTTTCTATCATCCAATATTCATCATCTAAACCCCCTTCTATAGTCTTATATTCTAGTTGGGATAGAAAGGCAACAAATTCAACATTATTTCATATATTACATGTAGTTTTTATTCTTGGGTCTAAGTCCCCTATTAAAGATTATAATGTGTGATTCTTTACGGTTCTGGACTATCTAGGTAGTACACTTATAGGTTCATTAGTATCACGTTCTTTTGAACTAGACTGAATATAATTTATATCATTCTCTAAATAATTTTTAGATTCTCAAGCCTCGTGTTATTATTAGAGACATGCTCATCTATTTGATCTGTCCTTTTCTCAAAGGGATCAGTTTTATCAAATTTCACAAGAAATGATTCTTCAAAAATCCTTGAATTCTTATTAAAAAATGTATAAGAATTGAAGATAGAAAAATATCCTAACAAAATTCCTTCATTAGGTATTGGATCGAACATACCAAGACTATCCTTGGTGTTCATGGTGTAAACATTGAATCCAAAAACTTTAAGGTAATTTTCATTTGGTTTTCTATTATTCTGGAGTTCATAGGGTGTATTTTTCAAAATTGGTCTTATTAAAACACTATTTATTATATAGCATGTTGTATTTACAACTTCTTTCGGAAAACAAGTAAGAATATTGAATTCATTTTCAATATTCATATCCATTTATTCAATATTCCTATTTCATCTTTCAATAATTCCAATTTTTTTTAGGTTTTCTTGGTGAAGAGAATGTATTTTTAATACCCATATTTTAGAAAAAGGAATTAAATTCATGATTCTCAAACTCGACACCATGATAATTTCTTAATGAAGTTATATTAAAACTTTTTCATTTTGAACAACATGGGAAAAACTTTCAAATAATGTATAAGATTAAATTTTATGTTTTAAAAAGAAAATCCATGCAAATATAGAATAATAATCATCTAAACATATACATATAATTTAACACCCAATAGTGATACTCTTGAAGGTCTAAAAAAATCCATATGGATATTTTCTAGAGGATTAGTTGAATCAATTTTGTTAATAGTTTTGATGGTTGATTTGTGCTACTATGTAATTTGACATACATCACAAAATCTATCACTTTCCAATATGTGACTAGTAAAATCTTAAACTAATTGTTTCATAGATAATTCGGGTAAAACATATACATTAAAATGTCCAAATCTTCAATTACAGATCCTAGAATCATTTATTTTAGTAGTTAAGAAATTTACTTGTTTATTTGACAAATAATTTAAATCTAGGGTGTAAACATCATCGGTTCTAGGTGATCTAAATTTGAGTAGTTTATTTCTAAAAATAGTTAAAAAAGTTATTAGATAAATCAACTGTATTACCATCATCACAATGTTTATAGATACTGTTCATATTGTGTTTCAATCTTGGTACATAGTGTACTTTATTGTTTGAGCCTACTAATGGATCTCTAACAGTTTAAATGATAATGATATTGTCTTTGGAATTGTCACCAAAAGTGACATGTCTACCATCATTTTGAGTTAGTGTATTGAAATTTGATGAGCTTCCACTCATATTCCATGAGCAGCCACTGTCCATATAACATATGGCCTTTTTGCATCTGTGACATGCTCCTTGCAAAGGAATTTAAACAAATAGGTTTGGTACCCATATTATGTTGGGTCTAGGAGTGTTAGCCAGCAATGATATGGGAATCCATACATGCTTTGATTTTCTAAATTCAGTATAATCAAATAAATTATTTTATACAAAATATTTCATAATAAAACTAATTTGAGTTTTTCATAAGAAATACTTTTTAGAAATATGTCCCATTTTCCCATAGTAACATCAGATAAATATTTTTGTTATTAGAATAAAATAATTCTTGTATATCTTATGTTTTTCACCATTATTTTCAATTCGGAATCTTTCTTTATTAATAAATCATTTCCCATGAATATCATTCAAGGAGCTTTCTACATTGTTTAAAACAAGAGCTATAGTTTTATAGGTTTGTACTTCATTTTTTAGTGTATTTATCTTTGATTTATAATTTTTGTAGTTAGTGTTAATTAAATTATACTTATCAGTAAACTACTTAAGTTGTTTCATCACTGTATCCCTTTCATTTGAAATATCCTTGTGAATGTTCCTTAAAGACTTATGCTTCATAAAAAGTAAATCATATTTTTCTTCAAACATATTTTAGTAGGATACAAGTTTTTTATTATAATATCTTGTTTAGAACTAGAGTAAGTATTAGAGACAGAAGAGTAGTATGATAGTACAACATTTGTTTTTTCTATAAAAAACATATTGGATTTTAGATTTACTTCTTCATTCTATGAGTCTGATTTTGAAATGATATTGGAGCAATCAAACACACTCCATGTAGAATTCATTTCTTTCTTGTATTTTTCTCATAATAATTAATTTTGAATAACATCATCATATTGTCTTCTTTTAACTGAGGGAAGTCAGGTCTGATGTGCCTCATTTTCTTGCACTCATAACAGCTGACTTCATTTTCATTATTTTTTAAAGTTTTTCTAAAGCCTTTATTTTTTATTTAGAATTTACTAAACTTTATGGCTATTTGAGCCAGTTCTACATCAGAATTTGATGAATCAGAGCTTTCTGAATTCACCTTTTCATCCTTTTATTTTATCATTCTGCTTTTACATTGGGATGAAACTTTTAAATTAGTGTCACCTTTCATGATAAAAACCATATGCTCATTTTCTTCATCTTCCATCCCTGCTTCATAAATCATAAGTTTTCTAATCATCTCTCTCGTGGTAAAGTCTTTGACAGGTGTTGAATGTCTGATTTTATCATAGATTCCATTCCATTTAATAGGAAGTACTCTCTATTCTTTTAAATCTTGATATTCTTGTTTGATTGGTTCTCCCAAGGAAGCTATATTGTTGAAAATTTCTATCAATCTTCCATTCAATTGAGTAATTCTTTCTCTTTCAATCATCTTGAATGTATCAAATTTAAGCTTAGTAGAGGCATATCCCATTTTCCTGACGTTGTCAGTTCCTTCGTAAGAAACAACAATAGTTTTACACATCTCATATGATGTCAACAATTGAGATACACCATTGAATACAACAAGTCCTAGACTACATATAATTGTGTTCATTTCCTTTGAGTTAATATCATATTATGATTCAGTAGTTTCACTCCATGTCTCAGGTATTTCAGGTATTTCATAAGGAGTCCAGATCATAGAATATACTCTGTATACATTGTTTTTTAAATAAATTATCATTCTCGACATCCATCATCCATAATTTTTTCCATTGAAGTATGATGCTCTGACCATAGAAATTCCCTCTCTTAAATCAGTCATCTTTCTCTGCTTATAATCCTTAATCAATTTCATCTTGTTACGGCTTTATCAGAAAGATCCACCTCTGATACCCATTTTTGGATCAGGTTATACGAAATATAAACAAGAGGGAGGTTGTGAAATGTGTCTTTTTCAAATTATTCGCGAGATCGTGTTCCTTCCAATTACTTAAATCATATGGATTAATGCAACAAAAGTTTTAAATAGTAGGGACACACTATGTATAGTGGTTTGGGGAAGAGAAATCCCCCAGTCCACTCAACCAATTCTATACTCCATGATCATGGGAATTTTCACTATCTGGTCCTCTTATCAATAGACCATTCCACAACAGAGTACAGGCAGTTGAAACACTTACAATCTAATGAAAAACATATCCTTCTGGTTCATACACATAACCAACAAATCATAGTACGATAATTCGGTCACTCAAGATAATAAAGATGTATTTGTTATTTGAAAATACCTTCCCGTTTGTTCTTCACAATTTCATCAGAATGCAATTAACGGTGGATTAATATTCATCTTTAGAAATAATGATCATCATTAAAGATTCATTCTAATTTCATCCTGTTGTTGAAGATATAGAAATATAATTCTCAACTTTAGAAATAGTATATTTACAATATATCTTCGATGTCGAATGGCTGAATCTTATTTCATTTTTCTTCTTCATCATTAAACATATCATTGTTGATCATTGTAATCACTAAATCTATAGATATTGATTTGTCTCTTTTTATCTCTTATTTATCAATGATGTCATGCATCAAATCTTGTTTATTATAAGTGTGTCTTCTCTTGTGTTCTTGTTCCATACCTTGTACATTGTTCATGAATATTGAATTTCAAAATAGCAAAGCTATATATAGTGCTTTTTATGAAAATTAATATCCACAGAAATTACCTTCTAACTCATGATATTCAGACATTTGAATTAACAGAGTAGTTGTAACTCCCCTTGTAATTTTCCATTAAAATATCCTTTAATTTCGATCCATTGAATCATAAATAAATGGCTTTGAACTCACCAAAGACACGCTTTAAAATTATCTTTTAATCCAGCTTGAAATCAGCCTAATAATTTTATTAAAGACCATTGCATAATAATATCATCTTTAATTATCCGACGCCAAATGTAAGGTTCAACTGTATAGCATACATCTTCTTAAACGTAAGGTAGAACACAAATGTAAGGTTGATGTCACGTCAATTAATCATATGGTTGAATACAAATGTAAGGTTGATGTCGCAGGGTTGATTAAAAATGTAGGGTTGATCATCCATAATTTTATTTTCAACATACATATCTATGGTAAATGATCTATACTTTTATAATCATCTAAACATAAGGTACATGATACATACATTTTGTTAAAACATAGTGTTTTTCACAAAAGTAAGGTTGATGAATCATAATATTGAGAAACAAACGTAATGTTTAACACTTACATACAGTTATTCTTCCATACTTTTCCAATATCCCAATATAATGATTCCTTCCTAATGTATCATTCTTCTTCCATAC
This sequence comes from Viscum album, assembly GCA_963277665.1. Classification (NCBI taxonomy): domain Eukaryota; kingdom Viridiplantae; phylum Streptophyta; class Magnoliopsida; order Santalales; family Viscaceae; genus Viscum; species Viscum album. The sequence continues at coordinate 888,424,736 of OY728141.1, forward strand.
ATTTCTGATAATTTACAAAGTAAATGGCGGGTTCCATTCCTTACACTTCACTCCCAAACATATTGTATGAACAAAATTTCTAAACATGCTTAAGTAATTACGGAATATGTAGAGCATGAAAAGTGTTTCCAGAACATGCTAATGCGAATACTTTAGAAATTAATTCTTGGTGTTGAAATACTGAAATATTTCTTCCAGTAATAAAAATACTGAATAATGAATTCCTGAAATACACTTAATATAAAATCATTAGAATAACAAATAAGTGTATTTGTGATCATCAATGTTATCATACTAATATAGAGTATTGTTCTCAACAATCGGTACCTTTTTAATAAAAAATATTATGTATTGTTGAAAACAACACTAGCTCAACACAATGTTCCTCGGCCAAAGGAATACATCCATTTTTTCATAGTAAATATCAATTTCTTCCTTAATGCATGAAACCACCCAATGTTAAAAAATTAACTTCATGATAAATATTGATACATTCACAAACTTTTGATGTCGTTATGGGATCTTCCATTATTGTCGACTTCTCTACAATGTCTAGTTTGGTTCTCAAAGAATCAGTTAACTACCAAGATAAAAAATTAAATCTTATTGAGATGTCATATCAGATTTATTAATTTTTAGAATATCATCAGTATTATCACTTACAATGCACTTTTCCTCACCTTCAAAGACTACTAAAATTTCTATATTTATTTTAAATTACTGATGGATATTCCTTATGAAAACTAATTGACTCACCAAGAATATAGGATATCAAATTATTATACATAGAAAATAAATAATATTAGGTCAAAAAAAGAATACTTTAATACATGATACAACATATGTTAGAATCATAATGAATCCTATCCATTATTTATAATAGTTTAGGATCATGGATTATCCTAATATTCGTGCTAAGGAACAGAGTAAGATACCCCTTATTAGATTTCTCTATACTAAACCAATTGAGAAAATTTCCATTATATGTGTTAGGACTATGTACAGAAAACCTTTTTAACCATCAATATGGATGTTTATACCCCATATGTAGGCTATTTTACTCATGTATTCCATTGAAGATTACTTTCAAAATATATTTACTGAATGTAATGTCAGGAAATTGTTATCAATATATATTTTTCCATCTATATGTAACACACAAATACAATGATTCATCCACTAAAATACTGATATAAAAAATAATGATATGTGATCTTGTAAAATTAAATACATTAATAGAATCATTAAACAATATATCCCCCCTTTGAGAATGTTGCATCAATCCCTAAATGGACCATTGATATTTATAAAACATAGAAGCCTTATTTGAATCATTAAAACCATTAGGTTATAATATAAACATCTTTGAAAAATTTATTTTACAAAATGTGATTTTGACATCCATTTTATATAACACATAATCAGAATTTTATTTCAAGTAATTTGTAAATGGACTCTATTTTTTTCACTGAAAAATATTAAAAAATTAAAAAAATTACAATTATGTTTTGATAAAAATAACAATTGATGATTAAAAAAGTTTATAACAATATAAAATAGTACGAATCAATTCATATATTTATAAAATAATAAAAACATCAAATTATAATAAAAACATACAATTAATCACAACAAAAATGGAAATTATAGTGAAAATTTTCCATTTCAAAAAAACAAATATTGTAAATGTAAATACAAAATTATATTATATGACTCCAATATCTCACAAAACACATTAAAACATTACATAATTAAAATTTAAAATCATCTTGTAGATAATAATATTATATAAACAAAATATATATCAATGATGCTACGACATATTATTAAAAATACATATTTTCATATGCTTGTTTCATTTCTAGATCCTCCACTAACATGATAAATATTGTATGAGTATTAACACATTGTATTATTGAACTATTTACATGTTAATTTTAAATTGGATTAAAAATGAAATTACTTGACCGATCAAGGCCCCACCCATGCTAATTGTAAGCCTGGTCTGCCAGTTTATGTCCTCAACTAATAGACTAATGTTTGACAACTACTACCATTTTGGAATATCACACGACATGATATAACTTATTCTATTTTATTCAATAATAATCACATCATCAATGCATAAGATAACATTAGAAACTTGTATGATATACATATATAATAAAAAAATCATATAAAATGCATGAAAGATACATTATGAACAAATAAAACCCCATATGGGTAAATATAAATGAACTGTACATTTGAGAAGTCCTTGAATCTGAATGATCTGAGACATTAGAGAACACATCCCCAATTTGAGCACTCCTATATTGGTCTCTATCCAAAAAAAAACTATGACCTTCATGGAGCTCTATGTTCTAAAATACATCACAATTCATTACCGGGAAATATCATCAACGTAATAAAAGATTTACATATATACAGATCATCATATATCATGAAAATCATCAGTATAAACCAAAAAATTATGGGAAAATCATGTGAAACTATGAATAATATCAATAATGAAATTTTTAATAAATCTGAAATCGATAACCCTACTTAATGATACTTCCAAAAGGTAACCATAGAGTGAATAAGGAGCCTGAAGCCATGAAACAATCCAATATATCAATGTATCCAACTTTCATGTTTTTTCAAAATCCCATAAAGAAGGACCCACTAAATTATGTACACATTCCGCCCAAAGGAATACCACATCCTTCATTCTTAACCATTTATATAGTGATACCATTCTAAAAAACCAATGAAGAACCTAGGACTTTCTCTATAATAGATCCCTATTAAGGGGGTAATATCATATACTAATAAGACATCCCATATGTGATGTAAAGTATTTAATTCCCAAAAATTAATTATCCCCACGACAGTATAGGTCAGCTATATGAGAAATTATCACACAGAGCCGGAAATTTGAACTACCCAAAACCTAAAACCTTAGAAACCGTTATTGGGTTATAGTGGGAGACACACAACTCTTTACAATAAAATATAGTCATGTGAGTATTGAACATATGTATTTAGGAACTACGCCTCACAAGAAGACACCATAGTCGGGGGAGTACCTAACCCTATTTGTAGCATTTGGTGGACTTTCACCTAATCATCACTAATGGAGTACCAAATACATATTGATCTAGAGGAATTTTTTCTAATGTATCCTAGTGTGCATAGTGAAATCCCTGATGGAAAATAAGGGACACATTTCCTATCATAGAAAACTCCCACGTGAGTTCTGGCCCTATGATTGCAATAAACATCATCCCCCAAACCCCATCATTATCACTACCGATCTATATCCTAAAACAACAAATCTCTCATTGAAAACAGGATCATATCACTAAATTGAAAACATACATTATGATCTATGTCAAATGATACATATGTTAGTTTATTTATTTTTCTAAAACATACATCTGATATGAAAATCCTAGAAATCACACCACAAATGTGATTGGTGACCACAAGGAGACATTTGGGTGAGCCACATGGAATTCTGGGGGTAGGGAGTGTATGAGTATGTCTCTCATTCATGTCACATGTGCCATACATGTTCGGGTTGGGAAGGCATACATAGTTGGCTTGTGGGATGGCCAGTGTTCTTGGGCCATACATTGAGCTGGCATCGTTGACCGACCTGCACCGCCTAAACTAGTGTTTTCATGTAATGCTCAAGGAACCCCATTCCTCAAATACACATGTAGAGTTAAAAATATTATATTATTTTTAATATATTATTTTTATTCTACAAAACACTCATAATTATTTGTCATCTCAACATAAGGGTAAACACAACACCTCAGAATTAGCAGATCCATCTAATGACTTTTCCATGGATGACTACTTGGGTATATTTATCATTTAACATCTAGGGGTTCTAAAATAATAAATCCCACAAAATGAAATAATTATAAATCAGAAAAATTCTCAGTCACAACACATAACACCCTATTTTAATACAAAATCGTGCATCATTAAACTACTGATCCATGAACACTAGAAATTCATAATGGTTATTAGAACATAACCTGTTTTCATGATTTAGTGAAATATCTGATAAATTGATTTATGAGTTTTAGATAAATAAATATAGGAATGTAGGTTTATGTATTCATGGGTGGGTAAAATGCTCAAAATTAATTTAAATAAATAAAAAGTAAAAAATAAATTTACATAGTATGAAGAAAGATGGATAATGTTTTGGGGAACTAATTTGCCACCACTATTGATTTAAATGTTTTAATATAGATATGATTAATATTTTTAATGATTGTAAAAGAATGGTGTGTAGTGGGATGAATCTATTTATTATGTTTTCTTATATTAATGTCTTATTTTGGGATGTGATTTCTTAGGGTTATGTCAGGTTTTGAATTGTGATGGATTAAGGTTTTAACATGATTTATGAGGTCAGGACATGGGGATGTGGGGATATGGTTAGGGAAGGTTGTGGTATTGATGATGTGATTATGGATGTGAAAATATGATAATGGGATCATTCAGATGGTTTGGGAGCAAGTAATTGTTATTACTAGTTGATATAATGTGATGTATGACACAGATAGAGAGATGGTCTTTCTTGTTTTGCCTAAATATTTTGATTGTTATGATGTTCATATAGAAATTCTGATGAGATATCATTATGATGATTTTAATTTTTTAGGAATCTTCTCATACTATTATATATCCCAATAAATTCTAAATTCCATTCCTTACATATGATATTCCATTGTTTAATTAGATAATGTGATGCAACTAATGTTGAATTATAGGTAATGTAATGGTTTCCCACAAGAATAATCATACTCTATATTTTCTTTTTTGATTCATATATATCTATACCAATAATTTTATTCCAGATAGATGTAGATGAGTAAAATAAGTTATCACTCATACATTGTTTTTTAATTCATTTTAAGGATATTCTGATGGATATTTGTAATGTTTTTTAGGTAACTTTGGATGAGTAATAGTTTTACCTAGAGCCTCGGGTTTACATTATTGGGTCAATTTATTATGAAATTATGTCATGTATGTAAAAATTAGTTTATGGAAACATATGTGATACTTGATATGAACCATTGGATGTTTATTTACTGTTTTCTATTATTTTATTAATAATTAAGAGGGTAGTGACTCCTACTCATATGATAGATACCCTTAGTCCCAATTGTCATCTCATGACCAATTGGTTGAAGGATTTGGTGGAAAATATTATCCCCTTTACCGACCCATGAGGGGATTCAGTAGGGATTGGAAACTTCTCGTGGAACTACCAAACAAAATTTTTTAATAGTGACTCTGTTTTCACTATTAAAATTTAATCCTCTTTGAAAAAATATTCAAGTACTGAAAAATTCAACATCATCAACTTTATTCCATATCTATTTTCCCCCTTTTTTATTGAATATTATTTTTTAGATTTAAACATATTTTAACTATAATTAAAACCTAGAAGAACCTTCCCAATATTGAATTACTATATCAACGGTAGGCCTACATAAAAAGAGGGAAATATGGTGAGAGATTGATTCTCATGTTATTATATAGCATCATAATAATTGAGGTCATAAAACATGTTTGAACATTATTAAACTCTATATATATCATCATAGATGATTGAATATAGTTTTTCTTCAAATGATTCTATATGAAATTTAATTAATCAATTTCTTAGTGAAATATGAATATCTTATAATTCTACCACCAAAACCATAGAAACAACACATGGTTAGTGAATGAGCATTAGTTTCATGAGAATGAATAGGAATGTACAAAAAATATACTGATAATTGAAAACAAATTTTATCATATTTCTTGTAAAAATGTGAATCACATAAAACATTTTCCCATAATGATAAAATATTATGGTATGATAAGCCATAAAATCTAACCTAATTGTTGTATAATATCCTCATCAATGAGGATATTAATACACACTCATTGAGTATTTGAATTTTATTTCTCTAATATTAAAAAAATTTAAACCAGTGGTCATAGTAACATAAATCCTACTATAAAATCATAAAATCCCATATTAGATAAATATTATGGCCTCATCTAAAAACAAATTGGTATTTGAGAAATAAAATTTTACAACACCAAATCAAATAAAAAATAATTAAATCACACTTTAGGTAATTCTTTTAATAAAATATTTAAGCATTATAAAATCATATACATATAATAAACATAAAAAATATAAGAGAAACTCAGGAATCTAAAAACTATTTAATGGTTTTTGATCCATTCAATTATTTTTTCAAATTCCATAAATCACTATTACTATTGAACACAATAATGTTTTTCCATGTATTGGGAAATATTTATAGGGAATTTTTTTCGGTAATGTATGATGTTTTTGTTTCACGGTACGATGTATTTTTTGAATTTATTTCATCTAGAAAATAATTTGACATTTATTTTGATATTAAAATGAAAAATAAAAATAAAAATTTTTAGATAAATTTTACAATAGAAATAATTGATATTGAAATTGATATTGAAATTAAGAAATATATTTAACTCTTATATTACAATAAAATTATAATCCCTATATGAATCAAATTTTGAACACTACTAAATGGAAGTGACAAAAATACAATCTAATAGAAAAAATTATAGATATAATTAAATATGTATCCACACCATCACTTAAACTTATAAAGTGAATTATATATATATATATGTGTGTGTGTGTTTAATATATATATATATATATATATATATATCAGTGTTTGTGTGTTATATTAATATATTATGTACACTTTATAGGTATTATGTGCATTCAATAATCACATAATATCTCTTAATTAACAAATATAGATTTTATCAAAATATTTTACTTTTAAATTCAATGGAATTTTTTTAAGGTGTATTCAATGAAATTCATAAATACACCAATGTACCTAATTTTTTCAACAACATAACCTGATCATCATGACATACAAGTCCTTAACATGCATAAATGTATGAAAATTTATCCATTCAAAATAATTGAAAAATATAAATAATTCTTAAATTACAAGAATATCTAAAGGCCCTACACATAATTAAGACTCAATACTAATAAATAGATGTCTAAAAAATAAAGTCAAAAAGAAGACTAATCCCTGATATATTTCATTTTTTATCCACATAATCACTATAACTTTTTATTTATAGTATATATATTATATTAATATATTATGTATATGACATAAAAAATTGTGTTTATTTTATGTACATGTCATTTACATGGTATATAAGATATAATTCATAAAATGTATAAATAACTATTTCACAAGGAATAATTCCTCCCATTGCTATTTACCTAAATGAATCATCACAAAATGATCAATATTGATCGATGTTGATCTTAAGAAATAGTGGAAAAATGCTTATATAGAATCTAGAAGGGCTTCCTCATGTGAGGGAAACGAGGACACATCACACTGGTGGATGTCATCAGGGGGTGTTTATTCGGGTATACAGGTTATGGGGGTTGTCCCATGTTGTATGATACAAGTATGGGTAGATGTGAAAATTTATCCCATGTTATAACAATTTTGCAGTGCATACTTCTAAAACTGTTTACTGTAGCATAGTGGACATATTTTGAAGTTGGTATAAAATTTTGTCACCGTCCTTTTTATCTCATTTCATGGCAGGGTTTTTTTGTGGTAATACTATGATATTCTATTTATATTTGTGCTCCTGAATCAGAGTGATATTTTTCCTCTCTGTGGAATAGCGATTATTATGAAAAAACCTAAATCACTCTGTCCTATGATATATTCATCTAGTTATTTTCATATTCTTTTTTTTTCTTTAATTCATGTTCAAACTTATTATGTCACTGTGACTCAAAATGTTTCCATATAAATTACCAGCTCTATTATTCAATATGTATGTTCACTCATGAATATTATATACATAAATTATGCAGTTTTATATTCTTACATTTTATAGTAACTTATTATTCAATATATATCAATATGAAATACTCATAAATAATAATATACTATATAAAATCACTTTATATATGCTGTGTATTATTTATACAATGAAAAATTCACATGTTTTATACAAAGACACCTATGACCTCAGATATTTACAAATAAATTCACATATTCCATTGTATGTGTTAAATTGAACTATGGAAGTATTAAACTTCTTTCAAAAAATAATAATGTATTTATGAGTTTTGTAGACCATATAAATAAGACGATGAAGATTAAGATTAATAGCTAATGGTAACATTATGTGCTCCAGTTAATGAAAAAATTTGTTATAATATTAGTACTTCCAAGAATAAAAAACATTATTTTTTTATTTTAATAATGGGTAATAATTAATAATTTTTATGATATTAACATCTAAATGAAAATAAAAACATCTCTCTTGGATACTGAATTTTAAGTGGCCTTATATTCTAAAATACTCATATTTGCAATAATATAAGGAAAAGGAAAGAAAATTTATTCCCAACAAAATAATATTGAATATATAGAACCTCCTTGGGACACTCATTTATAACAATGACAAGTTAATTGTCCCTTAAAAGGATGAAACAGTCATTTAATGAAAACTAACTACGAATGACATTGAGATAAAGAGATTTTGGAGACTATAAAACTATTAATTTTAATTTAACAAATATTTAACAAGGATAACAGATCTTATGAAAACAATTAGGATAAAGGGTATTACATTAAAATTTAATGATGATGAACAAAAATCCATTCCTTATTTTAATATCTGACTCACATATTCACATATCTTATTCATTATAGAACTAGGGAAGGGTTATGTCATGTATTGTGATTCATCTCATTCTGGATTGGGTGGAGTTATTTTCCCAACAAACCATGTCCTATCCCACGACAAATAATGAAGGTGGACGTAAGAAAACAGTTATCTAACTCACAAGTATGGTGGTCTAAGCATTAAATTCATGTCACGAGAATCACATTAATGAATAGTTTATAACTTTATCGATCATTAGAGAATGAAGAACATATTATTACATAGGGACATGAACCTAATGAAATATATATGGATTGGGTATCTCCATATGTTTTATTTTGATTTGGATTATACACATGTAAAAGGAAATTTAGTGGATAAATGTTTTGGAAAAACATTGTATAACCATATGGTCCTGGAGGATCCTGACTAGAGAGGCCTGAAGATCACACACACCCTTGTAAGGGAATTCAATATAATGTGATTGATAAATTTGGTTTGAATTTTATTTATTCACCACACTCCCTACAATTTCCTATTATCATTTTCCATACCTATTTATTTTGAATTTTTACATTGTATTTGTATTCATTTTCTACGAATCTTTTTTTTTTCTAAGTTCATAACTATCGATTTTTGTTCTTATTAATATTTAGTATTAACCATTAGTTGATAAATTTTATGAAAAATATATTATTTGGTCCATCAAGTATTTATATTGAATTTTCATATAGTATCATAATAAATGAATAATAAAACTTATATGTTTATTCAATGTTGTTTTCAGTTTCAAACTACGGTTTGTTGTTACATTCCTTGTAATTCACATTTCTAAACCAAGCTCAGAGGTCATGAACATATGATTGAAGAAAATAATTATACAAATTCTTATAAACTATATTCCATGATATTGTAAAGGATATTATTTTAAACATAAGAAATAGCCCTATAGTATCAAAAATAGGAAACCCATGGAACCTTTATGGTATTATAGTGGAAGACACAAACCTCATCAAAAGACATATTTATTAGGGTATAATTGACCATATGTATAAAAGACTCGCATCTTACTAGTAGAAATATCTATCGATGGAGAAAAAAACCATATTCATATCATGTGGTGGAAGTACACCTAATCGGCATCAATGGAATACCAAATCCTTGATGATCTAGAGGAAAATCACCCCATGTATCTTGGGGTGTACTTATTGACTTTATGGAAAACAAGGGCCATGGTCCCTTTATAGTATACTTTATGGGGAGTACATGCCTTATAAATGATTTGAAAATATTTCCCCAAACCTCATTATCATCCCTACCTAGCTAAATCTTAATTCTTCTTATCTATCCTTGAAAAAGGATTCATATGTCTTAAGAAAAAAACATTTGATTTGATCTATGTCGAAAGATACATAGGACCTATTATTTATTTTCTTAAAACACACATCCAACAAAAAAATCATTGTTTTCACGCCATAATGGTGATGGGTGGGCCACATGGTGACCCTTGGGAGATCCATGTGGAATTATGGGGGGTAGGAGTGTAGGTGTATGGATTTCATGGATGGCATGTGTGCCCTCCTATGTTAGGTTGGCCCAACTATACCGAATGGATCATGGGCTACCCAATGAGCTTACACCCTATGTTGAGCTGCCCGGCTGGCAAACCTGCACCACCCAACCCAGTGTAGTCTTGTCATGCCCAATTTACCTTCACCCATAAATACTCACTGACAAATATAAATATTAAATTATTTTTTATATATTAGTTTCGAGCACTACAACACTCATAATTCTATGTCGGTATATCCCGTGGGTAAATACTACACATCAATGTATATAGATCCATCTAATGGTTTTTCAAAGGATGAAAACTTGGTGTAAATTAATGATTTTACATCTACAGTGGTTCTTACACATGAAATCCAAAAAATTGAGATACTTATTTATAAGGAATTTATTTCCTCTACAAAAAACCCACTCTTTCAAGAACACATTTTGTATCATTGAAATACTGATCCATGATCTCTAGAAATGCCTCACGCATATGAGATGTTTAAATGTTTTCATGATTTAGACAAACCATATATAAATTTTTCCTTGAGTGTCAGATATTTAAATTTTGGATTTCAGGTTTTTGTATTCATGGGATGATCAGATTTTTGAAATAAATTTGAATGAATACAGTTGAAAAATATATAAATATAGAATAAAGCATGATTGATAAAATATTAAGAAACTATTATACTACCACTATGGATTTAAGTGCGTTATATTTTCTATGATGACTATTTTTATTGAATGTAAAAGCTAGGTCCACAATGTGATGATTCTACTGGTTGATATTTGTGTAGGGTTGTGTCTTCTTTTGGTCTCTAATGGCTTATGGTTATGTACTGTTTTGGACTATGATGGATTAAGGTTATATCATGATTGGATGAGGTTGTGATGTGATGATGTGGGGATATGGTGGTGTAATGTGGTGAATATGATGTTGTTTTTTTGTGACAATGTGATAATGGAGTGATTCACATGGGTTGAGAGCTAGAAATGCCTATTGGTAGTTGATATGTTGGTGACGTCAGACACATGTTGAGAGATGGGACTTCTTGTTTTTATAGAATATTTTGATGGTGGTGATGTTATGGTAGTAATTATTATGTTAAATGATAATGATAATGTTGCATTTTTTTAATTATTCTCATATTATTACATATCCCCGTTAATTCTAAATTCAATTTCTTACTTATGATATGCCATAGTTTTAATGATTTTGTGATGTGACTAATATATAGTTGTATATATTGTTTTCCCACTATCATAATCTCACTATTTATTTGATTAGTTTTCTCAAAATATTTCAATCTAAATACTTTTATTCCACATGGATATAGAATATTATATCATGTTTTCACACCTCCAAAAATTGTCAATTGTTTTTCTGGATAGTCCAAGGTAATTTTGAGTTGTTGTTTGAGTAGATTGTGATGAATGATAGAATGATCTAGAGATTTTGGATTCCATTATTTTTTGTATTTTTTCATTTTTATGTCATGTCGGTAGCAATTGGATTTTGGAAAAATAATTTTTCATTAATGGGAATCATTTGTGCTTGATTTGTAGTTTTTTTTTATCCTAAGAATTATTAGGTTAATGCCTCCTTTTACTGTGATAGATACTATTCATCCTGGTTGTAATCACAAGAACTATCTGTAGAAGGATATATAGAACAATTTATCCTCCCTTCCCACCCCGGAGGGGATTCATTTGGAATTGGAAACTATTGGGGGCACTTCGACACTCAATATTCATATAGTGACAATATTATTAGTAATCAATTATAAACACTTTGAAAAATATGAATGTACTAACAAACAAGAAATAATTAATTTAAATTACTCTATATATTATACAATTTTCAATGCATATCATTTGTTATAATTAAACATATATTATATATAAGACAAACATAGAAGAACTGCCAAAATATTCAAGTCCTATGTTAATTGATGGAAAATTTAAAAAGAGGGATATGTAGAGAGATAATGATTCTCATATTCTTATATATCACAATAAAAATTGGTGATAGAAACCTTGTGATAACAACATATCACTCTATATGGAAAATCATAGATTCCTTCACTAGGTTTCCATTCAAATTCATAAATTTGGAAATTCAAATCATCAATTTAATAATCAAATATGAATGTCTTACAACTCAACCACCAGCACCACATAAGCTTCACATGGTTTATGAAGAAATAAAGATTTTAAAATAAGGAATATAAATGTTCAAACAAGAATTGATAATATAAAACATATGAAATAGTCTCACTTATAATGATGTGATTCATACAAAACGTATTCCATTCAAGATAAAATTATACGGTCAGATAATCTGAAAACATACATACATGTTAGTGAGTAGCTTTTTCATAAGGGATATAAATTAATGATCTTGTGTATTTGAAATTAGTGTTTATAATATTAGGGAAAAATTCAAACCAATGGGAATAGTTACATAATGTACACTAGAACATCAAAAAATCACACATCAAGAAGATATTACATCATCATTTAAAAACTCATTGCTATTCAAGAAAGAAATGTGTAAATTATGACATCAAATAAAAACATACTAAGTCACACTTTAAATAATTAATTCAATAAAACATTCAAACAATTTAAAATCATCTACATACATGAACCTTTAAAAACAAAATAGAAATAATATAATATAAAAAAAGTTCAATGGTTTTCAGTCCATTTGATTATTTTTTCTACTTCCATGAATATCTAGAACTTTTGAACATGATGATGTTTCTCCTATGATTTGTCCCTACATAATTAAGAATAATGACACTAAACTATTATGAACATGAAATAAATAGTGGAATTATGATTAAACAAATAATAATGAAGTTAACTGAATGGTTCTACATAACTTATAAATAATTTCTCATAGATTGTTTCAATATCATGCACATATATGATGTGTAAAAATTTATTTTTTGTTAGTAAAATTGTAAAATCCCAAGTAAATAAAGAATATTTCATTTTCATGTTTATTAATATTTGTGGATTAAATTTTAATTTTACTTTAATGTATTTTCTATGTTTGATGGCGTACCCGATATGCAATAACGGATTTATTTTAAATCTTACAATGCACACTAAGAATATAAAAATATTATTTTAAATGGTAGTTAACACCAAGATTTTGTATTGGTAGGAATGAACAGAAACAACTAAAATATGATTATTTATGTTTGTTAAATGTTTTTACATTTATCCATTAAATTTTAGAGGTTTAAAATATGAATGAATCAAATATTATGCATGAATACTCAAATATTCACTAAAAGGCCAATTTATCGCCTTTTGATGGGGAACCCACATTAAATATAGTTTTGTTAACACTTATACATTCTATTTGACCAAATAAAATTCTTTTTATAATCAGGACATCAAAATTTACATGTTGTATGTTTTTGTTATTTTTCAGATAATGTTCATTTTTAAATGAATAGTGAAAAATGTTGTATTTTAATTCAAAAGCACATTTTAATCTAATGTATTTAAATGGTTAGGATATATTTTTAATTGGTTTTAAAGTTAAATTATAATATATTTCTACCTTTTAATCCAATGGTTTACATTGGAATTAATTTCAATTTGAAATTTGACTTAAACAAGTGCAAATCTCTTGATATATCTTGTTTCTTAAAAAACGGTATTTGATTTGAAAACATGAATTCATTATAAAAATCATTAATGAAAATTATGTGTTTTTCATTTTGAAAAATAGAAATCATTTGTTAAATTAGAATATCAAATATAGCTTAGGATTAATTTTTGGTATTTTTTTGATAAACTTCAATTTTTAGTGAATACTGAAACCCCTATGTGTTAGTTAAAAAAATGATTTTCATTTAAATGAAATTTTAACGCTTCTGTGAATTGAAGATACAAAATCTAACATACATGGTTATCATTATTATGTAAAATTTGGTTCAATATGATGAAAATAATTTTTGATGAATAGTAACTTTTATGTTTTATTATCCACAATTAAATGTAATTATTGTAATTAAAGGTAAAAATAATGTCATAATAATTTGAAATTACATTTAAATTTATCCTAACCTTATTGGAAGACTCATTGGTGACCTATAAAATCCATGGGTCAATTTTTCGGACCCCATGGATCCACAAGGGTAAGATAAGGACATTAATACATTTTATTTAATGTAAAAATAAAAATGTCACAACCATGTATTGTTTTAATAAAAAAATTATTACATGGGGTAATATAATTTATCTTTTTGACTATAAATATTAATTAAAAAGCTAAAATTATTTCCTATATCATGATAATTTTGTTATAATTTTTAGACATCAAATAAAAAAAATTTCTGACACAATGATGATGAAGTGTCTACGTCATTAATGGATGATTTAAATAAATAAGAAGATAAAGTTTAAAATAATATACAAGACTTGTCCAATTTTTATTGGATGACTTTATTTTGAACATAGGAGACCTTATCTTAGACTTCAATGATTTTTGGACTTTAGATAGAAAAAAACATTATATAATAAATTAATATTTTCAAGCATTCCAAAAGAGCCCCTCCTCTTCCATAAAAAAAACCCCACTTCCTACCCATTTATTACACTTCTCAAGCATTGTGGCTTGTCCAAACACTACTCGCATTTTCTCCCAATATCCATATATTCATCCTAGAATCCTTACCTTTGGTAGAAAGCTCTTCAACAAAAACTTTTGGTCAAACCAATGGGAGATACCCGAGTTAATGGTAATGTCTTCTCTTATGTTCATTAGTTTTATTTTGCTTCTCCAACCCCCAAAACTCTTTTTATTCTTTTCTTCTATTAAAACACCATTATATTTATAATACTAGGAATTTTTATGAGACGTATTTGAGATACACTTACACACACCTCCATTTAATAAGTGATGAACATACTGTTTCTATAGACGACGAACTACTACCTCACGAAACGATGATTGTTCAAATATATCCTACCGCCTCTCACGGTGGCCATTAAGATGTCACTATATTTATATATGATATATATATATTGTTTTTGTTTTCCTTATGCTTCTATATTTTTAATTTATGGCATACATTAATGGGTTCCATAATGGATAAACGCGATAATATAAATTTAGGATGTGCGGGCTACCGCCCGCTCAAAGTGATTTGAATCGTTAATTCCATATATGGGATGTATAATGGATGGAGTTAATAATATTATATATGATATTATAATGGAATTATAATTTACCTCTATATCATTATGTTTTCATTCCGTTAAATGTTAAAGAGAAATGAAACTAGCGTTCATGCGTACGTACGACTTACCGTCTACAAGAAAAGTGCATTTCATTTCTTACCTCTAAATGTTATGTATTATTATTAATTCATATATATACTAGATATATATTATATCTACATCTAAAATATAATTCCGGATATTGTGGATATTTTACCACATGAACAACTTGTAATTATAAGAAGTTTATTTTTGAATCAAGTAGAAAATATCAATAAAATTACTGTTATTAACTTAAATGATTAGATAATGTTAATAAAATTGTAATAAGTAATATAAATGTAATAATGAACATTAAAAACGTACTTATGAAAGTATAAATTAATTCAAGTTTATTATTCAAGATATTAAAGAATGATCGAGTCAAGTCGGACACAAGGTAAGGGACATTGTCTTAATCTCATTTCATTGAGGAATATTTTGATTTAATACAGGACTTTATTTTATACTCTGTATTTACAACTTTAACATTTTATTTCATTCAAATGGAATATATTTCTATGATGTTTTTTACCAAACTACAAAAAGAATGTTTCTTTTAATGTACACATAAACAATGGAAATTTCACCACCGCGAGTATTACATGATCTTTGGCTTCCATAATAATCTATAATGTTTTTTAAAAGGAAAAATAAATACCATATACTCTATTGTGTATTTTGGTATTGAAAATGGTTTTGATAATGGAATCATTATGTCAATATATTTCTATGATATATTGTGATTGAAGTGTGGAAATGTTTTCTTTCCTTTCTATTTGTTGTATGTGTTATGATTTTATAATGGTACTTGGACATTTGATGGGTTGTTACATGATAAACCAAATTGATGGGTGGTTCCATGATAAACCAGGATGGGTGCGTGCGTTACAACCTCCAATGCATTGGGTATGGAAGTTGGTCGTATGGCTATTCCATTTAGTGAAATGTGTTGATGTCAACCATATGGTTATGCCATTAAAGTATGTTTATGTTCCAAGAAACCATTATATGTTATGTGTTCTATATATGGGTATTATGGTGATATTTTGGTTACAAAAGGGTAAGCAGTGATATTTTATTATGTGAAGAGTATTTACTAAATCATATAGGTGAAATGTATTACTTATGATTAGGTATTTAGGGTTTAATTATTATTTTATAAAACTAACAGTTTCTTTCTTTGTGTATTCCTTACTGATATTTTTATGATAATCTGGAGTTTTTGAAATGTTTTTCACATGACATAAAGTGGAATTGGGTAAAGGATGGGATCATGGAAAGTCTTGCTATCTAAAACATGGAACTCGACATGACTCTTTTTTTCAAGAGTATTTATTTTAGGAAAAAAATGGAAACTAAGTAGAAGTGTCTACATTGTATCTTTTGAGATGTAATAGTTTTGGCCTAATAATCTAAAATACTAAACCAGATAAGAACCTCAATGTGAATAATTTATATAATTCAATATTATGTAATTTTTTATGGTCGAGTCTTTATAGTTGTTGTCAAATGTCGGTTAAGACAACCATATGAGTTAGTATATTGTTAAATTCATGTCCATATATTATTTTATGGTATGATTGTAATGATATAGAATTTAAAGTTTTCCATGTTGCTTAGCCTAAGATATTTCTGTCTTCATAATGGTTTTCTGCAGAGGAAAGAAGGCTAATATGTTGGGATGACTTCAGAAATAAAGCACCCTTCCAAATTGGAAACATGAGACGGTCGGAATCAGAACTGAACAGTTTGTTGCAGTGATGGCACAATTGACTACGGCTATAAATGGGGGTGGTATCCATACAAGAGATTAGCTAGATCAACAATAGAGGAACATGTCAGTTGTATAGCATTATATGAGGTGAAATCCCCCGTCATTCAGTGGATCATCTGACCCTATGCTAGCAGAAGGGTGGATTGAAGCACTGTAAAAGATTTTTGATGTCATATGGTGTTCATAACATAAAAAGTTTAGTGTCTCTATTGACCGGTTTGAATGTGAAGCTGAACAATGGTGGACAATGGTGAAAATAATTAGGGATACTGAAGAGATTGATGATCTTGACTTGGATAAATTCAAAGTTATGTTTCTTGAGAAATATTTTCCTAAAGTGGTTCATCTTCAGATAGAAAAACAATTCCTATAATTGGGGTAAGATAATAAATCAGTGGCCTCTTATGAAGAAATGTTCACTCGACTAGCAAGGTATGCTTCAAATTTTATACAAGATCATGATAGTAAAATCAGCCTTTCTTACTAAGTGTTAATGCCAAAGTATCAAAGGTCATTATCTTCTCGTGTGTTTAATAGATATGAAATACATTGTTCGATGTTCAGAGAAGATGGAAATAGAGTTTGCCGATGATCAGGTGTTCTTTGTCAAACAGTAGAATAAGAGGTCTATTTGGAAGGAAAAGGGAAATAATTCGTCAAAGCATGGAGGTAAGAAACCCAAATATACATATTGTGAGAAGCATGGTAAAATTCATCCTAGAGAATGTTTATCCGAATCTAGAAATTGCTTTCAGTGTGGTATGTCTGGTCATATTTCTCGTAACTGTATGGAGGATGATCAAGAAGGTAATGAAAAGAAAGTGGTAAGATGTTTTAAGTGTAATGAAATGGTTCATTGTGTAAATGAGTTTCTAATAAATAACACAACTATGGGAAAATAGCCAGACTACAAGAAAAAAGGGGTGGGGAAATCCTTTGCAACTACATCAGCAGATGTTGGGACATCGAATGAATTAGTAACATGTACACTGTTTGTTTTTTCCGATTATGACCATTTGTTGTTTGATTTAGGGTATACAAATTCATTTATTTCTATGAAGTATTTTAGTAAATTGATAATTCCATCTCAAGATATGAATCTTGATCTTATGGAAAAAACACCCGGAGGAAACATTGAGAAAAAAAGAAATTATAAGAACCTTATTATCCTTGTGTGCAGAAAGAATCTTCCTTCAAACCTTATTGTTTGGCTATAATAGAGTTTCATGTTATTTTGGGCATGAATTTGCTCTCTGTTTATCATGATATGATTGACTGCAGGGCTAAAGTGGATTCTTTTCAGAATGATTTCCAATTTGGGTAGTAGATTGAACCCTTTCTTTTGATAACATATCTGTAAGTTGAGAAACTAGTAAATGATGGAAATGAATGTTACATTGCACTTATTTTTAAAATCAAAGGAACTGTTCAGATTAATGATGTGACCGTGGTAAATGAATATCTTGATGTTTTTCTAGATGAGTTGACTGGTATTATATATTATCAGGAACTTGATTTTATTATTGACGTAGTTACTAATACTAAGACAATATCAAAACCCCCTTATTGAATAGATCATGATGAACTTTTAATGTTAAAGAAGTAATTTCATGAGTTATTAGATAATGGTTTCCTCCAACCTAGCACATAAACATGGGGTTATCGTATCTTATTTTTTAAAAATATAGATGGTTCAATGAGACTTTGAATTTATTATAGAGCATTGAATAACATCACTATTAAGAACAAGTATCCTTTGACTCATATCGATGATTTTATTGAACATCTCCCTGGAGCTCAGTATTTTTCGAAGATTGACTTGAGGTCAGGGTACCATCAGTTGAATATAAATGAAGCAGAGGTTCATAGGACCATGTTTTGTACTAGATATAGACATTATGAATTTTTTGTTATGCCTTTTGGGTTAACCAATTCACCTGATGTATTCATCGATTTAATAAATAGAATTTATCATGAGTTCTTGGATAAGTTTGTGGTTGTATTCATTGATGATATTTTGGTTTTTTCCAAAAGTAAAGAGTAACATGAAAGTCATTTAGGGGTTATCTTTAAAACCTTAAATGAAAAGAAAATGTATGGATATTTCAGTGATTGTGAGTTTTGGTTACAATAAATTTCTTTTCTATTCACATTATTTCAAAAAATTGAATAATAGTTGATCCTTGTAAAACAAAAGATGTTGAATAATGTACAAGACCACAAAATATAACCAAGATCCATAGTTTTCTTATTTTGACATGTTATTGGCAGAGGTTTGTTTAAATTTTTTCATAGTTATCTAGTCCAATGACTTGGTTAACTTGAAAAAGTGTGAAGATCCTTTGGACAAAATAATGTGATAACTAATTTCCCGAATTGAAATAAATATTGGTGAATGATCCAGTTTTGGCACTGCCTTCTAAAAATGGGGAGTTTGTAATCTATAGTGATGATTCGTTGAAGGGTCTTAGTTGTGTACTTATGCAGAATAATTAGGTAATTTCTTATGGTTTATGTTAGTTTAAAACTCATGAGATAAATTACACTACACATGATTTGGAATTATCTATTGTTGTTTTTTCTTTAAAAATTTGGAGGCATCATTTGTATGGAGTAAAGTGTGAAAAATATTCAGATAAATAATGATTAAATTACATATTCACTAAGAAAGAATTGAACACGAGATAGAGGTGATGTCTAGAATTAATCAAGAATTACGATTTTATAATTCATTACCATCTGGGATATTCATATTAAGTGGATGATGGAATGAGTCAAAAAAGTAATTCATCATTAACCATGTTACATTTTGAAAGACATTATATGGTTTTTGATTTGATGAACTTTGTTAGAGAAGTTGTTGGTTCATGATGTTCTTTGTTTTGTCTCAGGTGCCAGTGAGATCATACATATCATACATAATTAAGAAAACAAAATAGAAAGAAAGTGGCTTGCAGAAAAAGGTAGAGCTAGTTCAGAAGGTTAATTTTCCTGAATTTAACATTGATAATGATTGTTTTTTCAGATTTGGGAAGAGATTATGTGTGCCTTGTGGTTCTTAGTTGAAGAATGATTTTCTATGTGAGGATCATATTTTCCCATTTTCTGTTTATCGTGGTGTTAATATGATGTACAGAGATCTACGAGAGTTTTACTGGTGAGATGGAATGAAAAGAGATATTAAAAATTTTACTATGAAGTGTTTAACTTGTCAGTAGATTAATGCATCCTGGCAGTTACCGAATGATTCACTTTAGTCATTACCGATGCCAGAGTGGAAATGAGAAAATATATCCATGGACTTCGTTGTGGGATTACCAAATATGTCTCGAGGTAATAATGCAATCTGGGTTATTGTTGATCGATTGACTAAATCTGCTCATTTTCTTCCTATTCGAGATAATATCTCTCTAGATCAACATTCTCGGTTTTATGTTAAATATATATTCAAGTTACATTGATTTCTACTCTCCATTTTATCTGACTGTGATCCCAAGATTACTTCTTACTTTTGGAAAGTCATTCACAAGTTGTTGGGTACTGAATTAAATTTTATTATAGATTTTCATTGGCAATCAGATGGGAAGTCATAACGAAAAATTCAGACCATGGAGGATATGATACGTGCTTTCATGATGTATTACCTAGGACGTTGGGACCAACATCTTTCTTCGGTTAGATTTTCTTATCATAACAGTTTTCATTCCAGTATACGGATGGCTCTGTTTGAGGCATTATATGGAAAGCGGTATCGAACTATAGATTTTTAAGATGAAGTAGTGGAAAGGAAGTTGATCCGACCAGAATTGGTAGAAGAGATGGTAGGAAAAGTTCAGTTGATTCAGAAGAACATGAGAATAGCTCAGAGTAGGCAGAAACGTTATGTGGATAACTAGAGGAAGGATTTTTATTTTGGGGTATGTGATCATGTTTTTCTCAAAGTTTCTCCATGGAAAAGTGTGATGCATTTTGACAAGAAAGGAAATTTGAGTCTGAGGTTCATTGGACCGTATGAAATCCAAAATAATGTTGGATCAGTTGCAAAGAGAGTTCCATTAGCTTCATTTTTGTCCCAGGTAAACAATGTTTTTCATGTTTCAGTATTGAGAATGTATATTCCAGATCCATATCATGTTTTTAGCCCAAAAGTAGTTTAGTTGGAAGAGAATCTCTCTTATGAGTAACAACCATCTAGATTCTTGACCATAAAGAGAATGTGTTGTGGAATAAGGTAACTCATCAGGTGAAGGTTTTTTGGAAAAACCAGATGGTTGAAGATGCAACGTGGGAATATGAAAATGCTATGAGGGATAAATACCCCCATTTATTTTATAAGTGAATAAAATTGTGATGACACAATTACCAAAAGCGGGGAAGGATGTAACATCCTGGTTAAATAAAGAATAATAAATTTTCATATTTATTAATATTTTTTAATTAAATTTTAATTTTTCTTAATTGGGGTTTTATGTTCAATGAATTACCCGATATGCAACAACATATTTCATTGAAATATTACATTGCACACAAATAATATAATAATATTATTTTAAATGGTAGTTAATGCCTAGACATTGTATTTTCAGGAATGAATAAAAATAACTAAAATAAGATTATATATGTTTTTTAAATGTTTTTACATTTATCCAATAAATGTTAGAGTCTTAAAATATGAATGAATCCAATATTAAGCATGAATACTCAAATATTCACTAAATGGACGATTTGCCGCCTTTTGTTGGGGAAACCTCATTAAATATAGTGTTGTTCACTCCTATACATTCTATTGAACCAAATAAATTTCTTCTTTAGAATTGGGACATCAAAATTTACTTTCTGTCTATTTTTGTTATTTTTCCGATAAAGTTCATTTTTAATGAATTGTGAAAAATGTTGTATTGTAATTCAAAAGAAACTTTTATAATAATTTATATAGATTTTTAGATTATATTTTTAATTGGTTTTGAAATTAAATTATAATATATTTTTTCCATTTAATCCAATGGTGTACATTGGAATTAATTTCAGTTTGAAATTTGACTTAAAATAATGTCAATTTCTTAATATATATTGTTTCATAAAAACACGCTATTTGATTTGAAAACAGAAATTTATTATAAAATTAAATAATGAAACTTATATTTTTTGAATTTTGTAAAATATTCATAATTTTTAATTCAGAATATCAAATATTCCTTAGGGTGATTTTTTTGGTATTTTTCTGAAAAACATCAATTTTTGGTGAATAGTGAAACCACAATGTGTTAGTTATAAAAAATGATTACTCCTTTAAATGAAATTTTACCACTTTTGTGAATTTAATTTAAAAAATAAAACATAAATGGATATCATTAGTAAGTAAAATGTGGTTCAATTGGATGAAAATAATTTTTTGGTGAATAGTAACTATTATGTTTTATTAACCGCGATTAAAGGTAATTAGTGTAAATAATGTTAAAATAATGTTATAATACTATGAAATTACATTTACAATTGTAATACACTTATTGGATGAGTCATTTCCAACCAATACAATCAATTTTCAAATTTTTGGGACTCTATGAGCCACTTGTGTAAGATAAGGACCTTAATACCTTTTATTTAATGTAAAAATAAAAATGTCACAAACATGTATTGTTTTACTAAACCTATTTTTACATGAGGTTATATACGTTATATATTTGACTATTAATATTAATTAGAAAGATAAAAATATTTCGTACTTCATGATAATTTTTTTGTAATATTTTGACATCAAATAAATATAATTATTTATGACACAATGATGATGTAGTGTTTACATCATTAATGAATGATTTAAAGAAATAAGAAGATGAAGTTTAAAATAATATCCAAAACATTATTACATGATTTTTTTCGAACTTGGGGCTCATTATCATCAACTTTAACGATTTTTGGACCTTTAGAAACCGAAAAAAATTATATAATTATATAATATTTTCAAGCCATCCAAAAGTGCCCTTCGTCTCCTTTATAAAAAGATCCCACTACCTACCCATTTCTCACACATATCAAGAACTTTGTCTCATCCAAAATCTACTCACATATGCTTCAAAAGTTCAATCTCTTCATCCTAGAATCCTTACCATAGGTAGATTCTCTTCAAGAAACCCTTTTTGTTCAAACCAAGGGGAGTTACCCAATTTAAAGGTAATGTCTTCTCTTATGTTCTTTTGTTTTGTTTTGATTCTCCAACCCCCTAAAAACATTTTATTATTTACTTTTGTAAATACACCAATATCATAAATATATTTGGATGATATTATAAGAATTATTTGAGCTACACTTACACACACCTAAATCTAATGGGTGAAAACTTACTATTTCGGTGGATGGTGAACTACTGCCACAGAAAAAGATGATTGTGAAAATGTCTCCAACCGCCTCTCATGGTGTCCATTAAGATTTCACTGTATTTATATATGATATATATTATGTTTATATTTTCCTCATTCTTCTGTATTTGTCATTTATGTCATACCGTTATGGTTTCGATAATGGATAAACAAGATAAATTTATTTAAGGAAGTGCGTACTACTGCCCCCTCAAAGTGATTTGAATCGTTAATTCCATGTGTGGGATGTATAAGGGATGGAGTTAATAATATTATATATGATATTATACTGGAATAATAATATACCTATATATCATAATGTTTTCATTCCAGTAAATGCGAAATCGAAATGAAAGTAGTGTTCATGTGTACGTACCACTTATCGTCTCCATGAACGGTGCATTTCATTTCTTATCTATAAATGTTAGTTAATATAATAAATTCATGTATATACTGGATATATATTATATATATGATATCTAAATCATGAATATAATTCTAGAGATAGTGAATATTTTACCACATGAACCACATGTAATTATAAAATTTTTATTGTTGACTCAAGTACGATATATCGACAAAACAACCGTTATTAACATAAATGATTAATTAATGTTCATAACAGGGTAATAAGTTATATAAAAGGAATAATTAACTTGAAAAAAGATCTTAAGACAGTATAAATTAACTCTAGTTTAATATTCAGGAGATTAATGAACGATAGGGTCATGTAAGACACAAGGTAATGGACTTCGTCTCAATCTCCTTTTACTGAGGAATATTTTTTTTAACACAAGACATTCTTTTAAAAGATGTATAAACACCATTTATTTTTTATTTCATTCAAATAGAAACATTTTCTACAAAGCATTTTACAAAACGACAGAAAGGAATATTTCTTTTAACATAGGCAGTGACAACGACCTTTCTGTCGTCGTGGGTATTACAGGATCTTTGGCTTCCTTAACAAGCCGTAATGTTTTTTAAAAGGAAAAAAATACCATATACTATATTATTTATTTTGGTATTGAAAATGTTTTTCATAATGGAATTTTTATGTCAATATATTTAGGTGATATATTGTTATTGAAATGTGAAAATGTTTTATTTACTTAATATTTTTTGTATATGTTATGCTTTTATTAGGGTACTTGGACATTTGATGGGTGGTTACATCATAGACCAAATGATGGGTGGCGCTGTGATAAACTATGATGGGTGGTCATTTTATAACCTCCAATGCAATGGGTATGGAAGTCAGCCATATGGCTATTCCATTTAGTGACATGTATGGTAGTCGATCGTATGGTTATTCCATTTAAGTATGATTATGTTCCACATTAACATTATATTTTATGTGTTCTTTATATGGGTTTTATGGTTATATTTTGGTCACAAAAGGCTATGAAATTATATTTTATTTAGTGAAGAGTATTTACTACTTCATATTGGTGAAAAGTATTACATATGATTAGTTATTCGTGGGTTACTTGTTGTTTTGAAAAACTAACAGATTACTTCTTTGTGTATTCCTTACTAATATTTTTATGCTCATCCCATGTTTTTTGAAATATTTGTCACATCAAATAAAATGGAATAGGGTCAAGGATGGGATCAAGGAAGGTCATGTTGTCTAAAACAAAGAACTGGACATGACCCTATTTATAAAGAGTTTTTATTTTATAAAAAAATGGAATCTGAGTAGAAGTGTCTACTTTGTAACTTTTGTGATGTAGTAGTTCTGCCCTAATTCTCTAATAATATAATCCTGAAAGGATCCTCAATGTTAATTTTTCATTTAATTGAATATTATGTAACTTTTTATGGCTGGGTCCTTATAAAAATGATGTTGAAATTCTTTATTAAGTTGTTTATATACATAACTATTCATAAAGAGTATTGAAATTCAAATATATATATATATATATTAATGGTGGAATGACATAGTACAATATATTAAAAAATACCAATTAAGAATTAGAAAATAAACCATTAAATCTATATTAAGACTAATATATAAAATGGTTAACTGTTATTTGAAGGTTGAATGACACCAGACCATATAATAAATAGTAAAATAGAAAATGTTTTCCTACAAATGAACATGGATATTTAAATATCATCCAAATACATAAGTATAAAAATAATATAGGCAACTCCTAGATCTTGTATAATCAATTAAAACTAATATAAAACTATTTCACTTATTGCAATGAAATGAAACATGCATGGATGAAAATAAATTAGTGTCAGATGAAATTTTGTAAAATTAGGAAAATGTATTCTTAAATTGGAAAACACATGGAATATTTTAATACATTGTAGTAACTAATCAATCTTAATGAATCATATAGAATGTTTGGAATAACGTGCACTATAATGAAGAACGCGTGTGTCCTTTATTAATTTGGTGGACATTAGACTTCGATATTTTCCTTCTACATATAAAAGTGATTGTGTTCCTACCACTATATTCTATAAAAATTAATAAACATCATTTGAAAGAATAAAATAATAGAGTTCAATTTATTTTTTTGGTGATTGAACCACAAAAATACCTTCTTTTCTGTTAATATAATAAAACAAATAGTCAATATTCTATGTAATTTCCATAAATTTACATAAAAAATAAAATAATATCTAAAAATATAATATCGTTGAATGAACGAAATATTAATTTTTTCATCAATCATTGCCTGGAACCACATCATCATAAATTCTAGAAACTGTTGATTCATCATATAATCCAACGATTCCCTCAAAATATAAGATTTCTAAATTATGAAAAAAAAAGGATATTTCAAAATAAATTGATGAATAAATAGAAAAATAAAATATTTTTTATATTTATTAATATAATAATTACCCGAGTATTTACATGTTCCACACAATTTCTTGAAAATAGAAGAAAATATCATGGTTTTACTTCCCTATATGTACATCCATTATAACCAAAAAAAATTCAATGCTTTATCATTAACACCCCTCATCCAAGGGAGGAAAGTTCTGTATTTATAACTAATCTGTATATCAAAAGTGATGTCAATATTAAAAAATTGAGCATTGTGTGCTACCAAAAGTCTAAAGTCACATCTCTCTTCTCTGGTTAACATTGTCAGATCATACAACACTTTCTTCAAATATAACCTTATAATTATAAAATATAAATTAATATAATAAATAATATCTATTTAATGTACGTGTATGAAACAAATTTTATGTATCTTTCCATGTGGTTCATTCACCCATATAATGAATAAAATGACTAATCTCATTCAGAATATCAATCCCCCTAGTCTTAAATAAATATACTATCATATCTCTAAAACAAATGTAATAATTTTAAGGACTTTGTAATTGGGTCGCCAAATATTCACCAACTTTTCTCATCCACCCACCACACACACATGTTCATCATTATCATCTCCATGAAAGTGATTCATTGTGTTTTTTAGAAACAACACTCCATTTATGATATCCCTGCAACATATAAGAAGTAATAAAAACCTATTAAAAAAATGCAATATTTCAAATAAAATGTATTATTTTATAAATAATTTTATAATAACCTCAAAATCACTGAAAAATCGTTTCAAACATTTCACTCAAAATACCATCTGAATACACATCATCGTAAACTATTATATTCTTTTGAAACCACTATATAAGAGTGTAGTCAAAAGATTTGGATATGATATGCAATTCTGAACAAATATGATCTCCAATATTGGCAAACATTCTATGAATGTATTGACTTGTTACCTATATTGAATACTTATTCCAGAATATTGAATCTGGATTTATTTGTAATACATATGTTTTTATTTTTTAAAATCCATTAAATTTGTCATTAAAAAGTCTTTACCCATTTTTATGGTCTTGTACATATTTTATCAGAACAACATGCTCCTACATTTCACACCCACATGTTGAATCATTATAAAAATATTGGATAAATAAGAAAAAATAGAATATTAAAAAACTATAAATACACACAATCATCAACTAATATAGAAATATGGTTTAAAAAACAAGTCAAACACATAAAACTCAAATCAACAAACAAAATCTCTGAAATTAAAAAGCATCAATTCTCAATCATTGAGTAATAAATTATACCTTTTTGAATGATATCATTTCGATTAACTATATCTCATTCTTGATAATAAAAACACTATTCTTGGAACATATTGTATGTGAAATGAGTGACTATGATTTCGACAATATTGACTAAATGATGTCGCATTTATAGACATCATCTTTATGATCAAAACCCTTTCTAAATGATAATTTCTTCATGTTTTATATATGTCAATCGATTTATTTCATAATGTTCCATTATTTTTTTTAAATAATAATTTATTACCATCGAATATTTTTTCCCTAAATAATTTATATTGTGTAATTTACTCAAATTTTACCCCTTTTCTTTTTTATTTTCTATGATTAGATACAATATAGATGAAATGAGTTGAAATAAATTACATAAATGGATTATAAATTATTTTTAATTAATCTAGCGATTACTTCAACTGATAAATTAATTTGTGCATAGTATCCCCATGGTTTTTTAAATACAATTTTATTGTTTAATGGACTTCTAAATAAATGGAGGTGTTTTTATAGTCTGAAATGTTCGATGGATTTTGTTGAGGAATGAGTTAGGTATTATTCAAACTCTTATTGATTAATATATTTTAATTACAAAAACAAATGTATAATGTATAAAATTATTTATGTGGAAGAAAACCAAATAAAAGTAATGTTTTATAAGTCCAAATTTATTTGAAAGGTTTGATTCTTGTGATCAAGGGTACAACACATTTTTTTTAACATATTTTATCAAGAATTGAAATAGAATTTTTTTATTAAGAATAAATTTAAAAGTAAATTTCTAATTACATTTTTAAATATAAATAAGAATCAAAATTTAAATTTCTAATGTTTTTAAAAAATGAATTTAATTGATACATTAGAAGAATATTACAATACCTCCAAAAATTAAATTTGTGACAAAACTATATTTATGTGAAAAAAAGATAATAAAATAGAGAAATACATAGAGTTATATTTCACTATGTTTCCACACCATCACTTAAACATGTTATGTAAATTATAATTTATAGAGAAAATGTTCAATTTATATTCAATAGAATAATTTTTTAAGCTGTATACAATGAAATAAATAAATACTCTAATGTGCATCATTTTTTCAAAACCATAAACTAGTTAACTATAATAACAGGATCTTAACATGTAGAAAAGAACAAAAAATTATCCATACAAACAAAATATAACAATAGAAAATATATAAAGAAAACTAATATTATAGGATTATCTAAATGCCCTTCACAAAATTAAGTCTCAATGATAATAAATAGATGTCTACAAAATCAAATCAAATCAGTGGGATATGGCATTTTGTATCCACATAATAACTTTAACATTTAACATGTTGTTTTTATACGATATCAATATATTATGTGTATGACAGACAAACATTAGGTGTATTTCATGTTCATGTAATGTATGTTGTATATAAGATATAATTCATAGTGTTGGAACATATATTTCATAAGGAATAATTCATCATGATACCATTACCATCAATGAATCATCACAAACAGAGAAATATGGAAGGATGTGGATCTCAAGCACCAGGGGCTGGAGGCGTGTAGAAAATCATGAAGGATTGTGAGGGACGGGGAGACATCACACTAGTGGATTTCATTGGGTGGTGTGGGATTTACTCCAGGATACAGGCGACGAGGGGTTCCACACTGGTGGATATCATCGGGGGATGAGGTTTATTACATGATACAGGAGACAAAGAGACACCACACTGATGGGTGTCATAAGGATATGTCACACTCGTGCATGGCAGGGTGTTATAGAAGAAGCGGTATTTTGCAAAAAACGTATTTATATGACCACCTTCGTGGACAACTCATTCCCACAATCCCAAATCATTGCAATTCCAATCTCTTAATGGGACTCAACTACACAGTGGTGTCGACCATGATGAAACCCATGTTGTTTCAAAACCCCAATGAATTTGGGTGACCACCCCTGACACACAAGTAGCCAACATATCATTGAATTTTAAATGGGTATTTGTAGGTCAATTTTGACATGACTGATAATGATTGATATTTTAGTGGAGAATTTAATTAAGGAAATCATAAGTTTGATCGGAGATATTAGGTGGTGTGACAGTAAATCCAATAGTCAAAACTCTAAAAAATAGTGAATTTATGTGGCATATATTCCCATTTATGTTCGAGTAACTTGGGAAAATTAAATGAATATTTTCATATTGAAATTCAAAATAATCTATTTATTGGTATATTCTAACAATGAATTCCTAATTCACATAGATATTTTAATACATATTTTAAAACATTAATAATTATTAGTTTAATATTATTTCTTCATTTTTAGTATTTATACATTTTTTTAATATATATATATATATATATTCATTATTAATATGTGTTCATTTTTTAGTTTCTATAGTGTATTTATTTTTTAATGATTAATTATACATTATTTTTCACTGATATTTTATATTTTTGAAATGATTATCAAATTCAAAAATACTATTTATTTATTTTTTAATATTTTTTGGTTTATATATTTAGACAATCATTATTTATTTTTTATAATTTAAAAATGAAACTTAAAATATTAATTGATTTTTAACATTACTAAAATTTAATGATTAATATTTTTTATTCCATTGTAAATATATTGTAATAATTATTTATTTTATATTTTTTATTATTTTTTACTATTTATACATTTCTAAATTTTTTAATATATATTCATTATTATTACATGTTAATTTAATATTATTTTAGTGCATTCATTTTTTTAATATTTTTTTAAAAAAATTTATTCATTCATATATATTCGTTTTAAAATGATTGTACATTAAATAAATATAATTTATATATTTTTTTAATATTTTTTCCATTTAGAACTTTAGAAATGCAATATTTATTTTTTTAATATTTTGAATGTTGTTTTTGATTTGTATTCAATTTTTTTCAATTTTGAAATTTATTTGATTAATATTATTTATTCCATTTTAAATTTATTAATATTTATATAATCAAATTTATTTATTCATAAGTTTGACCAGAGATATTTGGAAGTCTGAGATTAAAATCAGATGTCAAAACTCTGAAATAATAAGGAAATTATGTGTCATATATTCTTATTTATGTAGGAGTAACATCGAATAATTATATAATGATTTTAATGTTGAAATATTGAATAATATTTTTAGTTTTATGTTCAAAAACATAACTGGAAATTCTCATGGACATTTGAATAAATTTTATAAAACATTAATAATTATTAATTTAAAAATAATTCCTTCATTTTTAGTATTTATACATTTTAAAAAAAATTGATATTTATTGATTATTATTATTTGTTAATTTAATAATTTTTAGTGAATTTATTATATATTATTATTTATACATTTTTATTGATTGATATTTAATATTTTTAAAATTATTATAAATTACAAAAATAATATTTATTTATTTTCTAAATTGTTACTGTTAAAACATTATATAATCATTATTTATTTTTTTAAAATTTGAAATTCAATTCTTAATATTTATTATTTTTTATCATTTTTGAAATTTATATGATTTATATTATTTAATCCTTTTTTAATTTATGTAATCAATTTTATTTATTCATATGAATGACCAGAGATAATTGAATGTGGTAGATTAAATTCAATAGTTTAAACTCTTAAAAAAGATAAATAATATATGTGGCATATATTCCAATTTATGTGTGAGTATCGTGGGATAATTAAATGATGATTTTCATGTTGAAATCCAAAATAATCTTTTTGATTATATATTCAAACACATAAAGCCAATTTTCATGGATATTTGAATACATTTTTTAAAACATTATTATTTATTAATTTAATATTATTTTTTCATTTTTAAATTTTTTCATATTTATTGACTATTAATTTGTATGCATTTAATATTTTTTTAGTGCATCGATTTTTTAATATTTTTTCACACAATTTTATTCATTTAAATTTAATAGTTTTAAGAATGATTGTAAATTAAATAAATACTATTTATTTATTTTTTAATATCATTTTAGTTTAGATCTTTTAACAATAATTATTAATTTTTTTAAAATTTTAATTTAATATTTTAATATTTAATAATTTTTAAAACTTTGGAAATTTATATGAATAATATTATTTATACCTTTTTAAATTAAAAAATTTAAAACTCTTAAAAAAATAGAGAATTTATGTTGCATATATTCATAATTATTTGGTATTATCATGGGATAATTAAATGATGATTTTCATGTTTAACTATAGAATAAAATTTTTTTCTATATTCAAAAACTTAATTACCAATTCCTCGAAAACATCATTCAAAACATTAATAATATTTAATTTAATATTATTTATTCATTTTTATTATTTCCACATTTCAACATTTTATGTTATTTATTCATTTTTAATATGTGTTCATTTAATATTTTTGTAGTGCTTTCATTTTTTAATATTTATTTATACATTTTTACTCATTAATAATTAATATTTTTAGAATGATTGTAAATTTTATAAATAAAATTTACTAATTTTTTTAATATAATTTCTATTTAGAACTTTAGAAAGTAATTAGTTATTTTTTAAAAAATTTCAAACAAATTTTTAATGTGTATTAATTTTTAACATTTTTGGAATTCATATGATTAATATTATTTATTCATTTTTATTTTATTTTTTTAATTTATATAATCAAATTTATCTACTCATAAGTTTGACCGGATATATTTGGAACTGTGAGATTAAATCCAAAAATCAAAACTCATATAAAATATACTGAATTTGTGTGGCATATATTCCCACTTATATGTGCGTAAATTGGGTAAATTAAAAGATGATTTTCATACTGAAATCCAGAATAATTTTTTTCTATTTACAGACACATAATTGAAAATTTTCATGGAGGTTAGAATAAATTTTTTAAAATATTAGTAATTATTAATTTAATTTTATTTATTCATTTTTAGTAATGATAAATTTTTACATTTTTTTATATTTATTCATTATTAATATGTGTTCATTTAATATTTTTGCAGCGCATTCAGTTTTTCATATTTATTTATAAATTTTGATTCATTGATATTTAATATTTTTAAAATGATTCTAAATTATATAAATATTATTTATTTATAGTTTTAATATTTTTTCAGTTCATAACATTGCATACTCATTATTTGTTTTTTTAAAATTTTAATTTCTATTTTTAATACTTATTGTTCTTTATCATTTTTGAAATTCATATAATCAATATTATTTATTCCATTTTTTTTAATTTACATAATCAATTTTCTTCATTCGTTTTTTTCACCATGCATATGAGTAGTGAGGAAACATTATTAAACAACGAAAATTTTATTTGTTAAATCTAATTCATATTGAATTTAATAAGTTTATCTTTCATAGTAATGTATATTGTTTTTTATTTAAATAATTATGGATATAATAATTATAAATATAACTATATCATCTTATTTACTATAATATATTTATTCTTTTATAAAATCAGTAATATTATTTCAATATATAACGTAAATTGTATAAATGCATCCTTCGTAATATTATATTTTAAATCATTTATCTAATTATGGAAAATTTAAAAAAATTACATTCAATTTTTAAATGTAGTTATTATTATTATTTTTCTTAAATGCTTGTAATTTGTATAATTAATTTTTTTAAATGGTGTTTATGCACATCACCCCTACTATATTGGACCACCTTGTTTTATGTCACCCCTCTATTTATATTTTCTCTCTTCCTTTAGATTGAACTTATAATCCACCTGCAATCCTCGACCCCATAATGAGAATTTAATCCCCCATGCTTACCCCATAGTTTTATATGGAGGTTTGAAAGGAATACACCCATCTTCATTTGATTTTGTTTTCCTCCCTCCGTATAGCCAAATTCCCTTCAATGTCAGCATAAACTACCGTCGTTGTTTCAGGGAGGAAAGAGATTGATACCGGGATAAGAACATAGTATTGATGATAATATTGTGAGAATCTTCAAAAAAACATAAGCAAAAAAATAAATAGCAGGAAATAAATTGAGACACAGTTTTTTAACATGGAGAATCCATCTAATCTGAAATATTAAAAAACTACCAAGGAACTATGAAAAATATCACTAATAATCATATATTATGAAATCAAATTAAAATCCTGAAACATGAAATGAATATACATCATAGTAAACCTATTTTAAATTCCACACCCTAATACGCTTACATCTTCTAATTATAAAATGTCTCATGAAAAAATTTCACCTCTTGGATGTCAAAACCGAACATGTGGTGTCGTTGTGGCACCATCACTCAATCGTTGCACAACCAAAATTAGGGCTACTCATTGCTTCCCATGCCCTAAAATACTATCAATCACATATCTTCTTTTTGAAAATCCTTTTCTACTCACACCTTTAAATTCACCCATGTTGCATTATTTTTATAAGCCCTCAAAATCCCTAAACAACCACTATTGTATATCAACATAAGAGAAACACCAAATTTGATCAAAACTAGAAAAAATGTGCTTAATAATGCTCACTTTAGAAACGACACCTAAATGTGATGATAAAGGTTACCATTACGAGGGCTACAAAAGATTTTATAAAGGAGTACCTTTATCGTCACTTTTTTTATCACTGATAAAGGGAATATTTCTCAGTAGTATTCCAACAATGATTAAAAATTAATAATATATTTTTTTATTTAAAATTTTTTTATTTATCTCCATAAATAATTATTATTTATATAAATTATATAAAAAACATGTTTGTAAATGATATATATTTTTTTTCATAAGAAATATATATATATATATAATGTATTAAATATTTACTTTATAAGAATATAATAAAATAAATATATATTTAAATAAATATTAAATTAAAATAAATTTTACTAAACAATAAATATTTATATTATATTTATAATTATAAAATAACAATTATATGTAAATATTTCTAAAATATATATTAATAATTGTAATTTTCAATATATATATAATTAAATAATCATATTTCTATGATCAATTTGGAAAAAAAATATATAACCACATATATATATATAGGAAACATTTGGGGTCATGAACCTTATTATTAAAAAGAATGTAAAAGAAACAAGAACATGAAATATTGATGAGATCAAACAAAGGAAATACCACATCCATGAAAGAGAGTAAACATTAAGAACATGTCAATAATCATGATCAGAGTCCTCATCATTATCATAATATTTCTACTCTCACCGTGATTTCCTTTGATTTAAGAGCAAAGATTAATTTTCTATATGATTTTGAGGTTCTAGAGAGAGTCATATGGATGACCTGGTGGATATATTTCTTACACTCCCTCGTGCACCAGCCAAATCTCCTTGGTCACGAT
Source organism: Viscum album (assembly GCA_963277665.1). Classification (NCBI taxonomy): domain Eukaryota; kingdom Viridiplantae; phylum Streptophyta; class Magnoliopsida; order Santalales; family Viscaceae; genus Viscum; species Viscum album. The sequence continues at coordinate 888,459,933 of OY728141.1, forward strand.
TTTAAAAGATGTGGTTTTTGAAAAAACAAAAACATATTTGGATTACCATCACTATTCACAATTGTGTCCACCATGACGAATTCATAAATGTTTCAAGATCTCCATGTGCCTGAACGTCACAAACATGTCCATAGTGATTTTAATATTTATATTCTTATTATTATTGTTTTTTGTTTTTTCAAATATATATTGAGATAATATTTATACATATAACAATATTTTTTTAGTTTAACATTTTTATTCATTTATAAAATTAATAATATTATATTAAAATATAACTAACACTATATAAATTCATCTTTTATAATATGATATATTTATTAATTTATGTAATTAATTATCATTTTAAAATATTAATTGAAATATTTAAATATATTTATTATTATTATTTTTTAAAATGTTTATAATTTATATAATTAAGGTTTTTTTCAAATGGTGCGCACATGGAGCACCATAGAACATTGGACCTCCAGGTTTTTGTTCAACCCTCTCTTTCTGTTTTCAATCTTTCATTAGTTGAAAATACCGATCCACCTCCAATACACTAACCCATGATGAAAATTTAATCCTTATCTTCATAAACCCTTTATTTTTATATAGATATTTGAATGGAGTACACCCCACTTATTAAGATTTTTTTTCTTCCATTAATATTGAAAAATCTCATTCCCTATCAACATATACTACCACCATTTTGTGGAGAATAAAACAGATTGATACCAAGAAAAAAATAAAATGTGATAAAAATATTGTCAGAATCTCTTACAAAAATTAGAAGAACAAAAATAAATAGAAGGTAATTGATTGAGAAACATTTTTTAAAAGTTCATAAAACCCACCAATGTGAAAGATTAAAATCCAATGGTAGAGATGGAGAGAGAATGATTCTCATATTCCTATATATATCAAAGAAAAAATTCATGACAAACACCTTTTCTCAACATCATATCACTCGATAAGGAGAATGAAGATGAATGAACTTAGTTTACCTTCAAATTCTTCAATAAAGAAATTAAATTGATCAAATTTGTAGTGAAATATGAATATACTATGATTCTCCCACCTATACCATAAAAGCTTCACATTTTTTAGGAATGAATGTTGGTTTTGTGACCATTATGAGAAATGGATGAAAATGTTCAGATAATAGATAACATATTCAATAGTATCACTTGCAAAAATGTGATTCATACAAAACATATTTTGTGCACAATAAAAGAAGGCTGCTAGAGAAGGAAACAAACATACATAAAGGTTATAGAGTTGCCTTTTAAAAGGGGATATAAATCCAAACTCATTATGTATTTGAATTTAATTTGTATAATATTAGGAAAAAAATCAATCCGGTGGTCACACTAACATATAGAAAAATAAAACAGCATAATATCACACATTAACTAAATATTACGATGTCATCTAAAAACTTATGGGTATTCATGAAATAAATGATTACAATAAAACATCAATTAAAAAATAACTATATCACACTTTAGAAAATTATTTTAACAATGTATTCGACATTGTAAATTCATCTACATACAATGTACATAAAAAAGAAGAGAAGCAAATGGATCCAAAACTGCACAAATGATTTTATTATATTATCTTCTTTTTCATATTCTATTAATCACTAAAACTATTGAACACATTGATGTTTCTATAATGTGTATTCCCTACATAGTTAAGCACAATTTCAAGAAAACCATATGAACATATAATAAACAATGAAATTATCGAGAAACAATTTTCATAAAAATTAACAACAAGTTTCCATACTACCTGTAAGCAATGGTTCAAAGTTTGTGAAAATAATATGACCATATATGATGTTTAACAACGTATTTTTTGTTAATAAATTAATTCAAATATACGTAAATAATTTATTAATATTCAATATTATTTTTAAGAGAGAAATAAAAAGTACCACAATGAAATATATTTCAACTATAGAATGACATGGGATCGCCTGATAAAAATTCGTATGTATGCATTAGAAAACATCCCATTAAATTTATAATTTGTTTTATAGAAAAAAAAATTCACATTGATTTTAAGGTGGAATGACACCAGACTGTTCTCTAAAAGTACAATAATGATGTTATCCTACAAAGAAACATGGATATTTAAATAAAATTCAAATGTGTATCTAGAAGAAATTATTTGGACAACTCATAGAACTGTTAAAATAAATTACGATGAACATAAAATCATTTCACATAACACATTCAAATGAATCTCATAATTATTTTAAACAAATTTTTCAGGGTCAAATGAAATGTTTTAAAATTAGGATAATGTTTTTCTCAAATTATAAAAACACATGGATTTTTTTAATACATCATAGTGTCTAGACATTCCGAAAAAACATACAATAATTGTTAAATAACATTCAAAACAATGAAACTCATGTGTATACCTTATTAATTTGGGGGCTATTAGACATTGATATTGTCTTCCTAAAATTACATGTGACTGTGGGTCTATCACATCATTCTATAAAAAATAATAAATATCAACCAAAATAATAAAATAATAATATTTATTAAAAATGTAGTTTTCCTCCGTTTTAATGCTTAGAATGACATCATTTCACATAATAACATAAAAATAGTAATTAATGATTAATGTAATATATATCAATTTATATTAAAAAACAAAATATAGCTAAAAAGATATTATCATTGAACTCAAGGAATATCAATTTCAACATCAACAATTTCCTGAAACCACACCATCAAAAATACTGGTTGCAGTTGATTAAACTTATGCTTCTACAAATCTATTGAAATAAAATATTTATAAATACTGAAAAAAATATCCAATAGATTTATAATGAATGGTAAAAATAAATAGACAAATAAAATGTGGTTGATAATGCGTAGTATAGGTTTCACCTGAGAATCGACTTGTTCGACACAATTTCATGAAAATTGATGAAACTCATGGTGTTTTTGTCCCTATATGTATATCCATTATAATCACAAACGTTTTGAAAATCATTATCATTAACTTGCATTTTCCAAGAGAGTAAATATCTGTATCTACATCTATGATGGATAGAGATGGAGATATTGACTGTATGAAATGTAGTAATTGTGTGCTAACATACGTCTAAAATCACATCACTCTATTATAATGAATAGCGATGGAGGATTAAAATATTTATTTAAATATAACATAATATTTATAAAAAACTAATTAATAAAAGTAACTATATTTAATAAATTTATACATATGAAAAAATATATATCTTACCATGTGGGAAATTTATCAATGTAATCAATAAATGGAAAAGGTCATCTAGAATTTTAATCCCATGGTTTATAAATAACTGGATTTTAAAATTTTTAAATTTTTTTTTATCATTTTTAGGATATTTTAAATTTGGGAGCTAAATATTAACCAACATTTATCAACCCCCACCACACACATATGTTCTGCAATAAGTTCTTAATGATGATGATTAATCATGTTTCTTACTAACAAAAAACCACACATGATATATTATCAACATATAATTAGTCATACAAACCAATTAAGGAATTCAATAACTCATATAAATGTAATATTTTATTATTTAAATCTATAAAAATGCATACTCACCGAAAAATAAATAATAATTATTTACTCAAAAGACCACATGAATTCTAATCATAATATATTATATTATTCATTTAAAATGACTCAGTAATAGTAAAATCAAAAGACTCAGAGATAATATGAAATTCTTGACTATTTTGGTGGATTGCATTACCAAAAATTCATAAAATGTTTTGATTTGTTACATCCATTTAAAACATATATTAATAGACTGAATCTTGAATTCATGGTAGTTAAAATATTATTATTTTTAAAAATACATCAACTATGTTGGAAAAAATTATCCCCATTTTGATGGTCTTGTACATATTATATCAGATCAACATTCCCTGGATTGCACACACACAATAAATCTATAATAACTATAGAATGACAAGAATTATAATTTTAATCAACCCTAAATACAGACAATCATCTACTAATAGAAAAACATTTATTAAAAATGTCACAAAAAATGATTTAAAACAAAAAACTCAAATGAAGAAAATTAAAAAACATCATCTCTTAATAATTGACTAATAAATGATAATTTTCTAATTAGATCATTTTGATTAAAAACATCTCATTACTAGAAATAAAAATAGTTTTCTCAAGAAATATTGGATGGGAAACGAATAAAAATTCTTTTCTAAATAATTAATAACTGATGTCGTAGATGTGTACATAACCTTTTTGATACAAACACAATCTGAATGATAATGTCTTTTTTTAATATAAAATTAACAATTTTTTCATCCTTTTTCATTTTTTTGTAAATTTTAATATTTTTCATAAATAATTATCATTGTGTAATTTACTAACATTTTACTAGTTTTTATTTTTAATTTCTAAATTTAAATATATTACTAATATAATGAAATAAAATAAATTATTTAAATGGGTTATATATGATATTTTATTAATCAACAAATGACTCCCATTGTTAAAATAATTTTTTCATATTATCCCTAGGGTTATTATTTTATAATTTCACTGTTTAACATTCTTCTAAATTTTTGTAGATTTTTATTATTATTACTTCTATAAGGATTAACATTCATGAATGAGTTGGGTCTTGTTTAAACTCTTATTGAATGATAGATTTTAATGACAAAAATAATTGTATGGTGAAAAAACCCCATTTTTGAGGTTGAAAATCATGTTGGGGTAATGTTTTTTAAGCCCATGTTTTTTGTAAGGTATTATGTTTCTTTTTCATGGTATAATTTATTTTTTTGAACATATTTATGTTTTAAATTAATATTATATTTATTTTTTGATTAAAATATAAATTGAAAAAATAATTATTTAAATTATAAAATAGGAGTAAAAATTTTAATTGAAATTTATATTTTTGATATGATATGTAATGTATTATTACATTATAAAAATATTCAAATCCCTACACAAATGTGATTTCTAAATATAATAAATGGAAGTACAAAAAATAAAATAAAATAGAAAAAATTTAAAGATATATTTCAATATGTATCTACATAATAATTTAAACACATTAGGTGAATTAAATATATATATGTTCAATATATATATATATATATTAGAGGTTGTGTGTTATGTTAATATATTATATTTTATGTTCACATTATTTGTATTATGTTCATTCAATAATAAAATTAAATATATTATTTAAAAAAATTCATAGAAAATATGCTGAATTTAAATTTAAGGGAATACAAATTTTAAGGCAAATTCAATGAAATAGATAAATACTCCAATGTGAATCATTTTTTCAACACCATGACCTGGTTAGCATTATTTATCATATATTAACATGCATAAGAGTACAGAAAATTATCCATTCCAAAAAAAATATAAAAATAGAAAACATATAATGAAATATTATTTTATAAGAATATCAAAAGTCCCTAAATAAAATTAAGTCACAATTCTAATAAAAAGGATTCTAAATAATTAAATCACATATAATAATTATTATTTTTATTTTTCTTTTTTTAACCACATAATCACGTTAACATTTTATCTGTAGTATGTATATTATATTACTATGTTATTGTAGGAGTTAAGGTCTTTAATAGATTGAAATGTAGTCTAGATTGAGATTTCAATTCTATACTGGGATGATTAGGGTGTTTTCCTAGAAAATGATCTTATGGTTTAATCAAAAAATAGTGATAAAGATTCAATGATTATATGTGTGTTGCAGACAAGGTATGTTTCATGATCATCTCTTCAAAATATAAAAACAAAGTAATCATGCAAATGATGTGATTCTGTGTGAAAGAAAGCATCTGTGAAAAACTTTATTATAGGCAAAGTAAACTGTGCAGAAGAATCATTCAATAAAAATATGATGTCAAACCAGAGTCGTGTGTGACTGATGTGTTGATATAGACTGTTCAAAATATGTCAAATGTGTGACATGCATAAAAAATATGATTTTTAGTGAAGGTGAATTACATAACACATTCAGCATCAATTTTAGACATACCTGTGTGGGTGTTGATGTGTACAGAACTTCCAAACAGGGATTTTCATGTTTAAAACTATTGGGCTACCCCATTTAATACATAGAACTTTTTTCCAAAGAAAATATGATGTGTCTGTTTTAAGAATGTGTTTTGTGAAAAAAATTTACACATTTAAAATATTATACATATAATGTTCCATGTGTCTATATATTCTTAGTGAAACACCTAGTGTGGTGTTGTAAAAGATACAGGGTTACAAGAAGGACACGTCTCATGATAAAACTAAAACATGCACACAAGAATATGAGTTGTGTAAAAGATCTGAGTTGAGCTTCTTTCATATTTTGAATATCTATTTTGTTTGATCAATGCATTCAAGTGCATTAATTCAGATCATGGATGCAAGCAAAGTCTCATACAAGACACATATAAACACTTCAATACTAAAATACTGATGTGACCTTCATATATATAAACTAATAAAGGCTTCTCCTGGAGCAGTGAGCTAGGGGGATTCGATTGCATTGTAATAAGGCACACATTGTTCCATCCATAAAATATTTTAAAGGTGGTGTTCAGATAAAAAAGTGACTCTTGTTGAACTCATGTATTCGACAACTAGTGAATATATTAGGATTTATATATAATCGAAAAATTCTCAATGTATTATACTTGGACTAGCGCTCAGTGGTGAACCGGGTAAATCTACTTTATGGTGCCTCTTAATTTGAATGGTTTAATTGTTTCAGATTTACATCAGATAGGTTTAAAAAGTTCCTAACCACATGGGATCATGATATATCACACTTTATGAAAAACATGTTACCATGATTTACCCTTCCCTATTAGGGTGTGCTAGGGTCCTTTATGTAGTATCAGAGCCTATAGGTTACTAGTGTAAAATATGTTCACATGTTTTTCCTAGTAAAATTTAATATATATCAAGATATTCCCTCTCTTCAATGAAAGATGAATCTAGATATAAAATAATAGGATGGTATATCATCTAAGATCTATTATAATGTATTTTATCTCCACCACAACATAGGATATTTAGGTCAAAAATGCAATAGGACTGTCTATGGAACATTCAAAATGAAAATGGTTGTTTCATTTTCTAAAGCACAGAATGCCCTCAAAAATTCTCACTATGATAAAATCTATCAAAAGGTAATTAGTTTTACATCATACTAGTCTATGTGGGAAAAGAGGAAAAATATATATGATGGTGAAAACAATGTGAAGGGAGTGAAACACCATGCTTCGAACAACCAATTGTTGATCTGATGATGAGATCAGATGAAAATGGAAATAGTTTCTTTAATCTCATAACTATGTTTGTTGGAGATATTCATGGACTAGGGTAATAAATTATGTACATTTATATTATTATGAAAATCATTAAAAGGCTTCCAAACTCTGTATAATCCAAATTTTCCATCCCTTGAGGATAGGGATCTTTATTAACATTCCTTAGATGATCTACTAAGTAGCCTTGTGGAATATGAAATGAGAGTTGAACATTAGATTATTATTTTAATAATATATTACATCATTGTAAAATAAACTACATATAATGTACATAATAATTATAATAGAAAAAAATAATCCAAATTTTTTTTAATGGTTTCAGTCCATTGACTTTTTCTAATCATCTTCTATGAATCAATAGAATTATTGAACATACAGATGTCTCTACAAGTAGTGGTAATATTTTTTAAATCAATGTTTATTTCATTGTATTAGTTTTTTGATTCATGATTAAATATTATTTTTTGAAAATATATATTTTATAATTTAAATTGAAATTTATTTTTTTGATAAAAATTAAAATTGAAGCATATAATTTAAATTAATTTTTAATGTGGAATAAAAATTTATATTGAAATTTATATATCTACTAAGAGATATATTTAATTATTACGTTATAGAAATATAATAATCCCAAGAAAAATATTTTTTTTAGCACCAATAAATGGATGTGAAAAAAATAAATTCAAATAGGAAAAAATATAAATTGATATTTTAATATTTATACACTCCATTACATAAAACATGTTATGTGAATTATATACATATATGTTCAATATATTTATATATATATATATATATTAATGTTTTTGTGTTATATTAATATATTATCATCACTTTATATGTCTTATGTGAATTTAATAATAACATAATATCAATGCTTTAAAAAATTTAATGTATAAAAATATGATACATTTATATTCAATACAATTATTTTTTAAGGAATATTAAATTAAACTCATAAATAATTCAATGTACATACTTTTTCCAATGTTATAACTTGATCTACTAAACATACAATTTATTAACATGTATAAAGGTAAAATAATTTATCCATTCAATGAATCAACAGATAACAAATAAATAATTATTATATTAAAATAATATATATAGGGATTATACAAAATTATTTATCAATGAAAATAAATAGATATCAAAAAAATCAAATAAGAAAGAAGGCCAATCACCGAGATATTTCATTTTGTATCTACATAATAACTATACCAGGTTATTTACAGTCTATATATTATATTGATATATTATATGTATAACTATCAAAAATTATGTGTTTTTTGTGCACATGTCATGTATACAGTATATAAGATATAATGAATAAAGTGTTCAAACTACTTTTTCACAAGGAATAATTATAATAGCTAATATTTCTGTAAATGAATCATCAAAAAATGGCCGATATCAAATGATGATGATCTTAAGAACTGAGGGTTAGATACATGAATAAAATATAGAAGGGATTCTTCAATTTAGGGAATTAAGAAGATGTCACATTGTGGGATTTCATTGGGGGAGTTTATCTTAGGTTGTATGATATGGGTGTGGGGGGTTTGTCCAATTCTTTAGGCTACAAGTATGGGGATGTGTGTGTTTATCCTATGATAATACAATATTACATTGCATAAATATAGCTAATATTCACCTTTTCACTGTGGACATATTGGGTAGTTAGTGTCAAATTGTTTCACGCTCAATTTTTTTACTTTTAGAGGTAGGGTTTTCTATGCTGTGAAACTATTATATTCTATATATATTTTTTCTCTCAAATCATAGAGGGATTCTGCATATCCATGGATGTAATGATTATTTCCTAACCACTGAAATTGTTGTGTCATGTGATATCTTCTTCTAGTTATTTTCTTATTCTTTTATTTAAACATTTATTCATGTGAAATCATTTTGTGTTGTTGCAACTCCTGATGTTTCCACCGCAATTAAGATTTCAAATTTTCAATATTTATGCACACACTTGAATTTTAAATTCAATAATAATGGAGATTTATTTACAAACACAATATAGTAGATTATTATTCAACACATATAAATATGAAATACACTTCAATAATAATATACAATTTGTGGATAGTTCTATATATTCTATGTAATATTAATATAATGAATAATTCACATGGACGTATAAATATACTTGAGTCATGGGATATTAATAGATAAATTAACATATTATATAATAAGTGATAAATTAAATTGTGTATGTATTAATTTTCATTAATGAACATAATCTATTTATGAATTTCATTAATCAAAAAAATATGATGATGCACATTAATATAGATATCCAACTTAAACATCAAGTTCTCATATTGATGCCAACATGGATAACAATATTAGAAATTCCACGCATTAAAAAATGATTGTTTTGATCATAAAAATGACCAATGGAAAATAAAATGTAGATATTAACATTGAAAATGAATCTAGAAACATATATCTTTGATACTTAGTTTTAAGTGAATTTATATTCTCATGAAAATAATCACATTTCAATGATTGTAAGGAATAGTTTGAACAAGATATTTACATCCAAATAAAATTGAATTTGGGGAACCTTTTTATTTATGAGGGACAATAATTTCTAATAAACACACATCAATTGACCCTAGAAGATTGAAATAGTCATTTCATGACAACTGCCAATTATTTTTTTTAGATATAGAGATTTCCAAGAAAAGAAAACTATTATTGTCTATTTATTTGAGATTTCTCAATACATTCTTCTCTAATGAAAATGTTAGTGAGAATGTTTATTTAATTAAAAAAGAAGGATTATTGATAGAAATCTATTTTGGAGTATAATTTCTAACCCACTTAATTACATATCATAATCATTCTAGAATCGGGAAAGGGTTATTTCATGTATTGTTATTCGTCTCGATCGAGATTGGGTAGAATTATTTTTCTTGGAGACCATGTCATAGACCATGACTAAATAGAAATTATGATATAATAAAATAATTATATTATACACAACTATTATGGTCCAAGAATATAAAACATCGAACCACATTCTCATTGATGAAACGTTTACAATTTTTATTGATCATAAGAGCTCTTGAAAATCACTTTTTATATATACATTAACTATAATAAATGAATATTAATGGGGTATCTCCATATGTTATATTTTAACTTGGGTAATAAAATTGGAAATCAAAATTCATTGGTGGATGGTTTTCATGATAAATTGTAGAACTACGTAGTAAAATTCGAACCTGACTAGAGAGTCTTGAAAATCATACATACCTAAAAAAATCAATTCAATCTACTGTGATTTATTACTTATGTTGTAATTAAATTTATGAACCAGACTCTCTATAATTTTCTAATGTATTCTACCATACATTATTACTTTGTGGTTGTACACTGTATTTTTTTAATTTCTAGGATTCTCTATTTTTAAAGTTCATAACAATCAGATTGTCTTCATCATAATTTTTGGATTTCACCTTTACTGGAAAAATATTATGAATTATCTAAAACATGGTGCATCGTGTTATTAATTTTAAATTTCATATAGTTTCATAATAAATGGATAATAAAAATAACTTGTTCCTTCATTGATGTTTTCAGTTTGAAAATATATTTTTATGTTACATTACTTACCATTCAATTATCTATAATATGACATTAGTCCTCAACTATATTATTGGAACAACACCATGATCACAATTAAATATACTATATCCAATTATTTGTGAATAAATTGTAAATCTTACATTGTTTCCAAATTATAATATAGTTATTTAAGTCTACACATCATTAAATATTAGAATATTCTATTGATGATTTCACTCATAGTCTATAACTTGTATTGGAAAATTTTTGTAACCATTTAATTCTCATGAGCCATATTTCTCATCTACTTTCCTCATTGTTAGTGTTCTCATTTTAAATTATCCTATAGTATATGAAATTGTTTTCTTGTAAATATTTTCTCTAGGACTTTTCTGTATTAATTTTTAATGTCTATTTTTTATAATATAATGATAATTAATGAAATTATTATGTCTATGAAGCATATCATAAAAATGTTTTGGAAATTACTTATGAAAATTTTATTGACCATGCCAATAAAATTCTATTTCTTAGTTAAATGATTTATTATCACTTTCAACAAACATAAAAACACATGCATGAGTATAAAATAAATGAAAAAAACGAAATTTAATATTAGCTATTTGTTAAGGGGTATGGAAAATGAATATGTTTTTATAAAGAAATATATAGTGATGGAGTTATTTGATTTAATATTGTCATTTTACATCAAAATGTATCATGCATTTTATCTTGTTTAGTGTATAAATTAAGGTTTTCTCCAAAAGGTAAAAAAATATGTTGAATAATACATTAATTCACATGGTGAATAGGTGTACACATGATGGAAATATTAATGTATGGTGCAATTTCTAATGGCACGTACTAATGTGATATATTTTATATAGGTGACTGGTGGATAGAAGTCCCTAAGGGGATTCTAGAAGCACTGAAAAAATATTATGATATTCATCTAAATAGGGTAATCAAATTCCTTGTACAAATTACTCTAAAACTCTCTATGCATTGTTTTCTAGTATTATTGTAGTTTATTGGAAAAAATAATTTGGAAAATTCATATAATAATCCACATCAACAACTCCCTTGAAAAAATATTGGTTGTTGTTTCTTCCTCCCATGTATAATTTTCCACATTACTGAAAAAGATATATTTTGAAATGTGAATTAACATATTAAATGGATTGGAAATTTCAACCACAATTTTTTGATCTTATTAACAAATTTTTTATTCATATTCATCCCTATAGTAATTTTATACAACCTATTTAAATGTTATAAATTAATCCTTTTAAATAAATTGTATTATGAGTAGTTGATTATTTAATTTTATGGTGGTCATGCCAATGAGATTATTTAGTTTATTAGATTTATTAGTGAAACATAATTGGACATTTTCCTATTCCTGAAAAATAGGTTTAGACCTATTTTTTATGTGTTAGATTTTTTATGAAAGTGAGAATGAAATGAAATTTACTTATTTGTTTGATGTATTTTTTATTTTATATGCATGTTTTTTGTTATGGTAATATAAAAGAATGGGCTCCCACTTACACAAGTGGTTAACTGTTGTCAGAAGTTGCCTCCTAGAAGCCTACTTCAATCATAAGTGAATGTTCAATTATAAGAAATATGACTTGAAATAAAAATCCAAAAAAAAATCATCCTGTTGAACCATGGAAATAACATTTGTCTCATAGATGCTTGTTTCCATCCCTATTTTATGTACATTGTTGAGATCGAGGTTCCTTGACATGAGTAATAAATCCACTATTATCACAGTAAATGTCAATTTTTTCTCCAATTTATAAATAACCTCCATTTTCAACAATTAACATCATGATCATCACTGACACATTATCCAATATGTGACTCTATGATGCATTCTACATTTTTTTTCAACATCACTATAATAATTGGTTTATTATTACACTATCTAATTGATTGAATTCCATGAAAAAACATGAAATGAGATTCATATCTCATATCATATTTACCAATTTGGGAACAATATTTAGTTTAATCCCCTATAGTGCACTTATCCTCCCCATGAAAGACAGGGAATATTTCCAAAATTATTCTAATATGCACAAGGATATTCTTGGATACAACTGATCGACATGCCAAGAATATTGGGAAACATTTTACTATACTAATAGCATAGAAATAATTAGGTCAAATAAAATACCTTATATACATGGCACATCATATAGAAGACACATAAATATTCTCATCAATTTTTCTTATAGTTTTGGATCAATGATATTCTTAATATCCGTACTATGAAACACTTAAAGAGAACCCAACTCAGAGTTCTCCATAATAAACCAATTGATATCTTTTCCATTATATTTTCATTCACATGGTGAAAAAATATTGTTTATACATATATATGGATAATTATATCCCATATATAGGTTGTTTAACTCATTTATTTCTTTTGAAACCATTTTCAAAATTTTTTTACAGAATGTTAATCCAGTTCATCATTTTGAATAAGTAATATGTCATCCGCATACAACAATAAAAATACCATGATGATTCCACTAACCTACCTATATACACAAGAATCATATGTATTTTTATAAAACAAAACACATTCATAGATTCACAAAATCATATATTCACACTTTAAGAATCTTGATTCAATCTATAAATGGAATGTTCTAACTTAAAAACCTCAACAGTCTAATATGAAACATTAATACCATTATGTTATATTGTGCATATATGATCGAATAAATTTATGATATAGAAAGTTGTTTTGAAATCCATTTGAGATATCATATACTATTAATGATATTTCATGTAATATCGAAATGAACATTATTATCACCCATGAAAAAAATAAAAATTTACACAAAATATAATTATGTTTACAAAAAAAAATTTATGATTGAAAAACAATATTGCATATAGAGAAGTACGATAATTTTTATAAAAATAAATTATTAAAAATTCATATTATTATATAAACATAAATTTAATCTCAAAATAAATGAACATTAGAGTAAACGAAATTTCAAATTAAACAAAAAAAATAGTCAATGTAAATGAAAAATTGAAATATAAGACATTAATATCTATTATAAAACATGAAATAATTATAGAATAAAAATGTAAAATTCGATTTTATTTAACTGTTTTATAGAATAAAAATATATAACAGTGTTGATACATCAAATTTTGACAAATACATATTTTGTTAAGCTTATTTCATTTCTAGATCTTACACTAACATGATATAACTTGTTTGAGGATTAATCCAAAGTATGCTTGAACTATTTTTATATTAATATTACATGATATTCAAAATGACACATCTAGACCCCATTGAGGAACCGTTTGTTCCAAATTTAAGACAAGTGTTTAACCCTATGTCCTACAAAAAGTGGCCAATGGATTATTAATGTTACCATGTTCCCAAATCATAAAACATTATTGATCATAACCAAGTTTATTCAACAATTAACACATCTTTAATGTATATGATAACAAGAAACACTTGTATGATATAAATATATTATCAACTAAATGGTACACAATGTATGAATGAGAAATTTATTAAAAATAAAACACCACATAGTTTAAAATAAAGGAACTGTAAATCTAACAATTCCTTAAATCTGATAGATGTGAGACATTAGATTACTCCTCCCAATTACTAGTAATTCAGGAATAGTCTCCATTTGCTACAAACACTTCATCCATTATGGATCATCATCCGATAAAATATGTCACCAAACATCACTAGGAGTTATCTTTGAAGTAATACCAGTTTCACTTCAACTGATACCATCATCTGACCTTCACATCATTAGTAAAACACAACATATATCGGCACAAATCCAGTGAAACTTTGAATACTCGAAATGATAAAATTTCTTCTATGGCTGACATTGATATCCCAACTATACATTGTTTCCCAAATGTAACCATTGAGTGCCTAAGGATTTGTTGTACTAATATAATTCAAATCCCTCAACATCTACAACATTAATTTTTCTACTGAATACAATAATGGAGTACCAACTCATTGAAGTAAACATGTCATCCAAGGGAATACCACATCCCATAATTCATAACCACTGATAAAGGTCATCCACTCAACAAAGGCGCCAGAGAACCCAAGACTTTCTCATGAATATATCCCAATAACGGGTGTACTTACCACAACTATTAGAACCCCCCATTAATTTTGGAAAAAAATATTTCCAAACATTGAAATACCCTCCGCTCTGCATAGGCTAGTTGAAATAAAAATTAACATGAAACTCCACAAATTATAACTACTAAAAACTCACAACCAATGCAATTTTTATCGAATTATACTGGAAGACACAAAACTATTTTAAATACACCTCAATTAGGGAATTATTGGCCATATGTATGGAGGAATCATGGCTATCTAGAAGACACCTTAGTGAATATAGTACCAAACCCTATTTGTAGAATGTGGTAGACCTACACCTAATAAAAGTCAATGGGGCACCCAATCGTTGTTGATATAGAGGAGACACTCCCCTTCTATCTTCGGGTGTACCAAAATCCATGATGGAAAATATGGGCCATGTTCCTGTAATATCATACTTCTTGGGGACTACTGGCCCATTGAATGCTCGTAACATCATTCCCCAAACCTAATCATTATCCCTACAAAGCTAAATCCTAAATAATCCTATATATCATTACAAAAGGACCCCATTGCCTATAAAAATTACATCATTTGTGACCTATTTTGGAAAATATTTTGGATAGGCTATTTTATTTTCTTAAAATATACATATAAGAAAAGAATCATTGAAATCACACCAAAAAAGTGATTGGTGACTTTGTGGAATCCATTGGGTGAGCCACTTGGAATGTTGGGGGTAAGGGGTGTAGGTGTGTGACTCCCATGTACATCATGTGTTCCCAATTAGGTAAGGCTGTCCAGACTCGCTAGACTATCCCATGGGCTAGCCAATGCATTTAGGCCTTTTATAGATCTGGCATGGTTGTCCAACCTATTTTGCCTGACCCAGTGTGGTTTAGTCACTTCCAATGCACCCCACCTATAAATAAACACAGAGGGTTAAAAAATTATACTATTTTTTATGTATTATTTTCAAGTAAAACAACCTTCTTAATTATATTTTTTCTCAACATGAGGGTAAAAACTACACCTAAAAATTAGTAGATGCATCAAATGGTTTTTCCAAATATGCCTATATTAGTAAATTTATCATTTTAAATCTAGGGGGGTTTTAAAACATGAAATCACAAAAATTGAGTAAATACTCAATCAGAAAAAATCACAATCTCAAAAAAAAAACCATTTTTTTCAAGACCTCATTTTGTATCATTGAACTACAAATCCCTTAACAATTAAAATGTATTAAAAAATATTTTATGTTCCACTGATTTCATGACTTATGTAATTCCTCGAAAAAAAATTTCTTCGGTGTATGATAACTAAATTTAGAAAGCTAGATTTAAGTATTCATGGGTGGATAAAATTGTTGAAATGAGTTTGAAAAAATAAAATGTGAGTGGTGATGATTATGTGGTTGTGGTTTTAATTATGTGAAAATTGAATGAATCAAATAGGTTAAGATCTAGTAATTGCTATTCCTAGTTGATATGTTTGTCATGTCAGATACAAGATGATCGCTGGGCTTTCTTATTTTCCCAGAATATTTTGATAGTTATGATGTTAGGGTAGAAATTGTGTTTGATAAAATTATGATGATTTTATTTTTATGGGATTCATCTCATATTATTATATACCCCAATAAATTCTAAATTCTATTTCATACATATGATATGCCATTGTTTAAAAATATATCATGATGCAACTAAAGATTAATTGTAAGTATTTTTTTCCCACTATCATAATATCACTATTTATTTGATTATTTTTTCCAAATATGTCTATTCCAAAATCTTTATTCCATATTTATATAGGTCAGTACATCATGTTCTCTCCCATCCATATTTTATTGATTTTATTGCTGGATAGTTTGAGGGAGATTTATGTTTTTATTTGAGTAGCCTTTGTATAGTATGTGAATGATCTAGAGCATTTGGTATCTATTTGTATGTTTATTTTTTTAAAACATATATGTCATGTTGGTGAAAATTGTTTTTCGGAAATATATATGTTCTTTAATTGGATCATTTGGGTGTTTATTTGTAGTTTTATGTTTCATTTTCCTGAGAATTTAAAGGGTAATTCTGTTATTATTATGATAGATACCCTCAGTCCCAATGGTCAACCCATGAAATATCTGTGGAAGGATTTTGGGGAAAAAATTATCCCCCCTTCCTACCAAGGAGGTGATTCATTTTGGATTTTCAACCACTGGTGGCACTCAAATACTCACATTTCAAACAATTACACTATTTTGACTTGTTAGTTTTAAAACACATTGAAAAAATATGAATGTAATGAAAAAAATAAATTACTGACTTCCCTGTATCTTTTCCCCCATTCTCAATGCATATAATTTGATAAAATTAAGCTTAAATTATATACAAGAAAATCATATTATAACTCCCCCAATATTCACGTCCTACTTAAATTGTTGGCCAATTTAAATGGAGGGAGATATTGATAGAGAATGATTCTCATATTCTAATATATAACATTAAAATTTGATGATAATAACATTATTAACACATCATATCACTCTACAAAGAGAATCATAGATGTGTACACTCAATTTCCCTTCAAATTCTTAAATAGGGAAATCCAATTAATCAATTTAATAGTGTAAAATGAATATCATATAATTCCACCCCCAATAATAAACAAGATTCACATGGTATGAAAATGAATATAGGATTGATGATCTTGGATATAAATTTCTAAACATGAAATGATAATAGAAAACATATACAATAGGGTCACCTCTCAAAATGTGATTTATACAAAACGTAATCCATTCATGGTAAAAGATAGCGATTAGAGAATCCAAAAAACATACATAAATGTTGGATATTATCCTTTTCATGGGGGGTATTAGTTCATGATCATTTTTTATTTGATATTAATGTCTCTATTATTAGGATGAAAAATTAAACAATTATTCACAGTAACATAAAGCATACTTTTACATCAAAAAACTGCACATCAACTAAATATTATAGATTCATTTAAAATCCCTTGGGTATTCTAGAAATAATTTTTTCATAAAAAATAAAATTAAAATTAACAATTTTTTACATTATATAATTACAGTAATGATATATTCAATCTTTATAAAATAATATACATACATGTTACCTCAAAAATAGAAGATAAACTAGAGAATGCAAAAACAGTTCAAATGTTTTATGTCCACTCACCTCTTTTTTCAGCATCCATGAATCACTAGAAATATCAAGAATGTCAATGTCTCTCCAATTATTCATTACTAAATATTTTACAATAAATTCACTAAACTCATGTTAACATAATATAAATAGTTTAATTAAGTATAAACAATTAACATTGAAGTTAACCAGAGGTTTCTGCACAACATTTATAGAATTTTTCAAATATTGTGGCAATATGATTCTCATATAAATTAACATCCCAAGGATTTAATTAATAATATATATTCTTATCTATGTCTATATAAGAATTATATAGTGTTTTAGAGACATAAAATGAGAATAAATCCAATCTTAAGAATGGAATACACTTATATTTTTAAAAGATGGTTTTATTTCCTTTTGATGGAAAAACATTTTTAAATCAAAATTTTGGCAATTTTATAAGCTATATTTTTTAAAATAAATTTAATCTTTATGATTGGGACATTGAAATTTACTTGGGATAAATTTTTGGTATTTGTCTAACAATGTTCATTTTTTAATGAATAGTGAAAAATTATGCATTTTACATCAATATTGTCTTTTCATCTAATTTAATTATATGTCTATATTATCTTTTTAATTAATATTAAAGTTTAATTTTAATATATATTTACAATTTAATTCAATGGTGGTCATTATAATTAATTCCACTTTGGAATTGGGCATAAACAAGTGCCAAACTCTTCATAGATATTGTTTCAAAACAACCCGCTAATTGTTTTGACAATGAGAATTATTTTTTAAATTAATTAATAAAACATTATTATTTGAATTTTTTTGAAATGGATTCCATATTTGGAATCCTAAGTTCCAAATTATATAATTAATACTCTTTTTTTTGGATATTATGAATTGTAATGACGGTAATTATCATTAATTATCATGATTATTTTGTAATCAGGCAGTTAATGGTAATAAAATAATATCATAATAATAATAAATTAACACAACATGTGTCCTAATTATACTGGTTGTGTCATTTCCGACAATGGTATGACTTGTTCCAATCTTTGGGACCCCCTGGAATCACATTTGGGTGAAAGTGACACTTTATAATTTTATTTTTAACGAAAGGAGAATAACAAAAAAAAAGTTATCACCCAAGTAAAACAATTTTAATTTTGTATGTGTAAATTATCTCTTAGACTATAAATATTAATTGGAAATCTAAAAATATTTAATACATCATAGTAATTTTTTTAATTTTTAGACATTATATAAATTAATTTATTTATGACATCATAATGATGCATTGATTTTCTCATTAATGAATGAATTAAATAAAATGAAAATATAATGTAAAATATAAGACTAAAACTTGTCAAAAACCTATTGTATGAGTATATTTCGAACACTTATCACCTTATCCTTGAAATATATCAATTTGGGTCTTTTTAAATCTGAAACTCAATTTATAACAAAGTAACATTTCTTGACTTTCCAACAGTGCCCCTCCTCCCTCTTATAAAAGGCCCCCACCTCTACCTCCTTACACACACTTTTCAAGCCTTTGTCTCAGAAAAACATGGCACATATTATCTCTCCACATCCCACTATTATTTCTATATGCATTACCATAGGCAAAAAGCTCTTCAAGAAACCCTTTCGGTTCAAACCAAGAGGAGTTATCTGATATAAAGGTATAGTCTTGTCTAATGCTATTTTGTTTTATTTTTCATCTCCAACCCCATAAAATATTTTTATTCATTTCTATTATAACAACACCAGTATATGAAATATACTAGGATGTTGTTATAATAAGGATTCGATCTAAACATTCACACACCTCCATCTAATGGTTTATGAACATATTGTTTTCGTGGATGGCGAATTACTACCTCACAAAACGATGATTGTTCAATATTATTTTAACACCTTCTAAGGTGGACATTAGTGTGTCACTATATTTATATATGATATATAATATGATTATGTTTTCCTTATTCTTATTTATTTTTCATTTATGGTATAACATTATGTTTTCCAGTATGGGTAAACATGATATCTTCATTTTAGGAAGTTCGTACTACCTCCCCCCTCAAAGTGATTTGATTATTTAATGACATATGTGGGATGTATAAAGGATGAAGTTAATGATATTATATATGATATTATACTGAAATAATAATATACCTTTATATCATTATTATTACATTCCACTTAATACAAAATAGATATGAAACTAGCGTTCATGTGTACATATGACTTATCATCTCCATTAACGTTGCATTTCATTTCATACATCTAAATGTTATGTAATATTATAAATGCATGTATATACTGGATATATATGATATATATTATATCTACATCATGAATAAAATTCCAGATATAATGGATATGTTACCACGTGAACAACTTTTAATTATAAAGTGTTTATTTTTTACTCAAGTACCAATGATTGATAAAACAACCATTATTAAGATAAATAATTACATAGTATTCATAACATGGTAATAGGTGATATAAAAGTAATAATTAACTTGAAAAAGGTTCTTATATAAGTATAAATTAACTCAAGTTTATTGTTCAAGAGGTTAAATAATTATCGAGTCAAGTCTAACACGAGGTCAGTGACTTCGTCTCAATATCCTTTCATTGAGGCATATTTTTTTTATACACAACATTCTTTTATTTGGTGTATAAACCCCTTTGACTTTTATGTTTATTAAAAAGGATTATTTTTTATTCAAATCATTTTAATAAATGACAAAAGCAAATGTTTTTGTCGTACATATGCGGCGACAATGACTTCTCTTCCGTCGTGACCATTATATGAGTTTCAGCTTCCTCTGCAAACCATAACTTTTTTTAAAATGAAAAATAAATACCATGTTTTACTTTTATTTTATTTTTGAATTGAAAATGGTTTTGATAATGTTTTTATTATATCAATGTATTATTGATATGTTGTGATTGAAATGTGGAAATGTTATGTTTCCTTTATGCATTTTTTATGTGATATGATTATGTTATGGTTCTTGGGAATTAATTTCGAATACGGGTTGTTCCATGATAAACTAAGGGCGTCTGAGTCCTATATAGCTCTCCAATGCATTGGGTAATGCAAAGGGGTTAAACGCCAAGGTTTCTACGATGAGATTTCGGGAATATACTGTGATGGGTATTCCAAACATAACCATGAGTGTTACTCGCTACGTAAAAATGTTATGAATTTCTCAAGTTACCTTTATGTCTTATGATTTATATGAGTTATTCATAAATCTTATTATTTCATGGGGTATGTTAAAGTTCTTATGTTTTTCGAGTAATGTATGATTTTAATGATTCATATGTATACATGTACTAATGTTTCCTTTCAAAATTTCTATATCCCTTACTGAGCTTTTTATTCTAATCCCAATCTTTTGAAATGTTTTTCACAGGCCAAGGGAAAGGTACATGATTTGATTATAGTTTCAAGGAAGTGTTAAGAAATAATCCATGTTTTATTTTAAATATTTTTCCATTGTTGGGAAAAATTAATACTATCTTTTATGTAAAAACTTTGATTAAATGTAGAATGATTATGCATGTTTTATGATCTAATTATATAAAACTCAAAACCTGAAAAGACCTTCAATGTGTATTCTCGAAATATCTGAATATTAATTAATGTTTAAGGCTGGGTCCTTATAGTTGGTATCAGAGGTCTGTTTAGATAACATTAGTAGTTATAATTCCATTAAATGATTATACAAAATTATTTCTTTTTTATGGACAAATTGAAATGGTATAGCATTTGGAGATTACCATGTTGCTTCATCTATAACATGTTGGTTCGGAATTGTTTTCTGTAGGGGAAAAATGGAAGCAGTGTTATGAAGGCATACATAAAGAAATGACCTTCCGAATCAGCATCCTGAGATGGTCAGAATTGGAACTGAATAATTTGTTGGAGTAATGGTGCAATTGACTCAGGTGATAAATGTTTGTGGTATCCATACACGAGATCAGACAGATCAACCACAAAGGAACATGTCATTGGTGGAACATTTCATGAGGCAACACCCCCCATCATTCAGAGGATCATTAGACCCAGTGCTAGTTGAAGGGTGGATTAAAGCACTGTTGAATATTTTCAACTTCATGGGGTGTTCAGAGAATCAAAATTTTTTTCTTGTTGTATACTGTTTAGAGTGTGAAGCAGATCTGTGGTGGTCAATGGTTAAAAATATATGGGACGCTGATGAGATTGATACTCTCGACTGGGATGAATTCAAATTTATGATTCATGAGAAATATTTTCTAAGGCTGTTCGACTTAGTATGGAAAAACATTTCTTGAATTTTGAGGCAAGATGAAGACTCAGTGGCTACATATCAAGAAAGGTTCACTCGATTGGAAAGAGATGCTCCAAATTTTCGTCGAGACCATTATAGAAAAATCAATCATTTTTACTTAGGATTAAATCCAAATTATCTAAGGGAATTAGCTTCTCATGGGTTCAAAAGTTATGAAAAGCTTTTTTGATGTTATATGATGGTGGAAATAGAGTTTTTCAATAATCAAGTGTTCAATAACAACCTACAGAAGTAGAGACCAAGGAGGCAGGAGAAAGGGAAGAATTTTTCAAAAAGGACTAATGGTAAGAAAACTAAGTTACCAGTTTGGGATAAATGTTGTAAAAAGCATGATGGGGGATGTCTTTAGATTTATGGAAAGTGATACCGATGTGGTAAGATGGGACATAAGGCTCGTGATTGCACTAAAAAATATCAAGATGACAGTGAGACCAAATTTGATTTGCAGTTAGTGAAATGTTTCAAGTTAAATGAGATGGGAGACTATGAAAATGACTATTCGACAAAGAGCTCGAATGATGGGATGCAGTCAGACTACAAGCAGAAAGGTGTGGTGAAATCCTTTGCAACTACTTCAGCAGATGTTGGGACATCCAATAAAGTGGTATCATGCACATTGTTTGTTTTTTCAGATTATTCAAGTTTGTTGTGTGATTCAGGGTCTACACATTCATTCATCTCTGAAGACTTTTCTACTAAATTGGGAATACCATCCCAAGAAATGACTCCTGAACTTTTGGTAAAAACACATGGGGGAAATTTTGAGACAAAAAGAATTTATAAGAATCTTCCTATCCTTATCTGTGGAAATAACATACTTAAAAACCTTTTTTTTACCTCTATTAGAGTTTGATGTTAGCTTGTGTATGGATTGGATCTCTATTTACCATTCTAAGATTGATTGTAGAGATAATGAAGATTATTTTCAGAAATACTTTCAGTTTGTGTACCAGAATGAACCCTTACTTTTGATAACAAATCAAGCGGATGAGATACTTGTAAAAGATGGAAATTAATGATACCTTGCACATATTGTTGAAAACAAATGAACTGTTCAGATTAATGATGCTCTGGTGGTAAATGAGTATCCTGATGTTTTTCCTGATGAGTCTCTTAGAATATTACGTGATAAAGAAGTTGAATTTACTGTTGTATGAGTTCCAGATGCTAAGCCAATTTTAAAACCCCCATATCGAATGTCTCAAATTGATCTTTCAGAGTTTAAGGAGAAATTGAATGATTTATTAGAGAAAGGTTTAATTCGACCTAGCACATCACCATGGGGTGATCCTGTCTTATTTGTTAAAAATAATGATGGTTCAATGAGACTTTGCATTGATTATGGATCCTTGAATGACATCACTGTTAAGAACAAATATCCTTTCCACATATCGATTATTTGTTTGATCATCTCAAGGGAGCTCTGTATTTTTTTAAGATTGACATGAGATTGGGGTACCATCAGTTAAATGTAAAGGAAGCAAATATTCTGAAGACCTTGTTTCGTACAAGATATGGCTATTATAAATTTCTAGTTATGCCTTTTGGGCTAACCAATGCTCCTGCTGTATTCAAGGACCTTAGGAATAGAATTTTCCATGAGTTCTTGGATACATTTTTTGTTGTTTTCATTGATGATATTTTGGTGTTTTCTAAATGTAAATAGGATCATGAAAGTCATTTACAGATTATTTTGAAAACCTTAAAGGAAAAGAAATTTTATGCGAAATTCCGAAAGTGTGAGTTCTAGTTACAACAAATTTCGTTTCTTGGTCACATTGTTTCTAAAGATGGAATAACGGTTGATCTTGCAAAAACAAAGGATGTGGAAGAATGGCCAAGTCCCAAAAATGTAATTGAGATTCATAGTTTTCTTGGTTTGGCGGGCTATTACCGAAGGTTTGTTAAAAAGTTTCATGGTTATATAGTCCAATGACTAAGCTAACTCAGAAGGGTGTTAAGTTTATCTGGAAAAAAGAATGTGATGATAGTTTTCATGAATTAAAAATATGATTGGTGAATTCTCCAGTTTTGGAACTACCTTCCATGAATGGTGAGTTTTTTATCTAAAGTGATGCTTCCTTGAAAGGACTATGTTGCATCCTAAAGAAGAATGATCTGGTAATTTTGTATGGTTCACGTCAGTTTGAAATTCATAAGGTAATTTACCCTACACATTATTTGGAATTAACCGTTGTTGTTCTCGATTTAAAAATATGAAGGCATCATTTATATTGAGTAGAGTGTAAAATATATACCAATCATAAATTTTTAAAGTATATATTCACTCAGAAAGAATTTAACACGAGATAGAGGAGATGGATAGAATTAATTAAGGATTATGATTGTACAATTCATTACCATCCAGCAAAAAGCAAATAAAGTGGTTGATGCTTTGAGTCGAAAAAGTAATGCTTCATTAACAATGTTGTGTTAGAACGTGATCCTTTGTTTAAGGATTTTATGAACTTTTTCATTGAATTAGTTGGTGCAGGATGTTCGTCTGTTTTGTTTCAGGTATCAGTGAAATCTTCTCTATCATACAGAATTTAGCAACCACATAAGCAAGACAATGAT
The DNA here is from genome assembly GCA_963277665.1 of Viscum album. Taxonomy (NCBI): domain Eukaryota; kingdom Viridiplantae; phylum Streptophyta; class Magnoliopsida; order Santalales; family Viscaceae; genus Viscum; species Viscum album. Next base: position 888,485,080 of record OY728141.1, read on the forward strand.
TTGCAGAAAAATGTTGAGCTGGTTCAGAAGGGTATGTTCCCAAAATTCAACATTGATAATAATTGTGTTTTAAAATTTGGGATGATATTGTGTGTGTCATACGATTCTCATTTTACGAAAGAGTTATTATGTGAAGCTCATAGTACTCCGTTTTCAGTTTATCGAGGCAGTACTAATATATATAGAGTTCTTCAGGAGTATTACTGGTGGGACAGAATAAAAATAGATATCGCTGATTTTACTGTGAAGTGTTTCACTTTTCAACAGGTTAAAGTAGAGTGACATTTACTAAAATGGATGCTTCATCCTTTACAAGTACCAGAGTGGAAATGTGAAAATATATCCATGGACTTTGTAGTGGGATTTCCAATGACACCTAGAGGTAATAATGCAATCTGGGTTATTGTAGATCACTTGACAAAATCTGCTCATTTCCATGCTATACAAGATACTTTTCCCCTAGATCATCTTTCCTATTTATATAATAAAGAGATATTTAGTTTAAATGGAATTCCCCTCTCCATTGTATATAATTCTGATCCCAGGTTTATTTCTAACTTTTGAAAAATCCTTCAAAAGTCGTTGGGTACTGAATTAAATTTTAGTACAGGTTTTCATCCTCAATCAGATGGGAAGTCATAATGAACAATTCAAACTTTATTGGATATGTTAATGTGCTTATTCGATGGATTATCAGGGAAGTTAGGACCAACATATTTCTATGGTAGTGTTTTATTATAATAACTGTTTTCAATCTAGTATCTAGATGGCCCCATTTGAGGCATTGTATGGTAAGCGGTTTCAAACTCCATCTGTTTACGAAGAAGTGGGTGAAAGGAAGTTGATGGGAACATAATTGTTAGATGAGTTGGTGGATCAAGTTCAGAAGATAGAGAATCACATGAGAATAGCATAGAACAGGTAGAAAATTTCTGTGGACAACAGGAGAAAGGATCTCTCTTTTGAGGTTGGTGATCATGTCTTCCTCAAAGTTTCACCATGGAAAAGTGTGATGTGATTTGGTTTGAAAGGAAATTTGGGTACATGGTTCATTGGCCCATATGAAATTCTGTAGATAGGGGATCAGTTGCATACCGAGTGTATTTTCCTCCGAGTTTATATCAGGTACATAATGGTTTTCATGTTTCAATGTTATGGAAGTACATGCCAAATCCATCTCATGTTTTGAGTCTAGAGGTAGTTCAGTTGGAAGAGAACCTATATTATGAGGAACAACCAATCTAGATTCTTGACCATAGGGAGAATGTGTTGCGAAATAAGTTGATTCATCATGTAATGGTTTGGTGGAAAAACCACATGATTTATGTGGCAACATGGGAATCTGAATATGCAATGAATGATAAATACCCCCACTTATTCGATAAGTAAATAAATTGCGGGGACCCAATATTCTAAAGGGGGGAAGGATGTAACATCCCAAGTAAGTAATGAATAATTGATATTTTATCTATGTCTATTTATGAATTAGATAGTGTTTTAGAGGCTTAAAATTAGAATAAATCCAATCTTAAGCATGGAATACACTAATATTTTTAAAAGATGGTTTTACTCGCCTTTGATGGAAAACCATTATAAAATTAAACTTTTGACAATTTTATAAGCTCTATTGGTCAAAATATACTTATTAATTATGATTGGGTCATTGAAATTTAATTTGGATAATTTTTTTGTATTTTTTTGGCAATGTTCATTTTTTAATGAATAGTGAAAAATACTACATTTTACATCAAAACTACCTTTTAATCTAACTTAATTGTATGGATAGATAATCTTTTCAATTTTAATTAAATATTAATTATAATATATTATTACAATTTAATAAAATTGTCGTAATTATAATTAATTCCACATTGGAATTGGGCATAAACAAGTGCCATTCTTTTCATAGATATTGTTTCAAAAAAAACCTGTTGTTTGTTTTGACAACGAGAATTAATTTTTAAATTAATTACTAAAATTTTTGTGTTTGAAATTTGGTAAAATGGATTACATATTTGGAATCATATTTTCTAAATTATGTAATTAAGACTCTTATTTCTTTGGACATTATGAATAGTAACGACGGTAATAATCATTAATTATCGTGATTAATTAGTAATCGTGTAGTTAAGGGTAATAAAATAATATCATAATAATACCAAATGACACCAAAATGTGACGTAATGGTACTGGATGTCTCAAGGCCGACCATGTTATGCCTTGTGCCAAACATTGGGACCCCATGGAATCACATTTGGGTGAAAGTGACACTTAATCATTTTATTTTTAAAGAAAAGAGAATATCACGAAAGAATGTATCACCCAAGAAAAAAAAATTAGTTTTTTCTGTGAAAATTATATCTTAGACTATAAATATTAATTGGAAATAGAATAATATTTCTTACATCATTGTATTTTTTTTATTAAATTTTTAGAAATTAATTTAATTTATTTATTTTTGAAATTATGATGATGCAGCGATTAGCTCATTAATGAATGATTTAAATAAAATGAAAATATAATGTAAAATATAAGACATAAACATGTCAAAAACCTATTGTATGATTATATTTCGAACCCTTATCACCATATCCTCTAAATATATCAATTTGGGACCATTAAAATCTGAAACACATTTTAAAACAAAGTAACATTTCTTGACTTTCCAAGAGTGCCTCTCCTCCCTCTTATAAAAGGCCCCCACCTATACCTCCTTAACCACACTTCTCAAGAAATTGTATCATCCAAACTATACTCATTTTATCTCTCCTCATCCCTCTCTTAATCATAGAAGCCTTACCTAAGGAAGAATTCTCTTCAAGAAACCATTTTTGTTCATACCAAGAGGATTTACCCGATTTAAAGGTAAAGTCTTCTCTAATGTTCTTTTGTTTTTTTTTCTTCACCAACCCCCTAAACTGTTTTTTTTCATTTATTTTGTAACAAAACCAGTATCTTCAATATAATAGGATGTTTTAATAATAAGTATTCGAGATACACTTCCACACACCTCCATATAATGGTTAAATAACATATTGTTTATGTGGATGGTGAATTACTGCCTCACGAAACGATGATTGTTCAATATTCTTTTAACACCATCAACGGTGTCCATTAAGATGTCACTATATTTATATATGATATATATTATAATTTTATTTTTTTCTTAAGCTTATTTATTTTTCATTTATGGAATACCTTTATGGTTTATATTTTGGGTAAACAAGATATCTTCATTTTAGGAAGTGCGGACTACCGCCCCTCAATGTTATTTTATTTGATAATGCCATATGTGGTATGTATAAAGGATAGAGTTAATGATATTATATATTATATTATAATGGAATTATAAAATACCTTTATATCATTATGATTCCATTCCCTTGAATACGTAATAGAAATGAATGTAGCGTTCATGCGTACCTACGGCTTACCGTCTCCATGAACGGTGCATTTCATTTATTACCTCTAAATGTTATGTAATATTATAAATGCATGTATACACTGGATATATATGATATAAATGATATCTAAATAATGAATAAAATTCTTGATATAAATGATATGTTACCACATGTAAAACGTGTAATTATAAAGAGTTTATTTTTGACTCCAGTACCAATGATCAGCAAAACGACCATTATTAACTTAAATAATTACATAGTGTTCATAAAATGGTAATAAGTGATATAAATGGAATAGTGTACTTTAAAAAGTTTCTTAAGGAAGTATAAATGAACTCATGTTTATTATTCAGGAGGCTAAAGAACGATAGAGTCATGTTGGACATGAGGTAAGGGACTTCGTCTCAATATCCTTTCATTGAGGAATATTTTGTTTTAAACACATCTTTATTTTATATGGTGTATAATCTCCTATGACATTTACTTTTATTCAAAAGGAAAAATTTTCATACAAATAATTATAAAAAATGACAAAAGGGAATGTTTTTGTCGTACGTTTGTGGTGACAACGACTTCTCCACCGTCGTGACCATTATTTGAGATTCAGCTTCCTCTCCAAGCCATACCTTTTTTCAAAAATGAAATATAAATACCATGTTTTAATTTTCTTCGATTTTTTAATTGAAAATGCTTTTCATAATGTTTTTTATATCAATGTTTTGTATTGATATCTTGTGACTGATTTGTGGAAATATTATGTTTCCTTTATGGATGTTTTATGTGATATGATTATGTTATGGTTCATGGGAATTGTTTATTAAGATGGGTGGTTCTGTTATGAACTAAGGGCGGGTGAGCATGATATAACTCTCCAATGCGTTGGGAGACCCAAAGGGGTTAAACACTAAGGTTTTCCGAAGAGATTTAGGTAATATATTGTGATGGATATTCCAAACATAACCATAAGGGTTACTTTCTATGTAAGAATGTTATGAATGCCTCAAGTTAACTTTATGTCTTATGATTTATATGAGTTATTCATAAATCTTATTTTTTTCATGAGTTATGTAAAATTGGTTATGTTTTATGAGTAAAGTATGATTTCATTGATTCTTATGTATGTATGTACTAATGTTTCCTTTCCATAATTATATATCCCTTGGCGAGCTTTTTATTCTCATTCCATGCTTTTTAAATGTTTCTCACAAGTCAAGGGAAAGGTACATTATGTGATGATAGTTTCATGGAAGTGTAAAGAAAGAATCCATGTTTTATTTTAAATATTATTCCATTGATGTGAAAAATTAATATTATATTTTATATAACCACTTTGTTTAAATGTTGAATGTTTATGCATTATGATCTTATTATCTAAAACTCTAAACCATAAAAGATCCTTAATGTGTATTCTTGAAATATCTCAAGATTAAGTAATGTTTAAGGCTGGTGCCTTATATATATAGTGTGTATCAATGTATTTTTTGTTAATAAAATTGTAGTAAGAATATTTAATAATGTGTTAATATACAATAATATTCTTAATACAGTAATTAAATTCACAATTGAAATATATATATTAATAGTACAATGTCAAAGGACTATATATTAAAAGTTGGAATGTATACATTATAAAATATATAATTAAATATATAATGTACTTATATATAAATACATGGACTTTGATTTTATGGTGGGAATAACATAAAACCAAATACTAAAATGTACAATAGGAATGTTGTCCTAAAAATGAACCTAGATATTTAAATATATTTCCCATGAATAAGTAGAATAAGTTATTTAGAAAACTCCTAGAATTGGTAAAATATAGTACAACTAATACAAAAATATTTCACAAACCATAATGAAATGAATCATGTATAGATGATAAACAAATTTTTGGGGTTCAAATGAAAATTTTTAAAATGAGGAAAATGTCTTCTAAAATTGGAAAACCCCATGGAATATTTTAATACATCATAGTGACTAATGAATCCAAGAAAATCATATAGTATGTGTGAAATAAGAGGAACCACAATAAATATATTATGTGTCCCTTATTAATTTGGTGGAAATTTGACTTTGATATTTTTTTAAACTCGTACATATGAATGCGCATCTATCCCAACATTCTATAAAATATAATAAAAAACATTATAAAGAATAAAATCTTAAATTTCAGAAGGAAATATTTTTGGGAGTGTTTTAACACCATTAATGACTCCATTTCACTAAATATCATCAAAACAATAGTTAATTATTAAAATAATATGTATCGATTTACAAAAAAAAAGAAACAAAAATAGCATAAATGATCTTATCATTGAATTAAATTCATATCAGGCATGTCATCAATAATTTCCGGGAACCACCTCATCATAAACGTTGAATGCGGTGGATTAAGAATATAATCCAACCAATGTATCAAAATCAATAATTTCTATATTATAATAAATTATCATGTGGTTTTTTAAAGAGTGGGAAGAGAAAATAGAAAAATAAATTATGATCCACAATTATTAGTAGTGGAATCAACTAATAAAATACAAATTCCATTATAATCAAACATTTTTTGTAATGATTTATCATTGAAATGACTTGTCCAAGGGAATAAATTTCAATACCTATATCTGATTTTCATTTACATAGAGATATTGACTATAGAAAATTGGGAATTGTGTTCTGACATAAGTCTAAAATCACATATCTCTTTTCTAGTTAACAATGCGGGATGATAAAATACATGATTAAAATATAACCTAATAAATATAAAACATTAATTAATATATTTAAACAAATTAATTTAATGTAATCATATAAAATAAATTTATGTATCTTTCCATGTAGGTCATTTATCCAAATAAAAAATAAAATGAATAAGCTGATCTGGAAAATTAACCTCATGTTTCATAAAAAAATAGAGTATCATATCCCAAAAAAATGTAATCATGTTTAGGATATTTGAAATTCAGGTGAAAAATATTCACACTAATCTCCCAACCCCCCACTACGAACACATGATCAACAATAAGATGTCCATGATAAAAATTCATCTGGTATTTAAAAAAACATTTATGATATCTCTATGTCATACAATAAGTCATAAAAATGAATTAGAAAATTTAATAACTCAAATAAATGTAATATTTTATTAATTAAAACTATAAAAACTCACACTCAATAAAAAATCCTTACTATATCATCACTAAGAAAATCATTTTTATAATTATCATTATACAATGATTTATTCATTTGAAACAACTCTATTTGAGTTTAATCAAAATATTCTAAGATGAGATTTATTTTTTTCTCTACTATAATAATCAACACTCCTAAAAATTCTTAGAATTTATTAATTTGTTCCCTATATTGAAAACATATACCAGTAGATTGAATCTTAATTTATTTTGAATACATGAGTTTTTATTTGTACAAATCCATCAAATGTGCTAGAAAAAATACTATCCCAATTTTGAGTGTCTAGTAAAAATTTCATTGGAACAACAAGCCCCTGCATTACACACACACATTAAATAAATCTAATAATATTGGGGAATGAAGAAAAATATAATTTTAAACAACATTAAATATAGAATATCATAGAATAATTGAGAAATAGTTATTAGAAACATGTCAAACAAATAAAATTCAAATATTCAAATGAAATCATAGAATTTAAAAAACACCGGCTACTAATCATTGAGTAATAAATCTTTCTTTTTATAAAGAAATCATTTTTATTGAAAATGTATCATTCCTAATAGTAAAAACATGATTATAAAAAATAATGGAAGGGAATGGAATGATTATGATTTTCAATATATTGAATAAATGATGTCACATTCATGGAAATCACTTTTTAATACGATCCTTGTTTTAATAATAGTGTTTTTATGTTTTATATAAATGAATCTATTTTTTCATAATTTTTCATTGTTTTTTCTAAATTTTAATTTTTTACCATCGAATAATTTTTTCCCTAAAATAATCTTAATGTGTAATTTCACCAAATTTTACCCTATTGCATTTTTATTATCAAAATTTATATATTTTACAAATATAATTACTTGAAATAAATTATATAAACATATTTTTTTTAAATTAATATATCTATGACTTCCATTCATAAATTAATTTTTTCATAGTATACCAATGATTGTTATTGTATTATTTCATTGTTTAACAGAATTCTAAATAAATGTAGAAATTTGTATATTTACTAATCTCATATGGTTGAGTTTGAGGAAAGGGTTAGGTATTGTTGAAACCCTTATTTTATGACAGATTTTAATAACAAAAAAATTTATAATTCACAAAAATCATTTTGGTGGTTGAAAACCAAATATGGGTAATGGTTTTTAAGGCCATGTTTTTTTACAAGGTATGATGTTTTTGTTACATCATAAAATTTATTTTTTTAACATATTTCTTCTATAAATGAATTTGATATTTTTTTTAAGATCATCAAAAATTGAATGTAAATTTTTAATGAAATTTTAAATTGTGAAAAAAAATTGAAATTGAAATTGAAATTGTTATTAAGAAATGTATTGAATTATTACATTATGAGAAAATTAAAATCACTAAACAAATACTATTTTTTACACCAATAACTGTTCGTTCAAAAAATAAAAAACAAATAGATAAAAATTTTGAGATATATTTCAATATGTATCAAAGATACCACATAAACATGTTATTTCAATTATATATATATATATATATATATATATTAGTTTTTGTGTTTTACTAATATATTAGGTTTACCATATAAGTATTATATTCATTCAATAACCTCAATTAATAATTATTTAAAAAAATATAATCTATAGAAAATATGATAAATTTATTGTATATGAAACTCATTTTTAGAGTATGTCAATTAAAATACATAAATACTCAATTTTTCATCATTTTTTCAACACTATAACCAGATTAACTATAATATAGAGATCTTAACATTAATTAATGAATAGAAAATTATCCATTCAATCAAAAAAATACAATAGACAACATATAAAGAAATATTATTTTAAAAAAATATCTAAAGATCATGGACAAAATAAAGTCCCAATAGTAACAAATAGAAGTCCAATAATTAAATAAAATCACTAAGATAATTCAATTTGTATCCAAAAAATATATTCAGAAAGATATTAGGGGGTGGGGTTTGTCACACACGGTTTTTTTCTGTCTTTGTATTGATCCGGCCCATTAGAAATCCTGATCCTATTAATGGGTATTTGATGAGTTGAATCTTGAGTTTTGAAGTTTCATATATGTCTAACCACCATAATTTGGGATCCCCATTTCTTGTTTAGGAGTTTTTTAAGAAAGGGTGGTTACTTCATGATTTGGGCCAACCGTGAGCTCATTCCCAGGTTTAAAAACTGAATTTGTTTCTTTTATAACTCTTTTTTTTTCATCCTTTTTCACCCAATAAACTTACCACTTATCCTATACTGATATATTAAAATTTATTTATCCTTTTGGACCCATTAGAAATTCGTAAGCCGGGTGAATTTGGGTTACTTATTTAGGTATTGGGCCAGCCCATGCTCCCATTTCCTGTTTTAAAAAAAATAATTTGTTTCATTTATATCTTTTTCATTTTTTAATCTTTTTCGGTGATTCCACCTCCCACCAGAATCCAATATCCCTATCCTCACCCCCAATATCGTTGTTGCCTATTTGGAGCTCATATGGGTCGCGTAAGAGGGAGAAAATTCTCAGGATACCTCAAATCGTCCAGATTTTTCAAGGTAAATTGTATCATTCATAAATTAATCAATTCGTACTCTTATGGACACCAATTTTCTTTCCCTGGTTCGTCCAGATCTTTGGAGTCTCCCCATGAATTTTCAAGCCATTCCCTTCCCTCTAGGGTTGAAGATCTAATGTAAGACGATGATTTGTCTAGGGTGAAAGGTGAGATTCCTTCTCCTTTCTTCATCCTCTTCCCCCTCCATTCATTATTTATTGGTTTTATATTGTACCCTAGTCTTGATCGACATAGGGTTTTGTTATACAATGTTTTTTGATGGGTTTTATGTTTTTTTAGGTCTGTTGTTTATAGTTTTAGGTTTTATAAACCCGCGGCGGGTGATTTCTGGTGTGCGTTTCAATTACGCCAAAGATTTGAGGTAGGATATCCCCTGCACATGCTTTTATCATAGAAGTTTCATCATTTTAATATTATCCAATACTGATATAAATGTATATTAATGTTTAAAATCCTTATTATAATTTTCTTGGTGTGCAAAGTTGTTGTTTAATCACTGTTATGTGAAAGGTAGTGTTATTTTGTCATGAAAGTAATCAACAAGTGTTTGTTTAAATGTTCCATTATCTCTTGAAAATATTTTGTGAGGTTCATAATCTGGTTTATGGTATTTTTAACATGTTACAGTATCTTGAATTAAAATATGAAATTCAATTGGTGTTTTATTCCTTTTCATGTACATAAAATAAATTGTTTTTTTTAAAAGGGCATGACATGTGTTCGGTAAATTGCCTGGATGGCTCTTATGTTTGATGTGTGATTTAAAAGTTATTTGATTGGATTTATAAAGGAATTGGAATAATTATAAATGGTATTTTTGGGTACTTATATTGATTTAAAATTTTGATTTGTTCTTACAAACATGTGGGTTTTGATTTACAACATATTTTGGCCCGAGTTGCCCAAAAAAATGGACCGTTTCACATCTTTATGAAAATGGTTGTGTTTTGAATATGTAACCTGGGTATTATAAGAGATTTATGAATGAGGTTTGATTCTGTAAATGATTTTTATACATATCCTTAATAAAATTAAAATTCATACCTTCATCAAAGGTTAGTTTTGAGAAAATGTTTGAAGGCCCGTTTGGCATTTCCTAGAAATGAAGGAGTGTTTTGCTTGTATATAACATGTTGTGAAATTGGGATTGTTTTATGGTAAATTAAATGATTTTATTAAATGTTTATTGGGATTCCAAATATTATTTGGTTTGGTTATGATGTGTGTTTATAATTTAAAGAGTGTTTTTGAATGATTTTTATGTGTAAGGCCTCAATACACTTCATGAAATTGTTTTACCAAAATATTTAGCAGTTTGTTGATTAGTGTAAGAAATGTGAAAAAAGATTATGGGCTGTTTGTGTTTTTATGGTTTTGGAATGGAATGTGGATGTGAAATGTGTATTTGATAATATGTGTAACTTGATTGAGCACTAAAGGGAATCCCGGGTATCTAGGTGGGCGGACGTGTACTAGTATGCTAGTGATTCTGTGGGGGGTTGGCCTCTATTTCAGGTAGCATGTTTGACGATGACAAAACTAACTAAAATATGATGATGATGATGATTGGGGACCACTAGATTATGGGTATGTTCCCTACTAGTGGCTCGTGCATGAGAATGGATATTTATTATGGTTACTTTCACCGAGATACGAGGTACCTGGGTCTCACAACTAACTAGTGCCTAGGGGTATTCCTGTGACTAGTGCTCATTGGCTATTTTGTACTCACTGTCGGCATACGGTGTGTTTGGTTGGTAAATTCAGTATTATGTGTTATTTATTTGAATGATAAAATTCTTTAAAGCATCCCTCTTGAAAACTATTTTCATTTTGAAGTTTCACCTCTTTGAAAATAATTGTTACTTGCATTTTTGTTTATTAAACATGCATGTTTTTGTCTGATAATTATTATAGCATGGAACCTCATTTGAAAACCATACTTTAAAATCTTGAATTTAAAACTATAAATTGATGTTTCTTTTATTTTAATGTTATGTGCATTGGGAATAGAATACCGAGCTAACCTACTGAGTTCTAATACTCACACCTATAGTCTTCTTCTTTTTTTAGCCCTTGTGCAGGTTTCATCTTTAGTTCGATCACCTTGGGAGACATTTTATCATTGTGTTGGAGAGTGACCAGAAGTGTCACATGGAGTTATTTGTTCCTTGGGATTGTTCAGTTGAGTTATTGGTTTTGTTCTATTTTTAGTTTCTTGTACAAATAATATTTAGTCCAATTTTTATATAAATTCATTTTGGGTTGTCCATTTATTTCTGTTGTTTGTTTGATTGTCTATATATGGGCGAAATAGTTCCCGTGTGTACTCTATTGATGCCCTTGGTGCTTGTCACCATCCCGGGAGGATCGGGAACGCCTCTCGGGACTTGTCGCGGGCTGGCCTGGGTGACCGGTTCAGGGTCGACTCAGGCTGGTTCGTGACAAGGTTTATGTATCCATCATGAATATTCATTTATAAATTGACACATTATATAATTCATGTTGTCCATTAATGTGATGAATGGTTTTTTATGATTTCTAATTTACTACGTATGTGATTCTATCATGTAACCCATGAAACTATTATGTTCCCATTAATATGTTTAAAATAAAAATTAATTTATTTGAATACTAAATAAATTTAAAAAAAATTAACATAAATTTTTAATTGTATATATATTCTTTTTCAATATAGTAATTTATAATCATAATTAAAACTATATATACTTATTTAAATAATTATAAAATTACCATAAATACATCTATTTAAATTTTATAATTATATATATATATATATAATTTGGGGGATTATGAATGTGGCAAAGGATCCCAGTAATACTACATTAATGCTATGTTCATATTTGGGTGGGGGCGAATTTACGCAACTAGGTGGTGACATAGACATGACGCACACAATTGGTTTTGTATGCATGATACATGACTGCCAGCATGGGTAGAATAATGTGGGCATGACGCTGCACTTGGCCTTCGAGTTATGTAATGGGATTCATGCCCACTAGTCCTTGAGGCCATATACTGAATAAATAAGGCATGATGGGTGGGTTATCCCTTAGAGGGATATGGCCTCACTTTCCGGCCTATGTGTGTGGGGTGTGTGTGATTAATATAATTGTACTCCCAAGCACTGAATATATATATATATATATATTTATAAATATATAAAAAATTTAATAACAATTTTTATTTATACATATAGTTATAAATAAATTTTTATATATTTAAATAATTATAAAATTTTAAAAAAAATTATTTATACTTATTATTTTATAAATTTATATAATTAAATATATATATTTATAATTATATAAGAAAATTAATAATTAGAATTATATGTAAATGTAGATATATTTAAATAATTATAAAATTATAATTAATATATTAAATATATATATTAATAAAATTATAAATATAATAAAACCAACTATATTAATTTTTAAATATTTAAATGAATATTTATTTTCTTTCTAATTTCATAAATATATATAATTAATATATTAATTATATATATTTATAAAATTACAAACATAAGAAATATATATAATATAATTTATAATTATATAAAAATATAATTATAAATTTATAGTTTTATAAATATATAATTATATTAAATATTTATGTTATAGAATTATAATTATATATAATAAGTATTTAAATTATATTTTTTAATTATATATAATTATAAATATTGTAAATGTATTTATTATTTTATTGTATTTATAAGTAAATTTATATTTATTTATAATATGAATAATATTTAAAATATTAATAATTATATAAATAAATAAAAATATTTACGAAAATATTTATTATATATATAAGTAAATATATATTAAATATAAAATTTTATAAATATATATAATAATAATAATAAATTATTAACATTCTATTAACAGTTTATCTTATAAAATAATAATTATTTATACTAAATATATTAATTATATATATTTATTACATATAATTATAAATATAATAAATATATATTTTTTATTATTTTATTTTAAAAATTAAATATAAACTTACTTATAATATTTATAATTTTGAAAATATATATATTTATAAAAATATTTATTTTATATAAATAGAAATATATATATATATTTATTATATATATCATTATTCACTTACATCCCACTCTATTTTCCCAATTATTCAGTGCATATCATTTGTTAGAATTAAGCATATGTTATCTACAAAGCAAACATCATGTCCTGCTTCAATGGTTGGCCGATTTAAAAATAGTGAGAAATAGAGAGATAATGCATCTAATATTCCTATATAGCGTTGTACGATTGGATGAAAGAAACCTTATGTGAACATCATAAAAATCTATAAAGGGCATCATAAATGATTAGACGTAGTTTCCCTAAAAATAATTTTATAAGGCAACTCAGTTAGTCAATTTCATAGTTAAATGTGAGTATCTTATAATTCCACCACCAGCACCACAAAATATTCACATGGTTCAAGAATGAATATTTGTTTTATAAATATGAATACAAATGTATCAGTTTCTAGTGATAATTAAAAACATGTGAAATTGTCTTTCTTGTATAAATGCGACTCATAAAATACATATTCAATTCACAAAAAAAAATATTCCAGTCATATAAGCAAAGAAACTAACATAAAGGTTGTAGAGAAGCATTATCAAGGGTGATCTAAATCCACAGACATTGTTTATTTGAATTATGTGTCTCTAATATTAAGAATAAAATTCAAAATAGGCATCACAATATCATTATGGATAATACAATATAAAAATAGAACACATCAACTAAATATTACAGCCCCAAGTAAAAACCAACAGGTATTCAAGAAATAAATTTTTACATCACAAAATCATACAAAAAATAACCAAATCCCAAATTAGGTAATTATTTTAATAAATTATTCAATCATTGTAAAATCATCTACATACAAGGTACTTTAAAAATAGATGATAAACTAATGAATCTAAAAATAGTTCAATGGTTTTATGTCCATCAACTTCTTTTTTCTTCTTCTATGAATCGCTTGAACTATTGAAAATACAGATGATTCTCCAACAAGCTGTCCATGCATAATTAAGGAAAATGTCACTAAAATCTTATGAACATACAATAAATAGTGAAATTAAGGAAAAACAATTAACAATAATGTTAACCAGAGGTATCTACAATACTATTAACGAATTCCACACAGAATGTATAAATCACATTCATATTTATAATGTTTAACGAATTATTCCATGTTAATAAAATGATTAAAAAATTCTTTACTATTGCATTCATATAAAATATTATTCTTTACATATAAATTAAATTCCCTACAATGAAAAATATATTTACGGTGGATTTAAATAGGATCTTCTGTTAACAATTGGCATGTATTCATTTGAAAACATCCAATTAATTCTGTATTTTGTTTTATAGATAATAGGTGCACTCTAATTTTTATGTGGAATGAAACCAGAACATTTTTTGAAATGTACAATTAGGATGTTTGTATACAAATGAACATGGATATTTATATATAATTCAATTGTGTATGTATAAAAAAATTATACAACTCCTATATTTGGTAAAATCCATTTCAACTAATATAAAAATATTTCACTTACTAATATCAATTAAATCAGGTATAGATGATAAAAATAATTTTGGGGGTCAGATGCAATGTTGTAAAATTAGGAAAATGTATTCATAAATTATAAAAACACATTGGATAATTTAATACATCTTAGTTACTTTTCAATTCTAAAAATCTTATTATATGTGTGAAGTAACGTTCCCTAAAATAAATCTCATATCTATACTTTTTTAATTTGGTGCCCATTATACTTTGATATTGTCATTCTTCACTTACATGTGATTGTGGGTCTATCACAACATTCTATATAATATAATGAATATTAATATAAATAATATAAATAAAATATCAGAATTTTTTTCCCTTGTGTTTGAACCATAATAATGAAATCATTGAACATATTATCATCAAAAAAATAATTAATGATTAAATTTATATTAAAAAATTTACATAAAAAATAAAAATATCTAAAAATATATTACCCCCGAAATCAAGTTAAATCATGTTCAAAATTCACAATTTTCTTTAACCACACCACCATAAATAATAGCTATATTTGATTTAGCTTTTTATCCTACCAATTTATCTAGAAAAATATTTATTAATTATGAAAACAATATCATGTATATTTATAAATAATGGAAAATATAAATAGAAAAATAAAATATGTTTGATAATGCATAGTATAGGAATCCATCGATAATCTGCAGGTTCCACACAGTTTCTCAAAAATGGAAAGAACTCATGCGGTTTTTTGTACATATATATACATCCTTTATAATCACTCACTTTTGGAAAACCTTTAGTATTGACACCAATTTTCCAAGGGAGGAAAATTATGTATATATTAATCAACTGGATAGAAATAGAGATATTGACAAATGAAAATTGGGCATTGTGATATGACATATGTCTAAAATGTCATATTTCATTTCTGGTTAACAATTCGGGGATGCACAACACTTTATTTAAATATAACCTAATAATTATAAAACATTTATTAATAAATTTAATTAAGTTTATTAAATTTTCTAATATAAAAGAAATTTTATATATCATACCATGTGAGGACTTTGTCCACGTAATAAAGAAAATGAATAATCTCATCAAAAAAGTTAATTTCATTTGTTATAAACAAATGGAGTTTCATATCTTAAAAAATCATTTTTAGGATTTTTAAAATTATGGATCCAAATATTAACTATCATTTCTTAAGACACCACCCCACATGCATGAACAAAAATATGTTATCCATGATGCTGATTCATCATGTTTTTTAATAACAACAAACCATTTATGATAACTTTGTATCATATAATAATCCATAGAAACCAATTAGAATTTTGAATTTCTCATATCAATGAAATATTTTATCAATAAAAACTATAAAAAAACATACTCATAAAAATATCATTACTAAATTTTCAATAAAAGAACCACAATAATTATTGTCATCGTGTAATATTTTATTCTTCTAAAACCACTCTGTATAATAGCTATCAAAATATTCAAAGAAAATATGGAATGATTGACTATTCTGGTCAAGAACAAATCCAAAAATTCATTAAATGTATATATTTTTGATATCCATAGAAATCATAATTCATTAGATTCAATCATTATTTTTTTAGTAGGATAAATATTTTTTTCAAATCCATCATATTCCATAGAAAAAAATATTATTCCCATTTTATGGTCTTGTACATATTTAATCAAAAGAACATTCCCCTTGATTTCACACACACACTCATTATAAAACTATTGGATAATGTCGAAAAATAGATTTTTAATCAAATATAAATACACACAATAATCAACTAATAGTGAAATATGTTTTATGAAAATTGAAACACCTAAAATTGAATTTTTTTTAGGAAATAAAAAAACATCGGGATCTAATCAATGAGTAATAAATGTTAATTTTTCTAATGAAATCATTTATATTTAAAAAATCTCATTCCAGAAGAAAAAACAAAATTACCAACAAACATAGGATGGGATATTAATGACTATGCTTTCCAAAATATCAAATAAATGATGTAATATACGTGGACATCCCCTTTTTGATTCAAACATGAGACGAATGACAGTGTCTTCATGTCTTATATAAAAGAATCTATTTTTCATAAATTTTAATTTTTTTTAAATTTAATTAATCTATGGATAACTCCCACTATTAAATTATTTATTTAATAGTATCCACAAGGTTCTTATAGTACAATTTTACTATTTCATGGACTTCTTATAATGTAAATACATAATTTTTTATAATAATTCCATATGGATTGAGTTTTGAGAATGAGTTTGGTATTGTTGATACCCTTATTGAATAATAAATTTTAATGACCAGAAAAAATTTATAAGGCATAAAAATAATTTTTTTCGGATGAAAACAATTTTATTGTAATGTTTTATATGGACATGTTCTTTTCAATATATAATGGTTTTATTTCACGGTAAAATACATTTTTCTGACCTTATTTCTTATAAAAATGAAATTGAAATATTTTTAAAATAATAATGAAAATTGAAAAAAAAACATTTAATTAAATTTTAAAATAGGAATAAAAATGAAAACTAATATATATATTGTTAATAAGAATTGTAATTAATTCATAATTTAGAAAAATATTATAATCCCTACTCAAGTATGATTTTTAAAAATAATAAATTTAATTAAAAAAATAAAATAAAAAAACATTACACAGATATATCAATATGTATCCACATCATCACATAAACACATTAGGGGATTTATATATATAGGTGCTCAATACATTTATATATACATATATATATATATATATTAGTGTTTGTATTTTATGTTATTATATTATATATTATGTTCACTTAATTTGTGTTATGGGCAATAAATAATCACATTATATCTATTATATTAAACAATATGTTCAATTTATATTTAATGGAATACATTTTTATGAATTTATATTTAATGAAATACATAAACACTATAGTGTGCATCATTTTTAACACAATATGTTAGTGAAATGGAATTACAAGATCGTAACATGTATAAATGTAGATAAAATTATCAATTCTAATAAAACA
Organism: Viscum album; assembly: GCA_963277665.1. Classification (NCBI taxonomy): domain Eukaryota; kingdom Viridiplantae; phylum Streptophyta; class Magnoliopsida; order Santalales; family Viscaceae; genus Viscum; species Viscum album. The sequence goes on from OY728141.1 coordinate 888,502,924, forward strand.
ATATAAAACATATAAATAAATCTTTTTTTAGAATAATATTTTAAGTCCATTCAAAAAATTAATAATCAATTCTAAAAAATATGTCTAAATATAAAATCAAATAAAAGACTAATCATTTATATTTTTAAATATGAAACCACATAATAACTATAACATATTATATGTAGTTTATACATTATATTGATACGTTCGTGTTTAAACTAAGGACATTATTAGATGGAAATGGATTCTAGTTTGTTTTTTTGTCAATCAAAACTATGTTGATCATGGAGTTTTCACATAAAGTTATCGTATGGTATAAGTTGAAAACTGAGTTTAAGATGGCATTGTTCCCTAATGTTTTCCATATTTTTGGTTCAAAATTTGGCGAATGAAGATATGGGTTTTTGGAAAATGATGTTTCACACAATATTGAAGTATTATTTGATTGTATCATGCAAGGTATGTATCAGAATCATCTCATAAAAATATGGAAAATGAGGAATTGTGGAAAAATGGATTTCTATGAAAAAGAATGTTTATGTGATAGAATATTTTATACAAAATGTAAAATATATAGAGGAATATTTTGACCCAAATAAGTCATTAAACTAGAGTTTCACCCTGTTATTTTTTGAGATAAACTCTTCCAAATATATCAAATGCTTGAGGTGCATGAAAAATATGATATTGAGAGAAATAGACTTATGCGTCTAAATCTCCATCAATTTTAGACATACATGCATGGGGGTTGATGTGCAAGGATGTTTCACATAGGTATTTCCAAGTCAATAAATACGAAGATGACCCCTTCAAGACATATAACGTATTTCTAATGAAAATATGTTCTCTATACCGCATGTAAGATTTGAGTTCAAAGGACATACACATAGAAAAACATGCATGGAGAATGATACTTATGTTTTTATAGAGCTAGTGAAACATGTGGTGTGGTTGAACAAAATATAAATGGTTCAATTGAAGACACTTTCCACAACAATTCTAAAACATACATGTACGAAAAGGTGTTTCACTCATGAGCTGAGTTCCCCTCTTTCATGTTTTGAATATATTTTTCATTTGATCAGTGCTTTCAAGGGAATAAATTCATTACAATGATGCATGTAGAGTCTCATACTAGATCAATACCAAGACTTTTATGTTGACCTATTGATGTGACCATCAAGTCAATAAAATGAGAAAGGATTATCCCAAAGCAGTGAGAAAGGGGAGTTAACTGATGTTTTTTGAGGAATGGAGTATGCCATCCCAAAAATATTGTAAACGTATTGTGTATATCATCGAGGGATTGTTTATGAACTCATATATTCCACAACTAGTAAAGTTTTTTAGATACAGGTATAACAGACACATTATCAGTGTAATTTCCATGGACTCACACTTAGTGGATAACCTTGTAAAACTTCTTTGTTGTCTCTCTAATTTAGAATAAATTAATTACATCATATTAAAATCTGACACATTTAACTTGTTACTAGAAACATGAGAACATGATCTGTATCTCTTGAATAAAAATTTGACTCCATGATTTTTCCCTCTCCTATTAGGGTGTTTTGGGTTCAATCTAGTGGTATCTAAGCTTATAAGTTTCTAGAACAAAATCTCTCTAATTGAGTTTCCATGTAGAATTCAATAAATTATAGTGGAGTTCCTATCTTCGTTGGATGAAACTTATAGATATGGAAGAACATGATGAGATCTCATCTAATATCTCTTGGAATGGATGTTATATTCACCACAACCTGAGTGATTCTGGTAATTGATACAATAGGATAGATTATGATAGATTCAGGCAGAAAAATGATTTATGTAGATGCTATAGCACAGAATACCCTCACAACCACTCATTCTGATCAAATATATCTAATGGTGATGAGTTGTACATAATTTAAGTATCTGTGGGAAAAAGATAAAAAAAATATATCAATGTTATAATAGAGTGATGGATTTGAAACTCCATGTTTTCATAATAGGTTTAAAGATCTAAATATTAGATTAGAAGAAAATTCACATAGTTTCCTTAATCACAAAATAATGGTTGGTGGAGTTATTTTTAGTATGTGGAAAGAAATTAATAACATTGATATTGTGATGAAAATATTATGAAGGCTCCCACATTGTTATAATCAAAAAGATTCATACTATGATAATTATACACTGAAAGATGCTAATATTAATTTTTTATATCTTAATATTGATGTTTTTTAATTTTCATAAACACCAATTTTATTATAATTTATAAATTAAAATTCATTTCACATCACATGTTCAATTCATGTATAATGCATAAATTTGGTCCCAATAAATCATCTACATATAGAATACATAATTTAAACTATTTAAATTTGATATGTTGGAATATGATTTATCACTTATATTGGAATATTGTTTCTTTTAGGATCGACATATGAATCCCAAATTAATATGAATATTTTTGGCCAGGAATGAAAAAATTCCTAGAAAAATCATAATGGGACTTAGTCCCATCAAACAAAAGTGGTTCCCACAATTCAGTCCAAATGAATATTAAATTTTATATATAGAAATAAAAAATTCTGCGGTTAATTTCATTATACTATGGATGGATCTAATTATGATGTGCTTAAGGAGTAATAGGAAGACGAATTTGACATTTATATAATGGGCTAGATCTGAAGGCCCATAAAAGGATCCCATCATTTCATGTGTTACATCTGAATGGATGACACATTTGGCCTGATATTTTGAATGAATTTAGAGTAAAACAGGAAGAATATATTTGTCTAGTACAAACCGTTCATATTCGGAAGTCATCATTTATGAAATCAAACTTAAAAAAGGAGGATGAATCTGGATGAATTTTCTAGTCAATGTTGAGTGTCAAAATTCAAATCCTCATTACATACTACTCCTATGGTGAATAACTCAAATTATCCATTTATAAACCCATTCTATAATTAAATTATAAATCAATATTGGGAAGAACCTATCATAGGGAATTTCTACGATCAAACTATTAATTATTACCCCACAAAATGTGAGATGTACAATAACTTTGATAATGACTCTATAAAGGATAATTTTCCATCCCACTCAATAATGATTGAAGAGATCAATATTAGTGAATTTTATAATGTTCAACCTTTCATCCTATTTGTTTCTCAGAATTTTTTTGATTTTTTTTAATATAATGGGGATAATGAGTTCGAAGATTTCATATTTGAGATTAGAAGTAAAAAAATTAAAATTTTTGAGGAACCCATCCCTACATTAACAATCTTTTCTTTAATCATATGTGGAGTGCCTAGATTCCCACAAACTGTGAGTGCATATCCATTCTTGGAACTGATTTATCAAATTTTGTAGATGAATATTCTATTCAAAATGATCCAAATTTTTTGATAAATTTTGATAATCTTACTGTGTTTGATTCAAAGTCCCACCCTATGTATGTATTTTTAGGCAACCTGAGCTCAAATTTATTTTCTATGAATCCCCTATCATGTTTTATTCCATATGAGATACACAAATAATCCGTTTATTATTTCTTCATGTATTGAATCTAAAAATTTATAAGTTCTACATGATGTCTAAATTACGATTCAGAAATAAAGTATAAGGAACCATTTAAATATTCATGGTATTAACACATTCATTGGGGCCTATAAAATTTTTCATGAATAAATTTTAATACATTCTTTCCAAAAACATGGGTGACTAAATTTCTATCAAGTAGAAATGGAATGATATTGGGTAATTAAAATTTTTAATGTTTTTATTGAATAAGTTGTGGGATCATATTGAGATAATAACTTTAAAACACACACTTTCCTAGAGGCAACCTGACTTTAGTATTTTATTTTATTTTTTTTGGTTTTTATGTTCTCTTTGTTAAGTTAATGCCCACGGGGTTTATAATGTGATCTAATTTAACTGATATGTGTGATTTATATTTTGATGGTTTTTAGTATTTTAAAATAATACCCATTCTTTATAAAGTTCAATCCCATCCTTCAATCACCCCCAAGGAGTATATGCATGATGTTAATCCAAAGTGACCAATATATTATGGTTGGGTTATCAACTGAATACTATATGGTTTTGTTCCATGAACTCATTTGAAATGACATCTCCCCATAATTCTTCCAAATTCTAATCTATATCTATTTTTCTCTTTCCACACTGAGGGTAGTGTCATTCTATGTTGGGGTGGAGTGAAAATCAATGATTTTAATTAAAAAATTGGGAATTTATAATAACTCAATTCAATGAAAAAAATAAATTCATTATACATGAATGCATTAAGGTACTTTTTTTAATCATGAATCCTGAATGTAAAATTATTTTGATTCATTGATTTTGATTTTAATGGATGTTTAAGTACATTAGAATATGATTTGGAAAGTGTGGCTGTCTAATTTGTTTATTATACATTTAAGTTTTCATCCGTTAAATGAAAATAAAACAATGCATATCTATTTGATTTTGGGTTCATGATAGAGTTCATTGGTCTCTATTTTAGTATCATAGTGTTTGGGGCCACCTTAATTTTAATTTTATTATCCAATTTGTTTATATAAAATACAAAATATAGAAATTTTTTGTCCAAATGTGTGACGTTTGGCACTTGAGGGTATCGACTGCATAGTAGTCTTTTTCAAACAACTGTTGTTCCATGTTGGAAATGGAGTATGGTTTCTATTTATTGTCAATCCTCACATATAAGATATGGGATTTTTCATGTAATGTGATCTTAAAATTCAATCCAATAATAGTTTTAAACATGGCATCATTTTTCATTGTTTTCCAAAATTTTGGGGTCTAAATTTTAGCGATTGGGTGGAATTGGGAAAAGTGGTTTTCCAGGAAGGCCTTATGAAAATATAGAAAAGGAGTGATTTTTTCAAAATGGGATTCATATTTTATTTTTCAGAGGATTAAATATTTCTATCTATGATATACTTGACAACAATGAGCATCACAAATGATAGAGAGTTATAGAATCAAAATAGGTGAAAAAAATATTAGGAATTACAAGAATTAAAGCATCACAACAACGTAAAATTTTAATGATACATCATGAATGGAGGTGCACTATATAGATAATTTTGATGAATCTGGAAAATGCGTTATAGGGGTCCTATGTTTGTGAATGGTTGGGCCTATAAATAATAGGTTACTCCTCTTCACTTGGTATGCTGTTTTTCAGTGAAAATATGGAATCGTTATGATATCACGTAGCAAGGGGAGATCATTGAATCTTATCTTTTATGTGATATTGAGCTTCTGAAAAAGAATACCAATGTCTCGATAAATTACAATTCTTCTAAGTAATGGGTTATTCACAATGATTAGGTATTCTATATTGGATTAGTGATCTTGGTGAATGAGTTTGTTCCGCGAAGGTATTAGTGAATTATTCAGGAGAGAGATTCATGAAGGTGATTTTAGAATGAGCCTCATGAAAAGAAAATATTGAAGTTTTTATTATTAGGGAATAGATATTTAAGAGTGCATCAACTCATGTTTATGATAAAAACAAAGTCTTGTTCTAGATAGAGATAAATAATTTAATTCCCATCAATAGAATTGACCATCATGATAATAAACTAAGATGGACTTCTCCAAAAGCGGTGAGGTAGGCGGAGTCAATGGATGTGTTCCATGTTATTTAGTGTGATAGACCTAATTTAATTTAATGTCAATGTTCATGGAATAGAGTGAATGTGTCGAAATTATTGTACACTGCAACTAGTGAAGATTAGTGGACTTAGGTAATACAGAAAATCTATCGGTGTATGCTCCTTGGACTTGACATTACTGATGAACCATGTAAAATTGTAGTGTCATTTCATTTAATGTGATTTTTTAAATGTTTTAACTGGTTCCAACCAATTTGAGAACAATATCCATCTCTTTTTTAGATTAATTTTGACACCCTGATTCACCCCTCCCTTCTCAAGGATTATCGAGGTCCTTATTGTGTTATCAGAGCCTACAGTTTGTTTGTGTTAAAATTGTACATCTTTTTATTCACACCAAACATAGTAAATTTTTGGGTAGTTCCCCTGTATTTCGAAGTAACATTCAGCTATGTAATTATAGTTTGATATCTCCTCTACGATATCCTAGAATTGGAGTCCTTTTTTTACTTCACTGGGAATACAAGTCACTGACCCAATAGGGAAACCAATGACTAATACATACATAAAAATGATTGATATAGACTCTAAAGCACATAATGCTCCCACTATATAAATTTCATATTAGATCTATCAAAAGGTGAGGAGTTTTTTTAGTAAATTTAATGTGGGAAAAAATATAGAACATAAATGAAGGATACAACAATGTGAAGGAGGACAAACTACGATTCCTTTAAAATATGATTGATAATGTAAAGATTCATCCTGATGAGAATGCATATTCTTTCTTAATTTGAATTACTAATCTAGCAGGAGAATTTGAGGGCGTGAATAAGGGATCAAATTTATTGACATTGTGGAAAATTTTTTGGATGATTCCACATCTCTACAACTCAAAAGTGTTATACCTTGAAGAAGGGGATCTATCTAAACTATTTTGGGATGATCTACTAATATGTTTGGTTCCATATTAAATGAGACTAAATCTAGAATCTTCAACAACACATGTGAGAATGGAAACTAAATTCAAATCCATTGAAAACAATGTATTTCAAGAGATTGTGTAAATGAAGCAGATGAGGAAGGAAAAATTATTTCACTCTTTTCCACGAAATTCAAAAATGTAAAATCGAGATATGATGGAAGTATACCATTGTAATTTTTTCATTGATGTACAGTGGGACACATTTCTTCTCAGTGCTCAAGGAATATTGATTATGATAAAGGTGAATTTGGAAACTCGTAGAAGCCTCAAAAAATATTTGCATAAAAGGGAATTATAAAATATTGCGAGAAACTAAAGAAAAAATGTTTTGTCTAGGAAAAATATTAATATGATAATGAATTCATTATGAATGACGAGTCAGAGTTTAAATCTGGAAAACAAGCATCTTTTATAGGTACTATTTAGAAGCCTGAACCATCAAAATATAAATCTAGAGATAATTAGTTGAGTGTTGATGATGATTTAATGTTACAACCTTTGGATGATCGTGGTAAGATTTATAATGAATGTAACAGATAATAAATTATAGAGTAATTATGGAATAATACTTAGAATATGTTGACCAGCTTGAGCGTAAAATTGACCGACCAAAAGTAGTAGTGAATGTTCAGTCAGTAACACTTGAATGCACAGATGATGTAGTGGAACTAAAGCTCAGAATTGAAAAACATGCATTATTAATCAATGACCTTGCCTATTTATTGGAGGAGAACTCCAATAATGTGGATTGACTCGATGAATAATTTGATAATCCTACCAAAAAATATGAAAGGGAATCAATTACAATAAAAAAGAATAAATTAGAGTTCAAAAAATTATCAGATGTTGAGTTTCTAGAGAGAGCTTAGAATGGTTCTCATGGAGTCAAAAATATTTTGATGGATCAAATAACCACATGAATATGAATCAAGTGAATCCCCTTTGATGCTAATACATCACATGATATATGTTAAACTAGTCAAAATAAAGGAAATTAGAATGTACTATATATTTAGAGGTCACCTAAAGTGCTTGAAAAGTAACCCTCATATCAAAATTAATGACTAACTAATAACTACCCACACAATTCTAGATATTATTGGTTGTTAGGATATTATCCAATGAATGGAGGTATCCGGTTGAATAGAAATGAGAAGGCATTTCCTCAAATGAAATTTCCATTACATGGCTATTTAGGCTATACCATGTCTACTGTGAAGAGGTATGGAGCTATTTGATTGTGTAATATATTATAATTCAATAAATGAGATAAAATTCATATACTTATTCTTATAGAATAAATAATTTCTATGGATGTTGTTTTAATTTTTCTATCAACATAACAGAATTGGTTCATTACCAGGAGAGGAAAGGGATGAACAAAATATATAGAAATCAAAGACAAGTTAATCCTCATCAACAAGATAGTGTTTCTTTTACAAACAAGATTTCTCCCCTAGAATACTAGTATTATTATGAATATCCTTCTTACATTGAAGAGATAATTGAAAGTCTATCATTTTTCTACACTCAATCCAAGATCACAAGTAATTATAACAAGAAAATTGACATATAAAACATTGCAGAAGTAGATCTCAATGATAAATAGAGCATCATCATCTATATTATTCCAAGTAGATGCTCATCTCATATGAAACGAAATACATTCCAAATAAATAAATTTATGAAAAGGGTATATATAATGGTAAGTTTCGGTAATGATGGTTCTTTGAAGACTAGAAGAGGTGTGAGCATTTAACTAGATAATGGAGAGTTGAAGAAAACTAATGTTCTTAATGTAGACGATTTGTGTCACAATATTCATAGTGTTAGACAACTTTGTGACTCAATAAGTATAGTTTCATTCAATTAAAGGGGGTTACTATATTATGAAATATCGAGAATTAACTTATGAGTATATTCAAAATATAAGGATACTTATATTAGGTTGATAGTGAAGAAAACATTTTCTACATGACAGTTGAAAAATAAAACACCTAGTGGCATAATAGATTGGGGAACAACAATCTAAAAGACATGGAAAAGGTATCTAAGATTAAAATAGTCATGTATATCCCCAACATAATGAATGAATTGGAAAAGGCTTGTGATTCTTTCATATAGGGTATGTGGTTCTGTAGTTTCTATCGACCAAAGAAGAAATGGGAATCAAATCATCTTTAACACAGCCATATAGATGTATGTGGATCAATAAATGTTTCTCGAACTCAACAATAATGGTACATCATACATTTCATAGATTATTACAGTAGAATGGAATGCGTGATAGTTATAAAATTATATATAAATTGTTTTATTTCATTAAAACATATCACTAAATCACCGAGAATGATACTATACATACAATCCTAGTTCATAGGTCTAATAATGCTGGGGAATTCACATCCTTTGAGATTGAAAATTCCCCAGAGAAGCATTGAATAAAACACAAGGTGGATCCTATGATAACCCCATGGTAAAATGGCGTTTTTGACTAAAGTAACCGAAAAATGAACAATATGGATCTAACTATGTTGACTAAGAGTCATATCCTTTTCCATAATTATGATTAGGTTGTTTATGATGTGATGAATATTCAAAATAAAATAGGGATTCATATGGGTAAAACCAAGACACCATATGTGTTGTGGCAAGGAATGAGTCTTTCATTGAAGTATTTTTTGGTTTTTAGAAGTTAATGTTTTATCAGAAACAAATACGGAAATAACGGGATGTATGGTGATGTGGATGATGAAGGAATATTTCATGTATATTTAATTAATAGTAAATCCTTAAAGTTTTACAATAATTTTCACGGAAAATTTTGAAATTTTGTGATATAAATATTAATGAACATAAATACAAAAAATCATAATGGAATTATTAAGTTGATTTGATAGAAGATGAGGGAGAATGCTAACATGGAATAGATCAATATATAGAAGTATATGAAGGCCTAAAAAATTCGAAGGAGTCACAGAATGATGTTGGATCAGAAGAAGAATTAGAAGATGAAACCATGGCGGTAGAGAATTCTACTAAACCTCATAGGAGAAATCTAAGAGAAGATATTGATCTATCCAACGTCATCATGGATTAGACTGCACCAACACAAACAAGGCGAATGAGGAATAATGAACAATATGCATTCTTATCTGTTTTGGAAGAATCATCATTTGAAGAAGCTAAAAATGATGAATCATGGTATAAATCAATGAATGAATAGTTGTATTTGGTCGACTAGAACCAATCGTGGGATATAGTTAATAGACTTTAAAATCATAATTTTATTAAAATGAATTTTATTTTTCAAAATAAATTTGATGTGCATGGAAATGTGATCGGAAACATGGTGTGTTTGGTTTGTAAAGAATATTCACATATCTAAGGTGTTTATGTTTATGATACATTTTCTCTAGTAAAAATACTGAAATCAATCGTACTTTTTTTAGGTAAATTTAAATAGGATTCAAAGTGTATCAAATTGATGACAAATCAGTATTCTCGAACGATATTCTTGAAAAGGAATTCTATACTAAACAACCATTGGATTTAATTCTATGTAATGATGAGATGATGGTTTTAAGATTAAACAATGAATTATTTGGTTTGAATTAGCCACCATGTGTGTGGTACTCTGGGTTGGATTCTTACCTAAATAAGATCTAATTTAATAGTGGGGGAGTGGACCACAATCTCTATGAGATGAATTTTTAGAAAGATCATTTCCTGGTGATAGTTTATTTGTATTAGATTATTTTTTATAGAAGATGGTACGGATCGTTGGATGAATTTTCCATTAACATGAAGTTATAATTTGAAATTCATATTATTGGTGAAGACAAGAATTTATTAGGACTACGATTCATTTATAAGAAAGACTACACTTTTATTTATCAAGAAAAATATGTAAAATATTTTTTGATGAAATTCATTATGAATGACTCCAAATCAATGTCGACTATGGTTGTGGCCGACAAAAATCTTGTAAATCATGAGTATAGGACTTTTTTGGACCCACGTATGTATAATATAATCATTATAAGCCTACTTTTTTTAACACCTACATTCCCAGATATTGTCTTTGAAACATGCTTGGTTAATCACATTAAATGTAATATAAAGGGAGAACATATTGAGGATGTTAAAATAAGCATGAGGTATATTCAAGGTACTCATAATTATGAATTTAATTTTTTTATAGGTAACGATAACTAATTATTTGAATTCTCTGAGGCTGATTGGGTTGGTGATGTTATGGAAATAAATTACAAAAGTTATGGAACATTATTTATTAGAATTAAATTTTTTGGCTAGTTGAGTAAGTAATAGGAAAGTAATTCTCTTAGTACTTCTAAAGTCGGGTATATCTCTGCTACAAAGTATTGCACTCAACAACATTAGATAAGGCAACAACTGACTAATATTAGAGATTTGGGGAAACAACCAATGGAGATTTACTATGATAGAAACAGTACAATTGATCGTATGAATAACTCTATTAATAATAAAATACACATTTTAATAAGATATCACATCATCTAGGGAAATGTTGAACAAATAATGATTAAAATGGATGATGATGGAACTGATGATCATTTGGATAACATTTTGGCCAAGAAATTTTCATCACATGTGTTCGAGGGTCATCAGTTTAACATTAGTGATTAATAACCTCCCAATGCATGTGGCAGTTATGGTTCATCCCATCTCCCCGTTTCTGTTAACCATTTTAATCTATTTGTTGAAGATTTAAAGAGATATGGTGGATATATGATCTGGGGGTGTTTTGAGATTCGTTGGTTCTGTTTGTTGATTAGCAATGGGGGAGAATGGTGAAATTCAATTATTTTAATATGTAAGAAAATTAGAATTGAAAAATTGTGTCATAATGGAAGGGATTGGTATATTTTGGAGACTAATGAGTTTTAAAAAGGGAGAATATAGAGAAAACAATTTGATTTTATGAGTAAATAGTTCAGTGTATGCAATGCCACTTGGGTCATGACCGAACCTCATCTTGTAGAATGTTAAGAATTACAACACACAAAAACCCAATTTATGTCTTCATTGTTGTTTTGTACACCGACCATTGATCACATTTACTTAGAGTTTTGTCTGAGCTGTTTCTTGCTTATCAGGCTTTGATAGTGTCTAGTGAATCATGAATTTATATACAGATTTCTAACAAACCCCATGGGTGATTTTTATAACCAAGACTGTTCATTTCTATAAATGGTGTATGGATATTTATTTATGAAAATCCTAAAATATTAGATCATGGAATTTGTATGTAAATGGATCTAACAATTCAAGCCCACAAAATATTTGATGGTGGCATCATATTCCTGTTTATTCTAAATTATTACGGTCGAAAATTTAGAGAATATCTTGCATCATTAAATTTTTTTTTTCTTAATGTCCATTTGAAAATATTGGAATTTAATGAGTTTAAAAAATATGGGCTTCATGAATTGTGATTTGTAACGGGTTAATGATTTTTTTCAGTGATCTACGTGACATTGCTGAGCATCACAAATGATAGAGAATTAGATCATCGTAATGGATGATGGAGATCTCCGTGATAATGAGAAGTTACACATTGTGACAACATCAAATTTCAGTAGTTCATCTTGATTAGAGGTGCACCACTAGCATGTTTTTGACGAATCCATCATTTTTTAGGCAGTAGAGCTTTGTGAATAGGAAGGCCTATAAATAAGTGGATATAAATCATCACTAGGTATGATGTTTTTAGACAGAAATAAGAATCTATTTGATTTTGGGAAGCTAATGGAGCCACATGATTCTAGGATTCTATGTGATAATATGAATCGTGAAAATACTACTCAATTATGGAATAATTTCAATTAATATATGTAATGGTTGCTTCATGATGATGGGGTATTCTACATTGACTTAATGAGCTTCAAAAATGACTTTTCTCTGCGAAGGCTAGGGTGTTTCATGAAGGAGTGTGCTTCAAAAAGGAGCTTCCTGAAAGATATTTTTGAACTGTTTGTTGGTAGTGAACATAGTTTTTAGAGTGCATCAACTCTGGATTATATTTCCAGAATATTATCGTGCTAATAACATACAAATAATACATTTCCAATTTATTGAAGTGACAAACAAGTTTATAAAGGGAGTTTGACTTCTCCGAAGGTGGTGATCTAGGGGGATTAAATCAATGTTCTCCAGGGTATATGGTGTGTTATCCCTCATTGCTTTTAAATGAAATGGTCCTCAAACTATGTTAATGTGTTTAAATTATTTTACTCCACAACTATTGAAGATTAATGGACTTAGGTACAATAGAAAAAATCTTAGTGTATGCTCCTTTGACTATCCCTTAATAGAGAACCGATTAATAATTCTAAGTCATTTAGTTGGATGAGATTGTTTTACAGGTTTATATTTTTCCTTACTATGTGTGAATAAGTCCCGTAACTTTATGTGAAAATTATGACACCCTGATTCACCCCTCCCCTCTCCGAGTGTACGAGAGTCCTACAGTCCTGCCTAGATTTTGGTTTTAAATTTCAATTTTAGACTATAGAATTGACAATATGTGTGGCATTTGGAACTTTGGGATCATGACTCCATTGATGTCCTCCATATAGTTAGTCCCTTAGTATCTATTTTAGTTTAAAAAAAATATTATAAAATAACCAAAAAACCAAAAAACAATTGTTTTCTCATGAAATGGTTTATTGTGATTCCAAGCTAGTGCTTCCATTTTTTTCTATTAAACAAGAAATTAGGCCCCGTGTCGTATGTGATTCAAAACACATCATCTTACATAATTGAAATTGGGAGAAATATGATGATGAATTTTAATAAAGTAATGGCCTTCCTATAGGAATTATATTTTGAATCTATCATTGTGAAATAATTGTGAAAGGTTTCATGATTATTTGGAATTCTTTTTTATGACTAATGTATGTCAAAATTATTTTAGAAAATGAAATTCAATTTCTTATTTTTGTGATAAATGTTTTTGAGGCTATCAAAACTCAAGTGTGTGGGTGTGATTATCCACTAAAGAAGCTATTATTGATTTATTATATCTTAATATTGATGTTTCTCAGTGAACATTTACACCAATTTTGGCCCAATTCGTAAATTAAACATCATTTCATATCACATGTTCAATTCATGTGTAATGTAGAAATTATGTCCAAATAAATCATCTATGTATGGAAGAAATAATTTTAATTATATCAATTTGATATTTTGTTATATTATTTATCACCTTTATAGGAATATTTTTTCTTTTAGGATTGATGAATTATTTCTAAAGGAATGTGGAAATTGTTTCCATTGAACATGGATATTCTATGACAAATCATAATTGGCCATAGGCCCACCAAACAAAAGTGGATCCAATAATTCAAGCTCAATGACTCTGAAAATATAACTATATAAAGAGGATATAATTGTTATAATTTCAATAAACTATGGATATATCTTTTTTTGTAGTGTTCAAGTTGATCTAGAGAGCCAAATTTCACAATTAAATTGAGGGCCAGATTTAATGGACAATAAAATAATCCCATCATTTTGATAATAACATCCAAAAATAAGATCCAATTGGAATGAAATTTTTAAATATTTTATAGGAAAATGGAGAGAAGATATTTTCCTTCTATCACCCCTCTATATTCCACAATCTGCTGTTACTAATTAACTTGTAAATAATGGGATGAATATATATTAATTTTTATATAAACATTGAAAAGTTAAAAATCATTTTCATTATCACCACCTTTTGACTCTCCTTCTAAATTGGAAGGGTTGTAACATTGGAAGTCATCCTAGGGATAATAATATACATATATAAGGAGTTTTTCGTGAATGGATTAAAACATCCAATGTTTTTATTTCAATCTTAATTTTATGTTTTCATTTTGTTGTCACATCTTCCTTTTTTTCCTTGTTTGTTTTTCATTCACCATAATTTTTTTTATAAAAGATATTATTATTATTATTAATTTTTCATTTACTATATCTTATTCATATAAAATTTACTCAATTTCCCTATATATTGATTTAATTCATATCATCTTTTCTTAAAATCATTTCACATCAGTAGAGTGATGTTTATTTCCTTTTTTTTTTGTTCTTCAATTGTGAAATTTTTAGTCGAATTTCTGGTCCCATTGAGATCATTTCACCAATGGAGGGATAAAGATTTTATGGGTTTACCATATGGAGTCTCATGGATTGTGTTGGATGTTATTTAGAGTTTCTTTAATATTTTATTCAGTTCATTATTTTATGATTTCCATTCGATGAGTTATTTTCTTCTTAATCTTCACTAACCTTAACGATGTTAAATTTTGAATGCTAGTACGATTCAATTCCTTGGAGTGCTCAATAGTGTAAGACCTTATGTAAATTTGTGATTATATGTTGAATTTTTTAGGTATTAAATTTTTAAATGATGTTTTGAAGTTATCTATTTTGTGGACATATCATGAATTAGTGATCTGAATCTTTTAAGAAATCATATTCATCCAATCTAACACTAGAAATAACCAGGAACCAATTCATATTATTTGATTGCTTTCAATAAAATAATGATATATTTAATTCTCAAAATCAATCAATTCTCTTAGATAATTTAGTATTATTCTACCAAATCAATTTGTACCGAAGATGAAAACATCATATCCAAAAATCCATAAAATCATACTGTCTATAGGATTGTTCTTCGGTCCCTGTCGATTCGAACCCTACATATAATAAAAATATTTTTTATATATATATGTTGTAAATTTTAGTGATACCAATTGAGGAAGGGGATCTTTATAAACATTAAATTTATTCTATAGTAAGTAGCCTAGGGGATATGAAATTAATGTTAAACTGGAAGATGCAAAAAATCATGTAAGAAATAAAATTGCATTCAAGGCCATGTAAAATCATGAGATTTATAGATATTATATTGATAAATATAATGAATAAGATGAAATAATATATCTATTTTTTATTAAATTAATGATAAAAAATAGAAAAATTGTGGAAATATACCTCTTCGCTATTTTCATTGTGGTGGAGTTTGACACATTGCCTCAAGATTAACAAAGAAGTATGATGATTAATAATGTAAAGCTGGAAAATCCAGATGCCTTAGAAAATATATTCCCAAAATGAAGACTTCAAATATGTAAATTATTTATTGTAAATGGGTTTGGTCTCTAAAAATAAGGTTATGTTGATAATTTTTTTGAGGATAAAAAACAATATTTTATATTTTGAACCCATGCATCCATTATGGCTACTGTTGAAAATCCTGAACCATCAAAAGATAATTCTAGAGATAATCATTTTATTGTTGATTATGATATCATATTGTAACATGAGTATGCTAATGGTAATGTTGAAATTTAATGGAATAGAAACAAAATATGGAGATATGTTTTAGAAGAGTCGTCAGAATATGTTTATTGTCATGGGGATGAAATTGGCCAACTAGAAGAAGTAGTAGAATAACATTGAAAAGAATTTTATAAATCAAAAGATGAGGAATAACTGAAGCACGAGATTTGAGAAGAATTCAAGTTCATCAATTTCCTTACATCCAAACTATAAGAGAAGTTCATGATGGTTTATGACCTTTAAGAATAAGTTATTTCTCTTTGATGTAAATAGGAATGTGAGTTAAATTCAAGAGACATAAAGAATAAATTATAGTTTGGAAGACTCCCAAACACAAAGCTATTATAAAGTCCATTGAGTGGTTATGAGGGATTAGATAAGGCTAAAAATGGTATAAGATACACATGTGTGGGTAAAAGTGTAATTCGATCTATTGTTAAATCATCAAATGATGGATACATTTTAATCCAAAAAAAATGGAAGCAAAAAATTTGAACATAACACGATGACACCCCTTGTTCCAACAAGAAAGCATAAAATAAAATAAAGAGGATAGATATAAATTATCTAAAATTACCCAAAAATGTTGCAAGTTCACAAAACCCCAACTGTATTGGACCTCCCTGTTTTTTGTCACCCGACACTTTTTATTTTCTCTCTTTTGTTATTAGGAAATAATGATCCACCTCTAATCCCTAACCCCATTATGAGAGGTTAATCAACCATTTCCTATCCACTTTTTTTTAAATAGTGATTTGAAATGAATATGTCCATCTTATTTATATCCCACCTCCACATACCCAAATTCCATTACTTGTCACCATAACCCTCCCCCATTGTGTTACAGAGGAAACAGATTGATACCGGGATAAAAACGCAACAACGACAAAACTTTTGAGAGAACCATCAGTGAACAAAAGAAGAAAAAAAATAAATACAAAGAAATATTTTGGGAAACATGTTTTTTACGTCAAAAAAACTCCTATGTGGAATATTAGAAATGCCATAGGGAAAAGTAAAAAAAATCCACCAACAATCATATATTAACAAAATCAATGTAATATCCCAAAACATGAAGAGTAAATATAGCGTAGAAAAGCTATGTAAATATCTACTCCCTAATATTCTTTGTATTCTCTCTGAAAAATGTATAGTGACAAAATTAACAACTCAGAGGTCAAAACCAAACACATGGTGTCATTTTGTCACCTTTACAAAGTTGATACATTAACCAAATTAAGTATACTCATTTCTTCATACACCCCATAAGGTTGTTTCAAATGTATCTTCATTTCATAATGCCTTTTCCCCTCACACCATAAAAATCACAAATAATGCTCCATTTTTATAATCCATTAGAATCCCTAAATAACCAATTTTTACAATAATTGAAATTAAAAAATATAACCATAAAATTAGAAATATATCCCATCATTTTGAGACCACATTTTTCCATAATGATGTTTGAGAATTTAAAACCCCTAAAAACCTACCTTATTTCTATTTTAATCTCCTCGTGAAAAATCTGGAAAATATTTTTGAGCCTGTCATTATTCACATTCCACCCAATAAATAAGTAGTTGAATTCACATAATCTAAATTGAGATGAAACCCAATTAGTTTCACACAAATGATCTGCCACTACAAAAAATCTGACAGTGCTCTTTTACAGCTCTAGTAAAAATTAAATATCTCCCCATATAAAAGAAATAAAAACAATGAAGTCTTCCTCATAGTAATTTATAATATATATTGATGTAAAATAATAGACTAAAAACATGGATCTCACATAACATAGATCACCTCATATTTAAGAGTACCCATGGAAACTAATTGGTTGATCTTCTCAACACCCTCTGATCAATATGTAACACATAGAAAATCACATCGATCATTTATTTTAATTTCTCCATCACTAGTAAAACTTAATAAATAAAAACAATTATGTGTATGACCTGAAAAAATATATCTTGATTTATTCAACTTCAAAGATTTCATTATCCTTGTTTATAGTGTTTGATTCATTCATGATGATTTCTTATACCAAAATCCTAATGAATTCATCTTAGTGATTACATTCATTACTTCATTAAAGACCTTTACATAGCTCCTATAATGTATTTCAACCATATATAATCACACATATTCATTTTACCTGCTTGATAATGATCACATTCCATTTTAAAATGTACTCCTAAAACAAATATTATAATGATCACATGAAGATAACAAATTTGGTATATGCCTAGAGATTATCTTCCATCCCTCAAAATTATCATACAACCTAAATTTTTGGTGAAAAATATATCACCAACACTAATAATTTTATCATAATACCCATTTACCATATTTGATATACCAAATTCACCTTCTATATATGAATAAATACTTCACATTATTGTGTAACATGGTACGCAACTATCTAATAAATCACCCATTCATTCTATAGATGTGGCATGTAAAATTTATCTCCAACTAAAATTAAATAACCCTCACCATTTATAATACATATTCTCGTATCTCCATATTATTTCATGTATATTCTTTTATTCCATAATCATTTCAAATGTTTATAAGTTTCTATGTACACCTAAATAACACCATAATTAGCCTTTCACTAAGTCTCTTTAATCCCAAATGATTAGATATAATCAACAAACACCAATGTGCCTTTCCCAAATAGTAATGTGGGGAAAAGATTATCATATGAATCAGCTATTGAACCAAATAAAATTAATGATTTTCTTCTTCTTCCATTTAAATAGGTACCATTTTACTTTGATCATCGATATTGACCACCACTACTGACTGCTCTATCAAATTATTGGTGAACTCATCCAAATGGTTAGCCAAATATCCATTATATAAAATATGGAAATAATAAAATCATTTTTTGATGCACTCATGTGGCACAAATACTTGCATGTTGGGATTTCAGACTATATATTTAGTATTTACTCAAAATTCCCTAACTATATAGGCATAAAAAAGAGGAAGTATAGGGTCCATTCCACATAGATCGAGGAAAACATTAATGCATTTTGATATAAATTTGGGTCATATTAATTTTAATTAATTAATTGGAGAAATTAAATGATTAGAATTTAATAAATAAATTCAAATTGAAAAACAGAAGAGAGTGTTATAGGTTTCAAGAGGTGATTTTAATAAATTAATTAATTCTCCATTACATACAAAAAAAAATAGATAAAATAGTTTGGAAAACATTAAATTTAATTTATAGAAAAAATAATGAGATCCTATAAATATATCATATCATCTTAAATTCATTGTGGTCAACTGAATAAAAATAAATAATGTGCATTAAAAACTACTAAGAGATCTTTATTCATCAAAATAGAGTGGGGTTATATAATGATACGACAAGAATGGTGTATCCATGTCTCGTAGAATGTGGAAGGAAAATGTTCTCCATAGAATGTTTTAGAGTGAGGTCACCTCTATCTCACTTTTCATCCTCAACCATGAAATGACATAATTCCATGATTGGATGACATTGTATGAGTCCTGATAAGAAAAAACTAGTTGTACACTTTATCTAAACCATTGCCAATATTACACATGTCAATATTGTGAAGGCTGATCTGAAAATGTTTTCCACTACAGTGTTATAATGAACAGAATCATGTATGAATTAAGATCTATTTCATACCACATGTACATCCCCAATAGAAATAGAGTGAATGTAATGCATGATATCATCTTTGATGAAGAAGCATAGTGGGATTAGAGTGTTGATGGAAATAAATATGTATTGAGTTGTGAGGATTCATTCATTGTTGAGAACACTATGGAATATATACCAGGGATGGAGGAGACCAAAAACACTATCGGAGAATAGTGATCATCACTACCCCACTAGCATGCACTCAATAGACGATAAAATATGAGATATTGTTCAGATGGTGCTTCCACCATCAGATGTAGTGGATTTTTCCATGCCACTATCAAACTGGGAGGAAGCACTAGATGCCAATCATAAAGTCTCTCTGCTTCATTTTCTCACCATCGACATAATTATTTAGTTTAAATTGGTGAATAGGTTTTCATTGGGAGATATCAATAATTACGAGTTGCACTTCACATCAGCAGTTGACCCAAACTATATCAACAATAAATAATATCACCCCTGATTGCATAAAACAATGATTGAGGAGTAACAAAGGAAATCATCAGATAAGGATGAGTGGGGGAGAGAGGATATGGAATTGAGTATGTTGTTAAACATTGAAATAAATATCACAGCCATATGTATAGGAGGAAAAAGTCATTCCTTTAAATTCCCTATGGTATATTTGTGCTCAAAATGGTAAACCTGATGATTCCCTGGTAGCGAAGACCACCCTCCTGCATGACACATTCATTGTGGTGAATCCATGGAAAGAAACTAGGACTCAATGTATTAGTAGTTCAAAGAAACCCATATTAAGACACATGGATATACTATGATTCTATAGTTTCATGTGAAAATTTATATTTTTGAGACCTAGTGAGCATGATAGAAATTGGGGAATGATATTAATGACTAATTTCAAGGGGTGGTTAATATCACTAGTTTTTTCTTCAACATTATTATTTTCCGTCATTTATTTTTATTTATATGGATCAATGTTTTTTGACCATATTAAGTCACCCACAAGGTTTATGATTATGTTGTTAATCATCTAGATTTTTTCTATATATAAATAAATGGAACCCCACACACCTGAAATAGTGGTGGTTCAAAAATCATTTTTTGTGATCTTGTTATTTCCTACATCTAAGACATTTGGGTTATTCATGGTAATTGACAGTTTGGACATTTGTAACACATACCAGTAAGTAAAATTATATTTTTGATATCCATTGGATGTATATATTAATTGTATACTATAAAGTGATGATTTTTGTTATTAGTAAAAAAAATATTTCTCTAACATTGTAAATCAAAGTAATAAACACTCTACAAGAACGCTATTATTTATTATATAATGATTATATTTGAGATATAAACAACCCACTTATGAAGAATACATAGAAATATTTCATATTCACTATATAACCACAAACATATACATTTATTAACTCCATTCTTATGTTTCTCTGTTTATCATTCTATAATCATAGATATGTCACACATGGATGTCAACCACCAAAAAACTTCTAAAGAGACATGACTACTAATAAAATTAAACAAAATTCAAATGAAACCTGATGATCATGAATAGCAGAGAAAAAAATTAGTTTGATACTAAAAAAATATAATTTTCATTCTTTATTCATTTACATAAATTATAAAATCACAAATATATGGTTCATTAGTTATTAATTGATTGGTATATGTTTTCTTCCTTATTAATTTACTTCCTTTATATGTAACAGATATATGTTTCATTATTATTTAAAAAATACATTTTTATCTTCACATTAATTGTTTTTTATGAATAAAGAAACATCAGGTTATAACATTCATGAATCTGAACTCATTAACACATCACCCACAATTAGATTAACTATCAAAAAATCATCTCTTATCTTCTTGAATTTTCAATTTAGAAGCATTCATTACTATTGAATTGGTATTGCATTATTTATTGGGATAATGTCGGTATAATGATTTAAACTCATACTATACATGCAAATCAACTATTTTGAGATCGACGATGATATCGTTGTGTATTTTATGTGGGAAACGACTTTACTCTAGGGGTTTGGGTGGAAATGTCCCTCGGCCTAAGAGTTGGGGAACTATAGAAAATTCTTCCGACAATGGAAGAATAGACCACGTGACAGAAAAAGGGCACTATAATAATACAGACATTGGAAAAACAATTATAATAACATAAAATTTTTAGATGGTGGTACTGCAGATACAAAGAAATCATTCCACTGACAACCATAGCTCATTTTTCTTCGGTGGTTGTAGCACTGTTGTAATGCAAACATCTATCTACCATTAATTATAGCACAATAGACATTATGTGATGTTGGGGGAAAATGTTTCATCTTCATTATTATCTATTTACAATGAAGATCTTTATATTTATTTAAACTTATATATTCATTATGTATTTATGCTTCCGAATCATTGTTAGATTCTGCCTCTCCCGAGACATAGGGATTATTACCGTACGACATAAATATTGGTGTCCTATGAGATATTATTCTCATTATTTTATTTTTTTTAATTTTCTTCATCTAAAAACCTGTTATGTCTCTAGTACACTATGCCATTCCATTTCAATAACCATTTCCAGTAATAAACATTTATTTTCTCTCTAGAATAATATATGCACAAATTTAAGAGTTTTATATTATAACACTTCAGAGTGTCTTATTATTCAATATATATCAATATGATATACACATAAATATTAATATACAATATTTGGACACTTCTATATATTCTATGTAATATTTATTCTATGAAAATTTCACTTCGAATATAGAAAGTCACATGAAACATGGGATTTTGATAAAAAAATTAACATATTACCTAAAGTGTGATAAATTCAACATTGGAAGTATTCATTTTCTATCAAAAAAGTCATAATATATTTATTCGTTTCATCATCAATATAAGTAATATGATGTAAATAAAGATAAATAGATTCTAGAAACATCAAGTGATCAAATTGATTCCAACATGATGAAAATTAATAGGAAAACCAAAGATAACATGAAATCATTATTTTTGATATTAATAAAAGGTAATAATGAACAAAATCATGATACTAACATAAAAATTTAAACAGGAAACTTATTTCATTGATACCGAGTTTTAGGTGGCCTTATATTTTCTTGAAAATACTCATATTTAAAATATTGTAAGGAAGAAGTTAGGAAATTTTTTCCTTCCAAATAGCATTTAATATATGGATCCTCCTCATTTACATTGGATTTTAATTTATAATAATAGAACATCAATTGAGAATAGAAGGATAGAAATAGCCATTTCATCATAACATCCTATGAATGTCATTGAGATATAGTTCTTTCTAGGATAATTAGACTATTACTATCACTTTTTCTGTGATTTCTCAATATTTAATTCTATTTTTTTTGACATTAATAATAGAGGGAATTCCATTAAATAGGAATGATAATGGAAAAAAATCCGTTCAAGATTTTATAAAACAACTTGATTCTTTACATATCCCTGTACTTCAACAACTAGGGATAGGTTATGTTATTTATTATGATTCATAAATACCGGGATTGTTTTGTGTTCATTTGAAAGGATACCATGTCATATCTCACAAAAAATAAACATTGCGGTTGTAGGAAAATAATTTCAACACTCAAAAATTTGGTGGTATATGGATTAAAACCCTATAACAATAATCTCATAGTGAAAAGTTTAATGTTTCCAATGATCATAAGAGCTTGAAGTGCATCTTTTTAGAAACGGACATGAACATGCATGAATGATGATAGATGGGGTATCCCGATATGATTGAAATTTAAATGGTATATACACTTGTTAAATGGGATTCATTGGATGATGGTTTTGGAAAAAAACTATATAACTAAGTGGTCAGGGATTATTGTGACTAGATAGGTTTAAAAATCATTCAATCCCAGGAGAGGGAATTCAATGTAATGTGATTGATAAGATAAGATTTAATTTTATTTATGAACTAATATACATAAAATTTCATATTGGGTTCTACTATACCTCATTATTTTGATTCTTTACATTATATGAATCATTATTTTCTAGGATTCCATATTTTCATATTTCTTAAATATAAATTGTTCTTCCACAATATTTTCAGTTTTCACCTTTATTGGATAATTTTTATGAATAATCTATTTTATTAAATCATTTTATGATTTTCCATTTTCATAGTGTTTCATAATAAATTAATAATACAAATAACTTGTTCATTTTTTGATGATTTTATGTTTGAAACTACAATTTGATGTTAC
This sequence comes from Viscum album, assembly GCA_963277665.1. NCBI lineage: Eukaryota > Viridiplantae > Streptophyta > Magnoliopsida > Santalales > Viscaceae > Viscum > Viscum album. The sequence continues at coordinate 888,526,846 of OY728141.1, forward strand.
TTTCCCTGGAATTCAATTTTTCCATACTAAGTCATGAGGCCATGGATATATTCATGGAAAAACTCATTAATCACAATTAAATACAATTTATCCCATTTTTGTTAATAAATTTTACATTTTTAATTTTATAAAAATTATTTTTTTGTTTTTTAAGTCCATATAACATAAAAAAATCAGATTCCACTATGGATGATTTCAATTATTTACAATAATTTTTATTGGAATATTTTAGTGAAAACTTCATTATCATTGGTTATATTTTACTTAAAAAGTCTTAATTATTATTTTTAACATTTTAAATAATCTTTAATCATATGTTAGTGATTTTCTATTAAATATTTTCACTAATACATTGGTGGATTCATTTTTAAATCTCTAATTACTCTATTTAACAATGAAATGATCATTTTTTAATGTCTTCTGTCCTTTATGAATATCCTAAAAATGGTTGGGAAGTGACTATTGAAAATTTTATTGACCAAGAAGATACAAATATATTTCTTTGTTAAATGATTAATCATTACTTTTCAAAAGAATAGAAACATATAGAAGAGCATGATGTTATCTATACAAACTAAATTTAACTTCATTTATCTGTTAAGGGGTGAAACAAACAAATATATTTTCATATTGTTACAGTTAATATTGGAGATCATGGAAAAAATATCGGAATTATTCATTGAATTTTTTAATGCATTTTATCAGTTTCAATTAAGAAATTAATGTTTTCTCTGTGTGGTGAAAAATAATTTGAATAGTATATTTATTCTGATGGTGAAAAAGTGAACACATGATGAAAATATGATTGTATGGTATAATTACTAATTTATTGGACTAATTTTATGTATTTAGGATGGGTAAATGTAGGATTGATGTCTATAAGTGGTTATTTGAATCCTTGAAAAGAAGTTGATGATGTATGTCAAAATTGTATCATCTTAATCCTTATAACAATTACACTAAAACAATAAATGCATTTTTTTGAGTTTATTTCTATAGATGGAACACATCATTTGGAAAAATCATATTAGATGCCACATTAGAAACTCACTAGAAAAATTATAGGTTTTTTTTCTTCCTTTAACGTATAATTTGACACATTAATGTAAAAAAACAATTCATAATTGTGTATTAACATGTTAAATTGATTGGACTAATCAACACCATTGTAGTGATCATATTTACCATTTATTGATTCATAATAGTCCAAGTAGAAATTTTATAGAACCAATTTGAAATTTTACTATTAATACATTGGAATGAATTGAATTGTGTGTAATTTATGAGTAAATATTATGGCGGCCGATCCAAATAGATATTTTAGTATAGCATATTAATTAGTGAAACATATTAAGAAATTTCCCATCTCCTAAAAAATATATGTAAATTTTTTTTAATATGTTAGTATATTTATGAATGTGAAATTGAAATGATAATAAACTTTAATAGATGTATTGTTTTATTTTTTATGATTATTATTCTTTTTGTACATGTGTATGAAATGGGACCAACATAGAGAAGTGGTGAACTGGTGGTGGTAGCCACATAGTAGACACATGATTCCATCATAAGTGACGGTTCAATTATATGAAATGAAACCAAAAATACTTAAAAAATGGGGGAGATGACTTGTGTACCGTGGACGTCAAATCTATCTCATATATGTCAGCTTCCATACATATTTTAGGTACTTTGGTGAGACCGAGGTTCTTGGGACTAAGGTATACATCCATTGTTTAACAGTAAATATTAATTTCCCCCTCAATTCATGAAACCACCAAAATATAAACAATTAACTTCATGATAAAGACTGATACGTTCACCAATATGTGTTGTCACAATGGGATCTTCCTTTTTTCCGACTTCACTACAATGGCTAGTTTGGAACTCAACCAATGAATCAACTGCCAAGGTAAAGAATGAAACCGGATTGAGATCTCATATCATATTTATTAATTTTTAAAATATCATCAGTATAATCAATTATAATGCACTCATCCTCACCTTCAAAGACAAGTAAAATTTCCATAATTCTTATTAATTACTCATGGATATTTCGTAAGACAACTGATTGAGTCACCAATAATATAGGGTATCAACTTATTATACATAGAGAATAAAAAATATTATGTCAAACAATGAAAATTTTAATACATGATACATCATATGGTAGAATCATAATGAATCATATCCATAATTTCTAATAGTTTAGGATCTTGGATTATCTTAATATTCATGCTAAAGAACACTGTAATATACCCCTTCTTAATGTTCTCCATACAAAACCAATTCCGAACATTTCAATTATACGTGCTAAGAATATGTCCAGAAAACCTTTTTAACAATCAAAATGGATCTTTAAACCCCATATATAGTCTATTTTACACATTAATTTCATTGAAAATAAATTCCAAAACATAATTATCGAATGTAATGTTAGGACATCATTACCAACATGTTGTATTCCATCTATATATAACACAAAAAATACAATTATGCATCCACTAAAATACCCATATACATAATAATAATAATAATATGTGTTCTTGTAAAATTAAATACATTGATAGCATCGTGAAACCATATATTCCCACTATGAGAATGTTGCTTCAATCCCTAAATGGAACATTGAAACACATAAACCATAACAACCTTATTTGAAACAGTAAAACCATTAGGTTATATCATAAACATCTTTGAATAATTTTTTTTTACAAAAAGTGATTTTGAAATCCATTTTATATAACACATTATCAAAATAATATTTCAAGTAATATCAAAATATACTCTATTATTTTCACTTAAAAATAATAAAATATTATAAAAAAATACTATTATGTCTTGAAAAAAATAACCATTGAGGATTAAAAAAGTATACAACAATATAGAATAGTATGATTCTATTAATAAATTCAGAAAATATAAAAAAAATCAAATCATCATAAAAAATTACAATTAATCACAACATAAACAAAAATAATAGTGAAACATTTCCATTTAAAAAAATATATATTTTGAAAATGTAAATACAAATTTCTATTATATGAATCCAATATCACACAGAACACATTAAATAATTACATAATAATAATTTAAAATAATCTTTGATTTAAAAAATTTAATAGATACATAATATATATAAATATTTATTCAACATATTTTAAAAAATAGATAATTCCACATGCTTGTATAATTTCTAGATCCTCTTGTAACATGATATATGTTGCATGAGTATTAAAGCATAGTATTCTTAAAGAATTTACATGTTTATTTTATATTAGATTAAAAAAGAAATTACTTGAACGGTCAAGGCCCCACTTAAGATGATTGTAATCTTGGTCTTCCAGTTTATGTCCACCACTAATAAACAAATGGTAGACAACTAGAACCATTTTGTCATATTAGAAGACATGATAAACCATGGTCTGTATTATTCAATTATAAACAAATCTTTAATCCATAAGATAACATTCCCAACTAGTATTATAGACTTATATAATCAACTAAATCATATAAATTGAATGAATATTACATTAAGAAAAAATAATACCTCATATGGGTAAATATAAATGAATTGCACATTTGAGAAGTCCATGAATATGATAGATACGAGACACTAGAGAACACATCCTCATTGTGAGTTCTTATAGATTGTTCTCTATCCATAAAAAACTATGACCGTCATGGAGCTCCATGTCATGACCCGTCCCCAAGGGCCCGTGCTGTAATTACCCCAACCCCAACATCCACATGCAAGGGGCTGGCGACGATCATTGTAAGGCGTATTCCCTAAAACATGGAAGGCATTGACTTTATAACCTATAAAATCATGTGACTATGAACACAACAAGATACGAACCCAAGGAATCTATATAACCAAAAGAGTGATGAAAGTAAGGGGGTTTGGAATAGAAGACCAATAGTAAAGGTACAAGTACAACTGAAATACAATACAACTGAAGAAAGAGTAAAGGAAACCACTGGGTCTCCTTTGCATACCGACACACCATATGTTCCACCTCCAGGCACCATCTATCCCTAGTACCCTCATCCTCAATCAGCGTTGTCTGTCGTCTTCACCAAACACAATGATGTGCGGGAAAAGATCGTGTAGTGGTGAGTATAATGATACTCAGTAGGGACGTTGAGTCCCTCAAGGTCTCACAAATCCACAAAGGATAATCCTCAAGCATGAAAACAACTAACAACCCTACTTAGGTATATGCCCATACATATACATAAGATATCATGTATACCCATCTCAATCATGAGGTAAACATAGGGTCCAACTCAAAATTCCAAAGCCCAAATATTCCACAAAGGAATAAAAACCACGAAGGCAAGTACCACACATGTACACCGCCCATAAGAATATCACCAAGGTACTACCATGAAGTAATGTACCATGTAGGTACAGACTCAGCTCACGCCAGATATAACTCAGGTACAGAAGTAAATATGATTATTTATAACTAATAAATCATCTTACTCCATTAACAGGAAGACCTAAAAAGGATTCGAACTCCTCATTAGGATCACACATGATATCTAGGTGCTGACCCACACATGATCGCTCGGTGATATCTCATACAAGATCTCTCAGTGCTGACCCTCATAGGATAGCTAGGTGTTGACCCACACTGGATCGCTCTATGTTGACCCACACATGATTGCTCAGTCCTAACCCACACATGATCTCAATTCATTCTTATCGTCATAACCACCTACTAGGATCCCACACTATGCTCGCTTCACTCCAGGAGGATCTACTCCAAAATCAACTAGTCTAATCTTCAACTACCACGAAGACCCACAAATAAGAATTACAAAGGACCTCCACGTCACAGGGTTCACAATGCAACAGATGGTGTGTCAATTGGATGCCTGATTTGTGAGTTATTAGCTTTTTAGTCCCGGGAGCCCAGTTGGATTAATGATTGATCCAACTGGACCGTACCCCATAATAATCCAATATTATTGTGTGGAATACTCAAAGGTATCATCTCTCTCCATGATATTTATCACCGTTGATGGTTCGTCAGACGGACATCTGGTGCCAATGTTATGGCTAGAAGTGTATAAATGGGTCGAAGTGGATCTAGGTCCGGTCCGATCCAGCCCGACCAAGCCGGGGTCGACCTGGTTCAGGTCGACCCGGCTTGGCTTGCAATTGAATGTGTAGCCCGTTGGGTGGTCCGGTAGGTTGTGAGGGCTGCGAGGCCATGGGGCAGCTCGGTTGCGGACAACACGAGGCCACAGGACGGCTTGACCATAGATGACTTGGTTACAGATGGTGGCCCAGCTACAGGGTAGTGGCATAGCCATGGGGTTCGGCCACCGATGGTGTCCCAACCGTGGGGGGGGGGGGAGCTCGACCGTGGGGGGTTCATCCATGGATGACAGCTCTGCCGTGCGGCGGAGGCTCGGCCTTGGGGGTGTCACGAGGGCATGGGGCATCTCGGTCGCGGGGGAACCGCGAGGATGTGGGAAGACTCCACTGGGGTGGCTCAGCTGGGAGGGGGGAGGTCATGGGATGGCTTGGCTGGGAGAGCGGAGGCCGCGGGGTGTGAGGCTATGGGGCGCGAGGCCGTGGGGGCGTGAAGCCATTCGGCACATGGCCGTGAGGGCGTGAATGTCGCGGACGAAGGAGGCAGGGTGTAACACACCAGTTAAATAAAGAATATGACATTATTATATTTATCCCTATTTGTGAATAAAGTTTCAATATTAATTTAATGGGAACACTATGCTCGATGGCTTACCCAAGATGCGACAATGAGTTCCTTTGAAATCTTACGTTGCACTCTAATAATATAATAATATTATTTTAAATGGTAGTTAACTCCTAGCTGTTGTGATGGCGGGAATGAATAGAACTAACCACACAATGATAATATATGTTTGTCAAATAGATTTATTTTTTTATAATAAATTTTAGAGGATTAACAATGCGAATGAATCCAATTTTTAGCATAAACATTCTAATATTCATTAAAAGGTCGAATAACCGCCTTTTGATGGAGAACCTCTTTTAAATACACTTTTTGACAATTTTATGTGATATATTTGACAAAATAAAAATTTTCTTTAGAATCGGGGCATCAAAATATACTTTGTGTAAATATTTGGTATTTTTCTGAAAAAGTTCAATTTTTAATGAATAGTGAAAAATGTTGTATTTTAATTCAAAACCACTTTTTAATCTAATTTATTTTTATGATTAGGTTATCTTTTGAATTGGTTTAAAAGTGAAATTAGAATATATATTTACCATTTAATCAAATAGTGGTCATTGTAATTAATTTCACTTTGAAATTTGACTTAAACTAGTTTCAATCTTTAGATATATATTGTTTCATAAAAACACGCTATTTGTTCTGACAGCGGTAATTAATTATTAAATTAAATAATGTAACTTATATGTTATGAATTTTGTAAAATAGACATCATTTTTGAATTCAGAATATCAAATATAGATTAGGGTGAATGTTTGGTAATTTTCTGAAAAACATCAATTTTGGATGAATAGTGAAACCACTAAGGGGTACTTATAAAAACTCATTTTCCGTTTAAATGAAATTTTGCCACCTTTGTGTTTTTTAATTTTAAAAATCCAACATACATGGTTGTCATTAGGAAGTAAAATGTGGTTCAATGGGATTAAAATAATTGTTGGTGAATAGTAACTTTTATGTTTATTATTCGTGATTTGAGGTAATTAATGTAGTTTAAGGTAAAAATGATGTTTTAATAAAATGAAATGACCTATAAACATGTCCTAACCTCATTGAATGAGTCATGGCCAACCAAGAAAATCCATGGGTCAACTTGGGTACCCCATGGAGCAACTTTGTTTGGGAAATGACATAAATAACTTTTTATTTAATGTTAAGGTAAAAATGACACAAACATGATTGGTTTTAATATACCAATTTTTAAATGGGGATATAGAAGTCATATTTTTGACTATAAATATTCATTAGAAATCAAAAAATATTTCCTACATCATGAGGTTTTTTATAATTTTTATTCATTAAATATATTAAATTATTTATGACATCATGACGATGCAGCGATGACCTCATTATTTAACAATTTAAATAAAATGGAAAGATAATGTAAAATATAAGACCTACACATGTCCAAAACATATTGGATGGGTGAGTTTCGAACCCTTATCACCTTATACTCGAAAAAATCAATGTTGTTCCATTCAAATCCGAAACTCATTCTAAAATAAAGTAACATTTCCTTACTTTCCAAGAGTGCCCCTCCCCTCCTCTTATAAAAGGCCCCCACCTCTACCTCCTTACCCAAACTTCCAAAGCATTTGGCTCGGCCAAAACCTGGATATTTTGTCTCTACACATGCATCTCTGACTCCTTGAAGCCTCACTTTGGGAAGATGTCTTCCCAAGGTAGCCTTTGAGCTCAAACCAAATGAAGTTGCCTGATTTTAAGGTAATGTCTTCACTTGAGTCCTTTTGTTTTATTTTTCTTCTCCAACCCCCTAAACTCTTTTTATTCATTTATTTTGTAAAAAATACAGTATCATAAATATACTAGGGTGTTTTTATAAGAATTATTCGAGCTACACTTACACACACCTTCATCTAATGGTTAAAGAACATATTGTCTATGTGGTTGGCGATTTTCTGCCTCACGAAAGGATGATTGTTCAATATTTTTTTAACACCATTAAAGGTGGAAATTATGATGTCACTCTATTTTATATATGATATATATAGTACTTATGTTTACTATATTCTTATGTATTTTATATTTAAAACATACCTTTATTCTTTTCGTGTTGTGTAAATGCGATAATTTCATATGAGGAAGTGTGGGCTACCGCCCCCTCAAGTGATGTGACTCGTACTTGCAATACATGGAATGTATAATGTATACAATTAATGAACATATGTGACCTATATAACATATATATCATACTGGAATTATAATATATATATATATCATTTATTTTTAATTCCTTTAATATGACAAAGAAAAAAATGAAAGTAGCGTTCATGCGTACATACGACCTACCGTCTCCATGAACGATGCTTTTCATTTTTTATCTCCAAATGATATGGAATAGTATAAAATGAATATTTACTGGATATATATGATATTTTAATCATTAATACTATTCTATAAATTATTTACTTATAACAACATGGGCAATCTTTTTTTCAAACAAGTTCATTTTTGACTCATGTACCAAACATCGGCAAAAACGTCTGATATAATCTAACATTATTAAACAATTATTATATCATTATAATATGTGATATGAACTGAGTAATAATCACAAAATGAGGTATTTAGGCAATTATAAATTGAAAAAAGTTTATTATTCAGGAATATAAAGAAACAAACAAGACAAGTCAGACTTGTGGTAAGGGATCATACTCCTCCCTTTGCTTTTTAAGTACACTCTTTTATGTCATTCCTTTTAAGATCATATTTCTTGTTATTGGGATTTTATTTTATATTACTCTTACTGTAATTTTTATTTTAATATTATGAGAGACCCTATTCTCTCTCATCAATCAATTTAGGAAGTTTTGAGTGGCGCCTTTAGGCTGCCGAATTTTCGTAAGAGATCTAACCTCTCTCTTACTTTTTAAGTACTATCCTTTATGTAACTTCTTTTAAGATTCTATTTGTTATGTTGGGGGAAGTTATTTTATATTCCTATTTCTATAAACATTATTCTAATATGATGATATACCCTATTTTATCTCATCAATCCATTTTTGTAAGTTTAATGTGGCGTCGTTAGGCTGCCGAGTTTTCATTAGGGTTTTTTCATCTCACTTTTATTCCTATGAGATTTATGCTACATTTTCCACAATTTCATTTGAGTGGTGTATGAAATTCACATTATTTTACTCATTGTTTAATATAATTTCATTTATGATTATTTACATCAATGTTTTATTGTCCTTCATTCACGGGGTGTATGTTTGGAAAGATACCCATGTCGGTAAGGGAACCTTTCACCCTCCACTTTTTAAAATACTTCTTTTGTTATATCATTTAATTAAAATAATATTATTTTGGGATATTTCATTCTACGTCCTTATAGATTAAAATTTTATGTCCATGTGATGAGATACCCTATTTATCACATATCAGCTCTTTTTCTGAATTTGGAAGTGACGCCGTTAGGCTGTCAATTTTTGGGAAGGGAACTTCTTAACACAATTTGATTCTTTGGGATAAACTTGTGCACCTTGAATATGTAGTTCTATGGTTATGTATGAATGTCCTATGGTTGTTTTACACATAATACCACTTATATTTCATGTATTCATTTGTCACACATAATTATGTAACTGATTTATCCTTATTCCAATGATACCATCGTTGTGTGGGGAATCGTCCCAATCTCCTTTCATTGAGGAAAATTTTATTTTATTCTCACCCTTATTTAATACGGTGTATAAACCCCTTTTACTTTTACGTTTATCCAAAAGTAATAATTTTATACGAACCGTTTTACAAAATGACAAAAGGGAATGTTTTTGTCATACGTATGCGGCGACAACGACTTCTCTGCCACCGTGACTATTATTTGAGTTTCGGCCTCCTCTACAAGCCATAACTTCTTTTTAAAAGAAAAATAAATACCATTTTTTACATTTATTTTATTTTGGTATTGAAAATAGTTTTCATAATTTTTTATCATATCAATGTGTGTTATTGATATCATGTGATTGAAATATGGAAATGTTTTGTTTCCATTATACTTTTTTTATGTGATACGATTATGTTATAGTTCTTGGGAATTGTTATGAAGACGGGTGGTTCCGTGATAAAATGAGGGTGGGTGAGCCCGATATAGCTCCTCAATGAATTGGGTAACATGAAGGAGTGAAACGTTAAGGTTTCACCGAAGAGATCTAGGGAATATACTATGGTGTGTATTCCAAACGTAACAAAGAGGGTTACTCCCTACGTACGAATGTTATGAATGCCTCAAGTTACCTTTATGTTTTATGATTTCTATAATTTATTCATGATTTTCTGAGGTATGTTAATGTTCTTATGTTTCATGATTAAAGTATGATTTCATTGATTATTATGTGTTAATGTACTCATGTTTCCTTTCCATATATTTTTATATCCCTTACTGAGATTTTTATTCTCATCCCAAGTTTTTGAAATGTTTTTCATAGGTCAAGGGAAAGGTACATGATATGATGATAGTGTCAAGGAAGTGTTATGAAATAATCCATGTATTATTATAAATATGTTTCTGTTGATTGGAAAAAATGAATACTATTTTTATGTATCCACTTTTTTAAATGTGGAATGTAATGAAAGTTTATGATATAATTCTCTAAAACTCTAAACCTAAAAATATCCTTAGTGTGTAATCTTGTATTAAATCAATATTAAGTAAGGTTTAAGGTTGGGGCCTTATACGGAGGGCGGTGGGGCGTCCTGCCTTCACCGACATCCAGATTGACCAACCGCCCTTAAATTGCCTTCATCGCGGTTCTCGAGTTCTACCGGTGCCAACTACCAGCAAAGTTCATAGTCACGAAATTTTCCTTCATCCATCATAAAGGATACATCATTAATGAAGAACGGGAGAGGGTGGGGGGTGGTAATGTCTGTTTGGCCCGCAACCTCCGTGTTGGACCGGTATCAAGTTGCTCAACAAGAACAAGAATGAAGAAGAATTCCAAACAACCACCATAAAACTTCCCACAAATAATTATTCACATAAAAACCCCTACCATAGAGGATTGTTGACAGAGAATGTCATATGGAAATAGTGAAGGTGAAGAGAGTTCGAACGATCGTCTCTTCTGCGGCAACACTTCCAGATTCGGTTCGAACATCGTCGATATTCTTCAATTCAAGAGTGATTTCTTCATTGGAGAGCTTTCTCCCATGTTCTCCCACTTATCTTTGGCCAACCAAAAATCCCCTCCCAAGAAAATAGGTTCCAACCTAATAAATCATGTTTTTCCAATTTTAAATTTTTGACACAGATTAAGTTAGCTTATATAATTATAGGGGGTGGAATAATTAATTAATGGGACGGTCAAGATACTTCCCCAATTTTAATTGATATGTTCATGGGGTTTTAATCACGAGTGGTCCCCACCACCATAATCTCTCATGGGAGGTTTTAGATTTGGGGGTCCCCACCTCCATAACCTCAAGGGGAGGTTTAATTCTGGTGGTCCCCACCTCTCAACATCCACAAGGAGTTTCAAATAAAAATAAAAATATTACACAATTTTACTTTTAATTGTTTCTTTCATGAATATGTGAAAATATAACTTCCGCTCTCGACCTACTATGGTCAAGGTGAAGGACTCCATAAGAGAATACGGGTGCTACGAGTTCCACGGTGTCCTCAGATTTCAATTCTGAGAATTGATTCAAAAGTTACAAAAAACCCCTTGCACATTTACTGATATTACACAAAAAAAGCTTATAAATTCATTTCAGGCACTCTGGGACACACAAATCATGCGCTGTCAATTTTAGAGGACTTGTAAAATTCCCATATATTTTTAAAAAATAAATTTACATGAATATTCTGGGACATTACACTCCATGCTCTAAAATAATTCACAATTCATTTCGAGGAAATATCTTCAAATTAATACATGATTTAGTTCTAGATAGAACATCATATATCATGTGCATCATCAGTAAAAACAGAAAAATTATGGTAGAAATCATGTGCAACAATGAATACTCTCGATCATGAAATTTTTAATATTTCGGACACTGATAGCCCTACTCTATGATATGCCCCAAAGGTAACCATGGAGTGACTAAGGAGTCAGAAGGAAAAAATTAATCTAATATCTCAATGTCTCCAACTTTCATGATTGATCTAAATCCCATAATGTAGGACCCACTCATTGATGTACAAATTCCATCCAAGTGAATACCAAATCCAATCATTCTTAACCATCGATATAGTGATAACATTCTAAAAACATGATGTAGAACATAGGACATTATATATAATAGATCTCGGTCAGCGGGTAATAACCCCTACTATTAGGACAACCCATGTGTGTTGTAAAGGATATAATTCTAAAAAATGAATTATCCCCTACTCGGTATAGGCCATCTATATGAGAAATTAGCACGTAGAGCTGAAAAATCGAACTACCCAAAACCTAAAACTGAAGTAACCATTATGAAGTTATAGTGGGAGGCACACACCTATTTACAATAATTCTCAGTCATGGGAGTATTAACCATATGAATTTAGGAACTATACCTAACAAGAAGACACCTTAGTTGAGGGAGTACCTAACCCTATTCACAGCATGTTGTGGACTTTCTCTAAATCATTACTAATGGAGTACCAAATCCATGTTGATCTAATGGAATGTATTTCCATGTATCATTGTGTGGGTAGTGAAATAAATGATGAGAAATAAGGGACACATACCCAATCATAAAATACTCCCAGGGGAGTACTTACGCTATGAATGCTCTAAACAGCATTCCTCAAACTACATCATTATCACTACAAAGCTATATCGTAAAACTAAAAATATCTCATTGAAAACGAGATCGTATCACTAAATAAAAAACATAAATTCTGATCTATGTCAAAAGATACATTTCATGGTTTATTTATATTTCTAAAACATACATCTGAGAAGAAAATAAAAGAAATCACACCATAAATGTGAATGGTGTCCATATGTAGACATTTGGGTGAAGCACATGGAATGTTTGGGGAAGGGAGTTTATGAGTATGTCTCTAATTCATGTCACATTTTCCCTACATGTTCGGGATGGGAAGGCATACCGAGAAGGCTCGTGGGCTAACCAATGCACATGGGTCATACATTGAGCTGGTATCGTAGACCAAATTGCACCACCAGACCTAGTGTTTTCATGTAATGCTCAAGGAACCCCAATCCTAGATTACACATAGGTTGTTAAAAATATTATATTATTCTTAATATATTATTATTATGCTACTAAAAACACATAATTATATGTCATCTCAGCCTGAGGGTAAACCCAACACCTCAGAATCAGCAGATCCATCCAATGATTTTTCCAACGATGACTACATGGGTAAATTTATCATTTAACATCAAGGGGGTTATGACACAAAAAAACCCACAAAATGAAATAATTCTAAATTATAAGAATTCTCGGTCACTACACATAACACCGTATTTCAAGACAAAATCGTGCCTCATTGAACCACTGATCAATAACCACTAGAATGCATCAAGGTTATTATAAATCAACATTTTTCCATTATTTAGTGAAATATTTAATAATTTTTTTTTGTCAAATAGATAAATTTAGGAAGGTAGGTTTATGTATTCACAGGTGGGAAAAAAAAGTATAAATTTGTTTGAATGAAAAAAAAAATTAAATTAACATAGTATGAAGAAAGATGGATAAAATCTTGGGAAAATCATTTTACACCACTATTGATTTAAATTTTTTAATATGTCTATGTTTTATATTTTTCAAGAGTGTAAAATCATGGTGTGTAGTGGGATGATTCTAATGGTTATTTCTTTCATCTTTATGTATTATTTTGGGTTCTGATTTCTTAGGGTTTTTTCATGTTTTGTGTCATGATGGATTACAGTTGTAACATAATTTTATGTGGTTGGGATGTGTGGATGCAGGGTTATGGTTAATGAAGGTTTTCATGAGGATGTTGTGGATTTGGTTCTGAAAATGTGATAATTAAATCATTCATATGGTTTAGTATCTAGTACTTGCTATTACAAGTTAATATAATGTGATTCCTGACAAAGATGGAGAGCTGGTTATTCCTGTTTTGCAAAAATATTTTGATGGTTGTGATGTTCATCTAGAAATTGGGATGTGATATCATTATGATGATGTTATTTTTTTAGGAATTTTCTCAAATTATTATATATACCCATAAATTATGAATTCCTTCTCATACTTATGATATTACATTGTTTAATTAGCAAAGGCGATGCAACTAAAGATGAATTATATGTAATGTATTGTTTTCCCACTAGAATAATCACACTCAATACATGATTTTTTTGATTCATATATGCCTATCCAATAATATATATTCGACAAGGATGTAGTTGTGTACAATAAGTTCATACCCATTCATTGTTTGTTTATTCTTTTTCTGGATATTCTGATGGATATTTGGGATGTTGTTCGAGTAGCTTCTCTGAGTTATAGATTGTCCTATAGCCATTGGTTTACATTCTTGTATCTTTTTTTATGAATTTATGTCATTTAGGTAATAATAATGTTATTTAAGAATATGTGTTCCTTTATGGGAACCTTGGCATGTTGATTTTTATTTTTGTTTTATTTTATTGATAATTAAGAGGGAAGTGCCTCCTAATCATATGATAGATACCCTCAGTCCTAGTTGTCATATCATGAACAATTGGTGGAAGTAATTGTTTGAAAATATTATCCCCTCTCCCTAACCATGAGGGGATTCAGTAGGAATTGGAAACTGCTAGTGGCACTCCAAAACACAATTTTTTAATAGTGACTCTATTTTCACTAATAAATGTTAATCCTCTATGAAAAAATATTCAAGTAATGGAAAATAAAACTTCATCCACTTAATTACTTATCTATTTACCCCCTTTTTCATTGCATGGAATTTTTTATAATTAAACATAGTTAATCTATAATCAAAACATAGAAGAACCTCCCCAATATTCATGTCCAATATCAATGGTAGGCCAATTTAAAAAGAGGGAAATATGGAGAGATAATGATTCTCATATTACTGTATAGAATTGTTAGAATTGATGATGGACAACTGGAATGAACAATATATAACTCTATAAGGAGCGTCATATATGATTGAACATAGTTTTACCTTGAATGATTCTATATGAAATACAAATAATTAATTTCATAGTAAAATATAAATATCGTATAATTATACCACCAGCACCATATAAGCATCACATGGTTCATGAATGAACATTGGTTTTGTGAGCATGAATATAAATTTAAATAACTGTACTGATAATTGAAAACAAATTTAATCATCTTTCTTGTAAAAATTCGAATCACAGAAAACATATTCCTTTAATGATAAAATATGGTGGTCCGATAAGAGAAAAATACTAACCTAAATGTTGTGTAATATCCTTGTCAGTGCGTATCTAAATTCTCACTTATTGTGTATTTGAATTTCATGTCTCTAATATTAGAAAAAAATTGCAACCAGTGGTCATAGTAACATATATCATACAATAAAATAATAAAATCATACATCATCTAAATAATTGGGCCTTATCTGAAAACACATTGGTATTCGAGAAATAAATGTCTATAACACCAAATAAAATAAAAAATAGGCAAATCCTACATTAGATAGTTCTTTTTATGAAATATTTAGGCACTATAAAGTCATCAATATATAATACACATAAAAAATATAAGAGAAACTCAAGAATCCAAAAACAATTAAATGGTTTTTGAACTATTCACATCTTTTTTCATATTCAATCAATCACTAGAACAATAAAACACATCAATGTTTCTCCATGTATGGGTAAAGTTTTTTAAGGAAATATTTTTTTGGTAAGGTATGTTATTTTTGTTTCATGGTACAATGTATTTGTTTGAACATATTTCCACTTGAATTTAAATAGAAATTTATTACGGTATTAAATGGAAAATTGAAAATGAAAAATTTTAAATAAATTTTATAATAGAAAAAATTGATATTAAAATTGATATTGAAATTAAGAAATATATTGAATTTCAATGATACAATTAAATTATAATCCTTATTGGAATATGATTTTTACCACCAATAAATAGATGTGAGAATAATAAAATCTTACAGAAAAAAGTTACCGAGATAATTCAATATGTATCCACACCACCAATTAAACATGTTATGTGAATTAAATATTTGTCACTATGTGTGTTCAATATATATATATATATATATCAGTGTTTTTGTTTAATATTAATATATTATGTTTACTTTATATGTATTATGTGCATTCGATAATCACATAATATCTATTCATTAAGAAATATATAATATATCAAAATATTTTACTTTTAAATTCAATTGACTAAATTTTTTTAAGGATTATTCAATGAAATTCATAAATACACAAATGTGCCTAATTTTTCAACACCATAACCTGGTCATCAATAATTACAATACCTTAACATGCATAAAAGTATGAAAAATTATGCATTCAAAAATAAAATAGAAAAAATATAAATAATTATTATATTACATGAATATCTAACGGACCTACAAAAAATTCAGAATCAATAATAATAAATAGATGTCTAAAAATCAAATAAAAAAGAAGACCAATCATTAAAATTTTTCTTTTTTTATCCACATAATCACTTTAACATTTTATTTTTAGTATGTATAATATATTAATATATTATTTCTATGAGGGAAAAAAATTATTTCTATTTCATGTACATGTCATGTCCATGGTATATAATATAAAATTCATAACGTGTTTAAACAAATGTTTCAAAAAAATTAATTCCTCCCTCGGCTATTTAACTAAATAAATCATCACAAAATGACCTATATTGATCAATGATACTCTTATGAAACAGGGGATGAAAGCATGTATAGAATCATGAAGGGCTTCCTCAAGAGAGGGAAATGTGGAGACATCACACTGGTGGATGTCATCATGGGGTGATTATCTGGGTCTAGTGGCTATGGGGTATGTCCCATTTTTTAGGCTACGATGATGGGGGAGGTGTGAATTTATCCCAAGTTACAAAAATTTTTTAGTTCATACTTCTAAAATCGTTTACTATTGCATAGTAGACATATATGAATTTGGTAGAAAATCGTTTCAGCCTCTTTTTTATCTCATTTCGTGGTAGAGTTTTTTTGTTGTGAAAATGTGATATTCTCTCTATATATGTGCTCCTGAATCAAAGTGAGATTTTCCTCTATGTGGAATAGTGATTATTACCAAAACATATAAATCACTATGTCCAATGATTTCTTCTTCTAGTTGTTATCATATTCATTTATTTTGTCTTTTCTTCACATCCAAACTTGTTATGTCACTGTGACTCCCAGTGTTTCCATTGAAATTATCTACTCTATTATTCAATATTTATGTTCACTATTGAATATTATATACATAAATTAAGTAGTTTTATATTCTTACAGTTTATATTAGCCTAATATTCAATACATATCAATATGAAATTATCATCAATAATTATATACTATATAAAATAACTTTAGTATATGCTATGTATTATTTATACAATGAAAAATTCACACGGAACAGACAAAGACACTTGAGACCTAGGATATTGATAAATAAATTGAGATATTCCATTGTATGGGTTAAATTGAACAGTGGAAGTATTCAGCTTCTTTCAAATATAATAATCTATTTATGAGTTTCACAGGCCATATAAATAAGATGATGAACATTAAGATAAATAGATAATAGTAACATTAAGTGCTCAAGTTAATGAAATAATGATTATTAATGTTATTACATACAATAATAAAAAACCTGAATTTTTTATATTATTAATTGGTAATAATTAATAAATTATTAAATATTAACATCAAAAAGGAAACGAGAAACATCTCTCTTGGATACTGAGTAGTAAGTGGTATTACATTTTATAATACTCATATTTCCACAAATGTAAGGAAGAAGATAGAAAATTCATTACCAACCAAATAAAATTGAATATATTGAACCACATTGGGACACTCATTTATAAAAATGAAATGTTAATTGACCCTAAAAAGGTCGAAATAGAAATTTGATGACAACTACCTATGAATGAATTTGAGATACAAATATTTTCAAGACTAGAAGACTATTACTTTTTCATTTTCTAAAAATTATCAAGGATAACATATCTTATTAACAAATGGGGATAAAGGTTATTACATTAAAATTTAATGATGATGAAAAAAAATCCATTCAAGAGTTTATGATCTGACTCACTTATTCACATATCCTAATCATTCTTGAACCAAGAAAGGGTTATGTCATGTATTTTAGTTCGTCTCATTCTGTATTGGGTTGAGTTATTTTTTCAAGATACCATGTCATATCCCATGACTCATAATCATGGTGGACATTAGAAAATAGCTATATAACTCACATGTATAGTGGTCTAAGAATTAAATACATGTCACCACAATATATTCGATAAAAAGTTTACGAATTTCATCAATCATACGAGCATGATGAATTTATTATTTCATAGGGTTATGAACCTCATAAAATGAATATGGATGGGGTATATTTATATGTTTCAATTTTATTTCGATTATCCACTTGTAAAAGGAAATTCAGTGGATGGTAGTTTTAGAAAAACATTCTATAACCATCTGGTCATAGAGGATCCTGGTCAGAGAGGCCTGAAGATCATACACACCCTTATAAGGGGATTCAATATAATGTGATTGATAAATTTGGTTACAATTTAATTTATTCACCACACTCCCTACAATTTCCTATTATCTTTTACCATAACTTTTTTATTTTGACGTCGAACACTATAATTTTCTTTATTTTCTATGACTCGCTATTTTTTATGTTCTTAAATATCAATTTTCATTCCTCTTAATATATAGTATTAACCATTATCTGATAAATTTTATAAAAAATATATTAGATGGTGAATCGTGTTATTATTTTCAATTTTCATATAGTTTTATAATAAATTAACAATAAAAAAAATATGTTCATTTAGTGATGTTTTTATATTTGAAACTATGGTTTAATGCTACATTCCCTATCATTCACATTTCTATACCAAGTTTAGAGGGAATAGATATATGATGGTATCACCTCCTTGATCACATTTAAATTCACTATATTCTAGGATTTTTTTTAAACGATACATTTTCCTTTGTTTCTAAATTATAATATAATTATTTAAGTACACACTACATTAAAATCAGATGTCACTATTGATGACTTCACTTATTTACAATAATTTTTAATTGATGATTTCAATAACCAATTCATTCTCATGGGTCATATTTATCGTATAATGTATAAGTTATTGGGTATCCCATTTAAAATCATCAATAATCACAAGGTGCTGTTTTTTCATTTAATATTTTCTCTATGAATTTGGTGCATTCATATTTAATTCTCTAATAGATATTTTTTTCAATCCGATGATCATTTTTGAAATACTTATGTCCATGAATCATGTTAAATAAAGTATTGTAAATGACTAATGAAAATATTATTTACCAAGTCGAAACCTATATATTTCTTTGTTAAATGAATTTTTATTACTTTTTAGATATATAGAATCACACGTATTGGAATAAAATAAACTATACAAACTAAATTTAACACCAGTTATTTGTTAAGGGGTGAAATAAATGAATATGTTTTCATAATTAAATAGTTAATTAAGAAGTTCATTTAATTAATATTGGTATTTTTCATCGAAATATTAAATTCATTTTATCTTTTTTAGTCCCCATTGGATGGTTTTCTCTAAAAAATGAAAAATGAAGTTGAATATTACATTTATTCTAATAGTGCACAGGTAAACACATGATGTTAATATAACTATATGGTGCAATTTCTAATGCCTTCTAATTGTGTAATGTATTTTCTATTTGATAATGATGGATAGAATTCCAGAAGAGGATGTCAGCGTCCTTGAAAAGAATATGATGGTTTTTGTCTGAATAGTATCATCTTATTCCTTGTACCAATCCCACTCAAACTCATCATGCAATGTTTTTCATGCTTAATGATGTGGATGGGAACACTTCATTTTGAAAATTCCTATTAGAATCGAAAATAGAAAGTCATTATAAAAAAATAAAACATTTCATTTCATTATCTCATGTATAATTTTCCACATTAATGTAAAAAAACATTTGGAATAGTACATTAACCTATTAAATGAATTGGAATGTTCAACACTATTATTGTGAGAACATTTTCATATTAAAAAAATATTCCATGAAAATAGTAAATTAAAATATAAGACTCAAATATCTCACAAAACACATAAATATATTATGGATTAAAAATTTAAAATCATATTTTATTTAATAGTATTATAGAAAGAAGTTATATAGAAGTGTTGATGAAACAAATTTTTACAAATATAGATTTCAGTATGCTTGTTTCATTTCCAGATCCTCCACCTACATAATATAAGTTTATTGAGTATTAATCTATATTAGGTTTAAATATTTATATATGAATTTTACGTGAGTTTAAAAATGACAATACTAGACCCATCAAGGCTCCACCTTGGATGATTTATAGCCAAGTTTTCCACCCTATGTCATCAAAATATAGTTTGGGGGTTGGACAATATTACCATGTATCTTTATCAAACAACTTTATAGACCATAGCCTTGGTCATTCCACAATTAAAGAATCTTCTATGAAAAAGATAACAAGAAACAACTATAAAATATTAATATATATTCTAAATGGTACACAATAAATTAATGATAAATTAAAAAAAATACATCCCCAGATTGGGAAGTATAAAGGAACAAAAGATCTAACAAGTCCTTGAAAATGATAGATGCATGATTGATAACTCCTCACCATTATGAGTACTCCTATATTGGCCTCTAGCTAAAACAAACAGGTCTGCCATCATGGACCACCATGATTCATAATACATCACAAAGCATCACGAGAAATTATCATTGAAGTAATACCTATTTCACTTCGATCGAGGCAATCAACAATCTTTTGATTCATTGTCACATACGCAACAGGTGAGGGCACAATGCCTTTGAAAATACGAATAGGTGAAATACTGAAATCTCTTCTACGTCTGGCATTGATATCTCTATTGTATGCCACATCCCAAAGGTAACAATTGAGTTCCTTAAGGATTCATAATCCTCAAAGAAGTAAAATACTTCAAGGTCTCCAATATTAATGTCTCTAATAAATACCATAATGGATTACCCAATCATTGAAACACTCATGACACCCATGTGAACACCACAACATACCATTCATAACCATCGATGTAGTGCCTCTATTCTTGAAACTTGTAGGGGAACCCAAGCCTTCCTCTAGAATAGATCTCGGTTCAGGGGGTATTAACCACTAATGATAGAACCATCTATTCCATTTGTATGTATATAATTTTGAACATATGAAATATCCCCTATGTATTGAAAACCAGAAACCCCCAAAACCATTATGGAATTGAGGTGGAAGAAACACACCTCCTCATAATACATCTTAATCAGGGGATAATTTACCATATGTATAAAGGAATCATGCCTTACTAATAGTCATCTTTATTGATGGATTACAAAACCTTATTCATATCATGTGGTGGAATTACACCTAATCGGTATCTATGGTGTACCAAATCCATGTCCATCTAGAAGAAAATTACCCCAGGTATCATGGGGGTACTGAAAGCCATGATGGAAAACAAGATCCATAGTCCATTTATAGTTTACTGCATGGGGATTACTGACCCTGTGAATGATTTGAAAATTAATCCCCAAACCTCATCATCATTCCTGCATAGATAAATCATAATTATCATTATCTCTCATTTAAAATGGCCTCATATTGCTAAAGAGAAAACATTCTATTTGATCTATGTCAAAAAATACATTGGATCTGTTATTTATTTGCCTAAAATGCACATCCGAGAAAAAATAATTGAAGTCATGCAACAAAGATGATGGGTGGGCCACATGGTGACCCTTGGGAGATCCACATGGAATTATGGGGGGTAGGATTGTAGGTGTATGGATCCCATGGATGACAAGTGGCCCTCCTGGGATAGGTTGGCCTGACATTCCTGAATGGCTCATGGGACGCCCAGTGTGCTTATGACCTGCATTGAGCTGGCTTGGCTGGAAAGCATGCACCACCAAAGCTAGGGAAGTCTTGTCGTACCCAATTTACCATCACACATAAATACAGACAAACAATTAAAAATACTAAATTATTTGGTATATATTATTTTCGAGCACTAAAACACTCATAATTCTATATCGTCCCATCCCGTGGGTAAGCACAGCACCTCAATATTAGTAGATCCATCAAATGAGTTTTCAAAGGATGCCTACATGGTGTTAATTTATGATTTTACATCAAAAATAGTTCTTACACATGAAATCCCAAAAATTGAGATAATTATTTATAAGAAAAAATCATGTTTTCAACACAAAACCCCCTCTTTCAATCACACATTTTGCATCATTTAACAACCAATCCATGGTCTCTAGAAATGCATCATGAATACTAGATGTTTACATGTTTTCCTGATTTAGATAAATATTCGATAAATTTATCCTTGAGTGTATTATATTTAAATTTAGGATTTAATGTTTATGTATTCATGGGATGATAAAATGTTTGAAATAAATTTGAATGAATAAAAATTGAAAAAAATATTTGAACATAGTATAAATCATTATGGATAAATTATTAAGAAAATAATTTACTACCACTTTGTATTTAAATGATTTAAAATGTATATGATAAATTTTTTTACTGATTGTAAAAGGTAGGTCTACAATGTGATGATTCTACTGGTTGATATTTTTTTAGGGTTATGTCTTCTTTTGGGCTCTGATGGTTTATGGTTATGTCATGTTTTGGAATGTGATGGATTTAGTTTATAACCATATTCAAGGAGGTTGTGATGTGATGAAGTGTGGATATAGTGGGCGGATGTGGTGATGATGAAGTGGTTGTGGTTGTAACAATGTGATAAAGGGGTGATTCACACGGGTCTAGAGCTAGAAATTTTCCTGTTGATGGTTGGCCAATTTAAAAAGATGGAGATATATAGAGATAATGATTATCATATTACAATATATCACATTAAAATTGTTGATAGAAACCATTTGTGAACATCATACCACTCTATATGGAGAATTGTATATTCCTTCACTCGATTTCCATTCAAATTCATAAATTTCGAAATTCAATTCATCAATTTAATAATGGAATATGAATATCTTATAACTCAACCACCAGCACCACAAACGATTCACATGGTTTGGGAAGGAATAATGATTTGACAATCATGAATATAATTGGTCAAACATGCACTAATAATATAAAACATATGCAATAGTATCGCTTCTAATGATGTGATTCGTACAAAACGTATTTAATTAATGATAAAATAATGCAGTTAGAGAATACAACACACATACATACAGGTTAGTGAATAGAATTTTCAGAATGGATCTAAATTCATGATCTTGTGTATTTGAAATTAGTGTATATAATATTAGGGAAAAAATTCAAACTAATGGGAACAGTGTCATAAGGAATACTAGAACATCAAAAAATAACACATAAAGAAGATATTATTACATCATGTAAAAACCCATTAGTATTCATAAAATAAATGTCTAAATTATGACATGAAATAAAAAATTAATAGGTCACACTTTAGATAATACTTTTAATAAAATATTCAAGAATATTTAAATCATCTACATACAGGGAACATTAAAAATTAAAGAGCAACAATATAATAAAAAAGGTTCAATGGTTTTCAGTCCATTTGATTCTTTTTTCAGCTTTCATGAATCTCTAGAACTTTTGAACATGCTGATGATTCTCCATTGAATCTTTCATACATAATTAATAATAATGTCAATGAACTCTTATGAACATACAATATATAGTGGAATTAAGAATAAACAAATAACAATGAAGTTAACCAGTTGTATCTATATAACATCTAAGGAATTTATCATATATTGTGTCAATATCATGCTCATATATTATGTGTGAAAATTTATTTTTTGTTAGTAAAAAGATACTGAAATACTTTATTAAGTTGTTAATATACAATACTATTCTTTAAAGTGTAATGAAATTCACATCAAAAATATATATATTAATGGTGGAATGATATAGTACCATATATTAAAAATTATCTTGTAATATTTAGAAAACATACCATTAAATCAATATTATGAATTATATATAAAAAATTGAACATTGATTTTAAGGTGGAATGATAGTAGACCATATAATAAATAGTAAAAAAGAAAATGTTCACCAAAAAATGAACATGGATATTTTAATATAATTCAAATGCATAAGTAGAAGAAATAATTTCGACAACTCCTAGATATTCTAATATGAATTACAATGAATATAAAAATATTTCACTTATCGTAATTAGATGAAACATGTATGGATGAAAAACAAAATTTGGTGTTCAGATGAAAAGTTGTAAAATTCGGAAAATATATCCTTAAATTGAAAAACACATGTAATATTTTAATACATCATTGTATATAAGACCCCAGCCTTATACCTTACTTAATCATGAGTTATTACAAGATTACACAATGAGGATTTTTCATGTTTAGAGTTTTAGAGAATTAGATCATAAAACTTGCATTATATTCCACATTTAATCAAAGTGGTTACATAAAGATAGTATTAAATTTTTCCCATCAACAGAATCATATTTTAAATAAAACATGGATTCATTCTTGACACTTCCGTGACACTATCATCCTATCACGTACCCTTCCCTTGACCTGTGAAAAACATTTCAAAAAACTTGGGATGAGCATAAAAAGCTCAGTAAGGGTTATAAAGATATGGAAAGGAAACATGAGTTCATATATACATAAGAATGAAATCATAATTTACCCACAAAACATGGGAACATTAACATACCTATCAAATCATGAATAAATAATAGAAATCATAAGAAATAAAAGGTAACTTGAGGCATTCATAACATTCTTACGTAGGGAGTAACCCACAAGGATACGTTTGGAATACCCACCACAATATATTCCCTAAATCTCTTCGGAGAAACCTTAACGTTTCACTCCATCATGTTACCCAATGCATTAGAGAGCTATATCGGGCTCACTTTCCCTTAGATTATCACAGAACCACCCATCTTCATAACAATTCCCATGAACTATAACATAATCGTATCACATAAAACTTACATAAAGGAAACAAAACATTTCCACATTTCAATCACAAGGTATCAATAACACAGTGATATAATAAAAACATTATCAAAACCATTTTAAATACAAAAATAAAATAAAAGTAAATCATGGTATTTATTTTTCTTTTAAAAAAAGGTATGGCTTTTAGAGGAAGCCGAAACTCAAATAATGGACATGGCGGCGGAGAAGTCATTGTCGCCGCATACGTACGACAAAAACATTCCCTTTTGTCGTTTTGTAAATGCTTCGTATAAAAAATATTCCTTTTGAATAAATGTAAAAGTAAAAGGGGTTTATACACCGTATAACAGAAGGTTGTGTATAAAATAGAATATGCCTCAATGAAAGGAGATTGAGACAATGTCCTATACAAAGATGGTATCCTTGGTTTAAGGATAGATGAATTACATAATTATGTGTGACAAATGAATACCCCGAATATAAGTGGATATTAAATGTAAAACAATTAGAGGTTATTCACACATATTCATATAACGACATATTCAAGGAGTACAAGTTTATCCCAAAGAATCAAATTTTGGTTAACAAGTTCCCTTGCAAAAATTTGACAGCCTAACGGCGTCACTACAAAATTCAGAAAATGAGTTGATGAGAGATAAACAAGGTATCTCCACACATGGACATAAAATTTAAATCAATAATGTTATAGAATAAAATATCCCAACACAATAGTATGTGAATTAAAAGACATAACAAAAGAAGTCTTTTAAAAAGAGTAGGGTGAAAGGTTTCCTTACCGACATGGGTATCATTCGAGACATGCACCCCGTGAAAGAAGGACAATACAACATTGATGTAAATACTCATAAATGAAATTATATTACACAATGAGTAAAATAATGGTCAGTACAAACACCACTCAAAGGAAATTGTGGCAAATGTATCATAAATCTCACGGGAATAAATGTGAGATGAAAAATCCCTTACGAAAACTAGGCAACCTAACAACGCCACTTAAAACTTCCAAAAATGGTTTGAAGAAATCAAATAGGTTCTATAATAATATTACAATAAAAGTTATAGAAATATGAATATAAAAGATCATCCTCCATCATAACAAATAAGAGCTCAAAATAAGTGACATAAAGGAGAGTACTTGAAAAGAAAGAGAGAGGTTAGATCTCTTACGAAAATTCGGTAGCCTAATGTTGCCACTCAAAACTTCCAAAATGGATTGATGAGAGAAAATAGGGTATATAATCATATGAACATAAAAATTATAGTATATTTAATATAAAATAACATCCCAATAATAAAAAATATGAGCTTAAAAGGAATTACATAAATGAGTAGTTAAAAATAATGAGAGGAGTAAGATCCCTTACCTCAAGTCCGACTTGTCTTGTTCATTTCTTTATATTCCTGAATAATAGTCTTTGGTCAATTTATTATTTCCTAAGGACCTCATTTAAATATTTTTATTCAGTTCATATCACATATTATATTGTTATAAAAAATGTTTAATAATGTTAGTTCATATTAGACGTTTTTGTCGATGTTCGGTACATGAGTCGAAAATAATCTTGTTTGAAAAATGATTGCCCATGCAGTTATAAGTAAATAATTTCCAGAATATTGTTAATGATTAAAATATAATATATATCCAGTACATATTTGTTTTATACTATTCCATATCATTTGGAGATAAAAAACGAAAAGCACCGTTCATGGAGACGGTAGGCCGTATGTACGCATGAACACTACTTTCAATTTTTTTCATATTAATGGAACTAAAAATAAATGATATATATATATATATATTAATTACAGTATAATATAAATTTTATAAAGGTAAAATATGTTCATTAATTTTATTCTTTATACATTCCATGTATTGAATGTACGAGTCAAATCACTTGAGGGGGCGGTAGTCCGCACTTCCTCTTATGAAATTATCGCATTTACACAACATGAAAAGAATAAAGGTATATTTTAAATATAAAATACAGAATATTATAGTAAACATAAATATCATATATATCATATATAAAATACTGTGAAATCATAGTGTCCACCTTTAATGGTGTTAACAGAATATTGATCAACCATCGTTTCGTGAGGCAGAAAATCGCCAACCATAGAAATAGTATGTCCTTTAACCATTAGAAAAAGGTGTGTGTAAGTGTAGCTCTAATACTTCTCATAACAACATACTATTATATTTTAGTTAATGGATTTGTTACAAAATAAATGAATAAAAAGTGTTTAGGGGTTTGGAGAAGCAAAATAAAACAAAAGGCCTCAAGTGAAGACATTACCTTAAAATCGGGTAACTCCCTTTGGTTTGATCTCAAAAGAATCATTGGGAAGACTTATGCCCAAATTGAGGCTTCAAGGAGTAAGAGAGGGATGTTTGGAGACAAATGGGCTAGGGTTGGCCGATCCAAAGGCTTTGGAAGTGTGGGTAAGGAGGTAGAGGCGGCGGCCTTTTATAAAAGGAGGTGAGGTGCACTCTTGGAAAGTAAAGAAATGTTACATTATTTTAAAATGAGTTTCAGATATAAAAGGTCCCACATTGATATAATTTTAGTGCAAGTTGATAATTGTTCGAAATATAACCATACAATAGGTTTTGGACATGTATAGGTCATAGATTTTACATTATCTTTTCATTTTATTTAAATCCTTTATTAATGAGGAAATCGCTGCATCATCATGATGTCATAAATAATTAAATATATTTATTGTATAAAAATTATAAAACAAATATCATGATGTAGGAAATATTTTTATCTTTCTAATGAAATTTTTTTGTCAAAAATATGACTTCTATAACCCCATGTAATTTTTTTTAGTAAAACATCTCATGTTTGTGTCATTATTACTTTAACATTAAATAAAAAGTTATTTATGTCATTTCCCATCCAAAATGGCTCCATCGGGTCCGCAAGTTGAACCATGTATTGTATTGGTCGGCCATGAAATATCCAATGAGGGTAGGACATGTGTCATGCTCATATCATATTATTAAAACATTATTTTTACCTTAATCTACACTAATTACCTCTAATCGCGATTAAAAAAAATAATAATTTACTATTCACCAAAAAAATATTTTAATTTCATTGAACCACATATTAACTCTTAATGAAAACCATGTATGTCAGATTTTTGAAATTAAAAACACAAAGGTGGAAAAATTTCATTTAAATGGAAATCGGTTTTTTGTAAGTACAACTTAGTGGTTTCAATATTCATCAAAAATTGAAGTTTTTTAGAAAATTAAGAAAAATTAACCCTAAGATATATTTGATATTCTGAATTAAAAAATGAAGCATATTTTACAAAATTCATAAAATATAAGTTACATTAATTAATTTAATAATTCATTCCCGATGTCAGACCAAATAGCGTGTTTTTATGAAACAATATTTATCAAAAGATTGACACTATTTTAAGTCAAATTTCAAAGTGAAATTAATTTCAATGACCACTATGTGATTAAATGAAAAATATATATTCTAATTTCACTTTAAACCCAATTAAAAAGATAATCTATTCATATAAATAAATTATATTAAATAGAGATTTTGAATTAAAATACAACATTTCTCACTATTCATTAAAAATTGAACTTTTTCAGAAAAATACCAAAAATTTACACAAAGTAAATTTAAATGTCCCGATTCTAAAGAAGAATTTTATTTTTTCAAATATAACACATAAAATTGTCCAAAATTGGATTTGAAAGATGTTCACTTTCAAAAGTTGGTTAATCAACCTTTTAAAGAATATTGGAATGTCTACGCTTAAAATTGGATTCATTCACATTTTTAATCCTCTAACATTTATTGTAAAGAGTAAAAATATTTGAAAAACATATATAATCATTTTGTAGTTAGTTATGTTCATTCCCGCCATTACAAAGACTATGTGTTAACTACTATTTAAAATTATTTTATTATTAGAGTGCAACGTAAGATTCCCAGGAAACTCGTTGTTGCGTATTGGGTACGCCATCGAGCATAGAATCCACTTTAAAGTAATATTAATATTTTATTCACAAATATGGTTAAATATAATGATGTCATATTCTTTGATTACCTGGGGTGTTACATTGTAACTAATCAATCGTAATAAATCATATAGAAAGTGTGGAATAACATTCACTATAATGATGTACGTGTGCGTCCCTTACTAATTTGAAAGACATTAGACTTTGATATTTTCCTTATATATATAAAAGTGTATATGGGCCTATAACTACATTCTATAAAAATTAATAATTATCAGTTGAATGAAAAAAATAATATAGTTCAATAGATATGTTTTTTTATCATTGAACCCCATGAATAACTTATTTTCTGTTAATATAATCAAAAAAATTGTTTATATTATATATAATTTCCATCAATTTACATAAATAAGAAAATAGTATATAAACATACCTTACTATTGAACGAGAGGAATATCAATTTTGGTACCAATCATTCTCTAGAGCCACATCATCATAAATTCTAACTATAGTTGATTCAACATATTATCCAACGATTCCCTCAAATATATGATTTATAAATTATGAAAAAACATCAATGAATATTTAAAAAATGTGAAGAATAAATTGAAAAATAAAATATGTTTGATAATTATTAGAATAGGAATTACCAGATTATTTTTATGTTCCAAGCAATTTCTTGGAAATCGATTGAAATCATATGGTTTTCCTTCCCTATATGTACATCCATTATAATCACAAACTTTTTTCAAAGCTTTATCATTAACACACCTCATCCAAGGGAGGAAGTTTTTGTATTTATAACTAATATGTATATCAAATGTGTTGATGATATTAGAAAATTGAGCATTGTGTGTTAACATAAGTCTAAAGACACATACATCTTCTGTGGTTAAAAATGGAAGACGATACAATGATTTCTTCAAATAGAACTTGATAATTATAAAATATTAATTAATATAATAAAATATATTTATTTAATGTAGGCATATGAATCAAATTTTATCTATCTTATGGTTTGGTTCATTCACCCATATAATGAATAAAATAACTAATCTCATTTGGAATATCAATCCCCCAAGTCCTAAATAAATGAAGTATCATATCATTAAAACAAATTTAATCATTTTTATGGACTTTTTAATTGGGGTGCCAAATATTATCCATCTTTGATAGTCGCCCCACCACACACACATGATCATCATTATGATCTTTATAAAAATTATACATCATGTTTTTTAAGAACAAAAAACCATTTATTTTATCCCTACTACAAATAATATGTAATAAAAACCAATTATAAAATTAAATATTACAAATAAATGAAATTTTATATTAATAATGTTATAATAAATTCAAACTCACCGAAAAATCGTTACCAACTTTTCACCCAAAAGACCATCTGAATACTAATCATCGTACAATACTATATTCTTCTGAAACCACTCTATAAGAGTACAGTCAAAATATTTGGAGATGAGATGAAATTTATAACTACTATGATCGCCAACATTGAAAAACATTCTAAGAATGTATTGACTTGTGACATCTATGGAATGCTTATACCAGAAGATTGAATCTGTATTTTTTTAGTACACATATTTTTATTTTTACAAATCCATCAAATGTGTCATAAAATGTTTTGGCCCCTTTTTGACTATCTTGTACATATTTCATCGGAATAACAAGCTCATACATTGCACACACACGGGATAAATCATTATAAAAATATTGTAGAATTTTGTAAAATTGAATTTAAAAAAATTCTAAATAAAAATAATCATCAACTAATATAGAAATATGTATTAATAAACAAGTGAAACAAATCAAATTCAAATCATCAAATGAAATAAGAGAAATTAAGGTCTCAATCATTTAGTAATAAATATTATCTTTTCTAATGAGATCATATCAATTTAAAGCATCTCATTCCTAGCAATAAAAAATCTATTCTCAGAACATATTTATGACGCCCCGACCCCAGTAGCCCGGTGTTGGTGCTTCGATTATGGTGTGTAATTTATTTCAAAACAAATGAAACAAATAAGTTACACATCATAACACAGCAGGAAGAACTTTCTGGTTTATATCATGGAGAATCAGAGACAACAACATTGCTTCTTTATTTTCTTAGCTAAGAACAAACATCCAAGTCTTGGAAAGGCTCTATCAACCTGTAAAAATTTAACATAAAACATAGGGTGAGCATTGAAATACTCAGTAAGGGGTTTTTGAAAATACTTAAATACAGCTTTTGAAAACTACGTTGAAAAATACTTTTCCATATATAGAAATTTTTCTTAAAATAAAAACTTCAAGACTAAACAAAGGTTGATACATCAGAGTTAATGTACTTCATACTTATGCACTAGAACACTTAGTGGTAACTCAATTAGTAAACAAGATAAGCATAATAATAAAAAGGCATGCGTTGCACAAAGTAAAGTGTCCATAAACAAGAAAAGTGTGTATGAACAACAAGATGAAAATGTCATCAGAGTCACACACAAGTGCATCATCTACAAAAAATATGCACATCATGACATGATAATTGAAATACAACATTTGAAATGATGTTTTGGAAAATAAATTGTTCATGCATCAACATTGCCATATCACATGTCTCGTGTTTCATTTTTTTATCTGATACTCATAGATAAGGTTCTATAACCAAGGTTATTCCTCTAATCAGAATAATCACTAGGTTGGTCATAAACAATGGAATGCATGCTGAAGGACTCATGGTCTCTGTGTCAAGGCCTTGTGCCATGACCTAAGGGTAAAAACCCAATCTGACTGTCTCGAGAACTATTGATGCATCAAGGAACATACTTTTACCGGTCTCCAACCCGGAGGGCTAACTTTAACCAGTCCCCAACCTGGAGGGTTTTCTTCTTACCGGACCCCATTCCAGGTAGTCCCATACATTTCTCACAATAATGTGGTTTACTTCCAAGTGTCAGAATTTTAATGGTGGCAAGTGTTTATTATTTTTATACCAAGAATTCCGCAGTAATTATTAGTGGATGGAGATTTGTTGCAAGTACCGTGACCTGTGAAGTACAAAAGTTAATGCCAAGTAGTTCATTTCCATGTACTG
Organism: Viscum album; assembly: GCA_963277665.1. Lineage (NCBI taxonomy): Eukaryota > Viridiplantae > Streptophyta > Magnoliopsida > Santalales > Viscaceae > Viscum > Viscum album. The sequence continues at coordinate 888,558,870 of OY728141.1, forward strand.
GAATTTTAGAAATTCATCATTTAATACCCCTTGGGATCATGACTCACACATTCATCATTTTATGTGCTTAAATAATTGTTCTATGAACATAGTATTCTTGCTTAAACATGCCTTCTTTTAACCGATATTTTCAAGTTTATCTGTCATATCATGCATTTGTAATCCAATTATGTAATTGTTACCTTATTCTTATTATTCATGTAATATGACTCAACATGAAGAGTAACTAAGAACTAATTACCCAAAGTGGAATGGGACACCTTGGGTAATGAGTAATGAAAATGGTATTACCCAATGTGCTATCAGACAACTTGGGTAATATGAAATGAAAATTGAATATTCAAAGTGGTAAAGTAGTGTTCATGCGTACGTATGGCTTACCGTCTCCATGAACGGTGCATTTCATTTCCTACCTCTAAATGTTACGTAATATTATGAATGAATGTATATACTGGATATATATGATATATATGATAACTACATCATGAATATCATTCTGGATATAATGGATATTTCACCACATGAACAACTTGTAATTATAAGAAGTTTATTATTGACTCAAATAACAAATATCGACAAAACGACCGTTATTAACTTAAATAATTAGATATTGTTCATAACATGGTAATAAGTGATATAAAGAGGATAATGAAATTTAAAATGGTTCTTAATAAGGTAGATATTAACTCTAGTTTATTATTCAGGAGGTTAAAGAACGGTTGAGTCGAGTCGGACACGGGGTAAGGGAACTTCTTAACCCAATTTCCATTATTTGGGTTAATCTCCTACTTTCAAATTATGTCATGATATTATTATGTCCTATTTTGTATTTTTACTTTATTTATGTGTACCTATAGTGAATACACATAATAGATCTATTTTATTTTAAAAATGATATTTTTAAGGACATCGTCTCAATCTCCTTTCATTGAGGCATATTTGGTTTTATACACAACTTTCTTTTATACGGTGTATAAACCCCTTTGACATTTACGTTTATTCAAAAGGAATCTTTTTTATACGAATCATTTTACTAAATGTCAAAAAGGGAATGTTTTTCTTTCCATACATATGCGGCGAAAACGACCTCTCTGCCGCCATGACTATTATTTGAGTTTCGGCTTCCTCTACAAGCCATACATTTTTTTAATTAAAAATAAATACCATGTTATACTTTTCATTTATTTTGGTATTGAATATTGTTTTGAAAGCGTTTTTATTATATCAATGTGTTGTATTGATATCTTGTGATTGAAATGTGGAAATGTTATGTTTCCTTTATGCATGTTTTATGTGATACGATTATGTTATGGTTTATGATATGTTTAAACCTATTCATATGAGGAATGCAATGGACTTAATAAGTGACGGGTGGAGCCCGCTATAGCTCCTCGATGCATCGGTAGGTCTCATGATATAACTAGATGTGGAATTTGCCGAGGCCCATTCCCAATTTGATTTGTGATTTTGGCTGAGGCCTTAATCATTTTAGACGTCTTGCCTGAGGCCTTGACAAAATGTTTCAGAATGTCTGGCATTATGCATTCCATCATTATGAAAGTGGTTATTGACATTGCATGTGATTATTCGACCAGTAGAATATCCATGTGTATAAGTAAATGGCATTATCTCATTTTACTTTTTCCATATTATGTTGAAGTTCATGTTTAAAAGGCTTTTGTATTAGTTATACATTGCCTTAAATGTTGATGTTTATTTATGAAAGCTTCCACAATATTGTTATCCTTACTGAGCATCTGAGCTCACCCCTTTCAATGTTTTAATATTTTCCAGTATGTGAAGAAGTATTTTATGAATGACCTGCAGGGATTGTCAGAAGAGGATATGAGTGTGGTCTATGGAGACTTTGTTATTGTAGTTTTTTACTTTATGACGTAATGTACCATTTATGAACGTATCTAGTGTTTCCAAGGCTACTAAACTAATCGGTCTTTCGAGACTTGATCTTTTGTGATCATGCCAATGTTACGAAGTAAAGCACCGGCTCCGGGTAGCTGGGGTCGGTGTTAGGTCTTGTGCATGGTACTTTCAATTAGATGGGTCTTGTTGTAATGTATCTTTTAAATATATAACAGTTTATTGTATTCGTCATGTTTGATTTCCACTCGAATTCATTATCAGCACACAAAGCATAAAATAAAATAAACAAGAGACATCATTAAAAAGTACAACATTGTTCACTTGGACCAGTTTATGAAACCTGGGGCGTCACATTATCCCTCTCTTAAAATAATTGTGTCCCCGCAATTCGATCGGTGTACATACACTAACTTATTCACACCGCTTCTCTGACACCCTTGGTGATGTCCCTTTACCTCCACCGCCCATGGAAGAAGTTACTATTCAACTCAATCCCCAGGACTAAACAAAGATTATGGGTCTCCTTTTCCAAAATACATTTTTGGCAAAGTGGATCGTGGTTGAATCCAATCTCCCGTTTGATACAGGTGGTTTTCCAGAGATGGGAACGAGTGAAATCAAGCTTCACGACATCCGCTTGGATTTGGTTCCTAATGATATCTCAAACAAGTTCATAATTTAAGGATTCTATGAAAGATCCAAAATCGCAGATCTCCCCAAGCATGCTGAAGCACGGGATTTGGTACATAAAGACTGCGCGAAAGTCCAACTGCTTTTGCAGCTTCTCCAAATGCCGGGAAGGCCAACCATTTATTGTTCATGGTGAAACACAGGAAGAGTCCCTCATAGTACTTCACTTTATTTTTATAATTCTCAAATAGCGCACTAGCCATTTGGTTATACATAACTTCTGACCCTCAGAAGATTCTAAGGACATTCGAGCTTTTCGATATTTCATAGAGGGTTTTGCACGTGTGTCATAAGTTAAAAAAATGTTGGTAACTTGTTGAGAAGGATTTTTCTACCATAGTCTCTATGATTTTTGTAGGGTGAGTCAAGATTCTAGGCATGGTTCGCTGTCTTGCCATCTGTGATGTTTAAGAACAAACCCTACATAGTAAAACATTATTAATGTTTTTGTGTTGTCCTAATTTTCCAAGGTTTACTAAACCATTCCTCTGATACCAACTATGACTCCCTGGCCCTAGTAGCCCGGTGTTGGTGCTTCGGTTATGGTGTGTAATTTATTTCAAAACAAATGAAACAAAAAAGTTACTCATCATGTCACAGCAGGAGGAAGTTTCTGGTTTAGATCCTGGAGAATCAGAGACAACAACTTTGCTTCTTTATTTTCTGAGCTAAGAACAAACATCCAAGTCTTGGAAAGCCTCTATCAAACTGTAAAAATTTAACATAAAACATAGGGTGAGCATTGAAATACTCAGTAATGGGTTTTTTAAAATACTTAAATACAGCGTTTGAAAACTACGTTGAAAAATACTTTTCCATACATAGAAAGTTTTCTTAAAAGAAAAACTTCAAGACTAAACAATGGTTGATACATCAGAGATAAAGTACTTCATACATATACACTAGAACAGTTAGTGGTTACTCACTTAGTAAAAAAGATAAGAATAATAATAAAAAGACATGGGTTGCACGAAGTAAAGTGTCCATAAACAAGAAAAGTGTGTATGAACAACAAGATGAAAATGTCATCAGAGTCGTGCACAAGCGCATCATCTACACAAAATATGCACATCATGACATGATAATTGAAATACAACATTTGAAATGAAGTTTTGGAAAAGAAATTGGTCATGCATCAACATTTCCATATCACATGTCTTGTGTTTATTTTTTTTATCTGATACTCATAGGTAAGGTTCTATAACCAAGGTTATTCCTCTAATCGGAATAATCACTAGGTTGGTCATAAACAGAGAAATGTATGCTGAATGACTCATTGTCTCTGTGTCAAGGCCTTGTGCCATGACCTAAGGGTAAAAACCCAATCTGACTGTCTCGAGAACTATCGATGCATCGAGGATCTTACTTTTACCGGTCTCCAACCCGGAGGGCTTACTTTAACAAGTCCCCAACCTGGAGGGTTTTCTTCTTACCGGACCCCATTCCAGGTAGTCCCATACATTTCTCACATTTTGATAAAGTCACATATTCATGGTGTACCATACCAATTTGAATATTTAATTTTCATTTCATATTACCCAAGGTGTCCCATACCACATTGGGTAATACCATTTTCATTACTCATTACCCAAGGTGTCCCATACCACATTGGGTAATTAGTTCTTAGTTTCTCTTCATGTTGAGTCATATACATGAATAATAAGAACAAGGTAACAATTACATAATTGGTTTACAAATACATGATATGACAGATAAACGTGAAAATATGGGATAAAAGAATGCATGGTTAAGCAAGCATACTATGTGCATCGAACAATGATTTAAGCACATAAAATGATAAATGTGTGAGACTTGATCCCAAGGGGTATTAAATGATGAGTTTCTAAAATTTCAGTACATGGAAATGAACTACTTGGCATTAACTTTTGTACTTCACAGGTCACAATACTTGCAACAAATCTCCATCCACTAATAATTATTGTGCATGCTTGGTATAAAAATAATAAACACTTTCCATCTTTAAAATTCCGACACATCGAAGTAAACAACATTAAAAATAATACTTGTCATTAATCATTATTCTTCACTGGTCATAGAATTTTCAGTTACACTCTGCTCACTAAAAATCACTACAACGAGTTTGGTATAAAAATTAATAAAGGATTTCTACATATTAACATAACACTTAAATCCATATCCTTTTAATGCATGTTTAAAACAGGGAAGGGCATATCCTTTTGAAAAAAAACACAAATCATTTCAAGGGAAACATTAATCAAGATCATTAGTGTACCCTTAGACACAGAAATATAAAACAGCATAGGCAAGTACTAAAATTCTATATGCATATCCATTTCTTGAAACTAGGGTTTTCAGATATTAATCTCAAAAATACATACATAAGTATATATATACACAAATTATATATATAGGTTTCCTCATAAATTAAACACGGTACAATTAAAATCTTAATACCTCTAACTACTAATCATTTATTCAGTTCGAAATTCAAAACCACATGGGGGTTTAAATGTTATTGAAACTATAAATACGTAAACATGTAAAAGCATTTTTTTAACCATAACATAATTGTACTTAAACCAAAAAGCAAGTTTGCATTAAAAATATTTTTCAAAGATAATTATTCTTCTCTTAAACATAAAAACTGATTTCCATTCCAACATATTACCTTACATAACAATATATTTATATAAATATATATGGCTTACATAAAATCCAACCTGTTAAGAATTAATTTTAAAAAACCCTTTTCAAAAGTATAATTCATAGTATAAAAATAATGAATAATCATGGATACCCTAAATAAATGGGATTGAGTGATGTATATAAATATTTATATATATATATATTCAAAACCATAAAAACTCTATACACATAAACTTGAGTTTTAGGTTTGTAAAATAGGATCATTAAAACTAATTTAAAAGTGATTTCTCTTTTTATGTCATGAAGGAAACACCCCTTGAAAATTGTTCAAAACCGAGGAGTATGAGTTGTATATACATATATATATATTCTGTATATATTATGGGTATATAGTATAGGTTTCTTACAACATGAAAATACCCTTAGAGTAGAGTACTCTTCTTAAACCGAGGGGTTTGCATGGTGAATATGTGCGTATAACAATAAATCGGATATGTGTATACATATATATATATATACCGAGTATATATAACATCTTATATCAAACCTTAAAAAAACCAAAACACCCTTACCTCGCTTGAGTATGAAGCTCGAGACATGGGTATGCTCGCTGGATTGCTGGGAATTTAGGGGAGAGGAGGAGGATGAGAAACCGCCCGGAGTTTCATGTGGCAGGGGTGAGGTTTATGTAGAGGTTTTCAGCGCAACTAGGTGGCTCGACCCAAGGGATATCCCGGTGTACAGGAGACAAAGGTACAACGCACTAGTAGGTGGGGGTGTGCGAGGTCAACATGAGCAGTGGAGAGGAGGTGTCTTGGGCAAACTAAGTCTCGTTTGCGGGTCCCTGGCGCGAGGTAGAAGTAGACGCGGAGGAAGAAAGAAAAAAAAACAACGGATGAGATCCTACATTGGCATGATCAGATTGATGAAAAGAAAATAGTGTTTTAAAACATATCAATGGCCGAGATTGACCATGGAGAGATCGAACAGTCAAGGCGAAATCGGATGGAGAAGATCCATGCGGGGTCGGGATGGCATGGGTTGCATGTTTAAAAAAAATAGTTTTAATAAACGTTAAAATTATACTACTTCGCAATATATATATATATATATATATATAAATGGTACATTATAATTTAGAATTTGTATAATATTTAATAAGTACTTTTTAACTCATAATAAATATCCCATTTTAGTTTATGTAAACAAATGATACTATTTGATATTAGTTTTTTTAAGATATAATTTAATACCACACTTTTATAACTACTAGGATCTTATAACCATTAAAATCCAATTTATAACTTACTTCACTTTTTGATTTATAAAATTATGTTTAAAAGACCCATAGTTTTTCTTTAATTTAAAACACATAGTTTTAGAGATTCGAAAAGATACATTTTTCAATTATTGCTGATACCCCGTTCGACACATTTTAAAATATCATGTTTTCCACCATGTAAATATCGTCATAAAAATAGATTCATTTTCAATAATTATATTTTATTTTAAAACATGAAAATATATTTCTAATATTTTTTACTTATTAAGATATCGAAACACCACTATATTATAAAAGCATTATAAATACCAAATTTTTTTATAAAACGATGCACCTTATCCCTTGGAATCTTATAGTAAAAAAATGGTCATATTCCCTTAGATGTATATTATAAAAGCAAGGGGTAGTATGTTTAACATTTTCAGAACACATGACCTTTGGCGGATGGCTCTCCTCATACCTCTGGTGCTGAGTGCGTCCGCGATGATTCTGGCGGTTATACTTTTCACACTGATGGACCCTGAAGATGACGACTATCTGATTGCCCGTGTTGTGGTTCTTTGTAGCCTTGTTGTGTCCGTGTTAGGTATTTTGCATGGTACATTCAATTAGATGGGTCTTGTTGTAATGTATATTTTAAATATATAATAGTTTATTGAATTCTTCATGTTTGATTTCCACTTGAATTCTTTATCAGCACACAAAGCATAAAATAAAATAAACAAGAGACATCATTAAAAAGCACAGCATTGTTCACTTGGACCAGTTTATAAAACCTGGGGCGTCAAAATATTTTATGGGAAAAACATGACTATGATTTTTAATATATTGACTAAATGATTTCGCAGTTATGGATATCGCCTTTATGATTCAAACCCCTTCCAAAATGATAGTGTCTTTATGTTTTATATAATTCAGTCTATTTTTGTCATAATTTTACATTAGTTTTTTGTATATTTTAATTTATTATCATTTAATATTTTTGTTCTATAAATAATTCATATTTTTTAATTTACTAACAATTTACCCCTTTCCTTTTTTATTTTCAAAATTTAGATACAATTCAGATGAAATGAATTGAAAGAAATTATATAAATGGTTTATAACTTATTTTTAATTAATCTATCGATGAATACCATTGGTAAATTAATTTTTTCATAGTATCCGCAAGGAATTTATTATACAATTTTATTTTTTAGCGGCCTATTAAATACAGGGAGGTGTTTTTGTGTTCAGAAATGTTCTATGGACTGAGTTTAGGAATGAGTTTGGTATTGTTGAAACTCTTATTGAATGGTATATTTTAATGACAAAAACAAATGTATAGTGTATAAAAATAATTTTCCTATATGAATCCCAAATAGGGGTATTTTTTTAAGGCCAAATATTTTTTGAAAGGTTTGATTCTTGTGCTTTAGGGTACAATGCCTTTTTTCAACATATTTCTTCAAGAACAGATATTGAAATTTATTTTGTGATTAAAACCAAAATTGAATGTAATTATTTAATTAAAATTTAATATATGGATAAAAATAGAAATAGAAATTTATAATTTTATTAAGAAATGAATTGTATTCTTACAATAATAGAATATTACAATCCCTAAACAAAATCCGATTTTTAACAAAAAAATATTTATGTGAAAAAAATAAAATCAAATAGAAAAAGAAATAGAGATATATTTCAATATGTATCCATACCATCACTTAAATATGTTATGTAAATTATAATGTATAGATAATATGTTCAATTAATATTCAATAGAATACTATTTTTATGCCGAATTCAATGAAATAAATATATACTCCATTGTGTATCATTTTTTCAAAACCATAACTTGGTTAACTACAATAACAGGTTCTTAACATGCAGAAAAGATTATAAAAGTATCCATAAAAAAATAAAACAATAGAAAATATATAAAAAAACTAATATTATAGGAATATGTAAAGTCCCTGCACAAAATTAAGTCACAATGCTAATAAATAGAAGTCTAAAAAATCAAATCAAATCACTGTGATAGGTCAATTTGTATCAACATAATCTGTTTAACATGTAATGTGTTGTCTGTATATGACATTAATATATTATGTGTATGATAGACACACATTACATGTATTTCATTTTCATGTAATGTCTGTTGTATATATATGATATAATTCATAGTGTTGGAACTAATATTTCAGAAGGAATAATTCCTGACGCTCCCATTTCCATTAATGAATCATCACAAAATGAGAAATATGGAAGGATGTGGCTCTTAAGAACTTGGGGTTGTAGGCATGTAGAAAATCATGACAGATTTTATGGGACGGGGAGACGTCACACTAGTGGGTGTCATCAGGTGGTGTGGGGTTTATTCCAGGCTATAGGCGACGGGGGAACATCACACATGTGGATCTCAACAGGGGATCGGGTTTATTCCAGGTTGTAGGTGATGGAGAGACATCACACTAATGGATTTAATCAGGAGACATCACACTGGTGCACGGCGGTGTGTTATAGATAAAGAGGAGTTTTGAAAAAATATATTTAGATTACCATCACCATGGACAAATCTTTCCCAAAAGCCCAAATCATAGCAGTTCTAAGCCCTCAAAGTGCCTTAACATTACAACAGTGTCGACCATGATGAAACCCACGTCGTTTCAAAATCCAAAAGACCTTCTATTTGATGACCTTCCAAGAAACACTAGTTTCTATCACATCCATGAATTTAAAATGGTTATTTATAGTTCGATTTTGACATGGCCGATGATGATAGAGATTTTACTGGCGATTTTAATTTAGGGAATCATAAGTTTGACTCGAGATATTTGGAGGTGTGGCATTAAATCGAAAAGTCAAAACTACTAAAAATTAGTGATTTTATGTGGCATATATTGCCATTTATGTTTGAGTAACATGGGCAAATTAATTGAAGATTTTCATATTGAAATCCTGAATAATCTATTTGCTTGTATATTCAAACTCTTAATTCAAAATTCACATGGAGATTTGATTACTTATTATAAAACATTAATAATTATTAATTTAATATTATTTACTCATTTTTAGAATTTATACATTTTTTAAAAAATATATATTCATTATTAATATGTGTTTATTTAATTATTTTTTGTATTGTATTTATTTTTTTAAATTTATTTTTACATTTTTATTCAAAAGAATTTAATATTTTTAAAATGATTATCAATTACATTAATAGTTTTTATTTTCTTTTAATATTTTTTTGGTTTATAACTTTAGACAATCATTACTTCTTTTTTAATATTTATAAATGATATTTTAAATATTTATTCATTTTTAAATATTTATAAAATTAATGATTAATATTTTTTATTTCATTGTAATTTTTTTGTATTTTATATAATAAATTTTATTTACTCATAAGTTTTACAAGACTTATTTGGAAGTGTGAGATTAAATCCAAAACTAAAAACTCCTATACAAATTAAAAATTGTGTGGCATATATTCCCATTTATTTGGGAGTAACATGAGAGAAATAAATGTTAATTTTCCTATAGAAATCCAGAATAATAATTTTTTTTACATTCAGACAATTAATTTCCAATTCACAAAGAGATTTGAATACATTTTTAAAAACTTTAATAATTATTAATTTAATATTATTTATTAATTTTTAGTATTTATAAGTTTTCAAAATTTTTGATATATATTCATTATTAAAATGTGTTCATTTAATATTATTGTAGTGTATTCATTTTTTAATAATTTTTTATATATATTAAATCATTGATATATAATATTTTAAAATGATTGTAAATTGAATAAATACGATTTATTTATATTTTAATATTTTTTGTGTATAGAACATTAGAAAGAAATTATATATTTTATAAAAAAATTTAAATTCAGTTTTTGATATGTATTGATTTTTTACATTTTTGAAATTTATAAGATTAATATTATTTATTCCTTTTTAAATTTATTAAAATTTATATAATCAATTTTATTTATTCATAAGTTTTATCAAAGATATTTGGAAGTGTGAGATTAAATTCAAAAGTCAAAACTCTGGCAAGAAATAGAGAATTTATGTGGCATATATCCCCATTTATGTGGGAGTAACTTTGAGTAATTATATAATGATTTTAATATTGAAATACAGAATAATCTTTTAGTTTTTATGTTCAAAAAATTAATTACTAATTTTCATGGATATTTGAATACATTTTATAAAAAAATTAATAATTATTAATATAATATAATTTAGTCCTTTTTAGTATTTACACATTATTAAAAATTAATACTTATTGATTATGAATATGTATTCATTTGATAATTTTTTAGTGTATTCATTTTATATTTATATTTATACATTATTAATGATTAATATTTCATATTTTTAAAATGATTATAAATTAATTAAATTATATTTATTTATTTTGTAATATTTTTACTGTTTAGAACATTATTAGATCATTATTTATTTTTTAAAAATTTTAAATGGATTTTTAATATTTATTCATTTGTATCATTTTTTGAAATTGATGTGGTAAATATTATTTATTCATTTCGAATTTTTTTTGTAATTTATATAATCAATTTAATTTATTCATATGATTGGCTGAAGATTTTTGGATGTGAGAGATTAAATCCAAAAGGTAAAACTTCAAAAACAAATATAGAATTTATGTGGCATATATTCCCATTTATGTCGGTGTATCATGTGATAATTATATCATGATTTTCATGTTGATATCCAAGATAATATTTTAATTATATATTCAAAAACATAATGTAAATTCACATGGATATTTGAATACAATTTTTAAAACATTAATAATTATTAATTTAATATTATTTATTCACTTTCAGTACTTTTACATTTTTAAATTTGTTGATATTTATTGATTATTAATATGTGTTCATTTGATATTTTTTGGTGAATTAATTTTTTAATATTAATTTATACAATTTTATTCATAGATATTTAATATTTCTAGAATGATTGTAAATTACATAAATAAAATTTATTTATTTTTAATATCATTTCTTTTTAGCACCTTTAACTATCATTTCTTATTTTTATTTTTATTCTAAATGGAACTATTAATATTTAATAATTTTTAATATTTTGGAAATTTACATGAATAATCTTATTTATAACTTTTTAAGAAAAAATTAATTTATATAATCAATGTTATTTATTCATTAGTTTGAACAAAGATATTTGGAAGTGTGAGACTAATTCCAAAAGTCAAAACTCCTACAAAAATCGAGAATTTATGATGCATATATTCCTATTTATATTGGTGTAACTTTGGAAAATTAAATGATGATTTTCATGATTAAATCAAGAATAGTCTTTTTGTTTCTATATTCAAAAACTTAATTTCCAATTCCAAGAGTGATTTTAATACATTTTTCAAAACATTAATAATTATTAATTTAATAATATTTAGTAAATTTTATTATTTATACATGTTTAGATTTTTTGTTATTTATTCATTATTAATATGAGTTCATTTAATATTTTTGTAGTGCATTCATTTTTTAATATTTATTTATACATTTTTATTCATTAATATTAAATATTTTTAAATTGATTTAAAATTTGATAAATACTATTTTTTTATTTTTTTATATCATTTCTATTTAGAACATTAAACAATAATTATTTATTTATTAAAAAATGTCAATCCAATTTTTAATATTTATTCATTTTTAACATTTTGAAATTCATATGATTAATATTATTTATTCATTTTAATTTATATTGTTTCAATTTATATAATCAATTTTATTTATTCATAAGTTTGACTGGATATATTTGAAAGTGTGAGATTAAATCCAAAAATAAAAACTCCTATAATAAATGTTGAATTTATGTGGCATATATTCCCACTTATATAGGAGTAACATGAGATAATTAAATAATGATTTTCATATTGAAATACAGAATAATTTTTTTTCTATTTTCAAACACATAATTTAAAATTTTAATGGAGGTTAGAATACATTTTTTAAACCATTAATAACAATTAATTTAATATTATTTATTCATTTTTTGTATTTATAAATATTTAATTTTTTATATTAATTAATTATTATTATGTGTTCATTTAATATTTTTGTAGTGCATTAATTTTTTAATACTTATTTATACATTTTTATTCATTGATATTTATTATTTTAAAATGATTATAAATTACATAAATTCTATTTATTAATTTTTTTAATATTTTTTTTAGAACATTACACAATGTTTATTTTTTTTTAAACATTTTAAATGATGTTTTTAATGTTCATATATTTTTATCATTTTTTATATTCATATGATCAATACTATTTATTCCTTTTTAATTGTTTTTATTTATATATTAAATTTTCTTCATTCATTTTTTTAACCGTCCAAATGAGAAGTGAGGAGTCATTATTGAAAAACGAAAATTTTATTTGTTAAATCTTATTCATATTTAATTCAATATGTATATTTTTCATAGTAATGTATATTTATTTATTTTATTTTAAATAAATATGTCTATAATAATTATAAATATAACTACATTTTTTTATTTAGTGTAATATATTTATTCTATTATAAAATAAACAATATTATTTCAAAATACAACTAAAAATGCTTAAATGCATATTTTATAATATTTAATATTTATTCATTTATATAATTAATGAAACTTTTAAAAAATTACTTACAATATTAATATTTAATTGTTATTAATATTTTTTTCAATGTTTTTAATTTATATTATTTTTTTTTCAAATGGTGCACACACGCATCACCCCAACTACATTGGACTTCCCTATTTTCTGTCACCCCTCTATTTCTATTTTTTCTATTCCATTAAAAGGAAATGTCGATCCACCTCCAATCCTCGACCCCATGATGATAATTTAATCCCCCCTCCATGCCCTTTAGTTTTATATAGAGATTTGAAAGGAATACACCTATATTCTTTAGATTTTTTTCCCTCCCTCTATGAAGATAAATTCCCTTTTCTATCACCATGACCCACCCCCATTGTGTTGGGGAAAAAATATATTGATACTGGGATAAAAAAATAGTTTTGATAAATAATATTGTGACAATGTCCAATAAAAAACAGAAGAACAAAATAAAATAGTAGGAAATAATCTTAGACATGATTTTCTAACATTGAGAATCAATCTAATGTGAAATATTAAAAATTCATGGGGGAACTCCAAAAAATTACACTAATAATCATAGATTAAAAAATACAAGTAATATCACGAAACATGAAATGATAATATAGAATAATAAACCTATGTTAAATTTCACACCCTAATACGCTTACGTCTTCTCTCAGGAAAATGTCTCGTGACAAAACTTCACCTCTTGGACGTCAAAACCAAACCCACGGTGTCATTGTGGCACCATCACTTAGTCGTTGCACAACCTAAATTGGGGATACTCCTTGCTTCCCATGCCCCAATGGACATTCACTCACATATCATCATTCTACAATGCATTTTCTACTCACACTATTAAAATCACCCATGTTGCTTTATTTTTATAAGCCCGTGAATGCCCTAAACTACCACTACCACATATAAACATACGAGGAACAATAGATTTTATCACAACTATGAAAAAATAGCTTATAAAATCTCACCTTTATCACCGATACCTAAAGGCGCTGATAAAGGATACCGTTATGAGAGCTAAAAAAACTTTCATAATGGTGTACCCTTTATCAACATTATTTTTGGCACTGATAAAAGAGCGATTTTTTAGAGATATTCTTACAATGAAAAAAATTTAATAATTTTTTTATTTATTATATAAAATTATTATCATTATACACATTATATAATAAAATCATTTATTTAATTAATATATATTTTTTAATGATACAAATATATATATATATAATGTATTCGAAAATGTATTTATAAGAATAAAATTAAACAAATATAAATATAAATAATTATTAAATTATAATAAATTTTTCTAAAAAGTAATTATATATTTATATTTATATTTATATATTTAAAATTATAAATTTATAATTATTTTTAAATAAATTTTAAATATATATATTTATAACTGTAATTTTCAATATATATATATATAATTAAAAAATAATATCTCAACAATGAATTTTGCCACAAAATATATATCCATATATATATATATATAATGTTTTGGGTCAGGAACCTTATTATTAAAAGAAGTAAAAGAAACAATCACCTGAAAGATGGATGAGATCAATGAAGGACTATCCCAAATCTATAAAAGAGAGTATAAAAATAAAAAACATGTCAATAATCATGATCAGACACCTCATCATCATCAATAGCATCCCACTCCCATTGTGAATTCCTTAGATTGAAGAGGATAGAATACATTTCGCTAAGATTTTACTATTCTTGCGTGTGTCCCATAGATGACTTGGTGGACACATTTCATCCACACCCTCTTGCACCAGACCAATCTCCTTGGCCATGATTTTATAGATGTCCACCTGCTTCCATGTCTGAGCTTCTTCCCAATCCCTCCTAGCACATCATAAACACTCTACTCCTTAACATTAAGATTCATATTGTATTCGGGGGGGGGGGGGGTTATCCCATGCTATAGGCGATGGGGAGATGTCACCCTGGTGGATTCCATCTGGGGCTCATCACAAAATTCAGGGGATTGGGATACTTTACAATGATCGATGTCATCGGGGGGTATCCAAGGCTATATGGGATGAGGAGACCTCACAATGGTGGATGTCACTACGAGGTGGGGTTTATCTTATGACACATGATACATTGAGACCTCATTCTAGTACATGGGGGTGTTATAGGTTGGAGTTTATCCCGAGCTACAGGCATTTGGCATGTGAGCATAAGAATGGGAGAGAAATTCTTACTATGAGTGATTTTTTTGTCATTATTTTTTAAAAAACAAACATTTTTTTAAATCGACCACTAAATTAACAATTTTGCCAATGAGATTAATACAAAAATTAAAAAGGACATTGGTTTTAGAATAATGTGTATTAGGAAAAACAAAAACATATTTGGATTACCATCACCAATCACCACTGTGCCCACCATGCCCAAATCATAGATGTTTCATGCTCTCCAAGTGCCTGAAATTTACAAAAATGTACATAGTGAATTTAATATTTCTATTATTATTTGTAATGATTGTTGTTTTTTAAATAAATAAATATATAATATTTATAAATATAACGACATATATTTATTTAGTTTAAATTTTTATTTATTTATAAAATTAATAATATTCTTTAAAAATATAACTAAAATTACTTAAAATAATCTTTTATATTATTAAATATTTATTCATTTATATTATTAATGAACGTTATAAAATATTACATGAAATATTTAAATATATATTTATTATTTAAAAGTTCGTAATTTATGTAATTACTGTTTTTTTTCAAAAGGTGTGCACGTGCACAACCCTAACTACATTGGACCTCCCAATTTTCAGTCACCCCTCTCTTTCTGTTTTCTCTCTTTCATTATTTTACAATATCAATCCACCTCTAATACTCGACCCCAATATGAGAATTTAGTGCCCCAATTCATAGACCCTTATCTTTATATAGATATTTGAAAGGAATACACCACACATCTTTAGATTTTGTTTTCATCCCTCAAAATTACCAGATTCCATTCCATATCACCATATCCTACACCAATTGTGCTGGGGGGAACTGATTGATACTGGGAAAAAATCAGAAGTGAAAAAATTATTGTGATAATCACCAATTAAAAATAAATGTATTAAAATAAATAAATAAACAGATTGAGAAAAGTATTTTTAATGTGGAAAAACCATCCAATGTGAAATATTAAAAACACACGGGGGAACACTGAAAAATTCCTATTATAGTCATAGATTACAAAATCCAACTTAAATCAAGAAATAATAATTGAAAATAAAATGTAAAAACCCAATGATGAAATCCACAACCTAATATGCAATTGTCTTCTCTCTAAAAATTGTCTCGTGACCAAATGTCACCTTTTAGAGGTCAAAACTGAACACATAGGGTCATTGCAAATCCTTCACTAAGTCATTGCATTACCCGAATTGGGGCTACCCCATGTTGCGCATGACCCAAAAGACATTTTCTCATGTATATTATTTATATAATGCATTTTTTTCTAAAAAAATTAAATGTACCTATGCTTCTTAATATCTATAATCCCTCAAAATCCCTAATCAAAAACTACCATAGATCAGGCATTGCGAAATGTTATCATCACTATGAAAAAAGTGTTGAAAAATGCATCACCTTTATCAGAACTAGATAAATTTACTGATAAAGGTGTATATTATTTGTGATAAAAAAGAATTGATAAATTCTCAATTCGTGACATGGACGATAATGATTGAGATTTTAGTGGAGAATTTAATTGAGGAAATCATAAGATTGACCGAGATATTTGGAGGTGTGATATTAAATCAAAAATTCAAAACTCTTAAAATAATATAGAATTTATGTGGCATATAATCTCATTTATGATCGAGTAACTTGGTTGAATTAAATGAAGATTTTCATATTGAAATCCAGAATAATCTATTTGTTTTTATATTCAAACACTTAATTCCTAATTCACATGGAGATTTGAATAAATTTTTTGAAAGATTAATAATTATTAATTTAATATTATTTACTCATTTTTAGTATTTATATATATATATATATATATATATATATATATTCATTATTAATATGTGTTCATTGAATATAATTTGATGTTGATTTATTTATTAATGTATATTTGTAAGTTTTTATTCAATAAAATTTAATATTTTTAAAAATAATTATCAATTGCATAAATACTATTTATTAATTTTTCAATATATTTTGTTTATAATTTTCAACAATAATTATTTATTTTTTAAAATTTATAAATTAAAATATATATATTTGTTTAGTTTTTATCATTTCAAAAATTTATTTGATTAATATTTTTTATTCCTTTGTAATTTTTTTTATAATT
Source organism: Viscum album (assembly GCA_963277665.1). Lineage (NCBI taxonomy): Eukaryota > Viridiplantae > Streptophyta > Magnoliopsida > Santalales > Viscaceae > Viscum > Viscum album. The sequence goes on from OY728141.1 coordinate 888,576,332, forward strand.
TATATAATCAATTTTATTTAATCATATGTTGTACTAGATATATTTATAAGTGTGAGATTAAATCCAAAAGGAAAAATTTCTACAAAAATAGAAAATTTATTTTACATATATTCCCATTTATGTGGGAGTAACTCGAGAGAATTAAATGCTAATTTTCCTATTGAAATCCAGGATAATATTTTTGTTTCTAAATTCAAAAACATAATCACCAATTCGCCAGGATATTTGAATACATTTAATTAAATCATTAATAATTAATAATTTAATATTTTTTATTAGTTTTTTTATTTATATGTTTTTAAAATTTTTGATATATATTTATTATTATAATTTGTTCATTTAATATTATTGCAGTGCATTCATTTTTTAATATTTATGTATACCCTTTTATTCAATGATATTTAATATTTTAAACATGATTGTAAATTATATAAATACAATTTAATTAATTTTTAATATTTTTTTCTATTTAGAATATAAGGCCCCAGCCTTAAACCTTACTTAATCTTGAGTTATTACAAGATTACACATTGAGGATCTTTTCGGGTTTAGAGTTTTAGAGAATTAGATCATAAAACTTGCATTAGATTCCACATATAAACAAAGTGGTTACATAAAGATAGTATTCTTCATTCCCATCAATGGAAACACATTTAAAATAAAACATGGATTATTTCTTGACACATCCTTGACTCTATCATCTTATCATGTACCTTTCCCTTGACCTGTGAAAAACATTTCAAAAACTTGGGATGAGCGTAAAAACTCAGTATGGGTTATAAAAACATGGAAAGGAAACATGAGTTCATATATACATAAGAATGAAATCATACTTTACCCATAAAACATAGGCACTTTAACATACCTCATAAAAACATGAATAAATCATATAAATCATAATACGTAAAGGTAACTTGAGGCATTCATAACATTCTTACGTAGGGGGTAACCCTCTTGGTTACGTTTGGAATACCCATCACAGTATATTCCCTAAAATCTCTTCGGAGAAACCTTAACGTTTCACTCCTTCGCGTTACCCAATGCATTGGAGAGCTATAACGGGCTCACCCGCCCTTAGTTTATCACGGAACCACCCGTCTTCATAATAATGCCCAAGAACCATAACATAATCATATCACATAAAACATGCATAAAGGAAACATAACATTTCCACATTTCAATCACGAGATATCAATACAACACATTGATATAATAAAAACATTATGAAAACCATTTTCAATACCAAAGTAAAACATGGTATTTATTTTTCTTTTAAAAAAAAAAAGGTATGGCTTGTAGAGGAAGCCAAAACTCAAATAACGGTTACGACGGCGGAGAAGTCGTTGTCGCCGCATACGTACGACAAAAACATTCCCTTTTGTCGTTTAGTAAACGCTTCGTATAAAAAAGATTCCTTTTGAGTAAACGTAAAAGTCAAAGGGGTTTATACACCGTATAAAAGAAAGTTGTGTATAAAATAAAATATGCCTCAATGAAAGGAGATTGAGACGAAATCCCATACCTCGTATCTGACTTGACCCGACCGTTCTTTAATCTCCTGAATAATAAACTTGAGTTAATCTCTACTTGATTATGAATCTTTTTCAAGTTCATTATTCCTTTTATACCATGTTATGAACATCATGTAATCAGTTAAGTTAATAATGTTCATTTTGTCGGTATTTGGTTCTTAAGTCAAAAATAGACCTCTTACACTTACGTGTTGTTAATTTGGTCAAAGGTTCATTATATCCAAAATGGTATTCATGATGTAGATATCATATATGTCATATATATCCAGTACATACATGTATTTAAAATATTACATAATCATTTAGAGGTAAGAAATGAAATGCACCGTTCATGGAGACGGTAAGCCGTACGTACGCATGAACGCTACTTTCATTTCTTTGTCATATTAACGGAATTAAAACTAAATGAGACTTATGTATATTTTAATTCCAGAATTATATTCATCATTTAGATATATCATTAATTATATATATCCATTATATACATGTACTTTTAATAGTACATTACATTTGGGGATAAGAAATGAAATGCACCGTTCATGGAGACGGTAGTCCGTACGTACGCATGAACGCTACTTTCATTTATATCTCATACTTTAATGGAAATAAATGATAATGATATATATAGGTATATTATAATTCCAGTATAACATCATATATAATAACTTTAAATCCATCCTTTACACGTCCCACATATGGCATTAACGAATCACATCACTTTGAGGGGGCGGTAGTCCGCACTTCCTTAAATGAAGATATCGCGTATACCCATAATGGAAGCCATAAAGGTAAGACACAAATGAAAAATACAGAAGCATAAGTAAAACATAAACATATTACATATCATATATAAAAATAGTGACATCATAATGGCCACCTTTGAAGGTGTTAAATGAGTATTGAACAATCATCGTTTCGGGAGGCAGAATTTCGCCATCCACAGAAACCGTATGTTCTTTAACCATTTGATGTAGTTGTGTGAGATTGTAGATCAAATAAATCTTATAACAACATCCTAGTATATTGAAGATACTGGTTTTGTTACAAAATAAGTAAATAAAAAGAGTTTAGGGGGTCGGAGAAGCAAAATAAAACAAATGATCATGAGAGAATGAAATACCTTAAAAAGTGTAACTTCTTTTGGTTTGAGCCTAAAGGCTTCCTTTGAAAGGATTCTGCCCAAAGGGAATCCTCTAGGATGAGGAGAGGGATGTGGAGAGAGCAAATGGGCAGGGGTTGGCCGAGCCAATGGCTTGAAGAGTGTGTGAAATGAGGTAGAGGTGGGGGCCTTTTATAAGGGGAGAGGAGGGGCACTTTTGGAAAGTAAAGGAACATTACATTATTTGAAAATGTGTTTCGGTTTTAAAAGGTCCCACATTGATGGAATTCGTGGATAAGGTGATAAGGCATCGAAATCCATTCATCCAATTGGTTTTGGACATGTGTAGTTCATAGATTTTATTTTATCTTTCCATTTTATTTAAATCGTCAAATAATGATGTCATCGCTGCATCATTATTATGTCATAAATAATTTAATTTATTTAATGTCTAAAAATTATAAAACAAATACTATGATGTAGGAAATCTTTTTATCTTTCCATTGAATATTTATAATCAAAATTTGGACTTGTATAACCCCACTTAAAAATTGTTTTAGTAAAACAATTTATGTTAGTGTCATTTTCACTTTAACATTAAATAAAAAGTAATTTATGTTATTTCCCAACAAAAGTGGATCCATGGGGTCCCCAAGTTAGGCCATGGCTTGTCTTGGTCGGCCATGACACAACCAATGAGGTTGGGACATGTGTCTAGGTCATTTCATTTTATTAATGCATTATTTATACCTTAAACTACACTAATTACCACTAATCGCGATTAAGAACTTAATAAGTTACTATTCACCAAAAAATTATTTTAATCTCATTGAACCACATTTTACTTCTTAATGACAACCATGTATGTCGGATTTTCAAAATTCAACACACATTAGTGGTAAAATTTCATTTAACCGAAAAATCAGTTTGCTTGATTACCACTTAGTGGTTTCACTATTCATCAAAAATTGAAGTTTTTCAGAAAATTACCAAAAAATCACCCTAAGCTATATTTGATATTCCGAATTCAAAAATGAAGTCCATTTTACAAAATTCAAATCATATAAGTCACATTAATTAATTCAATAATTAATTCCCGCTGCCAGAGCAAATAGCGTGTTTTTACAAAACAATAAGTATCAAAAGATTGACACCAGTTTAAGTCTAATTTCAAAGTGAAATTGATTCCAATGACCACCATTAGATAAAATGGTAAAAATATATTATAATTTCACTTCAAAACCAATTCAAAATATAATCTAATCATATAAATAAATTAGATCAAAAATAGGTTTTGAATTAAAATGCAACATTTTACACTATTCATAAAAAAATGAACTTTATCAGAAAGGTACCAAAAATTTCCACAAAGTAAATTTTGATGTCCCGATTCTAAAGAAGAGTTATATTTGATCCAATAGAAAGTATAAGAGTGATCAAAACTATATTTAATGACGGTTCGCCGTCAAAAGGTGATAAGTGAACCCTTAATGAAAATTAGGGTATAAAAGCCTAAAATTGAACTCTTTCCGTATTTTAAGCCTTTATCTTTTATTGGGTAAATGTAAAAACATCTAAAAACACATCTATTCATATTTTAGTTATTTCTATTCATTCCCGCCAGTACAACGACTACTTGTTAACTAACATAATATTATTATATTACTAGTGTGCTACGTAAGTTTCAAAGAAACTCATCGTTGCGTATCGGGTACGCTATCGAACATAGCAACCCCTTTTAATTAAAATTCATATTTAATTCTCTAATATTAATAAATATGAAAATTATTTATTCTTTAATTACCTGGGATGTTACATCCTTCCCCCCTTTTGGGAATTGCGTCCTCGCAATTTTATTCACTTATCAAAATAAGTGGGGGTATTTATCCCTCATAGCATTTTCAGATTCCCACGTTGCCTCTTCAATCACATGGTTTTTCCAAAAAAAACCTTTACCTGGTGAATCACCTTATTCCGTAACACTTGCTCCCTGTGGTCAAGAATCTGGACCGGTTGTTCCTCATAAGATAGGTTCTATTCCAGCTGAACTACCTCTGGACTCAAAACATGAGATGGATCTGGCATATACTTTCTCAACATCGAAACGTGAAAAACATTGTGTACCTGAGATAAACTCGGAGGTAAAGCCACTCGGTATGCAACTGATCCAACTCTCTCTAGAACTTCGTATGGTCCAATGAACCTTGGACTCAACTTTCCTTTCTTACCAAATCTCATCACACTTTTCCAAGGAGAAACCTTGAGAAAAACATGATCACCTACCTCGAAAGATAGATCCTTCCTCCGGTTATCCGCATAACTCTTCTGCCTGCTCTGAGCTGTTCTCATGTGTTTCTGAATCAGCTGAACTTTTTCTGCCATCTCTTCTACCAATTCTGGTCCCATCAACTTTCTTTCACCCACTTCATCCCAGAAAGCTGGAGTTCGACACCGCTTCCCATATAATGCCTGAAATGGTGCCATCTGTATACTGGAATGAAAACTGTTATTATATGAAAACTCAACCAAAGAAAGATGCTGGTCCCAACTCCCCTGATAATCCATAGAACAAGCTCGTAGCATATCCTCCAATGTCTGAATTGTTCGTTCTGACTGCCCATCTGATTGAGGATGAAAAGCTGTACTAAAATTTAATTCAGTACCCAACGACTTCTGAAGGCCTTTCCAAAAGTTAGAGGTAAACCTGGGATCACGATCTGATACAATGGAGAGAGGAACTCCATGTAACCTGACTATCTCTTTAAGATACAAACGGGAAAGTTGATCAAGAGAGAAAGTATCTCGTATAGCAAGGAAATGAGCAGATTTGGTCAAGCGATCAACAATAACCCAGATTGCATTATTACCTCGAGATGTCTTTGGTAATCCAACAACAAAGTCCATGGATATATTCTCCCATTTCCACTCTGGCACTGGTAAAGGCTGAAGCATCCCTTTCGGTAACTGCCGCTCTGCTTTAACCTGCTGACAAGTCAAACACTTCACAGTAAAATCAGCAATATCTCTTTTCATTCCATCCCACCAGTAATACTCCCGCAGATCTTTGTACATCTTAGTACTGCCAGGATGAACTGAAAACGGAGAACTATGAGCTTCACATAACAACTCTCTCTTCAACTGTGAATCACAAGACACACACAATATCTTCCCAAACCTCAAAACACAAACACAAACTTACACAAGAACTCATGGAAAATTTTATTCATAAGGTCCATGAATACAGTAGGTGCATTGGTTAACCCAAAAGGCATAACTACAAATTCATAATGGCCATATCTAGTACGAAACGCAGTCTTCGGAATGTCTGCTTATTTTACTTTCAACTGATGGTACCCCGACATCAAGTCAATCTTCGAAAAATACTGAGCTCCCTGGAGCTGACACCACTTCATTCGATGGCCCAACATCTGCTGAAGTAGTTGCAAAGGATTTCACCACCCCATTCTGCTTGTAGTCTAACTGCTTCCCATCACTCAAGCTCCTTGTTGGACACTCGTTTGCATAGTGACCCATCTCATTGCACTTATAACATTTCACTAACTGTAAATCAAATTTATTCTTACCTTCACATTGATCCTTTTCAGTGCAATCACGAGCCTTATGTCCCATCTTACCACATCGGTAGCACTTTCCAGAATTCAGAAGACATTCCCCAGCATGCCTTTTGCCACATTTATCACAAACTGGAAACTTAGTTCTCTTACCATCAGACATTTTTGAAGAATTCTTACCTTTCTCCTGCCACCTCGGTCTCTTCTTATGCTGGTTGTTATAGAACACTTGGTCATCGGCAAACTCCATTTCCACCTTCTCAGCACATCGAACAAGCTTTTCATAACTTTTAAACTCTCGAGAAGCTAATGCCCTTCGATACTTTGGCTTTAATCCTGAGTAAAAACGATTGATTTTACTATCAAGGTCCCGGATAAAATTGGGAGCATACCTTGCCAATCGAGTGAACTTTTCTTCATAGGCAGCCACTGAGTCTTCCTCTTGCCTCAATTCCAAGAATTGCTTTTCCATCCTAAGTCGAACAGCCTTAGGAAAATACTTCTCAAGAAACATACCTTTGAAGTCATCCCAGTCAAGAGCATCAATCTCATCGGCATCCCTGATATTTTTAACCATAGACCACCACTGATCTGCTTCACCCTCCAGACGGTAAATAGCAAGACTAACCTTTTGATTGTCTGAACACCCCATGACATCAAAAATCTTCTCCAGTGCTATAATCCACCCTTCAGCTAGCACAGGGTCAGATGATCCTCTGAATGATGGGGGATGTTGCCTCATGAAATGTTCCACCATTGACATGTTCCTCTGTGGTTGATCTGGCTGATCTCGTGCATGGATACCACCACCATTTATCGCTTGAGTCAACTGCGCCATTACTGCAACAAACTGTTCAGTTCCGATTCCGACCATCTCAGGTTGCTGATTTGGAAGGTTGTCTTCCTCCTGATGTCGTCCCATCATAGCTGCTTTGTTTCCCCTACGGAAAACCATTCTGAACATGGAAATATCTTAGGCGAAGCAACATGGTAATCCGTAAATGCTATATCATTTCAATCATATTATAATTTAACACTTTTCTAACTCCTAAAGTTGTCTAAACCGACCTCTGATACCAACTATAAGGCCCCAGCCTTAAACCTTACTTAATCTTGAGTTATTACAAGATTACACATTGAGGATCTTTTCGGGTTTAGAGTTTTAGAGAATTAGATCATAAAACTTGCATTAGATTCCACATATAAACAAAGTGGTTACATAAAGATAGTATTCTTCATTCCCATCAATGGAAACACATTTAAAATAAAACATGGATTATTTCTTGACACATCCTTGACTCTATCATCTTATCATGTACCTTTCCCTTGACCTGTGAAAAACATTTCAAAAACTTGGGATGAGCGTAAAAACTCAGTATGGGTTATAAAAACATGGAAAGGAAACATGAGTTCATATATACATAAGAATGAAATCATACTTTACCCATAAAACATAGGCACTTTAACATACCTCGTAAAAACATGAATAAATCATATAAATCATAATACGTAAAGGTAACTTGAGGCATTCATAACATTCTTACGTAGGGGGTAACCCTCTTGGTTACGTTTGGAATACCCATCACAGTATATTCCCTAAAATCTCTTCGGAGAAACCTTAACGTTTCACTCCTTCGCGTTACCCAATGCATTGGAGAGCTATAACGGGCTCACCCGCCCTTAGTTTATCACGGAACCACCCGTCTTCATAATAATGCCCAAGAACCATAACATAATCATATCACATAAAACATACATAAAGGAAACATAACATTTCCACATTTCAATCACGAGATATCAATACAACACATTGATATAATAAAAACATTATGAAAACCATTTTCAATACCAAAGTAAAACATGGTATTTATTTTTCTTTTAAAAAAAAAAGGTATGGCTTGTAGAGGAAGCCAAAACTCAAATAACGGTTACGACGGCGGAGAAGTCGTTGTCGCCGCATACGTACGACAAAAACATTCCCTTTTGTCGTTTAGTAAACGCTTCGTATAAAAAAGATTCCTTTTGAGTAAACGTAAAAGTCAAAGGGGTTTATACACCGTATAAAAGAAAGTTGTGTATAAAATAAAATATGCCTCAATGAAAGGAGATTGAGACGAAATCCCATACCTCGTATCTGACTTGACCCGACCGTTCTTTAATCTCCTGAATAATAAACTTGAGTTAATCTCTACTTGATTATGAATCTTTTTCAAGTTCATTATTCCTTTTATACCATGTTATGAACATCATGTAATCAGTTAAGTTAATAATGTTCATTTTGTCGGTATTTGGTTCTTAAGTCAAAAATAGACCTCTTACACTTACGTGTTGTTAATTTGGTCAAAGGTTCATTATATCCAGAATGGTATTCATGATGTAGATATCATATATGTCATATATATCCAGTACATACATGTATTTAAAATATTACATAATCATTTAGAGGTAAGAAATGAAATGCACCGTTCATGGAGACGGTAAGCCGTACGTACGCATGAACGCTACTTTCATTTCTTTGTCATATTAACGGAATTAAAACTAAATGAGACTTATGTATATTTTAATTCCAGAATTATATTCATCATTTAGATATATCATTAATTATATATATCCATTATATACATGTACTTTTAATAGTACATTACATTTGGGGATAAGAAATGAAATGCACCGTTCATGGAGACGGTAGTCCGTACGTACGCATGAACGCTACTTTCATTTATATCTCATACTTTAATGGAAATAAATGATAATGATATATATAGGTATATTATAATTCCAGTATAACATCATATATAATAACTTTAAATCCATCCTTTACACGTCCCACATATGGCATTAACGAATCACATCACTTTGAGGGGGCGGTAGTCCGCACTTCCTTAAATGAAGATATCACGTATACCCATAATGGAAGCCATAAAGGTAAGATACAAATGAAAAATACAGAAGCATAAGTAAAACATAAACATATTACATATCATATATAAAAATAGTGACATCATAATGGCCACCTTTGAAGGTGTTAAATGAGTATTGAACAATCATCGTTTCGGGAGGCAGAATTTCGCCATCCACAGAAACCGTATGTTCTTTAACCATTTGATGTAGTTGTGTGAGAGTGTAGATCAAATAAATCTTATAACAACATCCTAGTATATTGAATATACTGGTGTTGTTACAAAATAAGTAAATAAAAAGAGTTTAGGGGGTCGGAGAAGCAAAATAAAACAAATGATCATGAGAGAATGAAATACCTTAAAAAGTGTAACTTCTTTTGGTTTGAGCCTAAAGGCTTCCTTTGAAAGGATTCTGCCCAAAGGGAATCCTCTAGGATGAGGAGAGGGATGTGGAGAGAGCAAATGGGCAGGGGTTGGCCGAGCCAATGGCTTGAAGAGTGTGTGAAATGAGGTAGAGGTGGGGGCCTTTTGTAAGGGGAGAGGAGGGGCACTTTTGGAAAGTAAAAGAACATTACATTATTTGAAAATGTGTTTCGGTTTTAAAAGGTCCCACATTGATGGAATTCGTGGATAAGGTGATAAGGCATCGAAATCCATTCATCCAATTGGTTTTGGACATGTGTAGTTCATAGATTTTATTTTATCTTTCCATTTTATTTAAATCGTCAAATAATGATGTCATCGCTGCATCATTATTATGTCATAAATAATTTAATTTATTTAATGTCTAAAAATTATAAAACAAATACTATGATGTAGGAAATCTTTTTATCTTTCCATTGAATATTTATAATCAAAATTTGGACTTGTATAACCCCACTTAAAAATTGTTTTAGTAAAACAATTTATGTTAGTGTCATTTTCACTTTAACATTAAATAAAAAGTAATTTATGTTATTTCCCAACAAAAGTGGATCCATGGGGTCCCCAAGTTAGGCCATGGCTTGTCTTGGTCGGCCATGACACAACCAATGAGGTTGGGACATGTGTCTAGGTCATTTCATTTTATTAATGCATTATTTATACCTTAAACTACACTAATTACCACTAATCGCGATTAAGAACTTAATAAGTTACTATTCACCAAAAAATTATTTTAATCTCATTGAACCACATTTTACTTCTTAATGACAACCATGTATGTCGGATTTTCAAAATTCAACACACATTAGTGGTAAAATTTCATTTAACCGAAAAATCAGTTTGCTTGATTACCACTTAGTGGTTTCACTATTCATCAAAAATTGAAGTTTTTCAGAAAATTACCAAAAAATCACCCTAAGCTATATTTGATATTCCGAATTCAAAAATGAAGTCCATTTTACAAAATTCAAATCATATAAGTCACATTAATTAATTCAATAATTAATTCCCGCTGCCAGAGCAAATAGCGTGTTTTTACAAAACAATAAGTATCAAAAGATTGACACCAGTTTAAGTCTAATTTCAAAGTGAAATTGATTCCAATGACCACCATTAGATAAAATGGTAAAAATATATTATAATTTCACTTCAAAACCAATTCAAAATATAATCTAATCATATAAATAAATTAGATCAAAAATAGGTTTTGAATTAAAATGCAACATTTTACACTATTCATAAAAAATGAACTTTATCAGAAAGGTACCAAAAATTTCCACAAAGTAAATTTTGATGTCCCGATTCTAAAGAAGAGTTATATTTGATCCAATAGAAAGTATAAGAGTGATCAAAACTATATTTAATGACGGTTCGCCGTCAAAAGGTGATAAGTGAACCCTTAATGAAAATTAGGGTATAAAAGCCTAAAATTGAACTCTTTCCGTATTTTAAGCCTTTATCTTTTATTGGGTAAATGTAAAAACATCTAAAAACACATCTATTCATATTTTAGTTATTTCTATTCATTCCCGCCAGTACAACGACTACTTGTTAACTAACATAATATTATTATATTACTAGTGTGCTACGTAAGTTTCAAAGAAACTCATCGTTGCGTATCGGGTACGCTATCGAACATAGCAACCCCTTTTAATTAAAATTCATATTTAATTCTCTAATATTAATAAATATGAAAATTATTTATTCTTTAATTACCTGGGATGTTACATAGAACTTTAGAAATATATTATTTATCTTTTAAAAAATATAAATGCATTTTCAAATATGTATTCTTTTTTTACATTTTTGAAATTTATATGATTAATAGTATTTATCCCATTTTAAATTTATTATATTTTATATAATCAATGTTATTTAGTCAGAAGTTCGACCGGAGATATTCTGATGTGTGATATTAAATTCAAAAGTGAAAACTCCAAAAAAATAGAGAATTTATGAGGCATATATTCCCATTTATGTGTGAGAAACATTGAATAATTATATGATGATTTTAACATTGAAATCCATTATAATTTTTTTGGCTTTTTTGATCAAACACTTTATTGAAAATTCACTTGGAGATCGTAATACAATTTATAAAATAGTAATAATTATTAATTTAAAAAAATTTATTCATTTTTAGTATTTATACATTTTTAAAAAATATGATATTTATTGATTTTTAATATGTGTTCATTTTATAATTTTTTAGTGAATTTATTTTATATTATTATTTATACATTTTTATTGATTGATATTTAATATTTTTAAAATGATTATAAATAACATAAATACTCTTTATTTATTTTCTAATATTTTTACTGTATAGAACTTTAGATAGTCAATATTTATTTATTAAAAATTTTAAATGTAATTTTTAATATTTATTCATTTTTATAATTTTTGAAATTTATATGATTAACATTAGTTATACCATTCTAATTTTTTTAATTAATATAATAAATTATATATATTCATATGATTGACCGGAGATATTTGGAAGTGAAAAATTAAATCCAATAGTTAAAACTCTTACAAAAGATAGAGAATTTCTGTGGCATATATTCCTATTTACGTGGGACTATCATGGGATAATTTAATGATGATTTTCATGTTGAAATATGAAATAATCTTTTTGATTCTATATTCAAACACATAATTCCAACTCTCATGGATATTTGAATTCAATTTTTAAAAAATTTATTATTATTAATTTAATATTATTTAATCATTTTTAGTACTTATAAATATTTATATTTTTTGATATTTTTTGATTATTAATATGTTTTCATTAAATATTTTTTTAGTGCATTAATTTTGTAATATTTATTTATATAATTGTATTTGTTGATATTTAATATTTTTAGAATGAATGTAAATTACATAAATACTATTTATTTATTTTTTAATATCATTCCTATTTAGAACCTTATACAATCATTATTTATTTTTTTAATATTCTAAATCCGTCTTTTAATTTTTAATAATTTAAATAATTTTTGAAATTTATATGAATAATATAATATATAAATTTTTTAATTTTTTGTAATTTATATATTCAATTTTATTTATTCAAATGTTTGACCAGAGATATTTGGAAGGGTTATAAAAATTAAAAATGTCAAAACGCTTACAGAAACAGAGAATTTGTATGGAAATGTTCTCATTTATGTGGGAGTAACATGGGATAATTAAATGATTATTTTCATGTTTAAATCCTGAAAAATCATCCTGTTTCTATATTCAAACAATTAATTTCTCATTTCCAAGGAGATTTGAATACATTTTTTTAAAACATTAATAATTATTAATTTGATATTATTTATTCATTTTTATTATTTGTACATTTGTTTTTGTTATTTTTTAATTATTAATATGTGTTCATTAAATATTTTTTTTGTGCATTAGTTTTTCAATATTTAATTATAAATTTTTATTGATTGATATTTAATATTTTTAAAATGATTTTAAATTACATAAATACTATTTATTTATTTTTAAATATCATTTTTGTTTAGAACATTTGACAATAATTATTTATTTTTAAATTTATTCGATTAATATTATTTATTACATTTTTTAATTTTTATAATCTGTTTTATTTATTCATAAGATTTACTGGAGATATTTTGAAGTGTGAGATTATATCAAAAATTAAAAACTCTTACAAAAAATAGTGAATTTATTTTGCATATTTTCCTACTTATTTGGGAGTATCTTGGTATAATTAAATGATGATTTTCATATTGAAATCTGGCATATTGTTTTTTTTTATGTTTTCAAACACTTAATTGAAAATTCTAACGGTGGTTAGAATAAAACGTTTAATACATTAATAATTATTAATTTAATATTATTTATTCAATTTTAGTATTAATAAATTTTTTATTTTTTTGATTATTATTCATTTTTAATATGCGCTCTTTAAAAAAATTTGTTCATTCAATTTTTTATATTTATTTTTACACTTTTATTCATTGATATTTAATAATTTTAAAATTATTTTAAATAATATAAATAATATTTATTTATTTATTTATTATTATTTTTTTAGAACATTACGCAATCATTATTTCTTTATTAAAATTGAAAAATTAAATTTTTATTATATATTGATTTTTTACATTTTTGACATTTATATAATTAATATTAGTTATTTATTTTTAATTTTTTTTAATTTATATAAACAATTTTCATTATTCATTTTTTCAACCATGCATATCAGTAGTGAGGAAACATTATTAAACAACGAAAATTTTATTTGTTAAATATAATTCATACTGAATTTAATATTTCTATTTTTTATAGTAATATATATTGTTTTTTAAATAATTATGGATAAATAAAAATGAATGTAACTATATCTTTTTATGTACTATAATATATTTAATCTGTTATAAAATCAATAATATTATTTAAAAATATAACTACCAATGATCAAATGCATCTTTAGTAATATTAAATTTTTATTCATTTATCTAATTAAGGAATCTTTTAAAAAATTACTTTCAATATTTATATGTAGTTATTGTTTGTATTTTTCTAAAATGTTTGTAATTTATATAATTACTTATTTTCTAATGGTGTGCACACTCATAACCCCAGAAATATTCGACCACCTTGTTTTATGTCACCCATCTACTTATATTATCTCTCTTCCGTTAGATGGAGCTGTTTTTCCACCTCCAATCCCTGACCCCATGATGCGAATTTAACCCCCCCTCCATACCCATTAGTTTTATATAGTGTTTTAAAAGGAATACACCCATCTTCATTAGATTTTTTCCTCCCTCCATGTATCAAAATTCCCTTCCATGTCACCATAACCAACCCCCATTGTGTTGAGGAGGAAATAGATTGATACCTGGATAGGAACATAGTTCTGATAATAATATTGATAAAATATCCAAAAAAATAGAAGAACAAAAATAAATATCAAGAAATAAATTGATACATAGATTTTCAACATGGAGAATCCATCAACTGTGAAATATTAAAAAACCACCGGGGGGACTCCGAAAAATATTTCTAATAATCATATAGTACAATATCCAATTAAAATCCTAAAACATTAATTGCAAATACAACATAGTAAACCTATATTAAATTTCACACCCTAATATTTTTATATCTTCTCCCTGAAAAATACCTCATGACAAAATTTCACCTCTTGGACATCAAAATCGAACATGCGGTGTCGTTGTGACACCATCACTCAGTCGTTGGACAACCCAAATTGGGGTTACTCCTTCCTTCACATGCCGTAAACAACCCCAACTCATATCAACATATGGGAAACACCAGATTTTGTCACAACTAAAAAAAGTGCTTAATAAACCCCACCTATAACATCGATACCTAAATGCACTGATAATGGATACAGTTACAAGTGCTAAAAGGCATTGATAACAGTGTACCCTTTATCATCACTTTTTAGGCATTGATGAAGGAGAGATTTATTAGTACTATTTTTAAAATGATAAAAAATTAACAATTTTTTTTATTAATTTATTTAAAATTATTATATTTTTATTCAAAAATATTATTTATTTATATAAATTATATAAAAAACATTTTTTAATTAATATATTTTTTTTCATTTTAAAAATATATATATAATGTATTAAAATGAATATATAACATTATAATTAAAAATATATATATTTAAATAATTATTAAATTGAAATAAATTTTACTAAACAATAAATATTTTTTTAATATTTTTAATTATAAATTAATAATTATACGTAAATATTTTTTAAATATATATTTATAATTGTAATTTTCTATATATATATATAATTAAATAATCATATGTCTACGATAAATTTGGTCAAAAAATATCTAACCACACACACACACAGATATATATATATATATATATATATAGAAAACATTTGGGGTTAAGCACCTTATTATTAAAAATAATGTAAAAGAAAAAATAACGTGAGAGATTTATGACACCAAACAAGGGAAATCCCACATCCATGAAAGAGAGTCTAAAAATTAAGAACATGTCAATAATTATGATCAGACTCCTCATCATCATCTGCAGTTACCCACTTTCACTCTGATTTCCTAAGATTGAAGACCATAGAATAATTTTCTCTATGCTTTTTAGGTTCTAGAAAGAGTCCCATGGATGACCTGGTGGATACATTTCTTACAGACCCTCATGCACCAACCCAATCTCCTTAGCCGCGATTCTAGGGATGTCCACCCCGCCGCCTTGTCTCACCTTGTTCCCAATTCCCGCCCAACTCTTCAAAAGCACTGTACTACTAAACATTTCGTTTCATAATTTATTCAGCGGGGGGGGGGGGTCTAATACTCTAGGGGATAAGGAGATTTGACAATGGTGTATGTGATCGGGTGGGGGGTTATCCAAGGATACAGGGGGAATGGGGACTTCACAAAGGTGGATCTCACTACAAGGTGGGGTTTATCATAGGATACATTCTATAAGAAGATGTCACACTTGTACATGGGGGAGTTGTAGGTTGTAGTTTATACTGGGCTGTAGGATATGGGCATGTGAGCATATGAATGGATGATAAAGGATTACGAGGAGGGAATTGGGTTTTTAATAACTTTTTTTTTTTCAAATATACATTTTTATTAAATCAATAACAAAATGAATATTTTTGGAAGTGACTTGTATATAACCATAAATAATGTACATTTTTTATAAGAAGTGGTATTTTGAAAAATAAAAACAAATTTGGATTATCATCACCAATCACAATTGTGTCCACCACGCCAAAATATGAGATGTTTCTGGCTCTCCAAGTGCCTGAACATCAAAACAGTGTCCATAGTTAATTTAATATTTCAATTATTATTATTATTATTATTTTTTGTTTTACAAAATAAATATGGATATAATATTTATAAATATAAACATATTTTTTATTAAGTTTAAAATTTTTATTCATTTATAAAATTAATAATATTCTATTAAAATATTAAAAAAAATATTTAAATGAATATTTTATAATAGTAAATATTTAATCACTTCTATAATTAATGAATGTTTTAAAATATTACTTGAACTATTTAAATATATTTAATATTATTATTTTCAAAAATGATCATAATATATACAATTAATATTATTTTCAAATGGTGAGCACACGGAGCACCCTACAACATTGGACCTCTAATTTTTTGCTCACCCCTCTCTTTTTATTTTCTAACTTTAATTAGATGAAAATAGTTATCCACCTATAATAATCAACCCCATGATCAAAATTTAATCCCCCTCTTAAGATCCCATTTATTTTTATATAGATATTAGAAAGAAATACACCCGACTTCTTTAGATTTTGTTTTCGTCCCTCAATATAGAGAAATCCCCTTCCCTATCTACATATACTATCCCCATTCTATTGTGAAGGAAACTAATTGATATTGAGAAAAAAAATCAGATGTGATAAAAATATTGTGTGATTCTCCAACAAAAAATAGATGCACAAAAATAAATATAAGGAAATAAATAGAGAAACATTTTTTTAAAGTTGAAAAAACCCTCCAATGATAACGTTAAAAATCTAATGAGAGAGATGAAGAGAAAATTATTCTCATATTCCCATATATAGCATAGTAAAAATTCATAACAAACACCTTTTTTCAAAATCATACCACTCTGTAAGGAGCACATAGATTCTTGAACTTATTTTCACTTCAAATGCGTCTATAAGGTAATTCAAATAATGAATATCATTGTGAAATATGTATATACTGTAATTTCCACACCTGTACCATAATTTCATTGCATTGTTTAGGAATAAATATAGGTTTTGTGACCATGAAGTGAAATGTATGAAAATTTACTGATAATAGATATCATATGCAATAGTCTCACTTGAAAAAATATGATTCATACAAAACATATTCCATTCACAATAAAATAAGGTGGCCAGAGAAAGAAACAAACTAACATAAAGGTTTTCAGAGTATCCTTTTCAATAGGGAACTAAATCCATACTCATTATGTATTTGAATTTCATTTCTCTAATGTTAGTAAAAAAATAAAACTAGTGGTCACACTAACATATAGCATAATAAAACATTGTAATATCACACATCAACTAAATATTGCGACGTCATGTAAACATCCATGGGTATTAATGAAATAAATGCTTATAACAAATCATCAAATAAAAAATAACTCTATCACAGTTTAGAAAATTATTTTATCAATGTATTCAAGAATTTTTAATTCATATAGATACAAGGTACATAATAAATAATAGAATCAATGGGATCCAAAATAGATCAAAGTATTTTAGTCTATTCACTACTTTTTCATCTTCTATGAATCACTAGGACTGCTGAACATACTGATATTTCAGTAATGAGTATTACCTACATAGTTAATCACAATTTAAATAAACTCTTATAAACATTCAATAAATAGTGAAATTATAGAGAAAAAAATCACCAAAATTTTAACAATAGGTTTCCATACTACATGTAAAAAATGGAACACAAATTATGAATATAACATGACCATATATGATGTTTAACAAAGAATTTATGTTACTAAATTAATTCAAAAATACATTATTATGTATTAATATTCAATATTATTTTAAGAGAGAAATTAAATGTTCCACAAGAAAATTTATTTTTACTGTGGAATGACATGAGATTGCCTGTTAAAAATTCATAGGTATGCATTAGAAAAAATTCCATTGAATCTATATTTTGTTTTATAGAAAAAAAATTCACATTTATTTTAATGTGGATTGACACGAGAAGGTTCACTAAAAGTACAATAAAAATTTTATCCTATAAAGAAACATGGATATTTAAATATAAATCAAATGTGTATTTAGAAGAAAAGATTTGGACAACTCATAGATATGGTAAAAGAAATTAAAACGAAAATAAAACCGTTTCACTTACAACAATCAAATGTATCAGGAAATTTTTTTAAAAAAAATTTGAGGTTTAAATGAAATGTTGTGAAATTAGGATAATGTACTTCTTAAATTATAAAAAAACATGGAATGTTTCAATTCATCATAGTGTCTATTTAATCCTAAAAAACATATAATAAGTGTTAAATAATATTCGCTACAATGAGACTCAGGTATACCCCTTAGTAATTTGGTGGATATTAGACTTTTATATTGTCTTCCTATAGTTACAAGTGACTGTGGGTCCATCATATCATTCTATAAAAAAATGTCCACCAAAATAATTAAATATTAAGATTTATTAGAAATGTGTTTTTCTTATATTTGAATTCAAAGAATGACATCATTTCACTAAATATCATAAAAACTATAATTAATGATTAACATAATATATATCAATTTACATAAAAAATAAGATAAAAAGATATTATCCTTGAAATCATGGTATATAAATTTCGACATCAACCATTTCCTGAAATCACACCAACAAAAATACTAGTTGTAGTTGAATTAACTTATGATTCTACCAATCTACCGAAATAAAATATTAATAAATTATGAAAACATTATCCATTAGATTTATAAATAATGATAAAAATAAATAGAGAAATAATATAATATTAATAATGCTTTGTATATGAATCACCTAAGAATCTTCTTGTTCGGCACAATTTCTTGAAAATTGATGAAAATCATGGTGTGTTTCCTTATATGAATGTCCATTATAATCAAAAACTTTTTGAAAATATTTATCATTAACACACATTATCTAAGAGAGGAGATTTCTGTATCTATATCGATGATGGGTAGGGATGGAGATATTGACTGTATAAAATTTGGGAATTGTGTTATAACGTAAGTCTAAAATCAAATCTATATTTTCTTGTGAATGGTGCTGGAATATTCTATTCTGGATTTAAATATAATCTAAAATTTATAAAATATTAATTAATTATTGTAATTAAGTTTAATAAATTTATATATATGAAAAAAATATGTATCTTATCATTTGGGTAATTTATCAATGTATTAAATAAAATGAAAAGGTTTGTCTATAATTTCAATCCCATGGTTTATAAATAACTAGAGTTTCATATTTTTTAAACAAATGTTATCATTTTTAGGATATTTGAAATTGGGGAGCCAAATATTCACCAAAATTTATCAACCCCCACCACACATATGTGATCACCAATAAGTTCACAACAATGATGATTAATTATATTTTTTAATAACAATAAACTACTTATGATATCTTTTTATCATATAATATGTCATAATAACCAATTAATGAATTCAATAACTCATATAATTGTAATATTTTATTCAATACAAATATAAAAACTGATACCCACTGAAAAATCATTACTAATTTTACACTCAAAAGACCACTTGAATTATAATCATAATTTATTATCTTATTCATTTACAATGACTACATAATTGTGAAATCAAAATACTTGGAGACAAGATGCAATTATAGACTATTTTGGTGGTCATCATTTCCAATAATTCAAAATATATATTAATTTGTGTCATCCATTTTATACATATATTAGTAGATTGAGTCTTGAATGTCTGGTAGTACAAATATTTTTATTATTAAAAATCCATCAACTGTGTTAGAAAAAAAATTATCTCGATTTTGATTGTCTTGTACATATTATATCAGAACAACATTCCCCTAGATTTCACACACACATGAAATAATTATAAAGGAACATGAGAATTAAGAAAATTATAATTTTATGCATCTATAAATACACACAATAATCTGCTAATAGAGAAATATTTATTAAAAGTGGCACACAAATAGACTTAAAATAAGAAAAATAAAATGATGAAAATAAAAAAACATCAGCTCTTAATAATTGATTAATAAATGATAATTTTTCTAATTATAACATTTCTATTAAAAACATGTCATTCCTAGAAATAAATACAACGTTCTCATGAAATATTGGATGGGAAACAAATGACAATTATTTTCAAGATATTCAATAAATGAATTCACAAATGTGGACATAACATTTTTGATACAAAAACAATTTGAATGATTGTGTCATCATTTTTTATATAAAATTATATTTTTCATCCTTTTTCATTGTTTTTGTAAATTTTAATATTTTTCATAAATAATTGTCATATTGTAATTTACTCACATTTTACCACATAGAATTTTTATTTTCTAAATTTAAATATATTATTGTTTTAATGACCTTAAATACAATCGTTAAATGGGGTTTATATGTTTTTTAATTAATCAACGGATCACTCCCATTATTAAAATAAATTTTTCATATTATCCCCATGGTTATTATTTTACAATTTCAATGATTAATGGACTTCTAAATTTGAGTAGATATATTTTTTATTATTGATTCTATATGGATTAACATTCCTAAATGAGTTGGGAATTGATGAAACACTTATTCAGTGATAGATTTTAATGACAAAAATAAGTGTATAGTGCAAAAAACATTTTTTATCATGATAACCAAGTTGCGATAATGTTTTTGAAGCCCATATTTTATGCACGGTATGATGTTTTGGATTCAAGGTACACTTTATTTTTTTGAAGATATTTCTGCTATTGATTTATATTAAATTTATTTGTGATTAAAATGGAAATTGAAAAAAAAAATTAATTAAATTTTAAAATCGGAATTATTTTGATAAGATATGTAATAAATTCTTACATTATAAAAATATTTTAATCCCTAAAGAAATGTGATTTCTAACAATAGTAAATAGATTTACAAAAAATAAAATGATATAGAGAAAATTTAAAGAGATATTTTAATATGCATCCACACAATAACTTAAACATGTTAAGTGATTTGAATATATATATATGTTCAATATATAAATATATATATATATATATTAGATATTGTTTTTTATATTAATATATTATATATTATGTTCAAATTATTTTTATTATGTACATTCAATAATAAAATTATATATATTATTTAAAAATAATAACTTATAGAAAATAATATGAATTTAATTTCAAATAAATTTATTATTAAAGGTAAATTCAATGAAATAGATAAACACTCCAATTTGAATCGTTTTTTCGACAAAATAACCTGGTTAGCTTGATTTATCAGATCTTAACATGCATAATAGTACAAAAAATCATCCATTCCAAAAAAACAATAGAAAACATATAATGAGATATTATGTTACAAGAATATCTAAATACCCAATATAAAATTAAGTCACGATTCTAATAAATAGATTTCTCAAAACTCAAATCAAATATAATAAAAATCACTGATATATTTCAATTTTTAACCACATAATCATATTAACATTGTATCTATGGTATGTATATTATATTAATTTGTTTTTGTGGAAATGGAGGCCCTTAATAGCTAGAAATAGTGTCTAGATTGTGTTTTCAATCTAAACTGGGATTATCGGGGTGTTTTCCTGGATAATGTTCTTATAGCATAAGATGATAATATTGTTAACCATTGAATGATTATATGTGTGTTTCACAAAAGGAATGTTTCAAGATCATCTAATAAAAATAAAAAATAGGAATCATGAAAATGATGTGATTCTGTGTGAGAGAAAGCTTATGTAAAAAAAT
Source organism: Viscum album (assembly GCA_963277665.1). Taxonomy (NCBI): domain Eukaryota; kingdom Viridiplantae; phylum Streptophyta; class Magnoliopsida; order Santalales; family Viscaceae; genus Viscum; species Viscum album. Next base: position 888,598,386 of record OY728141.1, read on the forward strand.
GTTTTATTGGAAAATCAAATTGTACTGATGAATCTTTTGAGAAAAATATGATGTCAAATCAAAGATGTACATGAGTGTTTTTTTGATATAGACACTTCAAAATATGTCAAATGTTTTAGGTGCATAAAAAAGATGATATTGAGTGAAGATGAATTACATAAAATATTCGGCATCAATTTTAAACATATATGCATGGGTGTTGATTTGCATGGAACTTCTAAACATGGATTTCTAATTCTGAAAATATTGGGCTACCCCATTTAATACATAGATCTTTTTTCCAACGAAAATATGGTGTATCTTCTACGAGTAAGTGTTGTGTGAAAAATACTCACACATAGAAAATATTTTTCACATAATGTTCCTTGTGTCTATATTCTCTTAGATAAACTCATGGTCTACTGGTGCGAAAGTGAAAGGGTTGCATGAAAGACACTTCTCATGATAAAACTAAAATATGCACATAAGAATAAGTGTTGTGTAAAAGATCTGAGTTTATATTGTTTCATAATTTGAATATCTAGTTTGTTTGATCAGTGCATTCAAGTTCAACAATTGAGGTCATAGATGCATGAAGAATCTTATACTAGACCCATACAAACACTTCAATACTAAACTAATGATGTGACCTTCAAGTATATAATCTCGGAATGGCTACTCTTGGAGTAGTGAGCTAGGGGAATTTGATAGGATTTCAATGAGGCACACATTGTTTCATTCATAAAATATTATAATGGTAGTGTTCTGAGAAAAAAGTTATCTTTTTGAACTATTGTATTGCACAACTAGAAAATATTCGGGGATTTATATATAATCTAAAATTGGTCAGTGTATTTTACATGGACTATCCCTTAGTGGTCAACCATATAGTACTACATTGTTGTTCCCTTGAATTTGTATGATTTAGTTGTTCCACATTACCATAAGATAGGTTTAAAAAGATCCAACCAGTATGGTAACATGATCTATAACTCTTTAAGAAAAACATGGCAAATTTATTCACCCCTCCCCTATCAAGGTGTTCTAGGACCCTTCTTGTTGTATTACAGCATATAGGTTGCTAGAGTAAAGTATGTCCACTTGTTTTGTGTCGTAAAATTTAATAAATGCCAAGAGACTCCATCCCTTCAATGGAATAACCATCTATATATGGAATAATATGATGGTATATCATCTAAGATCTATTGGAATTTATTTTATCTCCACCACAATATAAGGGATTCTGGTAATTGATGAAATAGGAATGTTTATGGAAAATTCAAAATGTAAAAGCTCGATGCATATGCTAATGCACAGAATGTCCTCACAACATCTCATTCTGATAATATATATATAAAGGTGATTAGTCTTACATCATCCTAGTCTATGTGTGAAAATATGAAAAATATATATGAAGGTGAAGACAATGCGAAGGAAGTGAAACTCCATGTTTTGAACAACCATTTTTTGATTTGATGGAGAGATCAGATGAAAATGTAAATAGTTTCTTTAATCACATAACTATATTTGTAGGTGATATATGTGGACTATAGGAATAAATTATGTACATTTATATTATGAGAAAAATCATAAAAATTATTCCACCTCTGTATAATCCAAATTTTCCATCCCTTGAGAATTTGGATCTTTCTAAACATTATATGGATTATCTTTTAAGTATCCTGGTGGACTATGAAATTATAGTTATACTAGAAGATTAAAAAAGTAGTTTATGTAAACAATTTTCATCAAAGACATGAAAAATGTGATTTATAAAGACTTTATTGATGATGATAAAAGGGATGATAAAATTATTTCTCTCTTGTCTATGAAATTAAAGAGAGGAAAACGAAAGTTTTATTGAATGCTACATCTGGCCTATTTTCATTGTGGAAGAGTTGAAAACATTGTGTCTCTATGCCTAGGGATAAATGTTAATGAAGAAATTGAATTTGAATTATGAAGAATCATGAGATAAGTTTTACCAAAAAATGAGTCTTGAAATCTAGAATGAAGTTAAAATGAAATTGTATTTCCTCTAGAGAAGATGATGATGATGATGAATTTTTTGAGGCTAGAGAACCATATTTTAAATCTATAACCCATGCATGCATTATGGATACTATTGGTAATATTGAAACATCAAATGATAATTATATATAAAATTAGTAGAATACTGATTCCTATCTAATTTTGGAACTTGATAATTATCTTGGTATGATTGAAGATCAAAGAATAAGAAATGAAAATTAGGGAGATGTTCTAGATGAATTGTTTGAATATGTTGATCATCTTGAAGCCAAAATTTATCAAATGGAAAAAATAACATAATAATATTAAACAACATTTGAATGATCAGAATATATGGTTTAATTGATGATCAAGATTTATGAATAAGAAAAAATCTTCAATGAACATACATCCAAATTGGATGAGGTGTCCAAGATAATTGAGGGACATAACGAAAAAGTTGTTTCACTAATAATTAAAATTGAACATAAGTTAAATTCCAGGGAAACAAAAAATTAAATTATAGTTTGGAAGTTTCTCAGATGAAAATATGTTAGTAAGATCTAAGAGTGGTTTTGAAAGAGTAGAGAATGCATTGAATGATCTCAGATCCACATGTATGTGTAAATGTAAATTTTTATGTGAATTTTAATCATCAAAGGGTATAAAAAATATCATCCTAAATAAATTGAATCAAAAAAATTGAGTATATTATAGATTCACCCAAAGTTACATCAAAGTGATCATCAAATCAAATAGAGTGGAGAGTTGGAAATTATTCCCATGTACCCAAAAATGGTTCATGTGAACAACACCCCAATTACATTGGAAAAACCTATTCTCATCCATCAACCTCTTTTAATTTTTTATATCCATTTAGTTTTAAATATTGATACACCTCCAATCCCATGCCCCACAATGAGAAGTTCATTCCCCACTTCATAGACCCTGAGATTAATATAGAGATTTGAAAGGAGTACACCCACCCTCTTTAGATTTTTTTATCCTCTATATATATATCCAAATTACCATCCCTATCACCAACACGCATCCCCATTGTATTTGGGAGGATAAAATTGATACTAGTATAAAAACTATGCTGATAATTTTTTTTAGAATTTTTGATGGAAAATATAAGCACGAAAAAATATCCTTAAAAAATTGAAATGTTGTTTTTAAATTTGAAAAATCCCTCCAATGTGAAAGACTATAAAACCATAGGGGAACACCAATCAATTATACTAATAATATTAAAGTAAAAATACATGTAAATTCCTCAAACCTGAATTGGAGATACATTATAGATTACCATTGTAAAATTTCAAACCCTAATACGCTTCCATATTCCCTCTAAAAAATTTCTCATGACAAAATGTCACCTAGCTGTGGTCAAAAAAGAAATCATGGTGTCATTGTGTGCACTTTAATATGTTGTTACACAACCCAAGTTGGGTCTAATAATTATTTCCCAAAACATAAAAGATAGTTTCAAACATATCTTCTTTCTATATTTCCTTTTTTGGAAACACCTTCAAAATCACCCATGTTGCTTCCATTTTATAAGCCCTCTAAAGCCCTAAACAAAAAATGTGTGTAATAATTTAAATTTAAAAAAATATAAACATTTTATAACAAAAATATACCCTAATTTTGAGACCATGGGATTCCATTGGGATGTATGAATGTTTTAAACCCCTAAAAATCTCTGTCATTTTTGCTTTAACCTACTCCAGGAAAAAAATAAAAAATAGTATGAACTTATCAATATCCCCCTTCATCTAAAAAATGATAGTAAATAATTCAAATAAACTAAATTTGAATGAAACTTAATGGTTTCACACCAACTATCATCTACTATAGAAAATATGGAAGAGGTCATTTAGAGCTCTAATAAAAACCAGATATCTCCTAATAAAAAATAAATCCAAACACCAATGCCTTCCTAATAAATATTTTTTCACTTCCCTATTATAGAAGACAAGAACAAACACTTGGATCCCCCATAATATTTACAACCACAAAATAAGGAGTACCTGTAGAAACCAAATTCTCCATCTTCTCAACACCCTCTGAGAAATATATAAATATTAACACATCACCATGATGTTTGATTTTTATTTCTTATTCACTAGTTAAATTCACATAAGATAAATAATTAGTTGTCCGACCTAAAACACCATACATTTCATGATACAATATACAATCTGTCATCATCCATTTTTATAGTCTTTTATTCATGCACGATGATTTCTAATACCAATAACCAAATGAGTTGCTCTTTTTAACTACATTCATTACTTCATTTCACACCTTTACATCGATCCTGAAATGTGTTTCAACCATATTTCATGAAACGTATACCTTAAATCCTATAGATAATGTTTCTCTTCCATTTCTAAATAAACTATTCAACAAAATATTATATTGAGTACATGTAGATAATAAAATTTTACGTATACCTAGAACATGTCACACATCCCTCAACAAAAGCATATAACAAGAATTTGTTGTGATAAAATATCACCATAAACAATGAGACCAACATATTCTCCATTAAACATATTCAATATACGATAGTAACCATGTTTTTATGACGAAAATAACTCCCTCTTTTGTGTCATATGGTAAACAATAGGTGAAATAATCAACCCTTCATTGTAAAGATCTGGAATTTGATAGTCAACTCCAACTATAAGTATATCACCCTCACCCTATATAAGAATTATGATTGTATCCAAATATTTTTATCCATGTACCATATTTTCATTTTTAATATTTTTCAATGTTTAGAAGTTTCTATACACACATGAAGAACAATACCATTGGTCTATCATTGAGTCTCATTCATCAACAATGATGAAATAACATCGTCAAATATCAAATTGAATTTCCTAAATAGAAATTTGGTGACAATAGGATGATATTAATCTTGTATCAAACCCAATAAAATAAAATATTTCTCTTATTCATCCATTTCAATAGGTACTGTGTTATCCTTATCATTAATCTCAAGCATCACCAAAGACATCTCCATCAATAGATTGGTGAAATCATCCACATGGTTACCCAAATATACATTTTCTAACATTCATAAGCAATATAGTAAATTGTTGATACACTCATGTGGAATCTCTAATTCCATGTATGATTTTCAAACTATAAAATAACAATGTTCTCAAACTTCACTAACTAATATAGCATAGGATAGAGGATGTAGGGGGTCAATACCACACAGAGCGGGGGACACATCGATGAATTTTTACTGAAGGTTGGGTAACTCTAATTTTAATTATTCAATTAAATTAATTAAGAATTATAATTATGTAAACAAATAAAATTATAATTATAAGATATGTGTACCAGTTTCCATGGGTGATTTTAATAATTAAATTAATTCCCCCTTAAAATATAATTTGATTAAATGGCTTCGTAACCATTCAACTTAATTGATAGATGAAATGATACATCCCAATAAATACACCATAGCATCTAAATTCATTATATTATCGAAAATAAAAATAAATATATCACATTAAAAAAATCTCTGATCACCATATTCATCACAATATACTGGGGTTGTTGAATGTAGCAACTAGACCACAGTAACCATGGCTCGTAGAATGTTGAAGTCGAAGGGTATCCTTTGGATGTTTTGGTGTGAGATCATATCTACTAATGATTTCATCCTAAACCATGAAATGACAAAATGCCTTTATGGGATGACATCATACAAGGTTTGATTGGAAAAACAAATGATGGAGCACTTTCTATGCACCATTGGCTATATCAAGCATGTCAAGATTGGGATGGCTAAATTGAGGAAGTAGTATTACCTTAGTATGCTAATGAACATCATTTCATATGAATTAAAATACATGTATTACCACATTTTTGTCCCCGATGTAAATCATGTGCATGTAATTCATGATATCATCTTCTGATGAGGTATCATATTAGGATTGCAGTTTTGATGAATTAAAATATGTGTTGAGTAGTGAGGAGTCCCTAATAATTGTAGCACACTATGGTATATATCCCATGAATGGAGGAAAAATAAAACACTATTGGATACCATAGATCACCAACCAGACCCACTAGCACTTTCTCTATAGAAAATGTAACATGAGATGTGGTTGAGGTCCCATGCCATCAGATGCAGTGGATTTTTCTATGACACCATCAAACGAGTTGGAAGCACTAGATGCCAAACATGAAAATGCCCACATCGATTTAACACCATCAAAATGATTATCTAGATGACAACACAACATGGGACTGGATTGTGCATAATAAACTATAAAAACATTTAACTTCACTATGACCAATGAGTGAAACTCTTTTAGTGATGCAGAACACCACCAAAGATGCTGCCAAAAAAATTTTGTGGATTAAATCCTGAAATCATCAACTGAGGTAGTGAGGGAGAATGAGAATGTGTAATTTAGTATGTTTCGCAACATCGATTTCATGCTAACATACCTATGAATTTGAGAAATAATTAAATATTTTGGAGTTCCAATGTTATGTCTATGTCCACTGTGACAATACTAGTCAATGCCCTAGCCACCAAGACCACCTACTTGCATTCCATGTTCTTTGTGGATAGGTTTTGAAATGAGATGAGGACTCGAGGGATTGGTAGTTGGAAGAAACACTCAATAAGTCACATGGACGCACTAGGTATCTTGTGTTTAATGTGATAATTGATTTTGTTGAGACTTGGAGAGCTTGATTGTAATTTGGGAATGACATTATTGACTAATTTAATGTTGTTATTAATTTTACATTGTTTTTTCCTCACCCTCATTATTTTCCCTCATAAATTGTTATTTTTTATTGCTCAAAGGGGTTTGACATCATTAAGACTCTTGAGTGGTTATTAATGATGTTGTAATACGTCTATATTTTTCTATTTGTATAATGAAATGGAATCACCCTAGAAATGCATCCCTACTGGTGGTGCACAAAAAAATTTCTTCTGTTCTTATTATTTACTACTTCCATGACGCTTGTTTGTATTCATTGGTATTGGCTAGTTGGATATTTCCAACACATACTATGAAATCGTATTCCAATCTTCATATCCACTGGACGCATATGAGTAGTGCACAAAGAAATGCAAGGATTTTTCTGATTAGTTACCAAAAATATTTTTCCAATTTTACATATCCAAATTGTAATCACTCTACAAGAATGGTATTAATTCGTATATAATGATTATATTTCCCGTGTATACACAACACATATGAATACTACATATACGTAATTAATATACATTGTATAACCACACTACATATATGTTTCTTAAGACCATGTTTTTGTTGTATAGTTTATCATACAAAATTCCAAGATACTTCACTCAAGGATTTCAACTTCCAACCCACATCTAAACACCATTTATTACAAATAAAAATAACTAGGATTGAATAAAAACACGATGATCATGAAAATATGTGAAAAAATATGTTTTATACTAAAAAAAATATGTTTCATTATTCATTCAATTACATCAATCACTAACTGAGAATTATATGTTTCATTCATTATTAATTGATAGGTATGTATTTTTATCTTTATCCAATTAAATATTGTTTAACAAAAAAGTATAAGTTTCATTATTAATTCAAAAAAATAACTATTTTTTTATCACATTAATTAAATTCTTGTGTTTGGTGAAACTTCATGTGATTACATTTGAGAATCTAAAGACATTAACACATCCTCCCCAACTGGAAAAACTATGGTACAATAATCTTGTATCATAATGAATTGGAATCATTCAATATTGTTGGATTAATGAAGGTTGATATTTTTGGATGGTGTTGGGTTAGTTCTTATGACTCAAACAATGCATGAAACTCTAGTATTTTGAGTACCATGTTGAGATAATTGGGTGTTAAAGGGGGAATTCACCCTTACTCTAAGTGTTTGGTGTCCAAAGGCCCTTTCCCCAAATGTTGTAAAACATTAGATTATCCATCTTTCCATGGAATATTAGACCAAGTGATAGCAATAGGTCACTTTTTTTTAGGAAAATTATCACAAACATAGAACTTGCTCAGAATTTGGAGATATGGGTACTGTAGCCCCATATACTACTTTACACGAGAAATAGAAGCATCTTAGAATTGGGTGGACATAACACCATTTAAGTAAGGACTTCTAGTGACCATTCACTACTAATGAGATCATCATCTATCTTGTGCATCATCAGAAAAAACAATACATGTGGGGGAAGAGGCTTATGAATCTTTGAATACTTTGTATAATTAAATGTCTAATATGTATGACATCAATATCTATAATCTATGATGAATCTTACTGATAACCATGGACTACCTAAGGAGTCAAGAACCATGATGTAGTCTAAACGCTCAACCTATCCAAATTTCATGTTTCTACTAAATACAAAAAATGATTACTCACTCATTTATGTACACATTTCATCCAAGGTAATACCACTCCCTATAATTTGGATCCACTTATATAGTGATTCAATTAAAGAAACTCGTAGGATAATCCAAGACGTTCTCTAGAGTAGATCCATTTTAAAGGGGTACTAAACCTCACTTTTAGAACCACCCATGTGTGATGTAAAATTTATAATTCCTAAAATATGAATGAGACCCTACTCTTTATAATCCAAATATATGATAAATGAGAACGCAACACTACAAATTTTAAGAACCCATAACAAACAACCAATGAATCCATTATTGAATTATAGTGGGAGAAAAACACATATTTGAAAGAAACCTCAATCAACAGAGTATTGAACATATGTATATAAGAATCACGCCTCACTAGAAGGCACCTCAGTTGAGGTAAAATTAAACCCTATTCATAACATGTGTTATACCTATACCTAATCATCACTAGTTTAGTACAAAACCCATGTTGACCTTGAGGACCCATTCCCCATGTATCTTGGGGTGGGTACTAAAATCCATGATGGAAATCCGGGGGTAATTTCCCCTCACATAATACATCCATGGGACTACTGGCCTTTTGAATTCTATAAATATCATGCAACAAATCCCATCATCATCTTTAATGAGCATATTCCTAAAACTAAAAATATGTTATTGAATATGGGATCTTATGGGTTAACAAAAAACATCAATAATGATATGTGTCAAAAGATATATAGGATTGATTATTTCTTTTTTTGATACATACATCTCATAATAAAATCAGTGAAATCACAGCACAAATGAGATTGGTTGCCATGTGGAGATATGTGGGTGATCCACATGACACAACGAGGTAGGGTTGTAGGTTTATGGCTCCCATTCACATTGCATGGTCCCACCTTGGTCTGGTTGGTAGACATACTTCACTGGCTTGTAGGCTGGCCAATGCACTTGGTCTATGCGTTGAGTTGGCCCTACTAGCCGACCTGCACCGCCTGACCCAGTGTTTCTTTTTCATGATCAAAAAAACCCCCTCCATAAAATAAAATTGAGGGTTAAAATATTATATAATTTTAAATAAATTATTTTTTCATTATAACACTCATAATTTCATGTAGCCTCATCTCGATGGTCAACACTGCACCTCACAATCTACAAATCCATCAACTTATTTTTCTTAGGATAACAATTTAAGTAAATTTATACTTATAAATATAGGGGATTTTGAAACATGAAAACATAAAAAATGAGTAAATTATAAATTTTAAAAACTATTGGAAGCTACAAAAACACCATCTTTCAGTTACTAATCTTGCATCAATGAACTATTGAGCTATTAACTCTATAAATGCATCAATCTTTTTGTTAGTTGACATGTTTTCTTGATTTAAAAAATCATTTGATAAATTTTTTTATGAGTGTGACTTAAATAAATTTGGGAAGGTAGGTGTAATTATTCAGGGGTGAACAAAATGGTTGAAATGAATTTAACTGAATAAAAAGTGTCAAAATAAATGAACATAGTTTGAAGCATGGTGGATAACATATTGAGAAAAAAATTACAAAAATTATTTACTTAAATGGTTTAATTTGTATTTGATGAATATTTTTTAAGAGTTTATAATATAGTGGTGATATGGGATAATTCTACCAGTTTATATTTCTTAGGGTTATATATTGTTTTGGGTTGGGATTGATTATTGTTATGTCATGTTTTGGGTTGTGATGAATTAAGGTTATAACATGATTCAATGAGGTCAGGATGTGAGGATATTGGGATACTGTGGGGGCATGTTTTTATGGTGATGATGTTGTTGTGGTTTTGGAAATGTTATAATGGTATGATTCAAAAAAATTGAGAGATAGAAATTCCTATTATTGGTTGATATTCTTGTGATGTATGGCATAGTTTGAGAGCTTGGCTTTCCTGCATTTACTTGCTTTCTTGATGGTTTTTATGTTATGGTAGAAATTGTGATGTGATAAGAATATGACGATGTTACTTTTCCATGATTATTAACATATTATTATATATACCCATCAATTATAAATTCCATTTATTACTTATGATATTCTATATTTTAATAAAATAAGGTGATGTGACTAAAGTTGAATTATTTTTAATGAATTGTTTTTCCACTATCTTAATCATGCACTTTATTTTCTTTATTGATTAAAATATGTCAATCCCATAACCTTTATTCCACATGGATATAGCTGAATACATAATGTTATCACCCCTATATTGTTTGAGAATTGTTTAATCGAATAGTATGAGGGAGATAAGAGTTGTAGTTCACGTGGCTTGAGTAGAGTTATAAAATGATCTAGAGATTTTGGCTTCTATTCGGGCCTATATTTTTAATGTTTTTCTGTCATTTATGTATCAATTTTGTAAAAAAAATATATTTTCCCTTAAATTTTAACCATTCTGTGTTTTTTATAGTTTTGTTTTATTGTTTTGAGAATTAAGAGGGTAATGCCTCATGTATTTATGATAGATACTCATAGGCCCATTACTCATCACATGACCTATTTGTGGAAGGATTCTAGGAAAATTCATATAACTTATTCCTACCAATGAGGTGATTCGGTAGGGATTGGAAACTATTGGTTGCAATCCATAACTAAATTTTATAATAGTGAAACTATTTTCACTAATTATCATTAAAAAACTTTAGAAAAATATGTATGTAAGGGAAAATAAAACTTCATTCACTTACTTCCCTCTCTATTTCCCCCTTTTTCAATGCATATCCATTGTTATAATTATATATAGTATATCAACAAGACAAAAAAAGAATATCTTCCTTAATATTCAAGTATTAAATCAATGGTTGGTATTTTTAAAAATAGGTAATGATAGAGAGAATAATTATCATATTCCTATACAGTGTAGTACAAATGTACGATAGAAATATTATGTGAACATCATATCACTATATAAATATCATAAAAGATTATTGAACTCAGTTTCCCTTCAAATTCTTATATATGTATGTTCAATTATTCAATTTCATAGTTAAATATTAATATCGTACAATTCAACCACCAACCCCACAGATTCTTCACATTGTTTGTGAATGAATACATGTTTTTTGAGCGTGAATAAAAATCTACAAAATTGTACTGATAATATAAATAATATGCAACGATATTTCTTGTAATAATGTGTTTCATACAAAAAATATTCAATTGGTGGTAAAATATAGAGGTTAGATAATCTAGATAACTGACATAAAGGTTGTCGAGTAGCATTTTAAAGGGGGATCTGTATTCTCACTCATTGTGTATTTGTATTTATAGTCTCTAATATTAGGAAAAAATCAAAACAATGGTCATAGTAAAATAAATCACAAAAGAACATCATTAAATCACTCTTCAACTAAATATTATGGAATCATTTAGAAACATATAGGTACTCAAGAAATAAAATTTTACAAAACAACAATAAATAAAAAATTACTAAATCACACTTTAGATAGTTCATTTAAAAATATATTCAATCATTGTAAAATCAAATACATATAATGTACATAATTGTTATAATCAAAACAAAATAATCAAAAAAAATCAAAGGGTTTCATTCCATTGACATTTTTTATCATCCTCCATGAATCATTATAACAATTGAACATACCGATGTTTATACAACTAGTGGTAATATTTCTCAAATCAATGTATTTTTTCCTGGTATGAGGTTTTTGTTTCATGTTACAATATATTTTTTTTACATATATCTTCTATAATTGAAATTGAAATTTATTTTTTTGACAATAATTAAAATTGAAACTTATTATTTTAAAAGCGGAATAAAAAATTATATTGACATTTATATTTCTACTAAGAGATATATTGAATTTTTTCATTATAGGAATATTTGAATCCCTAGAAAAATATTTATTTTAGAATCAATTAATGGATTTGAAAAAAATTAAATCAAATAGGTAACAATTTAAATTGATATTTTAATATTTATGCACACCATCACAAAAAACGAGTTATGTGATTTATATACGTATATGTTAAAATATATTTATTTATTTATATATATATAGCAATGGTTTTGTTTAATATTAATATATTATGTTCACATAATATGTATTATGTGCATTTAATAATCACATAATGTAAATTATTTTAAAAAATATAATGTATAAAAATATGTTCCATTTATATTCAACGAAATTGTTTTTCATGGAATATTAAATGAAACTCATAAATACTCTAATGTTCATAATTTTTCAAACACTATAACTTAATCTAGTAGACTTACAAGATATTAACATGCATAAAGATAAAAAAATTATCCATTCAAAAAATAAACAGAAAACATATAAATAATTTTTATATAAAAATAATATCTATAGGAACTATACAAAATTATGTCTCAACGATAATAAATAGACATCTAAAAAATCTAATCAAATTGAAGACCAATCATAGAGATATTTCATTTTGTATCTACATAATAATTATAACATTTTATTTATAGACTATATATTATATTAATATATTATATGTAAAACAAACAAAAATTATGTTTATTTTGTGCACATGTCATGTATACGGTATATAAGATATAATTCATAATGTGTTCAAAATAATTTTTCACAAGGAATAATTCAAATTGCTATGATTTCCCTAAATGAGTCGTCAAAAAATGGTCAATATCAAATGATGTTGATCTTAAGAACCGAGGGTTAGATACATGAATAAAATCTAGATGGGATTACTCAAGTGAGGGAATTGAGGAGACGTCCCATTGTTTGATGTCATTGGGGGAGTACATCCTATGTTGTATGCTATGTGGGTGGGGGGTTTTTCCAATGTTTTAGGCTAAGGGGATGGGCGGTGTGTTTTTATCCTAGGCGAAAACATTTTTCAATGTATAAATTTAGAAACTATTCACTTTAGCATAGTGGACATATCAGGTAGTTAGTTTCAAGGTGTTTCATCCTCATTTTTATCTCTTTTATAGGTGGGGTGTTCTATGATATGAAACTATTATATTCTCTATATATTTGCGCTCGAGAATCATAGAGAGATTCTGCCTCTCCAGGGATGTAAGGATTATTACTGAACCATTTAAATCATTGTGTCATGTGATATCTTCTTGTAGTTATTTTCTTATTATTTTATTTAAATTTAATTCATGTGAAATCATTTTTTGTTACTACGACTCCTAATGTTTCCATGATAATTACCCTTTCCAATATTAAATATTTATGCACACACTTGAATTTTATAGTCAAAATGTATGGAGTTTTATTTTCATAAACAATAAACTAGATTATTATTCCACACATATAAATATGAAATACTCTTCAATAAAAATATAATATTTTTGGGTAGTTCTATATATTCAATGATATATTTATATAATAAATAATTAACATGGAACATATAAATATACTTGAGTCATTTGATATTAATAGATAATTTCACATATTACATATGTAACACCCCAGGTAAATAAAGAGTATGACATTTCCATATTTATCCATATTTGTGAATAAAATATTAATATAACTTTAAAGGGAACCCTATGATCGATGGAGTACCCAACACGCTACAATGAGTTTCATGGGAATCTTACATTGCACTCTAATAATAAAATTATATTATTTTAAATGGTAGTTAACACCTAACTGCTGTGATGGCGGGAATGAATAGAACTAACTACAATATGATTATATATGTTTGTCAAATATTTTTACTTTTTACAACAAATGTTAGAGGATTAAAAATTAGAATGAATCCAATTTTAAGCGTAAACATTCTAATATTCATTAAATGGTCGATTAACTGCCTTTTGATGATGAACCTCTTTTAAAACCACTTTTACAAATTTTATGTGTTATATTTGAAAAAATAAAATTATTCATTAGAATCGAGACATTAAAATTTACATTGTGTAAATTTTTGGTATTTTTCCCATAATGTACAATTTTTAATGAATAATGGTCATTGGAATTAAATTTCACTTTGAAATGGGACTTAAAGTAGTGTCAATCTTTTAATAGATATTGTTTCTTAAAAACATGCTATTTGATTTGACAACGGGGATTAATTATTAAAAAAATTAATGAAACTAATATGTTTTGAATTTTTTAAAACAGACATCATTTTTGAATTCAAAATATCAAATATATCCTAGTGTGAATTTTTTGTAATTTTCTGAAAAAATTCAATTTTTGATGAATAGTGAAACCACTAACTGGTACTTATAAAATCTGATTTTCCATTTAAATGAAAATTTTCCACCATTGTGTTTTGAATTTCAAAAGGATGACATACATGGTTGTCATTAAGAAGTAAAATTTGGTTCAATGGGATAAAAATAAATTTTTGGTGAATAGTAACTTTTAAGATTATTAATCGCGATTTGAGATAATTAGTGTAGTTTAAGATAAAAATAATGTATTATTAATATTAAATTACCTAGACACATGTCCTACCCTCATTGGATGTGTCATTTCCGACCAAGACAATCCATGGGTCAACTTGGGGACCCCATGGTTCCACTTAGGTATGAAAATGACATAAATAACTTTTTATTTAAAGTTAAAATTAAAATGTCACAAACATGAGTTGTTTAAAAAAAACAATTTTTACATGTGGTTGTACAAGTACGATTTTTGACTATAAATAGTCATTGGAAATATAAATAGATTTCCTAAATCATAGTATTTTTTTTTTAATTTTTAGACATTAAATAAATTAAATTATTTATGACATCATGATGATGCATCAATGACCACGTTATTTAACAATTTAAATAAAATGGAAAGATAATGTAAAATCTAAGACCTACACATGTCCCAAACCTATTTGATGGATGTATTTAAGACCTTTATTACCTTTTCGTAGAATAAAATCAATGTGGGACCATTAAAATACGAAAATCATTCTAAAATAAAGTAACATTTCATTACTATCCAAGAGTGCCCCTCCCCTCCTCTTATAAAAGGCCCCCACCTCTACCTCCTTACCCACACAAACAAAGCCTTTGGCTCAACCAAAACCTTCCCATTTTTTCTCTCCAAATCCCTATGTAACTCTTATAATCCTCAATTTGTGTAGAAGTCTTCCCAAGGAAGCCTTTGATCTCAAACTAAAGGGAGTTGCCCTATTTTAAGGTAATGTCTTCACTTGAGTCCTTTTGATTTATTTTGCTTCTCCAACCCCCTAAACTCTTTTTATTAATTTCATTTGTAAATCCTCCAGTATCTTAAATATACTAGGATGTTGTTATATGATGGATTCGAGATAAACTTACATACACCTACATCAAATGGTTAAAGAACATACTATTTCTGTGGATGGTGAATTTCTGCCTCACGAAACGATGATTGTTCAATATCCTTCTAAAGCCATAAAAGGTTGCCATTAAGATGTAACTATATTTATATATGATATATAATATGATTATGTTTTCCTTAAGATTCTGTATTTTTCATTTATGACATACCTTTATGGCTTCCATTATGGGTATACGCGATATCTTCATTTTAGGAAGTACGGACTACCGCCCCCTCAAAGTGATTTGATTCATTAATAAAATATGTGGTATGTATAAAGGATCTATTTAATGATATTAATATGATACCATAATGGAATTAAAATACTATTATGTATCATTATGTTTTAATTCCATTAAATATGAAATTGAAATGGAAGTAGCGTTTATGCGTACGTATGTCTTACCGTCTCCATGAACGGTGCATTTCATTTCTTAACTCTAAATGTTATGTAATATTATAATTTCAGGAATAAACTGGATATATATGATATATATTTTATCTACATCATGAATAAAATTCTGGATATAATGGATATTTTACCACATGAACAACTTGTAATTATAAATAGTTTATTTTTTACTCAAGTACCAATGATCGTGAAAACGACCTTTATTAGCTTAAATAATAACATAGTGTACATGACATGGTAATAAGTGATATAAAAGGAATAATTAACTTGAAAAATGTTCTTAAGGAAGTGGAAATTAACTCATGTTTCTTATTCAAGAGATTAAAGAACGATCGAGTCAAGTCGGACCCGAGGTAAGGGATCCTACCCCTCTCTTACTTTTAAAGTACACTCTTTTATGTATTTCCTTTTCAGATCATCTTTCATATTATTTGGATGTTATTTTATATTACTCTTACTGTACATTTTATGTTCAAATGTTGAGATAACCTATTTTCTCTCATCAATCCATTTTGGAAGTTTTAAGTGGCGTTGTTAGGCTGTCGAGTTTTCATAAGGGATTTTTCAACTCACTTTTAGTCCCGTGAAATTTATGCTACATTTGCCACAATTTACTTTGAGTGGTTTATATACTTCACATTATTATACTCTTTGTGTAATATAATTTCATTTATGGGTATTTACATATTCATTTTATGACCCTTCTTCAATGGGGTGTACGTTTCGAATGTTACCCAAGTCGGTAAGGGAACATTTCACCCTCCTCTTTTTAAAAGACATATTTTGTTATGTATTTTAATTCACAAACTATTATGTTAGGAAATGTTCTTATATATCCTTATTGATGTAAATTATATGACCGAGTGATGAGATAACCATTTTTATCTCTCATCAACTCTTTTTCTGATTTTTGAAGTGACGTCGTTAGGCTGTCGAATTTTGGCAATGGAACATCTTAACCCAATTTTGATTCTTTGGGATAAACTTGTACTCCTTGAATATGTCGATCTATGATTATGTGTGAATATCCTCTGATTTTATTATACATAATACACACTTATATTTCATGTATTCATTTTTCACACATAATTATTTAATTGATTTATCCTTAATCCAAGGATTTCGTCTTTGTATGTGACTTCGTCTCAATCTCGTTTCATTGAGGCATATTTTATTTTATACACAACATTGTTTTATACGGTGTATAAACCCCTTTTAATTTTACGTTTATCCAAAAGGAATATTTTTCATATGAAAGCATTTTACATAACGACAAAATGGAATTTTTTTGTCATACGTATACGGTGACAATGACTTCTCCACCGCCGTGACCATTATTTGAGTTTCGGCTTCCTCTACAAGCCATACATTTTTTTTAAGAAAAATAAATACCATGTTTTACTTTTCTATTATTTTGGTATTTAAAATGGTTATGATAATGTTTTTATTATATCAATTTGTTATTGATATCTTGTGATTGAAATGTAGAAATGTTATGTTTCCTTTATGTATGTTTAATGTGATACAATTATGTTATTGTTCTTGGGAATTGTTATGAAGATGGGTTGTTCTGTGATAAACTAAGGGCGGGTGAGCCCGATATAGCTCTCCAATGCATTGGGTAACGTGAAGGAGTGAAACATTAAGGTTTCTCCAAAGAGATTTATTGAATATACTATGGTGTGTATTCCAAACGTAACCAAGAGGGTTACTCACTACATATGAATGTTATGAATGCCTCAAGTTACCTATAATGTCTTGTGATTTATATGATTTATTTATGATTTGACGAGGTATGTTAAAGTGCCTATGTTTTATGGGTAATGTATGATTTCATTCTTATGTATATATGAACTCATGTTTCCTTCCATATTTTTATAACCCTTACTGATCATTTTATGCTCATCCCAAGTTTTTTTGAAATGTTTTTCACAGGTCAAGGGAAACGTATATGATATGATTATAGTGTCAAGGAAGTGTGAAGACAGAATCCATGCTTTATTTTTAAATATGTTTCTGTTGATGGGAAAAAATGAATACTATCTTTTATGTAACCACTTTGTTTAAATGTGGAATGTAATGAAAGTTTTATGATCTAATTCTCTAAAACTCTAAACCTGAAAAGATCCTCAATGTGTAATCTCGTAATAACTCAAGATTATGTAAGGTTTAAGGCTGGGACTTATAGTTGGCATCAGAGGGAGGTTTAGATAAATTTAGAGGTTAAGGTATTCTTTAAGCATAAGTGACATTATCATAATGGTTATGATTTCAGAAAGAGTCCTGGTTTTAGATAAAGTGAATGTGTAAGTATATCATAGTGTTTATCTTCTTCATTAGTACATGATGGTTTTGTTGATATACTCACATTGACCTTTTTGGTTTTAGTAAATGGATGGATCTAGCAGGCACCAAAGTAACAGTGCATGTGAAGGAAACTGTGAAAGTTTTCTGAGCAAGAAACTGAATGATATGGGAGCTATAATGATAACTCTTGTGTTTATCCTCAACCAACTATCTGGAGTCATGATTTACCAGCTAAACCTTGGTGATTTCTATAAGGCATCATATATGAGAGAAACAAATCCCTACGGAACTACAGGTAATAATAATAAAGGTAAGTGTGTTAAAAAACCTATGTGTCAAATATGTGGAATGAAACACCTAGAAAAATGTTTCAAATGGACAGAAATATGCTATAGATGTGGAAATGAAGGTCATAAAGAAAGAATCTGCCATGAAAAAAGGAAGCATCCAGTTAACTCGAGGAAAGGGAAAGAAGTTATTTCTGAGGGATCAATTGAATGTTTTAAATGTGGTGTGCATGTTCATTATGCAAACACATGTCCAATGAAGAAGTTTCCTGAATGGGATCACCAAGATCATACAAATAATCATTTACTAATACCTAATTCCATTCCGATTGAGGATGATGAAACTGACAATGACCAATCAAAGGTATGGTTTATTTCATAACTTTTGTTTTCCTATTTTGGAATCTAAGGATATGATTCGTGATTTTGTTTGTAGGAAATAAGTATTTCAGAATAAGTTGGAAAGGAATGGTTAATGGATCATGAAGAATGCTGAATGAGTAACAAGTCAACATCTAAGGGCTTCAAGAGTTATGGTGAAATTCTTAAGAGTATTAAGTCTCTTTTGATGATGGGGTTACATTAGAATACTTCTTATAGTATGTGTAACCCGGATGTTTAATATATGAAAATTTTATTCAAGGAATAGTTATCTGTTCTTTTGTGGACAGAGTTATAAAGAACCATTTGGGTTTATATGATACTTAAATTTGAGGTATGTATGGGTTACTATACGTTATGATGGAAGTGAAAGGCATGAGATAAAATTGAGGATAAATTATGTTATGGTTATTTTTGATGATATTATCTCTTTTTGGGGAATGATTTGAAAATTATATAGTTTTATGAAAATGGACAACACGCAGACCGTGTGACAACCCGTCACGCTAGACAAAGTTGTGGGAATCGAACCCACAACCAAAGTGCAACTGGTATTTATCGCCTACCACTGGACTACGTGAAGTCCCTGGTTAGTTTGACTAATTTTTTTTAGTTAGATGATTTTATGAATTAAGAGTAAGCTGATTTTGGGTTATATATGGAAATTTATTAACCTATCATGGAGGATATGTGATTAGGTTGATTACTTTTTAATATGAGACTTTAAGAGTCCATGATGTTATTTGGAGATAAGTGTTAATTTGTATCTTGGAAGACTATGCAACTGAATCATTCAAATATTTGGGTTTCAATATTAGTTTGGTTTACTATGAAGTATTTTATGGACAATTTGTTTATTGAATGGTATTTGTTGACCTTTGGGTATTGTTTGATAAATTTTAGAGATTATGAATGTATTTGATTTTTAAAAAAAGGATTAACATTTTTAGGTATTATCTGATCTTGTACTAACCTTTTTTGGTTTTGGTTTTGGTTAAGGTCTAAATATATTTGAAGTATATAGTTCTCTTTTGTGGATTAGGTGATTCTCTATATGTTGATTATAGAACTCTTACTGTAAACAAGTCTCCCTAAATACTCGTCTTTTGGGGAAAGTATGAGTTTGTGTAAGAAATCTAGTAAATGTTGAAAGTCAACCTGACAAGTAATTATGTTTCCTTAAGATCAAAAAAAATTCCTCAATGAAGAATAACATAAAACAAAAGTGTTGTCTTTTAACTTTTCCTACTATGGAATCGAATACCATTTAACCCATCACAAGTTTGTGATTTTCTTATGGTCAACTTTCTCATAGACATGTTTACTATGAATCTCCATCAGAACATGACCCTTTTTTTTCCTCCATGTCCGTAGTTTCATAATTGGAATCCTAGTATGGGTTAATTCGGTTGACCTTTGTACATATCTTTCTTTATTATAAAGTGATTGTTTTACTGACTCTTGTTCCGATTTGGGATTTTCAATGATGTTTCCAAGCCCAATTTTAAAATTGCAAGGACGCAATTCCCAGAAGGGGGGAAGGATGTAACACCCCAGGTAAATAAAGAGTATGAAATTTTCACACTTATCCATATTTGTGAATAAAATATTTATATAACTTTAAAGGTGACTCTATGCTCGATGGCGTACCCAACGCACAACAACGAGTTTCATGGGAATCTTACGTTGCACTCTAATAATTAAATATTATTATTTTAAATTGTAGTTAATGCCTAATTATTTTGATGGCGGTAATGAATAGAACTAACTAAAAAATGATTATATATGTTTGTCATATATTTTTACATTTTAAAATAAATGTTAGAGGATTAAAAATGCGAATGAATCCAATTTTAAGCGTAAACATTCTAATATTTTTTGAAAGGTCGATTAACCACCTTTTGATAGCGATCCTCTTTTAAATACACTTTGTTTCAATTTTATGTGTTATATTTGACAAAATAAATTTCTTCTTTAGAATAGGGACATAAAAATTTACTTTGTGTAATTTTTTGGTATTTTTCCGATAAAGTGCATTTTTAATGAATAGTGAAAAATGTTGTATTTTAATTCAAAACCACTTTTTAATCTAATTTATTTACATGATTATATTATCTTTTAAATTGTTTTTAAATTGACATTAGAATATATTTTTACCATTAAATACAATGGTGGTCATTGTAATTAATTTACTTTGAAATTGGGCTTAAACTAGTGTCAATCTTTTAATAGATATTGTTTCTTAAAAACATGCTATTTGTTTTGACAGCGAGAATTAATTATTAAATTTATTAATGCAACTTATATGTTTTTATTTTTGTTAAATAGTCATAATTTTGGAATTCAGAATATCAAATATAGCCTAGGGTGAATTTTTTATAATTTTCTGAAAATCTTCAATTTTTTATGAATAGTGAAACCACTAAGTGGTACTTATAAAATCTGATTTTCCATTTAAATGAACTTTTTCCACCTTTGTGTTTTGAATTTAAAAAATCCGACATAAATGGTTGTCATTAAGAAGTAAAATTTGGTTCAATGGGATTAAAATAATTTTTTGGTGAATAGTAACTTTGAAGTTTATTAATCGCGATTAGAGGTAGTTAGTGTAGATTAAGGTAAAAATAATGTTTTTATAATATGAAATGACCTAGACACATTTCCTACCCTCGTTGGATGTGTCATGGCCGACCAAGACAATCCATGGGTCAACTTGGGGACCCCATGGAGCCACTTTGGTAGGAAAATGACATAAATAACTTTTTATTTAAAGTTAAAATTAAAATGTCACAAACATGAGTTTTTTAACTAAAAAAAATTTACATGGTGTTATACAAGTCAGATTTTTGACTATAAATATTCATTGGAAAGATAAAAAGATTTAATACATCTTTTTTTATTTAATTTTTAGACCTTAAACAAATTAAATTATTTATGACATCATGATGATGAGTCGATGACCACATTATTTAACAATTTAAATAAAATGGAAAGATAGTGTAAAATATAAGACCTACACATGTCCAAAACCTATTGGATGGGTGGATTTCGAACAATTATCATCTAATCCTGGAAACACATCAATGTGGGACCATTAAAATCTGAAACTGATTCTAATATAAAGTAACATTTCCTTACATTCCAAGAGTTCCCCTCCCCTCCTCTTATAAAAGGCCCCCACCTCTACCTCCTTACCCACACTTCCAAAGCCTTTGGCTTGACCAAACCCTTCTTATTGTTTCTCTCCACATCCCCATATAACTCTTATAAGCCTCACTTTGGGCAGAAGTCTTCCCAAGGAAGCCTTTGATCTCAAACCAATGGGAGTTACCCGATTTTAAGGTAATGTCTTCACTTGAGTCCTTTTGTTTTATTTTGCTTGTCCAACCCCCTAAACTCATTTTATTAATTTATTTTGTAACAACTCCAGTATATTAAATATATTAGGATGTTTTTATAGGAATTATTCCAGCTAAACATACACACACCTACATCTAATGGTTAAAGAACATACTGTTTCCGTGGATGGAGAATTTCTGCCTCACGAAACGATGTTTGTTCAATATCCTTCTAACACCTTCAAAGGTGGCCATTAAGATGTCAATATATTTATATATGATATATAATATGTTTATGTTTTCCTTAAGCTTCTATATTATTCATTTTTGGCATACCATTATGGCTTCAATTATGGGTATACACGATATCTTAATTTTAGGAAGTGTGGACTACCGCCCCTTCAAAGTGATTTGATTGATTAATACCATATGTGGTACGTATAAAGGATATATTAAATGATATTATATTTTATAACATAATGGGATTAAAATACTATTATGTATCATTATGTTTTAATTTCATTAAATAAGAAATAGTCATGGAAGTAGTGTTTACGCGTACGTACGGCTTACCGTCTCCATGAACGGTGCATTTCATTTCTTAACTCTAAATGTAATGTAATATTATAAATTCATGAATATACTGGATATATATGATATATATGATATCTACATCATTAATACAATTCTGCATATAATGGATATTTTACCACATGAACAACTTGTAATTATAAAGTGTTTATTTTTTACCCAAGTACCAATGATCGTTAAAACGACCGTTATTAGCATAAATAATAACCTAGTGTTCATGACATGGTAATAAGTGATATAAAAGGAATTAATAACCTGAAAAGGGTTATTAAGGAAGTATCAATTAACTCATGTTTATTGTTCAGGAGATTAAAGAATGATCGGGTCAAGTCGGACATGAGGTATGGGATCCTACCCCTCATTCTTTTTAAGTACACTCTTTTATGTATTTCATTTTAAATTAATATTTCAAATGATTGGAATGTTCTTTGATATTACTATTACTGTAATTTTTATGTTAAAATGATTAGATACCCTATTTTCTCTCATCAATCCATTTTGGAAGTTTTAAATGGCGTCGTTAGGCTGCCGAGTTTTCATAAGATATTTTTCATCTCACTTTTAGTCCCATGAGATTTATACTACATTTGCCACAATTTACTTTGAGTGGTGTATGTACTTCCCATTATTATACTCTTTGTGTAATATAATTTCATTTATGGGTATTTACATATTCATTCTATGACCCTTCTTCAATGGGTTTTACGTTTCGAATGTTTACCAAGTCTGTAAGAGAGCCTTTCACCCTCCGCTTTTTAAAAGACTTATTTTGTTATGTATTTTAATTCACATACTATTATGTTGGGACATGTTCTTATATATCCTTATTGATTTAAATTTTATGAACAAGTGATGAGATTCCATTTTTATCTCTCATTAACTCTTTTTCTTAATTTTTAAGTGACGCCATTAGGCTGTCAAATTTTTGCAAGGGAACTTCATAACCCAATTTTGATACTTTGGGATAATCTTGTACTCCTTTAATATGTCGTTCTATGATTATGTGTGATTTTGTTCTGATTGTATTACACTTAATACCGACTTATATTTTGTGTATTCGTTTTCCACACATAATTATGTAATTGATTTATCCTTAATTCAAGGATTCCGTCTTTGTATGGGTATTCATCTCAATCTTGTTTCATTGAGGCATATTTTATTTTATACACAACCTTCTATTATACGGTTTATAAACCCCTTTGAATTTTATGTTTATCCCAAAGGAGTATTTTTTATACGAAGCGTTTTACAAAATGACAAAAGGGAATGTTTTTGTCATACGTATGCAGCAAAAATGACTTCTCCGCCGCCGTGACCATTATTTGAGTTTCAGTTTCCTCTACAAGCCATACCGTTTTTAAAGAAAAATAAATACCATGTTTTACTTTTCTATTATTTTGGTATTTAAAATGGTTTTGATAATGTTTTTATTATATCACTGTGTTATTGATATCATGTGATTGAAATGTGGAAATGTTATGTTTCCTTTATGTATGTTTTATGTAATACGATTATGTTATGGTTCATGGTAATTGTAATGAAGACGGATGGTTCTGTGATAAACTAATGGCGGGTGAGCCCGATATAGCTCTCCAATGAATTGGTTAATGCGAGTGAGTAAAACGTTAAGGTTTCTCCGAAGAGATTTAGGGAATATACTATGGTGGGTATTCCAAACGTAACCAAGAGGGTTACTCCCTACGTAAGAATGTTATGAATGCATCAAGTTACCTTTTAAGTCTTATGATTTCTATGATTTATTTATGATTTGATGAGGTATGTTAACATGCCTATGTTTTATGGGTAAATTATGATTTCATTCTTATATATCTATGAACTCATGTTTCCTTCAATATTTTTATAACCCTTACTGACATATTTATGCTCATCCCATGTTTTTTTGAAATGTTTTTCACAGGTCAAGTGAAAGGTACATGATATGATGATAGTGTCAAGGAAGTGTCATGAAAGAATCCATGATTTATTTTTTTAATATGTTTCCGTTGATGGGAAAAAATGAATATTATCTTTTATGTAACCATTGTTTTTAAATGTGGAATGTAATTCAAGTTTTATGATCTAATTCTCTAAAACTCTACACCTGAAAAGATCCTCAATGTGTAATCTCGTAATAACTCAAGATTAAGTATGTTTTAAGGCTGGGAACTTATAACATAATAGGTGATAAATTTAATTGTGGAAGTATTAATTTTCATTAAAAAACATAATATAATTATGAATTTAATTAACCAAAAAAATAAGATGATGCACATTAATATAAATATGTAACATAAACATCAAGTTCTCAATTTGATGCTGACATGGAGAAAAATATTAGAAATTCCAAGAATTACAAAATTGAGTATTTTGATCGTAAAAATTACTAATGGAAAACAAAATGTAAATATTAACATTATATATGAAACTAGAATCATCTCTCTTTGATACTTAGTTTTAAGGGACTTTATAATCTCATAAATATAATCATATTTCAATAATTGTAAGGAAGAGGTTGGAAAATCTATTTACATCCAAATAACATTAAGTTTGGGGTACCATTTTATTTACATGGGCCAATAATTTCTAATAAAGACACATCAATTTACACTAAGAGATTGAATTAGTCATTTCATTACAACTGCCAATTATTGCCTTTGAGATACAAAGATTTACAAGACAAGCAGACTATTATTGTCTATTTGTTTGAGATTTACCAGTAAATTGTTATCTTATGAAAAAGTTAGTGAGAATGGTTATTTCATTCAAATGGAATGATAATGGATATAAATTTATTTATGAGTTTAATATCTAACTCAATTTTATACATATCCTAATCTTTCTTGAACTGGGGAAGGGTTATTTCTTGAAATGTTATTAACCTCGATCTAGAATGGGTTGACTTATTTTCGTAGGAGACCGTGTTATAGACCATGACTAAAAGGCAATACTGATTGTTGAAAATAATTATCTATCACACTACTATGGGGGTCCAAACATTAATAACATGGAACCACAATATCTTTGATGACAAGATTACAATTTTCATTGATCATAAGAGCTCTAGAAAATGACATCTTATAGGGACTAGGATCATAATAAGTGTAGATTTATGGGGTTTCTCCATATGTTTTATTTTGAATTGGGTTATAATATTGGAAATCAAAATTCTGTGGTGGATGGTTTAGGCAATAAATTATAGAACAATGTAGTCATATTGAAACCTGACTAGATAGGCTTGAAAATCATACAAACCTATGAAAGGGAATTCAATATATTGTGATTGATTACATATATTGGAATTAAATTTATGAATCACACTCCCTTTAGTTTAATATTTTATTCGACCATACCTTTTTTACTTTGTGGTTGCACATTGTTTTTTATAATTTCTTTGATTCCCTATTTTCATAGTTCATAACAATAAATTTTTCTTCATCAGAATTTTTCGTTTTCACCATTATTGGATAAATTTTATGAATTACCAATTATTTGGTGCATCGTGTTATTATTTTTCAATTTAATATAGTTTCATAATAAATTAATAACAAAAATAGCTTGTTCATTCATTGATGTCTTTCAGTTTGAAACTACAGTTTTATGTCACAATACCAACCATTAAATTTTCTATACGAAGCCTTTAGGCATGGAATATATTGTTGGAACAAATCCATGACCACAATTAAATACACTATATCCAATTCATTGTGCATAAATGGAATATTTTACATTTTTTCCATGTTATTAGGATGATATTTAAGTCTACACATCATTAAATATTAGAAGATTCTATTAATGATTTCAATTATTTACTATAATTTATATTGGAAGATTTTGGTAACCACTTCATTATCAGGAGTCATATTTCTCATATACTGTCCTCATTGTTGGTTTTCTCATTTTTTATTATCTTGTTGTATAAGGAAGTGTTTTCGAGTAAATATTTTCTCTAGTACTTTGGTGCATTCATTTTTATTTTTTAATCAAATTTTTTTACATTATGACGATCATTGATTAAATTCTTATGTCCATCAAGCATATCATAAAAATGGTTTTCAAATGACTAATGAAAATTTTATTTACCATGTCAATACATATTTATTTCTTCATTAAATGATTTTTCATTACATTTAACATACATAAAAATACATGGATGAGTTTTAATTAAAATATACAAAATAAATTTAACATCAGATATTTATTAACAGGTGCAAGAAAATGAATAGGTTTTTATAATGAAATTCCTAATGATGGAGTTATTTTAATTAATTTATTCATTGTACATAAAAATGTTTCATGCATTTTATCTTATTTCAGGTAGAAAAAAAGGATTTCTCCAAATGTTGAAAAAAGGGTTAATAGTACATTTATTCTCATGGTGAATAGGTGTACACATAATGGAAATCTGAATGTATGGTGTAATTTCAAATGTCTTGTACTAATGTGGTGTATTTTAAATGGGTGACATGTGGATAGAAGTCCATAAGGGGATTTCAGTAGCACTGAAAAAAATTTGATGATGTACCTCTAAATTGTGTCATCCTATTCATTGTAGAAATGATACACAACCCCATCATGCATTGTTTTCTAGGATTATTTTTGTGGATGGGAAATATTAATATGGAAGATTTGTACAATAAGCCACATCAGAAACTCCCTAGAAAAAATATTGGTCGTTGTTTCGTCCTACAATGTATAATTTTACCCATTACTGTAAAAACACAATTTTGAAATGTACACTATCATATTAAATATATTGGAAATCTCAAAAAACTTTTTGTGATTTTGTTAAATAATTTATGGTTAATAGTCATCCCTGTATTATTTTAATACATCCTATTTAAAATATATAAATTAACTTGTTGAAATGAACAGGATTATGAGTTATTGATGATTTAATTTTATGGTGGTCATAACAATGAGATTATTTAGTATAGAATATTTATTAGTGAAACATAATTGGAAATTTCTCTATTCATGCAAAATATTTTCAGACCTATTTTTGATTTGATAGATTTTTTATGAAAGTGAAAATGAAATAAAATTTACTTATTTGTTCGATGATTTTTTTTATTTCATATGTGAGTTTTTCGTTCATTGCATATAAATGAATGGGGTCCCACTTACACAATTGGTTAACTGATGTCAGATGTTGCCTCGTAGAATCCTACTTCCAGGAAAAGTGCATGTTCAATTACATGAAATGTGACCTGAAATAAAAATCCAAAAATGAAAACCTACCCGATGAACCATGGAAATAATAGTGGTATCATAAATGTATGTTTCCATCCTTATTTTTTGTACATTGGTGAGATCAAGGTTCCCTGGATTGAGGATTAAATCCACTATTGTCCCAGTAAAGGTAAATTTCCTCTGAAATTTAAGAATCCACTCCATTTTCAACAATTAACATCATGATCAACAATGATACATTCACCTACATGTGACTCCAGGATGTATTCTACATTTTTTTATCAACTTCCCTATAATGTATTGTTTGGAACTCCACTAAAAAATGGATTGAATTCCATGAAAAAACATATAATGAGATTCAGATATCATATCATACTTACCAATTTGGATTCAAGCTTCAATTTAATCTCTTATAATGCACTGATCCTCAACATGAAAGACATGGAATATTTCATTAATTATTCTAATATACTCAAGGATATTCTTTGATACAACTGATTGACTTGACAAGAATATTGGGTAACATCTTACTATATATATAGCATAGAAACAATTAGGTTAAATATAGATCATTATATTCATGGCGCATCATATAGTGGACACATAAATATAATCATCATTTTTTCATATAGTTTAGGATCAAGGATATTCTTAAGATTCGTACTATGAAACACTTAAATAGAACCCATCTCAGATTTCTCCGTAATAAACCACTAGATAATTTCTCAGTTATATTTTCTTTCAATTGGTGAAAAAAAATTTATTTATACATCTATATGGATCTTTATATACAATATATAGGTTGTTTAACTCTTGTATTTTATTTGAAAACATTTTCACAATATTTTTACAGAATGTAATGTCCTGACATAGTTTTCAATAAGTAATATGTCATCCTGATACAACACTAAAAATACCATGTTGAATCCACTAACGTACATATGTAAATAAGAATCGTATGTATTTTTATAAAACCAAATACTTTGATAGAATCACCAAATCATATATTCCAACTTCAAGAAGGTTGATTCAATCTCTAAATGGACTATTCCAACATAAAAACCTCAATTGTCTCATATGAATCATTAAAACCATTAGGTTATATTGTATACATATGATCGAATAAATTTATGTTATATAATTTTATTTTGAAATCCATTTGATATTTCATATTTTCCAAATGTTTTTTCTTGTAATATCTAAATGGAAATTATTATCACCCCTAAATAATTATAAACAATATAATTATGATTAGAAAAAAATCATTGATGATTAAAAACCAATATTACATATATATCAGTATGATAATGCTTATAAAAATATAAAAAATTATAAAAAATTCATATTATTATAAAAACATAAATTTAATCACAAAGTAAATAAACATTATAGTTAAAAAAATTTCAAATTAAAAAAATAAATAGTCAACATAGATAAAAAATAGAAATATAAGACAACAATATCACAAAAAGTACATGAAAATGTTACAAAATAAAAATCTAAAATGAATTTTTATTTCACTGTTTATAATGTGAAAATATATAATAGTGTTGATACATCATATTTTGACAAATACATATTTTCTTATGCTTATTTAATTTCTAGATCATCCACTAAAATGATATAAGTTGTTTGAGGATTAATCCAAAATATTCATGAACTATTTTCATATTAATTTTACATGATATTCAGAATGACACAACTAGACCCCTCTAGGCACCACATGTTCCAATTTTAAGACGACTGTGCAACCCTATGCACTACAAAAATATTACAATGGCTTGTGAAAGTTACCATGTTCCCATATCATACAGTATTATTGACCTTATCCTATTTCATTCAATAATTAACACATATTAAAATTATAAGACAATAAGAAACACTTCTATGATATAAATATACTATCGACTAAATGGTACACAATGGATGAATGATAAATTTAGAAAAATTATATCACCACATGGTTTCATATAAAGGAATTATAAATCTAACGAATCCATAAATCTGATAGATGTGGGACAATAGAGTACTCCTCCCAATTAATAGTAATTCTAGAATAGTCTCCATCTGCAACAAAAACATCACCCATTATGGACCACCATACTATAAAATATGTCACCAAACATAACTAAGAGTTATGATTGAAGTAATACCAGTTTCAATTCATCTGAGACCATTATCTGACCATTGCATCATCAGTAAAACACGACATGTGTTGGCACAAATCCAATACATCTATGAATACTTGGACATCAGAAATTTTTTCCAAGACTGACATTGATATACATAATATACATTGTGTCCCACAGGTAACCATGGAGTGCCAAAGGAGTCACATTACTCAAAGAATTAAAATCCCTCAACATCTCCAACATTCAGGTTTCTACTAAATACAATAATGGAGTACCCACTCATTGAAGTAAACATGTCAACCAAGGGAGTACAACACACTGTAATTCATAACCATAGAAAATGTTAATACACTCAAGAAAGGTGTCGGGTAACCCAGGCATTTCTCATGAAAATATCCCAATCATGGGGGTACTTACAAAAACTATTAAGACTACACATTTATTTTTTAAAGGATATAATTCCAAACAATTGAAAGAGACCCTACTCTACATAGGCTAGTTGAAATAAAAATCAACAAAAAACTCCACAAATTAAAACTACCAATAAATCACAACCTAGACAACATTTATGGAATTATAGTGGGAGACACATAGATCCTTTAAATACACCTCAATTAGGGGACTATTGACCATATGTATGGAAGAATCATGCCTCGCTAGAAGACACATAGGTGAATATAGTACCAATACCTATTAATATCTTGTGGTGTATGTACACCTAATCATAAGCAATGGAGCATCCAATCCTTGTTGATGTAGAGGACACATGCCCTATATAACTTGGGGTGTACTAAAATTCATGATTGAAAATGAGGGCCATGTTACCATCATAGCATAAATCGTGATAAGTACTATCCTTATGAATGAATTAACCATCATTCCCCAAAACAAATAATTATTCCTACAGAGCTAAATCCTAAAGCATCCTATCTATCATTGTAAACGAAAACAAATTTCTGAAAAAAATATCATCAATTGTGACATGTTTTGGAAAATATTTTGGGTATGTTATTTTATTTTCATGAAATATACATTTAACAGGAGATTCATTGAAATAACACCACAAAGGTGATTGGTGGATGAGTAGAATCCATTGGGTGAGGCACATGGAATGTTGGGGGTAGGGGTGTAGGTGTATAGCTCCCATGTACATCATGTGTGGAAAATTGGTTTAGGCTGTGCAAACTTACCAGATTGGCCTAGAGGCTAGCCAATACACTTGGGCCCTGTGTTGAGATGGCCCAGTTGGCCATCCTATGTTGCATATCCTAGTGTGGTCTAGTCACTCCCAATTTACCCCCACCAATAATTACACATAGAGGGTTAAACATATAATAATATTTTTAATATTTTATTTTAATGTTACACAACCCTCTTAATTCTATGTTGGGTCATCCCGAGTTTAAACACTACACCTCAAAATCATCATATCCATAAAAATCTTTTTCCAAACATGCCTATGTGGGTAAAATTATCCTTTTATATGTAGGGTGGTTCTAAAACATGAAATCTCATAAATTGAGTTAATTCTCAATCAAAAAAATATCATTTACTATAAAAAACCTCTCTTTCATGACCTTATTTTGCATCATTGAACTACGGATTCCTGAACTCTAGTAATGAATCAAATAATATTGGAAGTTCACCTGATTTATCGACATATATAAGTCTTCAAAAACAAATTCATGTGTGTATGTTAAATAAATTTAGGAAGATAGATTTAAGTATTCATGGGTGGATCAAACTATTGAAATGAGTTTGAAAAATTAAAATTTGTGTGGTGACGATTATGTTGTTGTAGTTTTGATGATGTGATAATGGGATAATTCAAATAGCTTAGGAGCTAGTAATTCCTATTTCTAGTTGATATTTTGGTGATGTTGGATACTTTATGATAGTTGGTCTTTCCTATTATCCCAGAATATTTTGATTGTTATGATGTTATGTTAGAAACTGTGATGTGATAATATTTTTATGATGTTACTTCTCTAGAATTCATCAAATATTACTATATACCCCCATAAATTCTAAATTCCATTTAATACCTATGATACTCCATTGTTTAAGAAGATATGGTGATCCAACTAAAGATGAATTTAATGTATTGTCTTCCCTCTATTTTAATCTCACTATTTATTTGCTTATTTTTTCCAAATATGCCTAACAAAAAAACTTTATTCCATATGTATATAGATCAGTAAATCATGTTTTCACCCCTTCATAGGTTGTTGTTTTTATGCTGGATAGTCTGAGGGGGATTTTTGTTTTTGTTCAAGTAGCCTCTGTAGAGTATGTGAATGATCTAGAGCACTGGGTATTTATTCATACATATTTTTTTTAAAGTTTTATGTCATGTAGGTGACAATTGTTTTGAGTAAAAATATGTGTTCCTTAATTAGATCCATTTGGTGTTGATTTGTCGTTTTATGTTTTATTTTCATGGAATTAATAGTTTAATGCCCCAATTATTGTGATAGATACCCTCGGTCCCAATGATCAACTCATGAAGTAATTGTGGAAGGATTTAGGGGAAAATATTATCCCCTCTTCCTAACAATGAGTTGATTCATTTTGGATTTTCAACCCCCGGTGGCACTCTAAAACTCAATTTTCATATAGTGGCACTATTTTAACAATTTTATTTTAAAAGACATGACAAAATATGAATGTAATGATAAAAAAACATAATTAACATACTTCCATATATCGTTTCCCCCTTTTTCAATGAATATGATTTGTTATAATTAAGCTTAGATGATATAGAAGACAAACATATTAGAACTCCCCCAATATTCAAGTCCTACATTAATTGTTGTCCAATTTATATATAGGGATAGATTGAGAGAGAATGATTCTCATATACCAATATAGCCTAGTAAAATTTGATGATAATAACATTATGTTGACATAATATAACTCTTTAAAGAGAACCATAGATTTTTCTACCCAGTTTCCATTCAAATGCTTAAATAGGGAAATACTATTAATCAATTTAATAGTGTAAAATGAATATCATATGATTCCACAATGAACACCACAAAAGATTCACATGGTTAGGGATTGAATATAGTATTGATGATCTTGGGAATAAATTTCTTAACATGTACTGGTAAATGAAAACATATGCAGTAGGGTCACTTCTCAAAATGTGATTCACACAAAACGTAATTTATTCACGATAAAATAATGCAATTAGGGAATCCAAAAAACATACATAAATGTTGGATATTATCTTTTTCATGGGGGGTATAAAGTAATGATCATTGTATATTTGAAATTCATGTCTTTAATATTAGGAATAAAAAATAAACGAGTGGTCACAGTAACATTAATCATACTATAACATAAAAAACCGCACATCAACTAAATATTACAGATTCATGTAAAAACCCATGGGTATTCATGAAATAAATTTTTCCGAACAAAATAAATTAATAACTAACTAAATCACTCATTATATGATTATTTTAATAAAATATTCATGAGTTATAAAATCATATACATACATGTTACATCAAAATAGAAGAGAAACTACCGAATTCAAAAACAGTTCTATTGTTTTATATCCACTACCTTCTTTGTCCATCATCCATGAATCACTAGAATTGTTGAGCATGTCGATGTCTCTCCAATTATTCATCTCTAAAAAATTTATAATACGGTCACTAATCTTATATGAACATATAATAAATATTTTAATTAAGGATAAACAATTATCAATGAAGATAACAAGAGTTTTGTGCACAACATTTGTGGACTTTTTCAAATATTGTGGCAATAAGATTCTCATATAGAATATGTATCAATGTAGTTTTTTTATAAAATTATAAGACAATTATTTAATAATGTGTTAATATTCAATATTATTCTTCATACAGTAATTAAATTCACAATAGAAATATATATATTAATGATGGGATGTTATAGGACTGTATATTAAAACTTGGAATGTATGCATTAGAAAATATATAATTAAATCTATAATTTGACATATATATTAAAAAGTGAACATTAATTTTAAGGTGGAATGACACCATACCATATACTAAAATGTACAATAAGAATGTTAGTCAAAAAATAAACCTAGATATTTAAATATATTTTTCATGAAGAAGTAGAATAATTTTTTTAGACAACTCCTAGAATTGTTAAAATCTAGTAAAACTAATAAAAAACTATTTCACATACCATAATGAAGTGAATCTTGTATGGATGATAAACCACGTTTTTGGGTTCAGATTAAATATTGTAAAATGAGGACAATGTCTTCTTAAATTGGAAGACCCCAGGGAATATTTTAGTACATCAT
The DNA here is from genome assembly GCA_963277665.1 of Viscum album. Taxonomy (NCBI): domain Eukaryota; kingdom Viridiplantae; phylum Streptophyta; class Magnoliopsida; order Santalales; family Viscaceae; genus Viscum; species Viscum album. The sequence goes on from OY728141.1 coordinate 888,633,039, forward strand.
AGTGACTAATGAATACATGAAAATCATATAGTAGGTGTGAAATAACATGTACCAAAATAAATATCATGTGTGTCCCATAATAATTTTGTGGGGATTAGACTTTGATATTGTCTTTATACACATACAAGTGAATGTTCATCTATCCCAAAATTTAATAAAATATAATAAAAATCATTCTATAGAATAGAATTCAAAAATTCAGTAGGAAAAATTTATGTGTGTGTTTGAAACCCATGAATGACTTTTTTTCAATAAATATCATCAAAACAATAGTTAATTCATAAATTAATATATAACAATTTACATTAAAAATGAATCAAAATATAGCATAAAAAATATTATGATTGAATGAAATGTATATAAATCATGACATCAATCATTTCTTGGAACCACATCATCATAAATGGTTAATACAATGGATTCTAAATATGATCCATCCAATGTATAGATATCAAATATTTCTATATTATGATAAAATATCATGTGGATTTTTAAGGGGTGGGAATAATAAATAGAAAAATACAATATGACTCACAATTATCACTAGTGGAATCACTTTATAATCTCATGTTTCATGTAATATCTTGAAAAATAAAGAAAGAAATGTTATTTTCAATCCCTATATATACATCCATTATAATAAAATAGTTTTTGTAAAGCCTTTTCCTTAACATTCCTTATACAAGGGAATAAATTTCTATACTTATATCTGATCTGCATATACCTAGAGATATTTACTATAGGAAACTAGACATTGTGTGATGACATAAGTCTAAAATCACATCTCTTTTTTCTAGTTAACAGTGCGGGATGATTAAAAACAAGCTTCAAATATAAACTAATAAATATAAAACATTTTTTAATATAGGTAAATAAATTAATTTAATGTGATCATATAACGAAAATTTTATGCATCATTCCATGTAGGTCCTTTAGCCATATAATCAATAAAATCAATAAGCTCATTTGTAGTATTAATCGTGTGGTTCATAAATAAATCTAGTATCATATCCTTAAAAATTTAATCATTTTTAATATATTTGAAATTTTGGGGCCAAACATTCACCCTATTTTCTCAACCCCCCCCCCCCCCCCCCCACCACGAACACATGATCAACAATAAGATATCCACAAAGACGATTCATCCAGAATTTTAAGATCAAAAAACCATTTTTGATATCTCAATGTCATACAATAAGTCATAAAAACGATTTATAAAATTCAATAACTCAAATAAATGTAATATTTTATTAATTATATCTATAAAAAATCCCACTCACTGAAAAAAATACTAACTTTTATATAAGAAAACTATTTTAATACTTATCATTATACAATATTTTATTCTTTATACAACACTCTATATAATTTTAATCAAAGTATTAGAAGATGAGATTTAATTTTTGGGCTACTCTATTTATCAAAACTCCAAAACATTCTTAGAATGTATTAACCAGTGACCTCCGTTGAAAACATATACAAGTAAATTGAATCTTAATTTTTTTGTATACCCATGGTTTTATTTTTACAAAACCATTAAATGCGTTAGAAAAAATATTATCCCCATTTTGAGGGTCTAGTACATATTTCATTGGAACATCATACCCCTATATTTCACATACACACTAAATAAATATAAATATATCGATTAATGATGGAAAATATAATTCTAAACAATATTAAATACAAAAAATCTTTTAATAATAAATTAATATTTATTAAAAACATTTCAAACACATAAAATTTTAATAAACAAACAAAATCATAGAAATTAAACAACATTTTATAGTAATCATTGAGTAATAAATGTATCTTTTTATAATGAGATCAGTTTTATTGAAAATGAATCATTCATGATAATTAAAACATGATTATTGAAAAATAATTTATAGTAAAGGCATCAATATGATTTTCAATATATTGAATAAATGATGTCAAATTCATGGACATCTCCTTTTTCATACAAACCTATTTTGAATAATATTTTTTATATGTTTTATATAAATTAATCTATTTTTTCATTGTTTGTCATTGTTTTTTTGTACCTTTCAAGTTTTTACCATCGTTATTTTTTCCCAAAAATAATCTTATTATGTAATTTCACCCAATTTTACCCCTTTTCATTTTTATTTTCTAAATTTAAATATGTAACCAGGATAATTACTTGAAATAATTTATATAAACGGATTTTATTTTATTTTTAATTAATATAGCTATGAATTCCATTTGTAAATTAATTTTTCCATAGTATCCCTAAGGTTTTTATTGTATAATTTTATTTTTTAACAGTCTTCTAAATACAGGGAGAAATATTTATATTTAGTAATTTCATATGTATGTGTTTTAGGAATGGGTTAGGTATTGTTGAATCCCGTATTTAATGATAGATTTTAATAACAAAAAAATTGAATAATTCATAAATATCATTTTGGTCGTTGAAAACCAAATATGGGTAATGGTTTTTAAGGACATGTTTTTTTTCAATGTATGATGTTTTTTATTTATCATACATTGTGTTTTTTTATCATATTTCTTCTAAAATTGAAATTGATATTTATTTTAAGATAAAAAAATTGAAATTAAATTCTTAATAAAATATTAAATTGTGATGAGAAATTGAAATTGAAATTTAAAATGTTATTAAGAAATGTATTGAATTCTTACATTATGAGATTTTTAAAATCACTAAATAAATCTTATTTTATACACCGATAAATTGACGATCAAATATAGAAAAAACAAATTGATAAAAATGTAGATATATATTTCAATATGTATCAACACCACCACTTAAACATGTTATGTCAACTATATATATATCTGTGTGTGTGTGTGTGTGCGTGTGTGTTGGTGTTTTATTAATATATTAGGTTCACTATATATGAATTATGATCATTAAATAAACACATTTAATAATTATTTAACAAAATATAATCTGTAGATAATATGTTCAATTTATATTCAACGAAAATCAGTTTTTAGTTTATGTTTAATAAAATACCTAAATACTCCAGTTATCATAATTTTTTCAAAACCTTAACCTGGTTAACTAGAATATCAAGATAATAACATGAATTAATGTATTGAAAATTATACATTCAAACAAAATAAAACAATAGACAATATATAAAGAAATATTATATTACAAGAATATCTAATGGTCATGGACAAAATATTGTCTCAATGCTAACAAATAGAAGTCCAAAAATTAAATTAAATCCAATAAAAAATCAATTTATATTGAAAAAATTAATTCAGATTGTTATCGGGGGGTGGGATTTATGTATCCCTCATGAATGTTCATTTATACATTGACAAATAATATAATTCATGTGGTCTATTTTTGTGATGCATGGTTTTTATGATCTATAATTTACTATGTATGTGATTCATTCATGTAACCCATGAACCAATTATGTTATCATGAATAGATTTAAAATAAAAAAATATATATTTAAATAATAAATATATATAATATCATTTAACACAAATTTTTAATTATATATAGATACCATATCAATGTAGTTAATTATAATCATAATTACGACTACATATATATATTTAAATAATTATAAAATTACAATAAATTAATCTATATAAATTTTATAAATATAAATACATAAATACATAAATACATATATATATATATATATAATTTGGTGGATTATCCATGTGACAAAGGATCCCCGTAATACTACATTAATATAATATTCATAACTATGTGGGGGGAAATTTCTACAACTAGGTGGTGACACATGCATGACGCACACATGTGGTTTTGTATGCATGATACAGGACTGCCAACATGGGTAGAGTGATGTAGGCATAACACTGCACTGGGCCTTCGAGTTATGTAATTGGATTCATGCCCACTAAGCATTCAGGCCATATACTGAATAAATAAGGCATGATGGGTGGACTATCCCATGGAGGGATATGGCCTGACTTTTCTACATGTGTGTGTGTTGTGTGTGTGATTAATATAATTGTACCCCAAAGCACTGAATATTTAAATATATATATATATATATATATATATATATATATTTATATATAATTATATAAAAAAATTTACAAATTTTTTTATTTATACATATAATTATAAATAAATTTATATATATTTAAATAATTATCAAATTATATTAAAATAATTATTATACTTATAATTTTATAAATATATATAATTAAATAAATATATCATTAATTATATACGAATATTTATAATTATAATTTCAAATAAATATAGATATATTTAAATAATTATAAAATTAAATTTATTATATTAAATCTATATATTAATAAAATTATAAATATATTAAATAAAACAATTATAATTTTATAATTATTTAAATGTATATTTATTTTATTTATAATTTTATAAATATATATAATTAATATATTAATTATATATATATTTATAAAATTACATACATAAAAAATACTAATATTATAATTTTATAATTGTATAAAATTATAAATATAAATTTATAGTTATATATATATATTTATATTATATATTTATATTATATATTTATAAATATATATAATAAATATATTAATTATATATTTTAATTATATACAATTATAAATATAGTAAATATATTTATTATAATTTTATATTTTAAATAAATTTATATTTATTTTTAATATGTATAATATTTATAATATAAATAATTATATAAATAAAAATATATATTTGTAGAAATATTTATTATATATAAAGTTATATGTAAATAAATATTTATTAATTTTTTTAAATATATATAAAAGTATAATTAAATTATTAACATTCTATTAACAATTTATATTATATAGTCATAATTATTTCTTATAAATATATTATTATAGAATTTTATTACATATAATTAAAAATATAATAAATATTTTTCTTAATTTTATATTTTAAAATAAATTTATACTTATTTATAATATTTATTTTAACAACCCATGCTTCTATGGTACACTTCTCTTTGAATAATGTGATAGCGTGTGTTGTATGCAACATTGAGTTCTGACACACCACAACCAACCAAAATAGCCATTATGAATAGTAATACCTACTTTTTTAAATTTTATAAATTTTATCTCTCAAAATGGACTTCATTTTTTGTTTTGGAATATCGAATTTAGCCTAGGGTGATATTTTGGAACTTTTCGAATAACATTTATATTTTGATGAATAGTGAAAATTACTAAATATTAATTAAAAATAAATTTTTTAATTGAAATAATTTATATTGATAAATTATGAATTTGAGTGGTTTTAATGTATATTTAGAATATATTTTTACCATTTAATAAAATGGTGGTCATTGTACATAATTTTAAAATTAAACCGGACATAAACATGTGTCAGTCTTTTGATAGTTATTATCTCTTAAAATCACGCTTTATGTTTTAACAACGGGAATTAATTTTAAATTAATTTCTGCCACTTTGGTGTTTTGAATTTTGGGAAAATAGATTCCATATTTGGAATCAGGATGTTCTTATTTTGTAAATAGATAACTTTTATTTATAGAAATTTTGAATAATTACTGCGGTAAATATTTTATTTACCATGGTTAAGGGTAAATCCGGTAAATAAGGGTTTAAAAAGTAATATTATAATAATACCAATTTACCCTAAAAAGTGTCCTAACCTTATTTAAGGATACATTTCCGACCATGGGCATCTTTGGGTCGATTTTGGGACCCCATGGAGCCACTTGTAGGTGATAGAGATACTTTATTTTAATTAAGTTAAAATAAGTAAAAAAATGACATAAGCATATATCTTTTAGAAAAACAATTTTTTACATAGGGTTATATATGTTGGATTTTCGACTATAAATATTCATTATAAATCTAAAAATATTTTCTAGATAATTATATTTTATTTATAATTTTTAGACATTAAATATTTTAATTTATTTATGATACAATCATGATGCAGTAATTACCATAATGGTGGAAAATTAAAATAATTTATATTATAAATATCCAAATAAATATAATTTGATACTTTTATTGAATTAAACTAATTTTATAGGTTAATATGGCCAATTATAATTTATTTAATTGATTTTTTTTTTGAAATAATCATTCTGTTATGAGTTTCACAAAAATCAACTATTGAATAGTGTCAAAATTGACATAAAAGATTTTTTAGAACAAATATTATATTATTAATTAGTATTAAATTCCTAAAAATCTAAGGATCGGCCAAGAGACTTATATGATGATACGTGTATCATTAATGGACCACTTGGGGGTCGCATGGATGTATATGGTTTGTTTATATACCATGTAATAAAAAAATACTAAAAGACATTGTAAAAATGAAACTAATTAGCTAAGAGTTAATACATAATGATAAGGTTAATATAATGACCCAAACCAGTATAAATTCTATTTGTTGAGTGTTTTTCGACACATACCCACCTTAACCTTTAAATAATAAACTTTTGAGACATTATAAACCGAATATGAATTTGTTTTAAATTAATATTTCTAGCTTTTCCAAAGGTGCCCCTCACCCCTCTTATAAAAGGGCACTACCCGTTCTAATTACTTCACACATTCAAAGCCTTTTGGATCGGCCAACCCATGCTCAAATACTCTCCCAACATCCATTATTTCATACTAGAGGCATTATTTTGATCAGAAATCCATCCTATGGAGCCCTTTTGATCAAATCAAAAGGAAGAAGCCAAAGAAGAGGTAATGTTTTCACCACCCTTTTTCAAATTCATTTCTTCTTCCACTTCTTATTCATTTGTTATTACCATTATAAAATAATAAATCCAGTATCATATATATACTGTGATTTTATTATAAATATGGTACAACCATATTCAGTATTCTATCCATCATTTGAATAACATGTCACCACACGTGTGTACGTACGACTTAACGTATCCACGTCGTGGTGTAATTGTTATTCAATAATTTATTATTTGGATGGGTATAATAATGATGTGTAATTCATGTAAATAATAAATTTAACATGATAATTATTCTTTATATATGATATACTATCTAATTATATATATTATTTTAATATCAAAAGAATGATATTGTCTCTCGTGCGTACGTACGGACTACCGTCTCCACGAACGAGATGAGATTCATTCTCTATCATATCCATTCAAGTATAATTATCATTTGATGATTTAAAAATAATTTTTAAGGACTTGATATCATTCTGGATATGAATAAGATACAACATATCCATTACAAACATTTCTTATGTAACAAAACATATAAAATAAAATGAGTAAGTTAACACCCGAAACAACGATAATACTTAGACATTATTAACAAAGAAGTGTTAAAAGATCATATATGATATCATATTAATGTATATGATTCTTGTATAATTTAATAACAATTATTTCACCATTATATAGGAGGTTATCCTACCCCAACCAAGGAAAAGTAAAAGGTAAGGGTTTTTTTCACAATCTCTTCATTATCCGAGGTTGTTTATACGTAATAATCTACTGGGATTTATTTATCATCCTCATCCATGTTTCTTAAAAATGTATTTCAAAACATTTTTTACTATTTACAATAATATGGGTTACTGTCATTTATACCCTTGTTGACTTTTATAAGTGGTTTATAAATGAATCTTTCCGTCGTTTTCCAAACAAGGTGCTTTTATCCTTTTCGAAAAAATTATGGTAAGAATGTTTTTTTAACTTATACGGTGGGTACGGCTATCTTCCACAGTTATAAAATCATCAAAGCTTCCCTTACAATCTTATAATAATTTTTTCAAAGAAAATGTTTTATTTTATAAATATATTACTCTTAAATAATTTCATAATATAAAGAGATATTTCACTAAAAAGAGTTTTGATTTCATCTATGTCAACATCCTTTGATGGATTTTATGCTTATTTGAAGTTGATTTATTATGATACAAAACTTCTATATTGTATTGAATGTTTTGTGATATGTTTGACTGTGGATGTGCTAGTTTTATACCATTCACAGTTTATGGTGAAATTATTGACATTTCGTATGCTAGTTTTAATACGAATGTTTATGTTATGTTTAAACCTTTTCATATGGGAATGAATTGGACTTAATATGTGACGGGTGGAGCCCGCCATAGCTCCTCGATGCATCGGTAGGTCTCATGAGACAAACTAGTGTATTGGAACAAGTCTTTGACATAATCTTATTTGTATCCTTGGCACGAGGCCTTAGGTATGTTGTTATGAGAGTCTAGCATTATGCATTCCATCATTATGAAAGTTGTTATTTATATTTCATGTGATTATTCCATTAGTAGAATATCCATGTGAATAAGTAAATAGAATTATTTCATTTTATTTTTTCCATACTATGTTCAAGTTTATGTTTAAAAGGCTTTTGTTTTAGTTATACATTGCCTTAAATGTTTATGCTTATTTATGAATGTTTCTGCAATATTGTTATCCTTACTGGGAATTTGAGCTCACCCATTTTCTATGTTTTATTTTTCCCATGGTACGAAGAAATAAATTATGAATGACTTGCAGGGAGAGTATGAGGGGATAACGTTGTGGTCTATGAAGAAAATATGTTGTTGTAGTTTTTTTTATGTTGTAATATATGACTTATGAATATATTTCTAGTGTTTCCAAGGCTAGTAAACCAATTGGTATTTCGAGATTTGATCATTCTTGTGATCATGCCAATGTTATGTAATAATGAACCGACTTTGGGTAACTAGGGTCAAGGCGTTACAATTGATATTAGAGTAAGTTTAGTACAATCCTTGGAAGCTAGATTTAGATAAACTCTGATTATAGCACGTAGACCTAAGATGAACTTTGAGGATTAGTATAGAAGAACGTCCTAGAATTTTGATATTGTAGAGATTTTTTGTGTTTTCCGAGCAATACATCCCTGTCTGGATACGATCTGGTAGAGGCAGCTCTGGCACAGATGTACCTAGAGGTAAAACCCGAAAACACCGCTTTGAGTTCGACTCAAACGGGAACTGGTTCACGACAACGGGCCTTGCTGCACTCTTGGTTACGACACTCCTGGGGGATATGCTTAGGATAACTCTCATTTTATTTACAAATCATTATTAAGGGTTTATGAGTATATACATCCTTAAAGAAAACATTCTTATGATTATGGATTATATTCTAAAATAGTTCAATTTATGTTAAGTGTTTTATAAGTATGGGATTATGAATTTTTATTCATAAACTGATCTAGTTTATGCCATTGTTTATAAATTGCACCTAGTGGAAGAAATGGAAACCATATAAATGCACGCACTCCATGTAGGGTTTTCCCTCCTGCTCAGGATAATTATAGTGGAGCTGGTGAAGCAACTGGTGCCGATTAGCTAATCACCATACTGGGATAACTCACTCAGGTTATGAATAATAACCTTACCCGTATGGATCACCCTGATCCACAGCGTGGAGGATCAATGTTAGATCACTTCATGAGGAAACAACCACATAAGTTAAATGGGAGTACAAGTCCATTAGTTTCTGAGCAATGAATATTTTCCCTAGAGAAAATATTTCAGGCTTTGGGGAGTAGTGAAAGGGAAAACATTTTCATGGTAGGTTACCGACTCACTGGAGATGCTGATCAATGATGGTCATTGATTCGAAATACGAAGGAAGGTGATGAAGTATCAAATATGGAATGGAGGGAGTTAAAAGATCTCTTTTTAGAAAAATACTTTCCTCGTGACCATTGAGCAGATATGGAAAGGCAATTTCTGAGTCTGAGACAAAAGGAGGATGAGAATATCATAAAGTATGAGGCTAACTTTACAAGGTTAGCAAGATATGCTAGAGAATATATACGTAACCTAAGAAGTAAGATTGATTATTTCTTGTATGGGTTAAAACCATTTCTCTGTCGATCATTAGTCTCACAATCCTTCTCGTCGTATGAAGACATTGTCTCATGTGCTATCATGACTAAAAAGGAATTCTAAAATCCTTATGACTTTAAAGAAATGCAAGAGAAGAAGAGATCTTCTAATCAATCTGGGAATAGAAATAAGCGGAAGAAGGGAATGGTTGAATATCCATCCTGTGGTAAATGTGAGAAGAAACACCCCGATACTTTCTTGAAGGGAGCAAGAGTCTGTTACAAGTATGGTGAGAAAGGCCACCATGCTCATGATTGCAAAGGGAAGAAGGAAGCTATCAATGTTCAATGCTACAATTGCAGGGAGATGGGACATTATGCAAAGGAATGTCATAAGAGTCATGTAAAATTACTTTAGAAAATGACAAGGGATCAAGGCAAAGCTTATGCTATCACTACTGCTGAGGTAGAAGCTCCAAAAGACGTGGTGGTAATTAATTTAATGGTTTCCTTAAGTTTAGCAAATGCATTATTTGATTCTGGATCATCTCATTGTTTCATATCTTCCCAGTTTTCGATGAAAATTAGATATTTTCAATTTGATTTAACAAAGGAGTTGTAAGTTAAAACTCCTAAGGGAAGTATCATTGCAACAAAGTTTTGTGAATCAGTCCCCATTAGAGCACATAAATGTTCATTATCTGGAGATATAATCGTCATAACTATGATTGAGTTTGATATAATCCTCGGTATGGAATAGTTTTTGGTCTGTGATGCAAAGATTTACTATAAGAAGAAAGAGGTTACGATTCTTGATGATGATGATAAGGAACACCTTATCTTTAGATTAGAATCATCACCACCTAATTCATATCTATATCCACCCCCAGTAGCTCAACTAAATTCAATTATTGAGGAGGAAGAGAATGAAATAACTGTGGGTGAGGAATGGAATGTTCAAATAGAGGATGTACCTATTGTGAACGAATATGTAGATGTATTCCCGGAAGATTTACCGGGACATCCTCCAGAACGAGAAGTTGAGTATTCCATTGATTTAATTCGTAGATCAAGGCCTATATCGAAGACCCCTTATAGAATGGACACTATAAGAATTATTCGAACTAAAGAAACAACTAGAGGAATTGAGTAATAAAGGATTTATTCTACCTAGTGTTTCTCCATGGGGAGCCCCTATTCTTTTTTTAAAAAGAAAGATGGATCTATGAGGGTATGTATCGACTACAGGGAGATCAATGCTATAACAATAAAGAACAAGTATCCCCTACCTCGCATTGATGATTTGTTTGACCAACTGCAAGGGGCTTAATACTTTTCAAAGATTGACCTTCGAACTGGATACCATCTGTTGTGTGTAAAGAAGGAAGACATTCTGAAGACAGCATTTTGAACCAGGTACGGGAATTACGAGTTTACAGTAATGTCTTTTGGATTGACTAATGCACCCTCTATATTAATGGATCTGATGAATAGTGTTTTCAAGGAATATCTTGATGAATTTTTGGTGGTATTTATTGATGATATCTTGGAATACTCCAAAATCTATGAAGATCATGAAAATCACTTGCGCATTATCCTAAAGACTCCGAGAAGACATGAATTATATGGGATGTTTAGCAAGTGTGAATTCGGGCTTCATGAGATTTCTTTTCTTGGCCATATTGTCTCTAAAGATGGAATCTCTGTTGATCCTTCTAGGACCAAGGCAATCCATGAATGTCCAGCACCTACGAATATAACTGAGGTACGCAGTTTTATTGGTTTAGCAGGTTATTATCGACGTTTCATCCAGAATTTTACCTGATTGGCTAACCCATTGACAAAGCTCACACGTAAAGGGGTTAAATTTTTTTTGGAAAAAAGAGTGTGAAGAATGTTTTGAATAACTGAAGAGAATATTATTCAATGCTCCTATATTGACTCTACCATCGAGGAATGATGGGTTCATTATTTATAGTGATGCATCGAACAAAGGACTTGATTGTGTCCTTATGCAGAATGATATGGTTATTGGCTATGTATCACAATAGTTGAAAATTCATGAACAAAACTATCCTACTCATGATCTCGAGTTAGCAGCTATGATCATTTCTTTCAAGATATGGAGGAACTACCTCTATGTTGAAAAATGTGAGATTTATACTGATCACAAGAGTGTGAAGTATATTTTCACACAAAAAGAACTCATCATGAGGCAAAGGAGATGGCTTGAATTACTCAAGGATTATGATTGTACGATACACTACCACCTGAGGAAAGAAAACAAGGTGGCAGATGCTTTGAGAAGAATAGACCATGGAGTTTTGAACATGATGAGAATTCAATGGGATCCAATTTTCATGGATCTAGTGATGATGGACATGGGAATAACCAGGGAAGGTGAAACATCAATTATTTTTCAAATGGCTGCCACACCATCATTACTAGAAAGGATTAAGAGTTCTCAGACCTATGATGAAGAATTTCAAAAGAATATTAAATCTGTGAATGATGGGAGATTGAGAGACATTGTGTATGAAGATGGAATTTTGAAATTTGGTAAGAGACTTTGTGTTCCCGATATACCTGATCTAAATAGGGATATTGCCGATTTTTTGTCATGTTGTATGGTTTTTCAACAAGTGAAAGTTGGAAGGCAATAGCCTGGTGGAGTATTGCGACCTCTTCCCATACCTGAGTGGAAATGAGAAAATATTATGATGGACTTTGTCCTGGGACTACCAAAGACTCTTAAAAGGAATGATGCAATATGGGTTATTGTTGATCGTTTTACCAAGTCATCACATTTTTTTGCTATAAGAGAAGATCTACCACTAAAACGTCAAGTAAGACTATATATTAATGATGTTGTGAGACTTCATGGAGTAACCCTGTCGATTGTTTCTGATCGTGATCCCCGTTTTACTTTAAGATTCTGGAAATGTATTCCGAAATCCTTGGATAATGAACTTCATTTGAGATCTGCCTACCACTCTCAGACAGACAGACAATCAGAACGGACTATTAAAACCTTATAAGACATGCTGAGATCTTGTTCACATGACTTTCAGGGTATGTGGGATCAATATTTACCTTTGGTAGAATTTTCCTATAATAATAGCTTCCATTCGAGTATTCTAATGGCACCATAAGAAGCTTTATACGGAAAGAGATGGCACACACCAACCTGTTGGGATGATGTTGGTGAAATAAATCTTGTAGGTCCAGAACTAGTGGAGGAAACGATGGAAAAGGTTAAGGTAATCCAAAATCACATCAATGCAGCTCAAAGTAGGCAGAAGAGCTATACCGATAATCGAAGGAAGGATTTGGAATTTCAAGTCAGTGATCATGTTCTCCTGAAGGTATCTCCATGGAAGGGAGTCATTCATTTTGGTAGGAAAGGTAAATTGAGTCCCAAGTACATTGGACCTTTCGAAATTCTAGAACGAATTGGGGCTGTAGCTTACCAATTGGCAATGTCGCCAAGTCTCTTCAAAGTTCATGATGTGTTCCACATATCTTTGCTGAGGAAATACATGCATGACCCAACTCATGTACTCACCTATGAGGAATTAGAATTGGAACCCGATCTGTCTTATTGTGAAGATCCTGTTTGGATTCTTGATACGAGAGAACAAGAACTCAGAAACTGGACGACTCATCTGGTAAAATTCTTGTGGAGAAACCATAAGATGGAAGAGGCAAAGGGGGAACCCGAGGAACTAAGGATGAAGAACCCCCCGAGTCTTTTCATGCGGTAGTATTCTAGAAATTTCGAGGATGAAATTATTTTAATAAGGGGAGAATGTAACACCCCAAGCTTCTACGGTACGCTTTTCTTTGAATAATGTGATAACGTGTGTTGTATGCAACATCGAGTTCTAACACACCACAACCAACTAATCTTGCCGTTATGAATAGTAATACCTACTTTTTGAAATTTTATAAAAATTTATCTCTCAAAATGGACTTCATTTTTGGTTTCATAATATCAAATTTATCATAGGGTGAAATGTTGGAACTTTTCGGATAACATTTATATTTTGATCAATAGTGAAAATTACTAAATTTTAATTAAAAACAACTTTTTTGATCGAACAAATATATATTGATAAATTATGAATTTGAGTGGTTTTAAAGTATATTTAGAATATATTTTTACCATTTAATAAAATGGTGGTCATTGTACAAAATTTTACAATTAAACCAGACATAAACAAGTGTCAATATTTTGACAGTTATTATCTCTTAAAAACACGCCTTATGTTTTAACAACGAGAATTAATTTTAAATTAATTTCTGCCACTTCTATGTTTTGAATTTGGAAAAATGGATTCCATATATAGAATCAGGATGTTCTTATTGTGTAAATAGGTAACTTTTATTTTTAGACATTTTGAATAATTACTGCGGTAAATATTTTATTTACAATGGTTAAGTGTAAATCCTGTATATAAGGGTTTAAAAAATAATATTATAATAATACTAAATTAACCTAAAACGTGTCCTAACATTATTGAAGGATACCTGTCCGACCATGGTCATCTTTGGGTCGATTTTGGGACCCCATGGAGCAACTTGTAGGTGATAGGGACACTTTATTTTAATTAAGTTAAAATAAGTACAAAAATGACATAAGCATATATCTTTTAGAAAAAAATTTTTACATTGGGTTATATATGTTTTATTTTAGACTATAAAAATGCATTAGAAAGATAAAAATATTTCTTACATAATGATATTTTATTTATAATTTTTAGAACTTAAATAATTTAATTTATTTATGACACAATGATGATACAGTAATTCCATAATATTGGAGAATTAAAATAATTGATATTATAAATACCCAAATAAATATAATTTGATACTTTTATTGAATTAAACTAATTTTATAGGTTAATATGACATATTTGTATTGATTTAATTGAATTTTTTCGAATTAATCATTCTGTTATGAGTTTCACAACAAACTACTATTGAATAGTGTCAAAATTGACATAAAAAAAGTTCATAAAACAAATATTATATTATTTATTGATATTAAATTCCTAAATATATAAGGATCGGCCAAGAGACTTATATCATGATAGATGTATCATTAATGGACCACATGGGGGTGTCCTGGATTTATATGGTATGTTTATTAACCATATAATATAAAAATACCAAGAGGCATTGTAAAAATGAAACTAATTAACTAAGAGTTAATACTTAAAGATAAGGTTAATATAATGACCCAAACCTGTCTAAATTCTAATTGTTGATTTTTTAGACCCATACCCACATTAAATTTAAATTATCAACTTTTTAGCCATTATAAACCGAATATGAATTTAATATAAATTAATATATCTAGCTTTTCCAATGGTTCCCCTCACCCCTCTTATAAAAGGGCAGTCCCCCTTCTCATTACTTCAAACCTTCAAAGCCTTTTGGTTCAGCCAACCCCTGCCAAAATACTCTCCCATCTTCCCTCACTTCATAAAAGATGCCTTATTTTGATCAGAAATCCAACCTATGGAGCCCTTTTGATCAAATCAAAAGGAAGAACCGGAAGAAGAGGTAATGTTTTCACCACCCCTTTTCAAATTCATTTATTCTTCCATTTCTTCTTCCTTTGTTATTACCATTATAAAATAATAACTCCAGTATCATATATATACTGTGATTTTCTTATAAATATGGTACAACCATATTCGGTATTCTATCCATCCATTGAATAACATGTCACCATACGTGCGTATGTATGACTTACTGTCTCCACGATGCGGTGTGATTATTATTTAATAAATTATTATTTGGATTGGTATTATAATGATGTGTAATTCATGTAAATAATAAATTTAACATGATAATGATTCTGTATATATGATATACCTTCCAATTATATATATTATTTTAATATCAAAAAAATGATATTGACACTCGTGCGTATGTTCCGACTACCGTCTCCACGAACGCGATGAGATTCATTCTCTAACGTATCCATTGAAGTATAATTATCATTTGATGATTTAAAAATAATGTTTAAGGACTTGATATAATTATGGATATGAATAAGATACAATCTATCCATGAAAAACATGGATTACATAACAAAACATATAAAAGAAAAAGTCTAAGATAACACCCAAAACGACGATAAAACTAAGATATTATTAACAAAGCAGTGTTAAAATATCATATATGATATCATTTTAATGTATATGATTCTTGTATAATTTAATAACCATCATTTCACCATTATACCAGAGTTTAAACCACCCCAACAAAGGAAATGTATAAGGTAATGGTTTATTTCGCAATCTCTTCATTATCCGAGATTATTTATACGTAATAATCTACTGGGATTTCTTTATCATCCACATCCCTGTTTCTTAAAAATGTATTTCAAAACATTTTTTACTATTTACCAGAATGTGGGTTAAAGTCATTTATACCCTTGTTGACTTTTATAAGTGGTTTATAAAGGAATCATTCTGTCATTTTGAAAACAAGGTGCTTTTATCCTTTTCGACAAAATTATTGTAAGAATGTTTTTTTTAACATATAAGGAAGGTACGGCTATCTTCCTCCATTATAAAATCATAGAAGCTTCCCTTAAACGCTTATAAGAATATTTTGAAAGAAAATGTTTTATTTTATAAATATACGACTCTTAAATAATTTCATAATAGAAAGAGATATCTCTCTAAAAAGAGTTTTGATTTCATCTATGTCAACATCCTTTGATGGATTTTATGTTTATTTGAAGTTGATTTATTATAATACAAAACATCTATATTTTATTGAAGGTTCTGTGATATATTTGACTGTGGATGTGCTATTTTTATACCATTCATGGTTAATGGTGAAAGTATTGACATTTCGTATGCTAGTTTTAATAGGAATTTGTATGTTATGTTTAAACCTTTACATATGGGAATGCATTGGACTTAATATGGGACGGGTGGAGCCCACTATAGCTCATCGATGCATCAGTAGGTATAATGAGACAAACTAGTGTCTTGGAACAAGGCCTCGACAAAATATTATTTTTAGTCTTGGCACGAGGCCTTGGCTATGTGGTTATGATAGTCCGGCATTATGCATTCCATCATTATGGAAGTGGTTATTGATATTGTATGTGATTATTCATTTAGTAGAATATCCATGTGAATAAGTAAATGGCATTATTTCATTTTATTTTTTCCATTCTATGTTGAATTATAGGTTTAAAAGGCTTTTTTTAGTTATACATTGCTTTAAATGTATATGCTTATTTATGAAAGTTTATGCTATAT
Source organism: Viscum album (assembly GCA_963277665.1). Classification (NCBI taxonomy): domain Eukaryota; kingdom Viridiplantae; phylum Streptophyta; class Magnoliopsida; order Santalales; family Viscaceae; genus Viscum; species Viscum album. The sequence goes on from OY728141.1 coordinate 888,650,150, forward strand.
TGTTATCCTTACTGGACATTTGAGATCACCCCTTTTATATGTTTTATTTTTCCCAGGGTATGAAGAAGTAAATTATGAATGACTTGGTAGGATAGTACGAGGGTTAAAGAGTGTGGTCTATGAAGAAAATATGTTGTTTTAGTTTTCGTTTTTATGTTGTAATTTATGACTTATGAATATATGTCTAGTGTTTCCAAGGCTACTAAACCAATCAGTCTTTCGTGATTTGATCTTTCTTGTGATCATGCCAATGTTATGTAATAATGCACCGACTTTGGGTAACTGGGGTTGGGTCCTTACATTTATAATTTTGAACATATATATAATTATATAAAAATATAAAAATATTTATAAAAATATTTATTGTACATAAATAGAAATAAATATATATTTATTATATATATCGTTAATCACTTACATCCCACTCTTTTTCCCCAATTTTTGATGAATATCAATTGTTAGAAATAAACACAGATTATCTACAAAAAAACATCAAGTCCCACTTCAATGGTTGGCATATGTTAAAATAGTGAGTAATAGAGAGAGAATGCTCCTCATATTCCTATATAGCGCAGTAAAAGTTGATGAAATAAAACTTCTGTGAACATCGTATCAATATATATGGAACATCATTGATTTTTTAACACAGTTTCCCTTTAAATACATTGATAAGGCAACTCAGTTAATCAATTTCATAGTGAAATGTGAATATCCTATAATTCCACTACTAGTACCAAAGAAGATTCACATGGTTAAAGAATGAATGTTTGTTTTATGACCATGAATAGAAACGTATGAGTTTCTAGTGATAATTAAAAACATTTGAAATTTTATTTCTTGTAAAAATGTGATTCATAGAATACATATTCCATTCATGATAAAATATGGCAGTTAGAGAAACTAACAAACTGAAATAAAGGGTGTAGAGAAGAATTATGAAGGGGGATCTAAATCCACATTCATTGTGTATTTGAATTATGTGTCTCTAACATTATGAAAAAAATCAAACTAGGTGTCACAGTATCAATATATATAATATAATATCAAAAAAGAACACCTGAAATAAATATTACGGCTTCAAGTTAAAAACCAATGGGTATTTCATAAATAAAATATTACAACACAAAATCATACAAAAAATAACTAAATCCAAAATTTTATAATTCTTTTATTAAATTATTCAATCATTTTAAATTCATCTATATACAAGGTACTTAAAAATATAAGATATAGTAAAGAATCTAAAAACAATTCAATGGTTTTCTACCTATCCACTTCTTTTTTCTTCATCCATGAATCACTAGAACTATTTAACATATCGATGCTTCTCCAACAATATTTCCATGCATAATTATTCACAGTGTCACTAAAATCTTATGAACATACAATAAATAGTGAAATTAAGTAGAAAAAATTAACAATAAAGTTAACCAGAGTTTTCTACAGTACATATATGGAATTCCACACAGAATGTGGAAATAACATTCCCCTATACAATGTTTAACTATTTATTTCAAGTAAATAAAATGATTAAAAAAATAACTAATGTATTCATATAAAATATTATTCTTTATAGATAAATTAAATTTCCCACAAAGAAATATATATTTATGGTGGAATGAAATAAGATCTTCTATAAAAAATTTGAATGTATTCATTAAAAAACATCTAATTAATTCAATATTTTGTTTTATAAATAAAAGGTGCACTTTAATTTTTAGGTGGAATGAAACTAGAACATTTTTTAAATGTAAAATTCTAATATGTGCTTACAAATGAACGTGGATATTTATATATAATTCAAATGTGTACGTATAAAAAACAATTTATACAACTCCTATAACTGGTAAAATCAATTTCAACTAATATAAAATTATTTCACTTACCATAATCAATTGAATCAGGTATAGAAGATACAAATATTTTTGGGGGTCAAATGCAGTGTTATAAAATTAGGACATCATATTCAAAAATCATAAAAACACAAGGGATATTATAATACATAATTGTTACTTGTAAATCATAAAAAGAATATTATAAGTGTGAAATATCTTTGACTAAAATAAATCTCATCTGTATCCTTTTTTAATTTGGTGTCCATTATGCTTTGATATTGTCGTTATAAACTTACAATTGATTGTGGTTCTATGACAACAATCTATAAATTATAATTAATATTAATCTAAATAATATAAATAAAATATTAGTAATTTTTTTTCTTGTGTTTAAACACTTTAATGAAATCATTACACATAATATCATCAAAACAATAATTATTGATTAAATTAATATTTAAAATTTTACATAAAAAATAAAAAATAGCTAAAAATATCTTACCACCCAACTCAAGATATATCAAGTATAAAATTCACTTATTCCTTAAAACACAACATCATAAATTCTATCTACAGTTGGTTTAGCTTTTAATCTTAAAAATTTATCAAGATAAAATATTTATCAATTATCAAAACAATATCAAGTTGGTTTATAAATAAAGGTAAATATAAATAGAAAAATAAAATATGTTTGATAATGCATAGTATAAGAATCCCTCGAGAATCTTCTTGTTCCACAAAATTTCTCAAAAATGGAAGGAAATCATACGGGTTTTCGTAAAAATATATATGTCCTTTATAATCACACACTTTTGGAAAAGAAATATCATTTACACCCAATTTCCAAGGGATGAAAATTATGTATATATAACTTAGCTGGATAGACACAGAGATGTTGACTGATGAAAATTCAGCAATGTGTTATGACAGAAGTCTAAAATGACATATCTCTTTTCTGGTTAACAATGTTGGATTATACAACAATTTATTTAAATATAACCTAACAATTATAAAATATTAATTAATAATATTAGTTAAATTTATTAAATGTAATCATATAAAACAAATTTTATTTATAATACCATGTGAATAATTTATCCATGTAATCAATAAAATAAATATGCTCGTCTATAATTATAATCCCATGGGTTATAAAAAATGGATTTTCATATCTTTAAAACAAATTTTATCATTTTTAGGATTTTTCAAATTATCGATCCAAATATTCACAAACATTTCTCAACCCACCACCCTACATGCATGATCGAAAATATGTTCTCCATGATGACGATTCATCATGTTTTTTAACAACAACAACCCATTTATGATATCTTTGTATCATATAATAAGACAAAAAAAGAAATTAGAATATGAAATGTCTCATATCAATGAAATATTTTATTAAGAAAAAGTATAAAAACACATACTCACCAAAAAATCATTACTAATTTTTGAATCAATTAACCACATTAATTATTATAATCGTGTAATATTTTATTCTTTTGAAACATGTATGTATAAAAACAATCAAAATACTCAAATACAAGATGAAATGATGGACTATTATAGTCATGAAAATTTACAAAAACTATTTAAAAGTATATAAATTTGTGAAATCCATTGATATCATATTCCATTATATTAAATCATGATTTTTTAGTAGCATAATTTTTTTTTCAAATCCATCAAATGTGTTAGATAAAACTATAATACCCATTTTGATGGTCTATACATATTTAATCAGAGAAACACTATCCTTGATTTCACACACACACAATAATTATAAAACTATTGGATAATGTCGAAAAATAGAATTTTAAACAAATATAAATACACACAATCATCGACTAATAGTGAAATATGTCATATGAAAAGTCAAACACATAAAAATAAAATAAAAAAAAATAAAATGAAGGAAATCAAAAAGCATCGACATCTAATAAATGAGTAATAAATGTTACTTTTTCTTATCATATCAATTAGATTACAAACATATAATTCCAGACAAAAAATAACTTCTCAACAAATATTTGATTGGATAGTAATGATTATGATTTTGAAAATATTTAACAAATGATTAAGAAGACGTGGAAATCGACTTTTTGATTCAAACATGAGCTGAATGACAACGTCTTAATGTTTTATATAAATGAATCTATTTTTCATACTTTTTCACTGTTTGTTTTAATTTAATTTCTTCCCTAAAAATTTCTCATTCTGTAATTTACTCACATTTTACACCTTTGTATTTTTATTTTATTTATTTAATTATATTAATGATGAAATATCTTCAAATAAATTATTTAAATGGATTATATATTATTTTTAATTAATCAATGGATGACTCCCACTATTAAATTAATTTTCTAGTAGTATCCACAAGGTTCTCATAGTACAATTTACTTTTTAATGGACTTCGAAATATTGGAAGACATATTTTTGTTTATTAATTCCATATGGATTGAGATTCAAAAATGAGTTAGGTATTATTGATACCCTTATTGAATGATAGTGTTTAATGACAAGAACAAATGTATAATGCATAAAAATATTTTTTTTGGATGAAAACAATGTTATTGTAATGTTTTATATGGACATGTTATTTTCACAATATAATTTTTTTGTTTCATGGTAAAATTCATTTTTTGAACATATTTCTTATAAACATTTAATTTAAATATTTTTAAGATAAAATGAAACAAAAACTTTTAATTAAAGATAAAAATATGATTAAAAATAGAAACTAAAATATATATTATTAATAAGAATTGAAATGAATTATTAAATTAGAAGAATATTATAATCCCTACTCAAATATGGTTTTTAAAAACCATAAATTGAAGTACAAAAAAATAAAATTAAAAAACATTACACATATATTTCCATATTTATCCACACCAGCACACAAACACTTTAGGGGAATTATATATACAGGTGTTCAGTACACACACATATATATATATATTAATATATTAGTGTCTGTATTTTATATTATTATTTTATTAATTATGTTAACTTTATTTGTATTATGTGATATAAATAATCACATTATATATCGTATATAAATGTATTTGTAAAATTTATATTCAATGAAATACATTTTTTTTATTTATATTTAATGAAATACATAAACACTCTAGTGTGCATGAAAACACTGTCTTCCATTGAACCATTTATATTTCGTGAAACCACACCACAAGTTTCATATGGTATGTAAATACATATGTATCATTCTTCCTGAATGATTTTCTACTCATAAGTCCTTTGAATGAAACTATAACTAGCATTAGAGACAACATATTTTCATTAGAAAAAAGTATGATGTCTTAAAGGGGTAGCTTCATATTTATTGACTTGGAAATCCTTGTGTGCAAGTTCCTTCCACGTCAACCCCCATGCATGTATGTCTAAAATTGATGGGGAACTCAACATGTAAGTCTATTTCTCTCAATCTCATTTTTTTCATGCACCTCAGGCATTTGATATATTTTGAAGAGTTTATCTCAAAACCTAACTAGAGTGAAACAGTAGATTAATTTATTATTTGGGTCAAAATATTCCTCTATATATTTTACATTGTGCATAAAATATTCTATCACATAAACATTATTTTGCATAGAAAGAAATCTTTCCACAATTTCTTATTTTCCATATTTTTATGAGATCATCCTGATACATATCTTCCGTGAAACGATCAAATACCACTTCAATGGCCTAAATTAAGTACATTGATGCATGTAGAGTATCATACATTATCAATACCAAGACTCTTATGTTGATATAATGATGTGAACATCAATTCAATAACATGATCAAGGCTTCTCCCATAGTAGTGAGATAGGGGAGTCAACTCATTCTTTTTTAGGAATGCAGTATGCCATCCCTAAAATATTGTAATGTTAATTTGTATATCATTGAGTGATTGTGTATGAACTATTATATTCCACAATTAGTGAATACATGTAGTTATAGGTATAACCAAAACACTATCAGTATATGGTCTCTGGACCCACACTTAGTGGAAAACCATTTAAACTGATTTGTTGTCTCTCTGCTTTTGAATGATTTAATTACTACACACTACAATCTAACAGATTTAACTTGTTCCTAGCAACATGAGAACATGATCTGTATCTCTTGAATAAAAAAGTTTACACCCTGATTTGTCCCTCCCCTCTTAGGGTTTTCTAGTGTCTATATAGTGGTATATAAGCTTACAATTTTCTATACATAAATCGCTCTTCTTGAGATACCATGTAGAATTCAATAAATGTCTTTTGAGTCCCTCTCTTCAAGGGAATAATCTTATAGATATAGAAGAACATGATGATATCTCATATAATATCTCTTGGAGTGAATGTTATTATCATCACAACATAGGTGATTCAGATCATTGATACAACAAGACTGTCTATGACAGATTCAATTAGAGAAATGATTGAAGCAGATGCTAAAGCCCAGAATCCCGTCACAGCCACTCATTATGATCAAATATATCTAACAGTGATGAGTTATACATCATCAATGTACATGTGGAAAAAATCTAGAAAATATATATATCATGGTTACAATAGATTTATGGATAAGAAACTCCATGTTTTCATAATTGGTTTGAAAATTTAATGATGTGATTAGATGAAAATTCAAATTGTTTCTTTAATAACAAAACGAATGTTGGTGGAGATATATTTGGAATGTGGAAAGAAATTAATATCATTGATATTTTGATGAAAATATTATAATGTCTTCCACATCATTATAAACCAAATGTTTTATACCAGGATTATTATCCACTAAAAGATGATAATATAAATAGTTTATATCATAATATTGATGTTTTTCAATGATAATAAACTCCAATTTTATTCTAATTCATAACTTAAAATTCTTTTCACATCACATGTGTAATTAATGTATAATGTTAAATTTTTTCACAATAAATCATCTACCTGTAGAATAAAAAATTTAAAATATTTAAATTTGACATTTTGGGATATGATGTATAACTTTTATTGGTATATATTTTATTTTAGGATCTATGTATGAATCCCAAATGAATATGGATATTTGTGGCAATGAATGAAGAAATTCCTATGCAAACCATAAGGGGCCTTAGTCCTATCAAACAGAACTGGTTCCCACAATTGAATCCCAATGAAGATTTAATGTTATATTTAGAAATATAAAATTATTGGGGTCTTTAATTATACTATGTATGGAGTTAATAATGATGTGTTTAAGGAGTTAAAGTGAACTAAAATTGACATTTAAATTATGGGCTAGATCTGAAGGCCCATAAAAGGAGCCCATCATTTCGGGCATAACATCCGAATGGATGATCCAATTGGACTGATATTTTGAAAGAATTTAATGGAATACAGGATGAATATATTTTTATAGATCAAACCCTTATGATTCGGAAATCATCAGTTATGAATACACAAGTTAAAAAGGGAGATGAATCTGGATGAATTTTCTGGTCAATGTTGAATGAAAAAATTCATTTTATAATTACCCTTCATTTAACCATCCTAAATAATGGGGAAGTAATTTAATGTTGGGGGGTATAACTTGGGATACTAATATAACTATATATAGATTTTGTGGTAAACTGATTGAGGCATCCAATGTTTTCATTCGATTCTAATATCATGTTTTCATTTTCTAATCACATCTTCATTTTTCATTATATGTTTTAAGATAACCTTATTTTCATAATAAAAGTGCTTAATATTATTATTTTTTTCATTTATTTTTTAATATCCATATAACATTTCCACTGTTTCATTAGGAAGTGATTCAATTCATAGAATCTTTTATGAAAATCATCACACAACAGTGGAGTAATTTTTATTTCATTTTTTTCTTCTTCTATTACACCTTTTTAAGTAGCCTTTATGATTCCATTGAAATCATTACATTTAATTAAGGATATACCATTTATGAGTTGATCCTATAATTTTTTTTGGTTTTATTTCATGCTTTTTCATGTTCATTAATATTTTAATCAGTTTACTATTTTAATATTTTTATTCCATGAGTTATTTAATTTTTCTTCTCTGGGGACATTAATGATGACACATTTTCCACAATAGTATGATCCAATTACATAAAGTATACATTAATATTATCCTATATATGAATTTTGGTTATTCTTATAATTAGTTAGGTATTAAATTGATGAATAATGTGGTGGAATTATCTCAATTATCGATATATCATGAATTATTGATCTGATAATATCTAATAAAAGTTATTTATCCAATCTAACACTATCAAAAACCATGAACTGTTTCAACCCCATAAATTTTTTACATTAAAATCATTTGGAATTTAGTTCTAAAAAAATCCATTCTCTTAGGTAAATTATTATTATTCTACTAAATCAATTAAAACCCATGTTGGGAACTTCATAGAAAAGCATTCATTAAAGCATTGTGTATGTATTTTTCTTATTTAGTATATGTTGATTCAACACCTATATATACTACAACGACCACTTATACCTATAGGGTAAATTTGTGTGCAAAAAATTTGGTGGTGTTTCCAGGGACCCAATTAAGTACCTTAGATTCTATCATTTTGTTCTCACTCCAAACACTATATTCTCACCCACAATTTTGTTATCTTTTCCACTTTAAATTAGATTGACCCTGAGGAATCTCAAACCCACTAGTCATACAAATCATATGGTGAATCTGGGAAATTAACAATTCATAAACCCATGCTATAATCAAATTATAAATCAATATTGGGAAGAACCTAACTTAGGGAATTTCTATGATAAAACTTTTATTTACTACCCCACATCATGTGAGATTTACAATAACTTGGATAATGGTTGTATAATGGATCATTTTCCATCCCTCTCAAGGATGATTGAATAGATCAATCTTAGTGAATTTTATAATGTTCTACTTCACATCCAATTTGTTTCTCAAATGATTCCAGATTTTTTTTTAATAAAATGGAGATAATGAGTTCTATGGTTTAATATTTGGGATTAGATGTAAATATAATTACAAAATTAGAGGCACCCATCCCTAAATTAACATTCCCTTGTTTTCCCGTATATTGAGTTCCTAGATTCCCACAAACTGTGAGTGCATAAGCATTCTTGAAACTAATTTATCCAATTTTGTAGATGAATTTACTATTAAAAAGGAACCTGTTTTGATGATAAATTTTGATAATCATACTCATTTTTATTCAACGTCCCAACCTATGTCTGAATGTTTTAGCCTACCTGATCTCAGATTCAATATCCATACATCCCCTCTCATGTCTTCTTTAATTGGAGATGCACAAAAAATACTTTTTTATTTCAACATGTCTTGAATCTAATAATGTGTATATTCTACTTGATGTCATAATTATGATTAGGAAATAAATTGGAAGGAAACTTTTCAACATTCAGTGTATTTACACGTTCATTGGGACCTATTATATTTTTCATGAATAAATTTTAAAAAATTCATTCTAACCACATGGGAGAATAAATCTAAATCAAGTTGAAATGGAGAAATATTGGGTCAATAAAATATTGAATGTTGGTATTGGATATGTTTGGGGATTATATTGAGATAATAACTTTAAAACACACACTTTCCTCTGGGAAACACAACTTCAGTATTCACTTTTTTTATTTTGTGGTTTTTATGTTCATTTTGTTAAGGTATTTACAATGGTGTTTCTAATGTGATCTAATTTATCTGCTACGTGAGATTTATATTATGATTCATTTTAGTATTTTAAAATAATATCCATTCCTTCTAATATTCAACCCATCCGTAAATCAATCCCAAGGAGTATATTCATGATGTAAATCCAAAGTGATCAATTTCTTATTTATGGGTTATCAACTAACAACTATGTGGTTTTGTTCAATGATTTCCTTTGAAATGAAATCTCCCCCTATTTCTTCCAAATTATAATATATATCTTATGTTCCCTTTCAACAGTGATGGTAGGGTCACTCTATGTTGGGGGGGACAGAAAATATAGTATTTAAAAAAGAATATTGGGATTTTATAATAACTCAATTCAATTAAAAAGAATCATTTCATTATACATGAATGCATTAATGTACATTTTTAAAGAGGAATCCTGAATTTCCAATTATTTTAATTCATTGATTATGATTATAATGCATTTTTAGGTACATGAACATATGTTTTAGAATGTTTTCTTGTCTAATTTTATTTTTCCAAATTTAATTTTTCATTATTTTATGCAAAATACCACAATGAAAATCTATTTGATTTTGGGTTTACGATTGTGTTCATGGGTCTCTTTTATGATATCATATTGTTTGAGGGCACCTTCATTTTAATTTTAGTATCCAAACTTTTTTAAAATAAAATACCAAATAGATCAATGTATGGCCCAAATGTGTGATGTTTGGGAGTTGAGGTTAGTGACTGCATAGTTGTCTTTTTGGAACAATAGTTGTTCCTTGTAGGAAATGTAGAATGGATTCTATTTTCTATCAATCCTAAAATAGAAGATCTGGGATTTTTCATGTAAATTGATCTTAAAATTAAATCCAATAATAGTTATGAATGTGTCATTGTTTTGAATTATTTTAAAATATTTTGAGGTAAAAAATTTAGAGAATGGGTGGAATGGGGAATGTGTTTTTTCATGATGGTCTTTGGAAAATATAGAAAATTTATGAGTTTTGAAAAAAGGGTTTCTTAATTTTTTATGAAAGGATTATATATTTCTATCGGTGATCTACGTGACAAAAATGAGCATCACGAACAATAGTGATTTTCAAAATCACAATAGGTGACAAAAATATTCGTAATTATAACAATTAAAGCTTCACAAAACGTCAAATTTTAGTGTTTCTTCATGAATATAGGTGCACTACGGAGATGGTTTTGATGAATCCAGAGAATTCACTATAGGGGGTGTAGCTTTGTGAATGGTTGGGCCTATAAATAAGTGTTTACCCCTGTTCATTTGGAATGATTTTTTTGGGAGAAAATACAGAATCTCTATGATATAAAGTAGTAAGGGGAGATCTGTTAATCTTGTTTACAATGTGAGATTGTGCATCTCAAAAATAATACTACTATCTTGACTGATTCCAATGCTTCTAAGAAATGGGTTTTTCACGATGATGGGGTATTCCACATTGAATTACTGATTTTGGTGAAGGAGTTTGTTCTGTGAACGTAGTGGTGATTTTGGAAGGAGTGAACTTCATGAAGTAGATTTGAGAAGGAGCTTCATGAAAGAAAAAATTGAAGATTTCATTGTTAGGGAATAGATCTTTCAGAGTGCATCAACTCAAGTCTATGGTGAAAACTGAGTCTTCTGATAGATAGAGATAAATATTTTAATTCCAATCATTTTAATCGACCATCATGTTAATAAACTATGTTTGTCTTCTCCCAAATAGGTGAGGTAGGTGGAGTCAATGGATGTGTTCCAAGGGATTTAGTATGATATCTATAATTTCATTTAAATTCAATGTGTATGGAATAGAGTGAATGTGTCTAAATTATTTTACTCAGCAACTAGTGATGATTAGTGGACTGAGGTACGACTGAAAAACTATCGGTGTATCCTCCTTGGACTAGAACATACTGATGAACCATGTTAAATTGTAGTGTAATTTCTTTTTATATGATTGTTTTAATGTTTTAACTGGTTCAAACCAATGTTAGAACAAGATCCATCACCTTGTGTGCAAAACTTTGACACCCAGATTCACCCCTCCCTTCTCAAGGTTTATCGTGGCCCTTAATGTGTTATCAGAGCCTATAGTTTGATTGTGTTAAACTGTACAACTTTTTAGACACACATAAATTAGTAAATTATAGGGGATTTCCTCTATATTTGGATGTAACATTCAGATATATATGAATAGTTTGATATCTCATCTACAATATCCTAGATTTGAAGTCCTTTTGTATTGCACTATGAATACAAGTCACTAATCCAATATGAAAATCTTTGACTAATATAGATAGGAAAATGATTGATGTAGACTCTAAAGCACATAATTCTCGCACTATAGAAATTTCATATTAGATCTATAGAAAGGTGGTGATTTTTCCATCATCCAAGATAATGTGTTAAAAATTGGAGAATATATGAAGGAGACAACAAAGTAAAGGAAGAGAAACTACGATTCCTTCCAAATATGATTGATAATGTAAAGATTCATCCTGTTGAGAATGCATATTCTTTCTTAAATTCAATTACTAAAGTAGTAGGAGAAATTTGAGGGCTTGGAGAAGGGATAAAATAAGATGTAGTGGAACTAAAATTGAACATCTGGAAGGAGTAGTGAAAGTTCAGTCAGTGACACTTGAAATCACAGAAGTTGTAGTGGAACTAAAGCTCAGAATTGAATAATGTGCAATATTAATCAATAACCATACCTCTTGTTTTGAGGAGACATCCAATAATGTTGATGGAATAGATTAATAATTTGTTAATCATTGGAAAAAACATTAAAGGGAATAAATTTCAAAAGAAAAAATAATAAATTACAGATTGTAAAATTCTCAGATACTGAGTTGATAGTGAGAGCTAAGAATGGTTCTCATGGAGTCCAAAATATTTTGGTGGATAGAATACCCATATGAATAGGAAACAAGGGAATCAGTTGTGATGATAAAAAAATCACATTCAATATGTTAAATTAGTCATTAATAGAGGAATGTAGAATGTTTTATATATTGAGAGGTCACAAGATGTTCTTGAAAAGAAACACTCAGATCAAAATTAAATGAGAACTAATAACTACCCTCAAGATTCCAGATATTATTGGTAGTTAGACTATTATCCAATGGAAGGAAACATGAGTTATAATAAAAATGATAAGACATATACTGTAATGAATTTTCCATTACAGGGATATTTAGGCTACACCATGTCATACTATGAAGAGGTATGGAGTTATTTGATTTTGTAAGATATAGAAAGTCAATAAATGTGAAAAAATTCATATCCTTATTCTTTTATAAGGAATAATTTATATGTATATTGTTTTTATTTTTCTATTATTGGACCAAAATTGGTTCATTATAGAGAGAGGAAATGCTTGAACAATAAATATAGAACTCAAAGACATATTAATCCTCATCAACTAGACATTGTTTCTCTTACAAACAAGATTTCTGCTCTGGAATATTATTATGAGTATGAAGATCATTCTTAACTAGAAGGGATAATTGAATATCTATAATTGTCCTACACTCAATCAAATATCACATGTTATTATAAGGAAAAAATTGACATATACAACTTTGCAGACGTAGATATCAAATATAAAAAGAGCATCATCATCTAGATTATTCCTAGCATATTCTCATCTCATATGAATGAAAATCCAGACCAATTAAATAATTATATGAAAAGTTCTTAAATAATGTTATGGTTTGGTAATGATGGTTCTTCGAAGACATAAGGATGTGGGGGTAATGAAATAACTAATGGAGAGCTAAATAAAACTAAAGTTATTTATATGGATGGTTTGTGTCACAATCTTCTTTGTGTGATCCAACTCTGTGACTCAAGACTTATAGTGATATTCAATCAAAAGGGGTTTAATACAATAGTAAATATGGATAATTAACTTATGAAAGTATGTATAATAGAAGTAAACTTATATTAAGTTGATAGTAATGAAAATCATTTCTACATGATAGTTGAAAAATAAAACAACATGTGGCATCATAGATTGGAGAAAAACAATTGAAAAGATATTGAAAAGGTATCTAAGATGAAAATAGTCATGTATATCCCAAACTTAATTCATGAATGGGAAAAGGCTTGTGATTATTTCATATAGAGGATGTGGTTTTTTAGTTCACATCTACCAAAGTACAAAAGGTAATCAAATATTTATGAACTCAGATATAAAGATGTATGTGGGTCAAGGATTGTTGTTGGAAGTCAATGATAAAGGTACTTCATACATTTCATAGACGATTATAGTAGAATGGATTGAGTGATATTTATAAATAGAAAATATTAAGTGTTTTATTTTATGAAAAAAATATTACTGAATCATCGAGAATGATACTATATAGACAATACGAGTTCTTAGGTCTAATAGTGGTGGGGAATAAACATACTTTGAGTTTGAAAATTACCTGGAGAAGAATTGAAAACAACACAAGGTGGATCCTATAATAACCCCATATTAAAATGGATTTTTTTACTAATGTAATTGACAGTTGAACAATATGGTCATAACTTTGTTAATTGAGTGTCATATCACTTGACTTAATTAAAAATTGGTTCTTCATGATGTGATCTATATTAAAAATAAAATAGGGATTCATATGGATAAAACCAAGACACCATATGTGTTGTGTCTTTGATGGATTCTTTCTTTGAAGTATTTTTTGGTATTTAGAAGAAAATGATTTATCTGAAGAAAATACAGAAATAAAGGGATGTATGGTGATGTGAAAGATGAAGGAATATTTCATGGATATTTAATTAATATTAAATCATTACAGTGTCTCATTACTTTTCATGGAAAATTTTAATTTTTTTTGATGTAAAGATCATTAAACATAAATACAAAAATTCATCAAGTAATTATAAAGATGATTTGATAGAAGATGAGGAAGAATTATAACATGGAACATATCAACATATAAAATTAAATGAAGGTGTCAAAAACTCAAAGGAGTCACATAATGATGTTGTCTTAGAAGAAGAATCAGAAGATGAAACCATAGTGGTAGATAATTTAATAAACCTTATAGGAGAAATCGAAGATCAGATATTGATCAATCCAACATCATCTTGGATTGGGCTACAGGAAGAAAAACAAGGTGAATAAGAAATAATGCACAATCTACATTCCTTTCTGTTGTGGAATCATCACCATTTGATGAATCTAAAAAGGATGAATCGTGGAATAAATCCATGAATTAATTATTGGATTAAATCAACCAAAAAAAACATGGGATCTAGTTAAGAGACCTACAAATTATTGTGTTATTGGCATGACTTGTATTTTAATAAATAAATTTGATGTGCAAGGAAATGTGACCTGAAACAAGGTGTGCTTGGATTGTAAAGGAAATTCACATATCGAAGGTGTTTATTTTAAAGATACATTATCTACAGTAGAAATACAAGAATCAATCTTACATTTGTTTTTCATGGAAATTCAAATAGGATACAATGTGTATCAAATTGATGTCAAAATATCATTTTCCAATGGCATTCATGAAAAGGAATTCTATACTGAAGAACCATTGGGTTTACATCTTGGTAATGATGAGATGAGGGTTTTAATATTAAATAAAGAACACTTTGGATTGATGTAGGCGCCATGGGTTTGGTACTCTCTATTTGATTCTAATATAAATAAGATATAATTTAAAAGTGGAGGATTGGATGCCAATCTTTATGTGCTTAATTTTTAGAAATACCGGTTCCTGATGCTAGTTTATGTGGATTAGATTATATTTTTTAGAAGAAGGTAGGGATTTTTGGTTGAATTTTCCAACCACATGAAGTTATAATTTGAAATTATTATGATTGGTGAACTCACAAATTTATTGGGACTATGATTCATTTAGAAGAAATATTACACTTTTATTTTTCACGAAAAATATGAAAAAGAGTTTCTGATGAAATTCAATAAGAATGATTCCAAATCAATGTCGATTATGGTTGTGGTCAACACAAATCTCAGAAATCATGAGGATGAAAATTTTGTGGATCCTACCATGTATAATAAAATCATTATAGGCCTACGTTATTTAACTACAACATGGACATATATTGTCTTTGCAACAAGAATGGTAGATCACATTCAGTTTAATCCAATGGAAGAACATATGAAGGTAAATAAAATAAGCATGGGATATATTTAAGGTACTCATAATTATGTATTTTATTTTTTTGTAGAAAACAATAACAAATTATTGGCATTATCTGATGCTGACTGGGTTGGTGATGTAGTGAACAGAAATTCCAAAAGTTTTGGATCATTATTTACTAGAATGGAATGTTTTGGCTGGATGAGTAAGTAAAAGGAAAATACTTCTCCTTGTACTGCTAAAGTTGAGTATACATCTTCAAAAAAGATTTCAATCAACAACATTGGATAAAGAAAAAACTGACAGATATTGGTGATTAGGCAAAACAACCAATTATGATTTACTATGATAAAAAGAGTACAATTGATCTTATGAATAATCCTATTCAAAATTATCATACAATACACGTTAAAATAAGATATCACATAATGAAGGAAAATGTTGAACAAGGAATTATTAAAATGGATCATGTTGGAACTGATGATCAAGTGGATAACATTTTGGACAAACCATTGTCATCACATGTGTTTGAGAATCATCAGTTGAACATTAGTGGTCAACAACCTCCCAGTGCTTGAGGAGGTTATGGTTCATCCCATCTCCCCAGTTCTGTTAACTATTTTAATTTATATGTGGATGATTTACAGGGTTATTGTGGAGATATTATCTTAGGGGAGTGTGTTTTGAGCTACATAAGTTCTTTTAGTTGAATGGAAATGGGGGAGAATGGGGAAATTCAATGATATTAATTTTTAGGAAAATTAGAAATGGAGAAACTGTGGCATGATGGGGGGAATTGGTATATTGGGGAGACTGATGAGTATGAAAAAGGTAGACTGCAGGGAAAACAATTTGATGTTATGAGGAAACCGTTCTGGGTATTAAATTCCCCTTAAGACATGATTGGATCTCATCTTTGAAAATGATAAGCATTCCAACACACAAAAACCCAATTTATGTATTCATTCTTGTTTTCTACACTGATAATTGATCACATTTACTTACAATTTTTTCTGATATTTTTATTTTATATCAGGTTTTGATAGTGGCTAGTGAATCATGAATTTATCAACAGATTGCCAAAAAATCCAAAGGGGGGATTTTTAGAACAAAGATTATTCTTTTCTATAAATGGTGTGTGGATATTTATTTTTGACAATAATAAAATATTAAATCATGGTTTTTGTATGTAAATGGGTCTTACAGTTCATGCCGACAACTGTTTTGAAGATGGCATCATTTTCCATTTGATGCTAAATTTTTGGGGTCCAAAATTTGGAGAATGTCTTGCATCATGAAAATCAGTTTTTCTTGATGTCCTTATAAAAATATAGGAATGTAATGAGTTTCAAAAATATGGGCTTCATGAATTGTGTTTTGAAATGTGTTATCGATTTTTTTCAGTGATCTACGTTAAAACGATGAGCATCGCGAATGATAGATATTTAGAGAATCACAATCGATTATGGAGATCTCCATGATAATGAGAAGTAACACATCATGAAAATGTCAAATTTCAGTGGTTATTATTTATTAGAGGTGAACCACAAACATTTTTTTGACGAATCCATAAAATTTTTTGGAGATAGTAGAGTTTTGTGAACCGCACAGCCTAAAAATAAATGGCTACCAATCATCACTTAGTGTGAAGTGTTTAGAGAAAAATTGGAATCTATTTGATTTTTGGAAGCTAATGGAGACACATGATTCTATCTTTCTATGAGATAATGAGAATCGGGAAAATACTACTCAAGTATTTAATGATGAAAATTCATCTATGCAATTGTTTCTTCGTTATAATGGGGTATTCTGCATTGACTCAATAGCTTCGCAAATGATTTTTCTCCACAAAGGCTAGGGTGTTTCATGAAGGAGTGTTCTTTGAAAAGGAGCGTCCTAAAATACAGTTTTGAACATTTTTTTGGTAGTGAACATAGATTTCATAGTGAATCAACTCTTGTTTATATTTTAATGAGATTCTCATCCTAAAAAGATATAAATACTTTATTGCCAATTTATTGAAGTGACAAACAAGTTGAAAAAGTGAGTTTGACTTCTCTCAAGGTAATGAGCTAGGGGGATTTAATGAATGTTCTCTAAGGTATATAGTGTGGTATCCCTCATTTCTTGTAATGGAAGTGTGCCTAGAACTGAGTAAATGTGTTTAAATTATTGTACTCCACAACTACTAATTATTAGTGGACTTAGGTACAACCGAAAAATTATCGGGTTGTGATCCTTGGACTATCCATTTGTAGTGAACCGACTAATATTTCTATGTCATTTTGTTGCATGTGATTTTTTGACAGGTTTTGAAGGTTCCTTCTTATGTGTGAATATGTCCCGTGACTTTATGTGAAAATTTTGACACCCTGATTCACCCCTCCCCTCTCTAAGTGTACCAAAGTCCTTCAGTCCTACCTAGAGTTTGGTTTTAAATTTCTATTTTAGACTATAGAATAGACAATATGGGTGTAATAAGGAAATTTGGGATTGTAACTCCATAGTTGACTTCCTGAGAGTTAGTCCTTATATATCTATTGTAGTTTATAAACAAATATTACAAAAAAACATAAAACCACAAAAAATATTGGATTCCCATCTAACGTTTTATTGCGATTCCTACCAAGTTCTTCCATTTTATTCTATTGATCTAGAAAATAGGCCCCCTATCTTTTGTGATTCACAACACATCGTCATGCTTAATTGAAATTGAGGTGAAATATGATGATGAAATTAAACAAAGGAATAGTCTTGCGATAGGGATATTATTTTGAATCTATCAATTTTCAAATAATTGTGAAAGGATTTATGATTTTTTAGAATTATTTTTTGTGAGTAATGTATGTCAATATGATATTGAAAAAGAGAATTAATTTTTTTATTTTTGAGATACTTTTTCACGGGGCTAGAAAAAATATAGTTTGTAGGTCTGATTAGCCACTAAAAGATGCTACTATTCATTTATTATATCTTAATATTGATTTTTCTCAGTGAACATAAACACCAATTTTGGTCCAATTCATAAATTAAACTTCATTTCATATCACATGATCAATTCATGTGTAATGTGAATATTTTTTCCAAATAAATCATCTACGTATGGAATAAATAATTTAAGTTATTCAAATTTAATATATTGGGATTTGATTTGTCACATTGATAGGAATATATTCTTGTTTATGACTGATGAATGAATCCCAAATGAATGTGGAAATTTTTTTCTAATGAACACAAATTTGTTTTGACAAAACATAATGGGTCATAGGCCCACCAATCAAAAGTGGATCCCACAATTCGATCTCAATGAATCCCAAAATTTAACTATATAAAGAGGAAATTATTTTAATAATTTCATTAAACTGTGGATGGAGCTATTTTTTAATCTTCAAGGAGATCTAGAGAGTGGAATTTCACATTTAAATTGTAGGCCATATTTAATGGCCAATAATATAATCCCATCACTTTGATAATAACATTCCAATAAACGATCCAATTGGCATGAAATTTTTAAATATTTTATAGGAAAATGGAAAGAAGTTATTTTTATTCTATGACCCTCGATATTCTACAGTCTTCAAATACTAATTAACCTTTAAATAATGGGATTAATCTAGATGAATTTTTAAAACAACATTAAAAAGTAAGAAATCATTTTATTTCTCACCCTCTTGTGACACTACTACTTAATGGGGAAGGGTTTTAAAATTGGAGGAAATCCTAGGGTTCCTAACATACCTATATAAGGAGTTTTTCATTAATGGATTGAGGCATCCAATGTTCTTATTTCAATTGTAAATTGTTTTTTCATTTTATTATCACATCTTCATTTTTTTTCTTGTTTGTTTTTCGTTCACCTTCATTTTTTAATAAAATTTATTCTTATTATTATTAATTTTTCATGTCATATTTTTTTTCATATTAATGTTTTTTACATTTCCTTATATAGTGATTCAAATCATATAAACTTTTTTCAAAACCATTTCACATTATTGGAGTGATGATTATTTCTTTTTTCTTGTTCTTAAATTGTGCATGTTTAGTCGACTTCCTGATCCCATTGAGATCCATTCATCAATGGAGGAATAAAACTTTTATGGGTTTACCCTAGGGAGTATCATGGATTGCGTAGGATTTTATTTAGAGTTCTTTAATATTTTAATCAGTTCATTATTTTATGATTTCTATTCGATGAGTTATTTTCTTCTTCAACTTTACTAACCTTAACTTTTTAAAATATTGAATGCCAGTACCATTAATTTTTTTGGAGTTCTCATTGATGTAATCCATTATGTAAATTTGTGATTATCTGTTGAATTGTGTAGGTATTAAATTTTTTAATGATTTTTTGTAATTAACTATTTCGTGTATATATCATCGATTAGTGATATGAAAATTTTAAGAAATGATATTCATCCAATGTGACAATAGAAACAATCTAGATCCAATTCATATTATTTACTGTTTACATTAAAATAATTAGATATTTAATTATAAAAATAAATCCACTCTCTTAGGTATTTTAGTATTATTCTACCAAATCAATTTGAACCGAATTTGAAAACATCATATCCAAAAATCCATAAAATCATAGTGTTTATATGATTCTTCTTTGGTCTCTATGGATTTGACCACTACATATACTACAAATATTTCTTATACATATATTGTAAATTTCAGTTCAACCAATTGAGGAAATTCTTCTTTCAAAAAATTATCTGTATTATCTACTACGTAGCCTGGGGGATATGAAATTAAAGTTTATCTATAAGATGTAACAACTCGTTTAAGTGAGGAAATTGCATTCCAGGACATGTAAAATATTGAAATTTATAGAGATTATATTGATAAATATAATGAAGAGGATGAACTTATCTATCAATTTTTGCTGAAATTAAAGATATGAAACAGAAAAATTTTGGAAATATTCCTCTTCACTAATTTCATTATGGTGGAGTTGGAAACATTGCCTCTAGATTAATAATGAAGGATGATGATTAATAATGTGAAGATGGAAATTCCAGATGCATTAGATAAGATTTTTCCAAATTTAAGACTTCAAATATGGAAATAAGTTATAGTGAATGATTTTCGTCTCAAAATAATAAGGTGATTTTATTGAATTTTTTAAGATGAAAAAACAATATTTTGTAATTTGAACCCATGCATCCATTATGGATACTCTTGAAAATCATGAACCATCAAAAGAAAATTCTAGAGATAATCATTTTACTATTGATTCTGATCTAATGTTGGAACATGAGTATGATCAGGGTAATATTTAAAATCAATGAAATAGAAACAAAAGAAAGAGAGAATTTTTGGAAGATTCATCAAATTATGTTTACCGATGTGAGGATGTTATTGATCAATAAGAAGTAGTAGTAAAATACCATTCAAAAACATTTTAAAACTAAAAATATGTGGTATAATTTAAGAACAAGATTGGAGAAGAAGGCAAGGTCATCAGTGTATTTACATCTAAATGATAGGAGAAGTCTATGGTGGTTGATGGTCATGAAGAATAAGTTTATGCTATGTGATCTAAATAGAAAAGTGAGTTAAATTCAAGAGAAACAATGACTAAAATATAGTTTGGAATATTCCCAAACATAGAAATATTAGAAAGTAAAAGGAGTGGTAATAAAGGATTAGAGAAGGATATGAATGGACAAATATCGTCATGTATGGGTAAAAGAGTAATAGGATGTCATGCTGAATCCTCAAAGGATAGAAACATTATGATCCAATATAAATAGAAGAAAAAAATTTGAACATTACACATGGACACCCCTTGTTCCAATATGAAAGCATAAAATAAAATAGAGATGGGAAATAAAAATTATCTAAAAATAACCACAAATGTTGCACATTCACAACACCCCAACTATATTGGACCTCCCTGTTTTTGGTAACTCCCCCCTTTTTTTCTCTCTTTTGTTATTTTGAAATATCGATCCACCTCTAATCCCCAATCCCAATACGAGATACTAATCCAAGTTTTCATATACCTGTAGTTTTATATAGTGATTTGAAACTAATATGTCCCTCTTATTTATATCCCCCCATATACCCAAACTCCATTCATTATCACCATTACCCTCCCCCACTATGTTTCAGAGGAAACAGGTTGATACAGAGATAAAACCCCAAATGTGACAGAAATATTTAGAGAACCTCTAAGGAACAATAGAAGTACAAAAATAAATATAAGGAAATAAATTGAGACACATTTTTATACGTCAAAAACACTCCAATATGGATGATTATAACAACCATAGGACATGTCCAAAAAGTGCCACTAACAACAATCGATTAAAAAATCCAGGTAATATCCACAAACATGAATTGGTAATATAGTGTAGAAAAGATGTCTGAAAATATACACTCTAATATTCTTCCATATTCTCTCTGAAATTTGTATACTATCAAAATTATCCTCTTGGAGGTTAAAACCAAAAACATGTTGTCATTGTGTAACCTTTACTAAGTCGTTAAATAACCTGAATTGAGGATTCTCCTATCTACCCACACCCCAAAAGGTTTTTCTCATGTATCTTCATTCTGCAATTCCTTCTCTACTCACACCATAAAAAGCACCCATGTTACAAAATTTTTATAATCCATTAGAATCCTTAAACATCCAATGTGTACAATAATTGAAATTAAAAAATATAACCATAATATTAGAAATATATCCCCTCATTTTGAAACCATGTGATTTCATGAGGATGTTTGAAAATTTGATACCCCTAAAAAACCTACCTCATTTCTGTTTTAATCTCTCCATGAAAAAATGAAAAAACATTATGAACCTTTAATTATTACCATTCCACCCAATAAAGAAGATGATGAATAAAAATAAACTAAATTGACAAGAAACCCAGTTGGATTCACAACAATGATCAACCACTACATAAAATATGACAGTGCTCTTTTATAGCTCTAATACAAACTAAATAGCTCCCTATATAAAAAAATAAAAACACTGAAGTATTCATCATACGAATTTATGAACTAATTTTTTGTAAAATACTAGAAAAAACACATGGATCTCCCATAGCATTTATAACCACATAATTAGGAGTACCAAGGGAAACTAATTTGTTGATCTGCTGAACACCCACAAAGCAATATGTAACAAATAGCACATCACCTAGATCATTGATTTTAATTTCTCATTCACTAGTGAAACATACTGATGAAGAAAAATTAGGTGCATGACCTGAAAAATAGATCTAGAATTCTTAAACTTCCATTATTTCATCATTCTTTTCGATAGTATTTGATTCATCCATGATGATTGACTATTCCAAAAACCTAATGAATTTATCTTAGTAACCACATTCATTACATCATTATAGACCTTTACATAGAAACTATAATGTGTTTAAACCATATATAATCACACATATTCATTTTTTCCTCTGGATAATTATTTTCTTGTATTTCAAAATGAACTCCTAAAACAAAAATTATAACGAGTACGTGAAGATAAAAAAATTGTGTATACCTAGAGCATGTCTACCATCCCTCAACATTGTCATACAACCTACATTTGTAGTGAAAAAAAATCAACAACACTAATGATTCCAAAATAATATTGATTTCCCATATTCAATATACCATGTTCACCTTCTTTATATGATGAAATACTTTCCATTTTTGTGTAATATGGTACAAATATGTTGAATTAATCACCCATTAATTCTACAGATGTGACCCTTGAAAATTAACTCTAGATAAAAATAAATCTCCCTCACCATGTATAGGACATATGCTGGTAACATCATATTTTTTCATGTATATTCTTTTTTTCCATAATCATTTTCAATGTGTTGATGTTTCTATGTACACCTAAATAACACCATCATTAGTCTTTTGCTAAGTCTCATTAATAAAAAACGATCAGATATAATCAACTAACATCTATGTGTCTTTCCCAAATAGTAATGCGTTGAAAATATTATAATTTGAATCATCTAATAAACCAAATATAAGTGAAGATTTTTCTTCTTGTTCAATTAAAATAGGTACCATGTTACCTTTATCATCGATATTGACCACCACCAATGACTGTTCTATCAAATTTATGGTGAACTCATCCAATTGGTTACCCAAATATCCATTCTCGAAAATGTGGAAATAATACAATCATTTTTTGATGCACTCATGTGGCACAAATACATCCATGTTGGGATTTCAAACTATATATTTAGTATTTATTCAAACTTTCCTAACTACATATGCATAGAAAAGAGGAATTATGGGGTCAATTCCACATATATTTAAGAAAACATTGATGAATATTTATATAAGTTTGGGTCTTATAAATTTTCAATATTTATTTAATGAAATTAAATGTTTAAAATTTAATAAAAAAATTCAAATAGAAAAATAGAAGAGAGGGGTATTGGTTTCAAGGGGTGATTTTTTTAAATAAATTAATTCTCCCTTATATAAAAAAATTTGATTAATTAGTTGTAAAACAATTAAATTTTATTTATAGAAATAAATGATGAGACCATATCAATATATCATATCATATTAAATTCATTGTGGGATAATGAATTAAAATAAATAATGTGCATTACGAACTTCTTAGAGATATTTATTCCTCATAATAGATTGTGGTCATTGAATGCTGCAACCAAAATTGGGTATCCATGGCTAGTAGAATGGTGAAGGAAAAGGGTATCTATTGGATGTTTAAGAGTGAGGTCACCTCTATAGCTATATTCCTCCTCATCCATGAAATGAAATAACTCCTTGATTGGATGGAATCGTACGAGTCCTAATAGGAAAAAAACTAGTGGCGCACCATCTTCGAACCTTTCGCAATGTTACACATGTCAATATTGTGAAGCCTGAACTGAGGAAGTTTGATGACTAGAGTGTTCTAATGAACAGAATCACGTAAGAATTTAGATCCATGGAATACAACATGTACATCCCCAATGGACTGAGAGTGAATGTAAGGCATGATATCATCTTTTATGAAGACGTGTAGTAGGATTGGAGTGTTGATGACAAACAATATGTGTTGAGTTGTGAGGAGTCATTAATTTTTGAGAACACTATGGTATATATACCAGGGATGGAGGAGACTAGATACACTATCAGAGACTAGATATCATCACCCCAAATCACTAGCATGAACTCTACAGAAGATCCAATATGCGATGTTATTGAGGTGGTGCTTACACCATAAGATGCAGTGTATTTTTCCATGCCACCATACAACAAGGAGGAAGCACTAGATGCCAATCATAAAGACTCTCTGCTTCGGTTTTTCACTATCGAAAAAATTATTCATCTCAATGTGATTCCATGGTTTTCATTATGAGAGATCAACAATGATGAGTTTCACATCACTTCGGCAGTTGAGCCAATCTAAATCAATAATACATAACATCACCCATGATTGCATAAAGAAATAATTGGGGAGTAACTAAGAAAATCATCAGATAAGGAAGAGAGGGAGAGTGAGACTATGGAATTGATTGTTTTTTTAAACATATAAATTCTTCTGACAACCACAGGTGTAGGAGGAAAAAGTCATTCCTTTAGAGGGACAGTGGTATATTTGTGTTCAGAACGGAAAACCATGATGATGCCTTTGTAGTAAAGACTTCCCACCTACATGCCACATTCTTTGTGGAGAAGCCATGGAAAGCGACGAGGACTCAATGGATTAGTAGATCAATGAAAACCACAAGTAGTCTAATGGATATACAATGTTTCTATTGTTTAATGTGAAAATTGATGTTGTTGAGACCTATTGAGAATGATAGAAATTGGGGAATGATATTATTGACTATTATCAAGGGTGTGATTAATATCTCTAGTTTTTTTATCACCTCATTATTTTCCCTCATTAATTTTTATTTATATTTCTCATCATTGTTTGAACACATTATGTCTCCAACATGGTTTTTGATTATGTTGTAAAAAAATCTAAATTTTTTTCTATATATAAATCATTGGAACCCCACCCCCTAAAATAGTGATGGTTCACAAAAACATTTTTTTGTGTTCTTGTTATTTCCTACATCCAAGATATTTGTGTTATTCATGGGAATTGATATGGATGGGCATTTTTAACACATAAAATTAAGTCAAATTTCATTTTTGATATTTTAATTGGATGCATATTATAATTGTACACTACAAAGTGATGATTTTTGTTATTAGTAAACAAAAATATTTTTCTAACATTGTATATCCAAAAAATAAACACTCTATAAGAATGATATTATTTCTTATATAATGATTATATTTGGTTTATATACACCAAACATATGAAGAATACATAGAAATATTTCATACACACTGTATATACATTTCATAATACCATTCTTGTGTTGCACTATTTGACATGACATTGTCCTAGATATGTCACACATGGATTTGAACTACCAACAAACTTCTAAAGAGACTGGATTACTAATAAAATTATTCAAGATTCAAATGAAACACGATGATCATGAATATCTGTGAAAAAAATTATCTTTATAATAAAAATATATATTTTTCATTCATTATTAAATTACATAAATTATAATCCTATAAATATATGTTTCATTAATTATTAATTGATAGGTATATATTTCGTTGTTTATTCAATTACATTATTTTTATGTAACAGGTATATGTTCCATTATTATTTATAAAAATATGTTTTGTTCTTCACATTAATTGTTTTTTATGTATAGTGAATCATCAAGTGATAACATTCAAGAATTTGAACACATTAACATGTCTTCCCTAGTTATAGAAACTATCAAAAAATCATCTCTTATCTTCTTGAATTATCAATTTCGAATCATTTATTACTATTGGATTGGTATAGAATTATTTATTTAGATGATGTTGGTCTAATGATTTCAACTCATACTATGCATGCAAATCTACATGTTTGAGATCCACGGTGATCTCGTTGGGTGTTATAGGGGGGCTCTACTTTACTCTAGGGGTTTGGGTGGCAATGGCCCCCAGCCCAAGAGTTGGGGAACTGTAGAAAATTATTCTGACCATGGAAGAACATACCATGCAAAAGAAAAATGGCACTATACTAGTATGGACATTGGAAAAACAATTGTAGTAGCATAGAATTTATAGATAGTGGCACTATAGCTCCAAAAAAATCATTCCACCAACCACCATAGATCATTTTTCATCAGTGGTTGTAGCACTGTTGCATTGAAGACATCTATATAAAGTTCACTACAGCACATTAAACACAAGGTGCTGTTGGGGGAAAATGTTTCATCTTCATTTTTATCTGATTGATAGTTATATCGTTATATGTATTTAAACTCTTATATTCTTTAGGTATTTATGCTTCCGAATCATAGTGAGATTCTTCCTTTCCATAGACTTAGGGATTATTAACATATGACGTAAATCTCATTGCCTTGTGAGATCATATTCTCATTATTTTATATTTTTTTTATTCATCTAAAATCCAATTATGTCTCTAGTACACTAGTTCAGTCCACAACAACAACAATTTCCAGTATAAACATTTATTTTTTCTCTAGAATAATATATGCACAAATTGAAGAATTTTATATAATATCAATTCAAAGTGAATTATTATTCAATACATACCAATATCAAATACACTTCAATATTAATATAAAATATTTGGACACTTCTATATATTCTATGTAATATTTATTCTTTGAAAATTTCACATTGGACATACAAAGAATCACAAAACATGGGATATTGATAAAAAATTCACATATTACCTAAAATGTGATAAAGACAACATTAGAATCCTTCATTTTATTTAAAAAAAATATTATATTTATGATTATCATCATCCATATAAGTACGATGATTCACATAAAGATAAATAGATTCTAGTAACATCAACGGATCAAGCTGATTCTAACATGATGAATAATAATTGAAAAACCAAAGCTAACATGCATGCTTTTGTTGATGTTAATAAAGAGTATTAATGAAAAATTTGTTGATAATAGCATCAAGAATGAATCTAGAAACTTATTTCATTGATACTGAGTTTTAGGTGACATTATATTTTCTTGAAAATACTCATATTTACAATATTGTAAATAAGATGTTAGGAAACTTGTTTCCTTGCAAATAGTATCTAATCTATGGAACATCCTCATTTCCCTAGGATATTTATTTATAATAATAGAACATGAATTTAGCCTAAAAGGATTGAAATAACCATTTAATGTTATCATCATATGAATTTCATTGAGATATAGTGCTTTTTAGGACTATTATACTATTACTATCACTTTTTCTGAGATTTCTCAAGATTTACTTCTCTTTTAATGACCTTAACAGGAGAGGTTTTTCCATTAAAAAGTAATGATAACGGTCAAAAATCCATTAATGATTTTATAACCCAACTTGCTTCATTACATATCTTAGTCCTCCCAGAACTAGGGATGGGTTATATCATTTATTATGATTCATATGGATTAGGGTCGGGTTGTGTTCTTATGAAAGGATACAATGTCATATCCCAAAACACGTGAAAATTGAGTAAGTAGTAAAATAATTATAAGACTCACAACATTTGTGGTCTATGGATTAGAACCATGAAACCATAATCTCTTGGTGAAAAGTTTAATGTTTACATTGAACATAAGAGATTGAAGTGAATATTATTAGAAAGGGACATGAACATGCATGAATGTTGATGGATGGGGTATACCCATATGTTTAAAATTGACTTGGTATATACACATGGGAAATGGAATTTATTGGACGATGGTTTTGGGAAAAAAACCGAATAACCAAGTGGTCGGGGATGATTGTGACTAGGGAGGCTCAAATATCATACAAACCCAGGAGAGGGAATTAAATATATTGTGATTGATAAAATATGTCTGAATTTTATTTATGAACTAATCTACATAAAATTTCAAATTTTATTCTACTATACCTCATTATTTTGAGGCTTCAAATTGTATTAATCATTATTTTCTATCTTTCCCTATTTTTAGATTTCATAAATATAAATTTTTCTTCCTCGTTATTTTCTATTTTCACCTTTAGTGGATAATTATTATGAATAATCTATCTTTTTTCATCATGTTATTATTTTCAATTTTCATATAGTTTCATAATAAATGAATAATAAAAAGGACATATTCATTTGATGTTGTTTTTATATTTGAGACTACAATTTGATGTTACTTTCCCTACAATTCAATTTTTCCCTACTGAGTATTGAGGCAATGGATATATGCATGGGAAAACTCATGGATCACAATGAAATGAATTTTATCCCATTATTAATTAATAAATGGTACATTTTTCTTTGTTTACAAATTATATTATAGTTATATTTTTTCATACAACATAAAATATCTGAAACCACTATTGATGATTTCAATTATTTACAATAATTTTTATTGTAATATTTCAGTGACAACTTCATTCTCATTGGTCGTATTTAACTTATAAAGTCTTCATTATTATAATTATCATTTTAAATAATATTAAATCATAAATTATTGAATTTTTAATAAATAGTTTATCTAGGAATTTGGTGGATTCATTTTTAAATCTCTCATCACTCTATTTTACAATGCGATGATAATTTTTAAAATTTATAAGTCCATTAAGAAAATCCTAAAATTATTTGGGAAGTGACTAATTAAAATTTTATTGACCAAGTAAATAAAAATATATTTCATTGTTAAATGATTAAACATTACATTTCAAAATTATAGAAACACATGTACGAGCATGATGTAATCTCTACAAACTAAATTTAACTTCAGTTATTTGTTAAGTGGTGAAACAAAAAAAATATGTTTTCATACTGTAACAGTTAATACTGGTGTTCTTGGAAATAATATTGGAATTATTGATTAAAAATTTTAATTCATTATATCTGTTTTAGTGTATAATGGAAGGTTTTCTCTATGTGGTAAATAATGAACTTCAATATTATATTTATTCTGATGTTACACAGGTCAACACATGATGAAAATATAATTGTATGGTGCAATTTCTAATTTATTGGACAAATGTGATATATTTCCAATGGGTTAATGTTGGATTGATGTCTATACGGGGATATTTACA
This sequence comes from Viscum album, assembly GCA_963277665.1. NCBI lineage: Eukaryota > Viridiplantae > Streptophyta > Magnoliopsida > Santalales > Viscaceae > Viscum > Viscum album. The sequence goes on from OY728141.1 coordinate 888,679,878, forward strand.
GCCTTTAAAAGAAGTTGATGATGTATGTCTAAATTGTATCATCTTAATCATTGTAACAATTAAACTCAAATAGTTTATTCAATTTTTGTGAGTTTATTTCAATGAATGGGAACAAATCATTTGGAAAAAGTCTATTAGATTCCACATCAGAAACTCACTAGAAAAAATAAAGGTTGTTATTTCTTCCTTTAATATATAATTTGACCCATTACTGTACAATAAATTTTTGAATTGTGTATTAACCTGTTAAATTGATTGGACTAATCAAAATTGTTTTAGTTTTCTTATTTACCATTTAGCGATTCATAATAGTCCATGTAGGAATTTTAGAGAACCTATTTGAAATTTTAATATTATTCCATTAAAATGAATTGAATTATGATTATTTTATGAGTTAATAATTTTGTGCATGATCCAAATAGATATTTTAGTATAGTTGATTGATTAGTGAAACATATTAGGAAATTTCCCTTTTCCTGAAAAATAACTATAAAATGTTTTTTAAAATGTTAGATTATTAATGAATGTGAAAATAAAATAAGAACAAATTTTTTTTAGATGAATTATTTTATTTTTTATGCTTATTCTTCATTTTGTACATGTGTAATCTATGGGACCAACTTAGTGAAGTTGTGAAACAGTTGTGGTAGCCACATCATAGACACATGATTCCATCATAAAAAAAGGTTCAATTATATGAAATGAGACCCGAAAAAAAACATAAAAAGTGGGAGATGATCTGTGTACCGTGGACGTAAAATCTATCTCCTAGATGTCTACTTCCATAGATATTTTTGGTACTTTGGTGAGACTATGGTTCTTATGCCTATGGAATACATCCATTTTTTCACAGTAAATCTAAATTTCCTCCTCAGTGCATGAAACCACCCAAACTTAAACAATTAACTTCATGATCAGGACTGATATGTTCACCAACATGTGTCATTGTGATGGGATATTCCTTTATTGTCGACTTCATTAATATGTCTCGTTTGGAACTCAACCAATGAATCAACTACCAAGACAAATAATGAAACCTGATTAGGATCTCATATAATATTTATCAATATGTATAAGATCATCAGTATACTAACTTACAATGCACTCATCCCCACCTTCAAATACATGTAAAATTTCCTAAATTCTTTTAAATTACTCATGGATAATATTTACGAAAACCGATTGACTCACTAATAATATAGTGTATCAACTTATTATTCATAGAGAATAAAAAATATTAGGTCAAACAATGAACATTTTAATAGATGATACATCATAAGTTAGAATCATAAGGAACCATTTCCATCATTTCTAATAGGTTAGGATTTTGGATTATCCTAATATTCATGCTAAGGAACAAAATAAGATACCTTTTCTTAGAGTTCTCCATACTAAACAAATTGACAACATTTCCATTATATATTCTAGGACTGTGTCCAAAAAAAACTTTTTAACAATCAAGATGGATCTTTATACCCCATATGTAGGCTATTTTACTCATGAATTTCATTGAATATAACTATAAAAACATATTTATCTAATGTAGAGTCAAGACATCATTATCAACATGTAGTATTCAATCTATACATAACACAAATAACACAATGATGTGTCCATTAAAATAACCATATACATAATAATCATAGGTGTTCTTGTAAAATTAAATACATAAATAGAATCATGAAACCATATATTCCCACTCTGAGAATGTTGCTTCAATCCCTATGTAGACCATTTAAACTTATAAACCTTAACAACATTATTTGAAACATTAAAACCATTAGGTTATATTATAAACACCATTGAATATTTTTTTAATAAAATTGAATTTGGCATCCATTTTATATACCACATAATCATAATGAAATTTCAAGTAATATCTTAATGGACTATATTATTTTCAAAGAAAAATAATAAAATATTATAAAAAATACTATTTTGTTTTGAAAAAATATAACTATTGATGATTAAAAAAGTATATAACTATATAAAATAATATAATTCTGTTTATAAATTTATAATGTATATAAAACATCAAATTATTAAAAAAACTAACTAATTAATCACAACATAAATGAAAATAATTGTGAAACATTTCCATTTAAAAAAAACTTTTATAGTAAATATAAATACAAAATTCTATTATATGACTCCAATATCTCACAAAACACATTAAAAAATTACGTAATAAAAATTTAAAATAAAATTTTATTTAAAAATTTTATAATAACAAAATATATATCATTGTTAAAAAAACATATTTTTAAAAATACATATTTTCATATGGTTGTTTAATTTCTAGATCCTCCAGTAACATGATATATATTGTTTGACTATTAACGCATAGTATTCTTGAACTATTTACATGTTCATTTTATATTATATTAAAAATAACATTACTCGAATGATCAAGGCCCCACCCATGCTAATTATAAGTTTGGTGTTCCTATTTATGTCCTCCACTAATAGACTAATGGTTGAAAACTAGTACCATTTTTGCATATCACACGACATGATAAACCTTAGTCTATTTCATTCAACAAAAAACACATCTTCAATGCATAAGATAACATTCAACAATTGTATGATATACTTATATAATCAAATAAATCATATAAAATGCTTGAATGATGCATTAAGAACAAAAAAATGAAATGGGTAAATATATATGAACTGTACATCTGAGAAGTCCATGAGACTGACAGATGTAAGACACTAGAGAACACATCCCAATTGTGATTACTCCAAGATCTGTCTCAATCTATAAAAAAATTATGATCATCATGGAGCTCCATGTCATGATCTGTCCCCCAGGGACCGTGCCGTGATTACCACAGGCCCACCTTCCATAGGCCATGTAAAGACCCATATATTGACGTACATGGACATTACATTACTATTTAGGAATACATAATACATAAAAAAAGAGACACTAAAGGATGGTAATAGTTTAGTGTCTTTGGAAATTTGGAACATAAGCTTCTAATCTTCATGAAAGATCATAAACATCTCCCATAAAGATCATCCCCTTATTTTTTATACCTAAAACCTTTCATTAAATCCTAGGGAAATGAAAACATAAAAAGGGTGATCTCAAATGCTCAATAAGGGTAAACATAGAGAACATAAAACAATCAATAAACATGTGAATGCAAAAACATGAACATTAAATATAAACATCAAAATCATGATCAATGACATAAATCATGGAAGTATGTAAGGAATATATCATAAAGTAACATCAAAAATGACAAAATAGAATGGGAATAAAACATGTAATTGTGGAAAACCATTAATAACATGTTTTGATTTCTTTAGTATCCAAACCATTGTGGCCAAGACCATCTTAGTGGACAACGTCTCATTGTAAATCCAGTTCACTCCTTGTTCCAGTACTATAACACTGAACCAGATTAGCTTACCATTCCTGCCATGTCATCGCATGAGACATAAATCATTACCCAATTCATTGGATGGTGATTTACTTCCCACCCATCTCATAATGAAATCATTATTTCATGTGCCATAACATAAACATAGTTCATTAATCATAACCCAATGAATAAAATGGGTTTCAAAAATATCATCCCATCAAAACATAATCCATATAACAAAATGGATATCATTTCATCATAAGAAAAGTGAAACCATGTAAATCATAGAGATATTATACATGAAACATACACATATGAAATACTTACATCTTATATAGAAAATGTTTTTGATAAAACAATTGAAATTAATTCTTAAGGAGAATATCCTTTCTTTTTCAAAATCATTTTCTTTTCACAAAATTCCATTAAATTTTAAAAGAAATGGATTTTTTTGAATATAGTTATTAAATCTTGTAGAGTAAGCTTCATGAAAATTAGGGGTTATGAAATTGTAAAAATTTGTTCATGCCGTATAAGTTAAAAAAACAATCTTCTCATAATTTGGCCGGAAAAATCAAAAAGTACCTCGTACGAATAATGAAAAAGGATTCCTTTCATATCTTTTACTAAAAACTAACCGAAAGGTAAAATTGGATTCAAACAATTGTAGGAGGATATAAATAATATTACATATTGATGAAACGTGGATGTGGATGATTAATATTCCCCTGTAATTACCGAAGTATAAACAATCTCGGATAAAAATTGAGATTGCGAGATTTTCCCTTACCTTAGGTCCGATATGATTTTACATATCCAAAACTCATGTATAATGATTCATATAAATTACTTGACTTATTACAGAATCATGTTCATTGTTATGATATCATATATGGTTCACTTATGACTTTATCTTACCAATTCTTTTGTAAATTTAATGTTAAAGCAATGTTTTGGGTAAAATCGTTTCATTTATCGTACATGTTTCGATTTGTCATTATTGATATTATTACTCATATCATTATTTAAATAATTCCAGAATGTAAAAAATTATTTATATATAATATATACTCATTACATAAATATATATGATAATTCTATAAATGGAATGAAATACACCGTTCATGGAGATGGTAGGCCATACGTACGCATGAACGTTGTTTTCATTTCCTTTTTGAATTGAATGGAATTAAATAGATTACATACTTATATAAATACATATCCAGTATTATTATTATGTCATATGTTTCATTAATATTCAATATATATACTTTATAATTATTCATGAATGGTAAACATGGAGAACAAATCTCACCGGGTCATGGAGACAGTAGTCCGTACGTACGCACGAGCGAAGATATCATTCACATGATCATGGAATTGTATTGAAGTGTATGTATAATATTTCAGAATCAATATAACATTACAATAATCATATATATTTATTTATTTACACCATTATACCCATCCAAGTTAGGTGGTGGTTGAAAATAGATTACACCACGGCGTGGAGACGGTATTCTGTACGTACGCACGCGTGGTGATTTCGTTTTCCGTAGGATTGATATAAGGTGAAATAGGATTGTTTCATATTTACTATAACATATCAGTATATAATTAATACTTATTTTATTAATTTATAATGATACAAATAATGAATAGTAAGTAGAAGAAGAAAGATACTTGACAAAATCGGAAGAAGAGATTACATCTTCATTGACACATCTCTTTTAAGATTCCTCTTTAGGAAGTAGAGTTGGTCTTTTGAGAAGATCAGAACCTGCAGAATGTTTCTTGGGAAGTGGAGAATAGAAATAGGTAGGGTTTTTCCGAGATTAAAGGCTCAAAAGGGTGTGAAGAGAAGATGGAAGGAGTTCCCTTTTTTATAGTGGAGGAGAGGGGTACCTTAAGAAAACATAAATATTAATTTATTATAAAGTCGTATTCGGTTTTTAAAAGCTCCAAAATGATTTATTTCCAAGCAAATGTGGGTATGGTTCGAAATACACTCATCCAATATTACTGGACTGGTTTTGGTTTTTATTTTAACCTTATCATTTAGATTTAACTCTAAGTTAAATAATTTATCTTTTATCGTGTCTTTTTGTTTTCTTACACTATATGGTTAATAAACATACTATAACAAGACAAATGAAACCCAAGATGTTTATGGTTAATATATATAACCTTATCTAAGTCATTTGGCCGAGCCATATATTTTTAGGATTAAAATAACAATTAATAATATAATATCTTTTTTAAAACTATTTTATGTCAATTTTGACACTATTTGGTAATTGATTTTTTTGAAAATCATAACAGCATTATTTGTTTGATAAAGGTTACCTAAATCAATAATAAAATGACATATTAACCTATTAAGTTAGTGTAATTAATAAAATGTCTCAAATTACATTTATTTGTGTATTTATAAAATCAATTATGTTAATATTTCATTAATAAGGTAATTATTACATCATCATTGTGTCATAAATAAATTAAATTATTCAATGTCTAAAAATTATAAATAAAATACCATTATGTGGGGAATATATTAAGATTTATAATGAATATTTATATTCTAATTTATCTCTTATATAACCCTATATTAAAAATTTTGTAGTTATTAATCTTTGATTATAACTATTTTAACTATTCTTTAAATAAAATAATATTAAATGTCATAATCTAATCCATGTGGGCCTAATGGGTAACATTTTATTCCAAAGGTTGTTTCTGGTCGAATTACACTTATCCAATAGAATTAGGACATATTTTAGGGTAATAATAATATCATTTTTACCCTTAATTACACTATTTACTTTTAACCGTGGTAAATAAAAGTAAAAGTTACTATCCACCAAAAATTATTTTCATCTCATTGAACCACATTTTAGTCCTTCATATTAAATGTGTCTCTTGGATTTCCGAAATTTCACTCACAAAAGTGGTAAAATTATCTTTTGTGTGAATTTCCAAATTATCCTAGGAGGCGAGTAAAAGACGGAGAACAGTTCAATAAAATTTTTATATATCTAAATTTATTATAAAATGTCTCCAATGAATTTAATTTAACTTATATAGGTATTATGTATCAATTTTGACAAAAAATAAATGTAAATAAAATAAATAACTTTTTAAATAAAAATCCGGTTTTTAAATGGTAACCTTGTGTTTTCTTTATTCATCAATAATTAAATGTTTTCAGAAAATTAACAAAAAAATCCCCCATGCTAATTTTGATCTTCCGAATCAAAAAATGAAGTACATTTTGAATGAAAAAATTTACAAAACTTCCAAAAAAGTGGTTATTACTATTCATAACGGCTAGTTCATAGTAATATTATAATAATATCTCATTTAGTGAAAGTCGGTATTGCGTACAACACACTCTATCTTGGAAGGTCGCGATTGCGTGTAATGCAATCCAAGTTCGGGATGTGTATAGTGCAAGATCCTTTTTGTGTAACATACAAAACTAGACATCAATAAAATTAAAAAGAATATTTTTCATAAAATCTCAGGTCGTTACATTCTACCGCCTTTAAAATGAATTTCACCCTCGAAATTCATCGGGGTTATAAATGGTTTACTACTCGAAAGTTTCTTTAATAGAAACCCACATTGTAAAATGAAAACCAAAACAAATTTTGAAAAACTAATGTATGAAACATAACAGTTACCCAAATTAACTAATCACTGGGTTTCCACATAAGAGAACATAGGTGAAAATATGGATATGGAAGAGAAATATAACCATCATGTTCTGATAGAGAGTGGTAGAGAACATGGCTATGAAAAAGAAAAAAATCATAAAGCCATATATTTTTTATGATCTAAGATACAATCTGATTCATTGGATATAAGGGCACTAGGACATCATTTTTGGTTTTCAAGATCATTTCCCTAAAGTTGAAGAAATTGGAATAAGTAGAAATACGTTCTTGATTTTGGTACAGTCTCACCGTTGGTCCTTCATTGGACAATTTCCACTTCATCTCTTAAATAAATGAAGTTTAATTTGTCATTCGTGAAGTATTAGAAGATCATGTGATAGAATGATGGGTCATTCCATCTGTCTCAAACAAAAGGTTAGAAATAGTTATCAAATATACATAAGTCCATCTATGGTGTGTTTAATCGTATATGATTCCAAAAATGGACTTATACCTCATCTATCATACCTCTTAATAAAATAAAACTTGATTCTACTAATCAGGGACTTCTTGTAGGACAGTAGTAGGTGATAAAGGCATGTCGCACTTCAGTTGTGGGATCAATTCCCATAGCCATGTCTGACGTGACAGGTTGTCTCCCGGCCTGCAGGTTGTCCTTTTTCTAAAACTACATTATAAATAATATCACAAAAAAATTCTAGCCTTAAAAAATTCTTTCTGATGCTCATCTTAATCGATTCCAACCGTTAAGCTTATCGAAATTTCTTCTGTCCAATCTCATAGTGTAAAGAAAATGATTACTTGAGAGGTCACTTAACAAGTACATGAATACCATCATTTATCCCCCATATAAGATATATCTAGTTGGTAACATTCTAAACATGTGAATACCTTAATCGTGTATTCTATTCAAAAATGAATACCCATTGAATCATAGTGAAAACATGAATGTTGTCAAAAGTTAAATCATTCCACATAAAAAAATCCAAAAATTCTATATACTCAAACCATTATATCAATTAGTCCTTATATCAATCATGATCTCATGAATACTATCAAACATATTATTTTATCCTCATCTCCATATCATCTTCCTTCCAAAAATATCTTAATTATTATTCATGGTAACAGGTACCATTCAACATATACTTTCAAATACATTAGGAAAAAGAATAGTGTTAAAATCCTTAGATGATTCCTTATTCCATAGTACCATTAACTATACAACATAACTCTTGATAAACATACAATCATTCCACTACCTTCTTAAGTAACCGACTGAGCTTCAAAACTTCATTGATCTCGTATATCATTTTTTGTCTCCTCATCATCATCTATATAAATACTACCCTTATGACCATGCAGAGTATCTTCATGAGATTTTACCTTAGGGAATTGGTTTGCATAATGCCCATACATTCCACATTTAAAACATCTACTCATTGTCTATGTCGTAGCAATACCATTATCCTTCTTCATAGTGTTAACTGAACCTTTTCCATTGCACTTAATGGATTTGTGTCCTTCATTTCTGCACCCAAAGAATCTTAGTGTTCCTTTGAATAATTCTCCTTGATGCCTCTTCCCACATGATTTACATGAGGGAAATTGAACTTTCTTTCCTCTATGATCATCATGAAACTCAATATTTCTCTTATTAGCGGAGTCGGGAAACATAACAAAGTTGAGATTATTGATCATATTATGAGATTGCTGATTAGGCATAATAACAATATGTTGACCTCATGATCCAATTTCATTCAGTTTCTCATTAATAATATCATTCCATTTTCCATCATATCCTCCATTATCATGAATCTTAATGCCTCTGACCATTTTCTAAAACCCAGAAAGAATAGTATGAGAGGCAAAAATTATGCTAGAAAAAATACATAATAAAGCGGGAGTACCATCAATACATAACATCTTAGGTTTAATTATAATATCATTATCATAATTCTAGGACTTTAACCTATATGTATACTTATCCTTAGGGACATCCCTAGACATACTTTATAAATATCTCTAGGGATTTCTATATATTTTTCGCATCTTAGTTTACAAAGTTTATCTAAACCATTCCTATGATACCAACTGTAGAGATCCAAAGCCTGACGTACATGGACATTACATTACTTTTGCAGAATACTTAATACAAAAAAAATAGACACACAAGGATCTCAATAGTTTAGTGGCTTTGGAAAAATGGAACATAAGCTTCTAATCTTGGTGAAATATCTTTAACGTCTCCCATAAATATCTTCCCCTTTTGTTTTCTTACCTAAAACCTTTTTTAAATCCATGGGAAAAGAAAACATAAAAATGGTGAGCTAAAATGCTCAGTAAGGGTAAACATAGAGAACATAAAACAATCCATAAACATGTGAATGCAAAAAAATGATCATAAAATCTAAACATCAAAATCATGAGCAATGATATAAATTTTGGAAGTACGTAAGGCATATATCACAAAGTAACATCAATAATGATAAAATAGAATTGGAATGAAACATGTAATTGTGGAAAACCATTAAGCACATGTTTTGATTTCCATAGTAGCCAAGGCATTTCTGCTAAGACCATCTTAGTGGACAAAGTACCATTCTTAATCGAGTTCACTCCTCATTCTAGTCCTGTAAAACTAAACCGGATTAACTTACCATTCCAGCCATGTCTATCTCATGAGATATAAATCTTTACCCAATGCATTGGAGTGAGATATAGGTCCCACCCATCTCATAATGAAATCATTCTTTCGTGTGCCACAACATAAACAAAAATCATTCATCATAACTCAAAGAATAAAATGGGTTTCATAAATATCATCCGATCATAACATAATCCATATAACAAAATTGATATCATTTAATCATAAGAAAAGTGAAACCATGTAAATCATAGAGACATTTTCTAGGGTAGGTACATATCGCCTCATCAGTACTCCACATCTTCACGTCTCCTCTGTGTACCGACACATCGTATGGTCGACCTCCGGGTAGTGCCCAGTCCTAGTACCCTCATCCTCGATCATCATTTTCCATCATGTGCACCAAACACAACGAAGTGCGGGTGAAGCACGTTCAGGGGTGAGTATAACAATACTCTGTAGAGACCCTGAGAACATCAAGGTATCACAAATCTATAAAGGATAAACCTCAAGCATGAAAACAACTGAAAACCATACATAGGTATATGCCCAACATTTACCTAAGTTATCAAGTGTACCAATCTCAATCATGAGGAAAAAAAATAGTCATACTCAAAATCCCAATTCACAACTACTCCACAATGGAAGGGAGACCACAAAGGTAAGTACCACATGGGTACTCCACTCAGAAGAATACCAGCATGGTATTACCATGAAGGAATGTAACACACAGGTTGAGACTCATCTCACACCATGTATAACTCAGGTACGGTAGTAAAGATGATTAGTTATAACTATTGAATCGTCTTACTCTGTTAAGAGGCAGACCCACGAATGATCCTAACTCCTCATCAGACCCACACATGATCTCTTGTTGGTGACCGGCACATGATCGCTCAGTGTTGACCCCCATAGGATTTCTAGGTGTTGACCCACACAATATCTCTAGGTGCTGACCCACCCAGGATTGCTCGGTGCTTACCCACACAGGATCACTTGGAGCTGACCCACACATGATCGCTATTCATTCTTCTCGTCAGAGCAAGCTACTAGGTTCTCACACTATGATCACTTGTCTCTGGATGGGTCCACTCTACACGCCACATGTTGATACTTCAACTACCATGAATCCCCACAATGAATTATCTCAAAGTACCACCATGTCATAGGTGTCTCAACACAAAAGACAGTTCATCAATTGGATACCTGGTCTGTGAGTTATTAGCCTTTTAGTCCCGGGGCACGATAGGATTTTTGCTTGATCCAACCTAACAGTATCCCATCCTATTCCGAAACATCAGTGGGGTATACTAAAATAGATCTGCTCACTCATATATTTCCAGCACCATGGATGGTTCATCAAACGAACGTTCGGTGCCAAAGTTATGGCCAAAGGGGCGTAAATGGGTCGAAGTGGGTTTGGGTTCATTCCGACCTAGTAGGACCTACTCGGCCAGGCCCATTCCGCGGTCTAATCGGGTAAGAGGGTCGTGAGGCCATGTAACAGTGATTATATGGTGCGGCTCGACCGTAGGTAGTGTGAGGCCATGGGACGACTCGTTCGCAGATGCCGCGAGGCCGCGAAGCTGTTTAGCTGCGGACGGATGCTCGGCCGAAAGACAACGGCTCATTTGCGGGGGTTCAACAGAGGATGGCGTCCCGTCGGTGGGTTAGCGGCTTGGTCATGGGGGGTTCAGCTGCAGACAACGGCTCAGTCACGAGGGTGATGTGAGGACACAGTGCGGCTCATCCAAGGTGGTTCAACGAGGGCGTAGGATGGCTCAGCCATGGTGGCTCATCTGGGATGGCGTAGTCCACGAGGCGACTCGGCCAGGGCGGCACAACCGGGAGGTCGGATACCACGGGGTGCGAGTTTGTAGGGCGAGAGTTCACGGGGGTGTGAAGCTATGGGGATCGATGCCGCTGGGACGTAAAGTCCATGGATGGAAGAGGCTATAGGCGGTGTGGCTTCATGTCGTCGCTGGCTGCCGGCTTGACCAGCCACCGTTCGTTGCCTTCGTCATGGTTCTCGAGTTCCACCAGTGCTATCCACCGTCAATGGTCTCCGTCACCAATGTCTCCTTCTTCCATCATGAAGGATACACCATTCATGAAAAATGGTGGAGGGGTGGGGCCATGTTTCTTTGGCCACTACCCTCCGTGTTAGACCAGTAGGAAACGTCTTAACGAGAACAAGATTGAAGAAGAATTCCAAAAAACCGCCCTCCAACATCCACAAATAATCATACACAAATAAACACCTACCATGGAGGATTTTTGACGAATATCGTGACATGGAAACAGTGAAGGAGAAGAGATTCCCAATGATCATCGCTTCCGCAGTCACACATATGAATTTGGTTCGAATGTCATTCACATTCCTCAATACCAGAGTGAGTTCTCTATTGCATATATTTCTCCCATGTTCCCCCCTTCTCTTTCTCCATCCAAAAATCTGAACCCAAGAAATTAAGTACCATCCTAATAAAATATGTTTGTCCATTTATAAATTGTTGTCACAAATTATGTAAGATTAATTAATTAGAGGGAGTTGGAATAATTAATTAAGGGGATGTTTAAGAGATTTTCCAACATTTATGTGGGTGGTTCAAGGGGTTTTAATCTCAGGTGGTCCCCACCACCATAACCATTCATGGGAAGTTTTATATTAGGTGTTCTATACCTCCATAACTTCAATAGGATGTTTAATTCTGGTGGTCCACACCTCTCATCATCCACAAAGAGATTGAAATAAAAATAAAAATCTTACACTATTTTATTTTTATTTTATTCATCCACAAATATGTGAAAAGGTAACTTCAAACCTCAACCTAATATGGTCATGGTGATGGTCTGCTTAAATAAATATCGGGAATGTGAGTTCAATAGTGTCCTCATATTTCCATTCCAAACACTAGTTAAAAATTAGAAAAACCTCATCGCACGTTTATTGAACGTACCCAAAGAAAAGTTCATAAATTTATTATGGGAACTCTGGGCCTCAGAATCATGCGCCTTCAATTTTCACGGACTCATAAAATTCCCAAATATTTAAAAAAAATACATGGAAATTTTGTGTCATTACAGTCTTCCCACCTTATGTATATTCATCCATGTAAGCCACATACCATACTAAGGGAACAAGTGGGGGTATTGAAAACTCATATGAGCTTCCCTCTCCCTTGGGATCTCCTAGAGGTTATCGTGCTACCAAAAAATTCATAACAGAGGCATCGACCGCCCACAAAGGACCTGATCATGTCAATCCTCAATCTCCACTAGAACCTCTGAAAAATTCAATCCATCTTCATTGTCTAGATCTCAATGGTCGATGACATGGGAAGGGTCATGCACATATCATCTCAGCTGGGATAAGTGGAAGATGTCTTTCACCTAGTGCAATGGTGGTGGAAGAGCTAAGTGGTAAGCCACCACGCCAGCTCTTCTGATGACCTAGAAGGGTCCAATGAATCTCAGAGATAACTTTCTTCCTCTACCAAATATCTGAAAATCTCATCGAGGTGAGACCCATATAAATTCGTGGTCTCCATCCTAAAACTCCAGAGGTCTCCGTCTCCTATCGGCATACAACTTATGCCTAATCGATGCAGTCTTCATTTGTTCATAGATGATCTTCACTTTCTCTGTGGTAGCCCGTACCATCTCTGGTCCCACTAGTGCTGACTCCCCTTGGCCAGTCTAGCACAAAGGTTATCTACAAGTTCCCCCATACGATGCCTCAAAAGGTCTCATCCTAATGGGGTAGTGATAGATGTTGTTTTATGCAAACTCCGCCAAGGGAAAGTGATCCTCCCTGATGTGAACGAAGTTGAGGACCCAAGCATGTTGCGTGTCCGCGAGGGTCTGAATTATCTGCTCATTCTGTCCATCCGTCTGGGGATGGAAGGTGGTGCTCAAATGAAGATGCATCGAGAAATCCTCCTAAAAACCCTTCCATAGATGATATATAAAACATTTGTCACCGAGAGACAAAATATGCCACTGATTTCTTCATCCCTGTCCCCCAGTGCTTTCGTTGGAGATCCCATTACATCTTCTCTAGTCCTGGATGTACCACTTGATGGGACATTTGGAAATCCATCAAAACTTCCTCATGATGTGACAATGGTGCACTGGTACTTCCTTTAAAGAGGCTGACATGATCCCCACCTTCAGAAAATCCATCAGGTTCCTGTCATGTGGATATCAGAGCATGTTGAGCCTCATATTCAGCATCCTCACACTACGCCTCCTTGACTCACTGAAGTTGTTGGGGAGTGACTATATGAGACTGAAGAAAGTCTGATCTATCCATATCCACAAGGTATATCTTCCAAACGGACAACTTATCTGTTTATTATCCTAGTATTTGTATACTAGATCTCATTCTGAGTTCATATGCTACAATGTTCCCTTTACCAGAAGTATATGAAATCTCAAATTCATAGTCTGGGAGGAAATCAAGAAAATGTCTAAATCATAGGTTCATTTACTTCTAAGAGAAGATATTCTTGAGACTCTTGTGATTTTATTAGACTATAAAACATTCGCCCATCAGATTGTTCCACCAAATATTCAATGTGAAGACCACTACTGCTAACTCCAAGCCATGGGTAGCACAGTTCTGCTCATTATGTTTTAGCTGTTGAGAACCATATGTGATTACTACTTTCTATTGCATCTGGACACATCCTAATCTGGTCCCTAATGCGTCTTACTTGACTACATACCCTACACCCTCCTCTGCAAGCCTCAATATGGTGGCACTAGTCAGACACTGCCTCTGCTCATGAAAGCTCTATTGGAATCTCTCCGACCACACGAATGGTTTACCCTTCATATTCAATGCTGAAAGTGGTGCTGCATCTCTAGAGAAATATTTCACAAATCTCAGGTAATAACCATCCAAACCCGGAAAACTTCGTACCTCTGTCACACTCCTGGGTGGCTCCAAATCATGTACCACCTCAATCTTTATTGGATCCCCTGCAACACCAGCCTTCGATATGACTTGTCTTAGAAAGTTAACCTCTCATATCCAAAACTAGCACTTTGCGATCTTACCATAAATATAGATCTCTCAGAGTGTGTCTATTACCACCTGCAAAGAGTATGCATGCTCCTCCTCAGTATTCGAGTAGATCAGAATGGCATTGATATAGACTACGACATAGCGATTGAGGTATGGTGGAAGGATCTTATTCATGAATCCCATGAACACTGTTGGAGCATTGGTCACACCGAATGGCATAACCAAAAACACGTAATGTCCATACCAACATCTAAAAACCTGTATTCTGGAAATTCTTGTCTCATAATCTGAGCTGGTGATAGTCTAATCTAAAGTCAATATTCAAGAACTATTGTGCTCCCTTTAGATGATCAAAGAGGTCATCAATTCTCAGGAGTGGGTACATGTTCTTCATGGTCACCTGATTCAGGAGCCGATAGTTGACACAATGTCTCAATATCCCATCCACCTTATTGGCGAAAAAAATCGGGGCTTCCCAAGGTGAAATACTTGGCCGAATGAACCCTTTCCCTTGTAAATCCTCTAACAGTACCCGTAGCACATGAAGTTTCTCCGGATCCATCTGATATGCTGTTGTAAATATTCGTGTCATCCCAAAGTACAAGGTAATGTAAAATTCAACTTCTCTATGAGGAGGTAGACCCGAAAAAACATCAGGGAATACATCCGCATACTGGTCCACCACTACATGATAACTGGGACTCTCCACATCAACCGCTCTGAGGGTAAGGCTACCCAACTGATGAGTGATCGGGTGTACTCTCCTCCGGGTAATACCACAATGTGATACAAAGGCTCCATTATTTCTGGTGAAGGAAAACCTAGTACCATTCATGCGGACACACCGCACATTGTGCCTAATATAGTCTATATGAGGATGGACTGGTGATAACCAATCCATACCCACAATGTCATCATAAGGCCTCGACACCGCTACTAAGAGATCCCTGATAAATCTCTCACCACATAGAGTAATCTCACACTACCGGAACAAGTGCGTAATCATCGAATCCTCACCCGTAGGAGTCTCTAGTCGTAGGGATAGTGCCGACGGCTCCATCAGAATCTTTGATCTCTGAACGAGGTATGTGTAAATAAATGAGTGACCAGAACCTGTCTCTATATGTACTACAGCTATGGTGGAATAGACATAGACCGTACCTTTTATCATATCCTGAGTGCCATGGTCATAGACCTTAGCTTCCTGGAGTAGAGCTCACCCTTGTCCACCTGCTTCCTATGGTTGGGGTAGACCTCTTGGGGGTGGTTCCTGTAATATCTAGAATCATTTCCCACTTCTAGATGCATGACCAACTCCTCTGCCATGTCTGCCTATTCCCTATGGACCTCCTCGATTGAATCTATGTCTCTGTCTGGGAGGTCCTTCGACCATCTGCAGATAATCTGCATAGTGGATCAGAAAATCACGAGCCATGTGACCCTTCCCAGTGCATGTGTACCACCACCCTCTCCTGGCCTCACTGGCTCTGCCTCAGGAGCCCCGCAAAACTGACTCTAAATCATGCGGTTGTCCACCTATAGGTTTGGTCCTCTTGGACCTCTGCGACATCTATCTACTTCCATCTATAGAGAACTCCGCTATGTGATTCCCTGTGTTGTGTCTCACTTATGGTGACTGCTCAATGTGAAAACACTCCACTAAGAGGGCTCTCTCTAACATCCCTACCTGCGTCAGGATGATGAGTGAGATTATTGATGCCCATATCTTTCACCTAATCCCCTGCTCAAAGTTTAGTGCCCTGAAGAGTGGGCCATGAACCATATCAATGGAGTAGCATGAGAGGTCAGTGAACATCTCTGAGTACTGATATAAAATCATGATTCTCTATTGTAGATGAAGAAGCACATGTATGAGCACTGCACAAAGAGTCATCGGAAAAAAATCTACCTGAAACAGACTCTTTATGTCTTCTGAGAGAAGCGTTACGTCGTCATGAACTTGGAGCATCAGGCACCCCCATCTTCATGTTTATTCTTGTATATGGTCGGTGGTAAGGATCGCCATGAGATCTGCTGGTGTCCCTACCAGTTGGAAAACTCTCCCCAGTACCTCCATCCAATCCTTAGCCACCAGTGGGACCGTCTATCCCCTGAACATGGGTGGCCTCTGGCTATGGAACTCGTGCAACACACTCAAGTAGCATGCTCTCTCTACCATTGGGGCTGGTGGCATATGTGCACCAGCGGGTAATGGTACCTCTGGTGCCTCCACTGGCATCTCTACTGGATGAGGTCCCAGTACCAAGACCTCATCGCTCGATGTGCTATCAGTACGTACTAATCTCATAACCTCAGCTGGATGTTTTCAGGGAGGAATATGGAAAATAAATAGTTGTCCCACAGTCAATAAGTTATACCAAGTGATCAGACTCAAGATATCACAAAGAAAACTCTTGGAAACCCACACGCAATCAGTTTTTTTGTGCACTGAGTTGAGAATCCAAAGTCAGGGTCCTGGTGCATGGATACCTTGGCCACCACACAAACACTAGATTCCCTAAACTGACAACCACACTCAGTACACTTAACATTATTACTGTTAAAAATAACGAAGACCTGTGTTCAATGGTAGAACAGAAACCTATGATAACAATTTGTCACGACCTACCCCTAAGGGCCCGTGTGGTGATTACCCTAATCCCAACTTCCATAGGTTAGGGACTGGAGACTAGCACTGATAAGTGTATTCCAAAAAAATGGGAATTCATTGGCTTTATAACCTCTAAACTCATGTAACCAAACCCACAACATGATACGAACAAAGGAAAACTATATAATTAAAAGAGTGATGAATGTATAAGTGGTCGGAATATATGCCCAATAGTAAAGGTACATGTACATCTAAAAAAATAAAACTGATGAAAGAGTAAAAGAAGCCACTGGGTCATCCTATGAGGTTCCTACCTAAATGGTTTGTATAGATCGCCTCCTAAGCACTCAATTTCTTCCCATCTCCTCTGTATATAGAAACACCAGATGGTCCCCCTTCGGGCACAGTCTAGTGTGGGTACCCTCAGCCTAAATCAGCGTTGTCCACTATCTACATGAAGCACAATGCGGTGTGGCCGAAGCTAGTGCAGGGGTGAGTATAATGATAATCAGTAGGAGCCCCAAAACCCTCAATGTCTCAAAAATCCACAAAGGATAAACCTCAATCCTGAAATAAATTGACAACCATACATAGGTATATGGCCATACATATACCTATTTTATCAAGTATACCCATATCAATCATGATGAAAACACAAAGTCCAACTCAAAATCCCAAATCCCTACATTTCCATAATGTAAGGAAAATCACGAAGGCAAGTACCACACAGATATGCCACTCAGAATAATACCACCAAGGTATTACCGTGAAGGAAGGTTCCACACATGTATAGACTCATCTCACACTAGGTATAACATAGTTATGGTAGCAAAGATGATTATTTATAACTACTGAATCATATTACATTATTAAATGGGAGACCCATGAAGGATCCTAACTCCCCATACAACCCACACATGATCTCTAGTTGCTAACCCACGTATGATCGCTTGATGAAAACAGACATAGTATCACTTGGTTCTAACCCACATAGGATTTGTAGGTGCTATCCCACATGAAATTTCTCAGCGCTGACCCACACAAGATTGCTCGGTGCTGAACCACACTGGAACGCTATTCATTCTTCTCATCACATCCAGCTAATAAGTTCCTGCACTATGCTCGCTTTTCTCTAGGAGGGTGTACTCTATAATCCACTGGTCTATACTTCAACTACAATGAAGTCACAAAAATAAGTATCTCAATGAACTGCCACATCATCGTGGTTTCAATGCAACAAACGGTGTGTCAATTGGACGCCGAATATGTGCGTTATTTTCCTTTTCGTAAAAAGGGCCTAGTTGGATTCATGCTCGATCCAACCTGACCATACCTCATATTATCCCAAAACTCTAGTGGGGTATATTCTCAATGGGATAATCTCTCCACATGATTTCCTGCTCTGCTGAATGTTTATTAAACAGACGTCTGGTGCCAAAGTTATGGCCATATGTGAGTAAACTGGCAGATGTGGGTCCATGTATGGTCTGACCCAGTCGAACCGTCCCGACCTGGCCAGATTGGAATCACAGCCCGTGTTGGGCGGGCCGACTCGTTGGGGGTCCGACAGGCTATGAGGGTCGTGAGGTCATAGGACAGTGAGGCTGTGGGGCAGCTCGATCATGGACAACGCGAGGTCACGGGACGACTCGACCACAGATGACGTGAGGCCGTGGGGCAGTTCATCCATGGATGACGGCCTGACCATGGGGTGGCGGCTCAGCCTCGGTGGTCCGCAAACGGATCGAATCCCGGTTGTGGGGTGGCGGATCGGCCACGGGGGTTCCTCGGGGGTGCGGTACAGCTCCGCCACGGGGGCACCGCGAGGGCGTGTGATGGCTCGGTCAGGGCGGCTCATCAGGGAGGGTTGCTCTTTGGGTAGGGTCGAGGCCATGGGGCATGTGTCCATAGGGGGAAAGGCCGTGGGGGCATGAAGGCCGTAGATGGAGGAGGCCACAGGCGATGGGGCATCATGCCTTCACCAGCAGCCGGCTTGACCAACCGCCCTTCTTAGCCTTCGTCGCTGTTCTTGAGTTCCACCTATGCCAACCACTGGCACCTGTCTCTATCATCAAAGTCTCCTTCTTCCATCATGAAGGATACACCATTAAAGAAGAATGATGTAGTGGTTTATCCATTCTTGTTTGGCGCCCACCCTTTGCGTTAGAGCTATAGAAAGTGGGTCAACAAGAACAAGAATGAAGAATAATTACAAACAACCACCCTACAACATCCTGCAAATAATCATGCAAAAATAAACCCTACCTTGGAGTATTGTTGACGGAGATCGCGAAATGGAAATGGTGAATGCGAAGATTGTTCCAACAATCGTTTCTTCCACAGTCATGCTTACGAAGTCATTTATAACATCGCCCACGTTCTCCAATTATAGGGTACATTCTTCATTGGAGTGTTTTCTCCCAAGTGTTACCCCTTCACATTCGAATACCAAAAATTCCCTCCCAAGAAAAGAGGTTAAATCCTAATCAAATATGTTTTTTCAATTTTAAACTATTGGATCAAAAAATTTTATATTAATTTATTAGAGTAGGTGGCATAATTAATCAAGGGGAATTTTAGAAGACTTCCAAACATTTAAGTGCATTGTTCAAGGGGTTTCAATCTCAGGTTGTCCCCACCACCATATCCTCTCATGGTAGGTTATTGGTTCGGTTTTCCCAACCCCCATAACCTCAATGGGAGGTTTAATATTGGTGGTTCCCAACTCTCAACATCGACAATAAGTTTAAAATAAAAATAAAAATGTTACACAATTTTATTTTTATTTTATTCTTTCATGAATATGTGAAAAACTAACATCCACCCTCGACCTACTACGGTCGAGGCGAAGGTCCCCTTAAGTGAATATTGGCACTGCGAGTTCAACGGTGTCCACGTATTTCAATTCCAAGAACCATTTCAAAATTTACAAAAACCCACTCTCATGTTTACTGAATGTACCTGAAGATATGTTTAGCAATTCATGCCATGAACTTTGAGCCTTTGAATCACGAGCCGTTAATTTTTGCGGACTTGTAAAATTTCCATATATTATATAAAAAATCGACATGGAAATTCCTGTTCATTAAACTACATTCTCCAATATACATCACAACACATTACTAGGAAATATCTTCAAAGTAATACTAGATTTACTTCTAGATAGATCATCATATATCATGCTCATCATCAGTATAAAAAAAATTATGGGAAAAATCATGTGCAACTATGAATACTCTGGATAATGAAATTTCCAATAAGTCTGCCATCAGTAACCCTACTCTATGATATGTTCCCAAGGTAACCATGGAGTGACTAAAGACTATGATGCAATGAAGCAGTTAAATATATCATCGTCTCCAACTTTCAGGTTTCATCTAAATACCATAAAATAGGACCCACTAATTGATGTAAACATTACACCCAAGGGAATACCACATCCAATCATTCTTAACCATCGATATAGTGATACCATATTAAAAACCTGATGTAGATCTGAGGCCATTCTCTATAATATATCTCAGTCAAGGGGATAATAACCAGTACAGTTAGGACAAACCATGTCATTTGGAATGAATATAATTCCAAAAAAATGAATGATCCCCACCTCGATATAGGCTACCTATATGAGAATTAGCACGTAGTTCCAGAATTTCGAACTACCCAAAACCTAAAACCAAAGAAACCATTATAGAGTTATAGTGGGTGACACACACCTCTTTAAAAAAAACCTCAGTCATGGGAGTATAAACCATATTTATTTATGTACTACACCTCACAAGAACAAACCTCAGTCAAGGGATTACCTAACGCTATTCGTAGAATGTGGTGGACTTTCACATAATCATTACTAATGGAGTACCAAATCTATGTTGGTATATAGGACTTTTTCCCATGTATCATTGTCTGGGTAGTGAAACCCATAATGGAAAATAAGGGACACATTTCCTATCATAGAATACTCACAGGGTAGTACTGGACCTATGAATACTCTAAACATCATGCCCCAAACCCCATATTTATAACTAGAGAGATATATCCTATAACTACAAAGATCTCATTGAAAACCTGATAGTATCATAGAATAGAAAAAAATACAATATGATATATGTAAATATATACATAGGATAGTTTATTTTTTTTCTAAAACAAACATATGATATGAAAATCCTATAAATCACACCACAAATGTGATTTGTGTCCATATAGAGAAATTTGGTTGAGGATCATGGAATTTTAGGGGTATAGAATATAAGTGTATGTCTCTCATTCATGTCACATGTTCCCTACACGTTCGGGTTAGGAATGTAATGCCCCGACCCTAGTTACCCAGAGTCGGTGCATTATTACATAACATTGGCATGATCACAAGAAAGATCAAATCTCGAAAGACTGATTGGTTTAGTAGCCTTGGAAACACTAGATATTTTTATAAGTCTTACATTACATCATAAAATGAAAAACTACTACAACAACATAATGTCTTCATAATCCACACTCATATCCCCACATAACATCCCTGCAGGTCATTCATAATTTACTTCTTCACTTCCTAGGAAAAATAAAACATAGAAAAGGGGTGAGCTCAAATGCCCAGTAAGGATAACAATATAGAGGAAACTTTCATAAATAAGAATAAACATTTAAGTTAATGTATAACTAAAACAAAAGCCTTTCAAACATGAATTTTCAACATGGTATGGCATAAATAAAATCAAATAATTCCATTAAATTATTCACATGGATATTCTACTAATCGAATAATCACATGCAAAAATCAATAACCACTTTCATAATGTTGGAATGCATAGTGCCAGACTATCATAACCACATAGTCAAGGCCTCGTGCCAAGACTACAAATAAGATTTTGTCAAGGCCTTGTGCCAAGACACTAGTTTGTCTCATGAGACCTACCGATGCATCGAGGAGCTATAGCGGGCTCCACCCGTCACATATTAAGTCCAATGCATTCCCATATGAAAAGGTTTAAACATAACATAAACATTCGTATTAAAACTAGCATACGAAATGTCAATACTTTCACCATAAACTATGAATGGTATAAAAATAGCACATCCACAGTCAAACATATCACAAAACCTTCAATACAATATAGAAGTTTTGTATCATAATAAATCAACTTCAAATAATCTTAAAATCCATCAAAGGATGTTGACATAGATGAAATCATAATTCATTTTAAAGAAATATATCCTTTTATTTTGAAATCATTTATGATCCATATAAAATAAAACATTTTCTTTGAAAATATTCTTATAAGCTTGAAAGGGAAGCTTTGAAGATTTTATAACAGCGGAAAATAGCCTCACCCGCCGTATAAGTTAAAAAATCATTATTACCATAATTCTGTCGAAAAGGTTAAAATGGACCTTGTTTTGAAAACGACGGAAAGATTCCATTATAAACCTCATATAAAAAGTCAAAAAAGGGTATAAATGACTTTAACCCATATTCATGTAAATAATAAATATGTTTTTAAATACATTTCGAAGAAACATGGATGTGGATGATAAAGAAATCCCAGTAGATTATTACGTATAAACAACCTCGGATAATGAAGAGATTGTGAAATAACCCTTACCTTGTACTTTTCCTTGGTTGGGGTAGGTTAACGTCCTGTATAATGGTTAAATAATTGTTATTAAATTATACAATAATCATATACATTAATATGATATCATATATGATCTTTTAATATTGATTTGATAATAATATCTTAGTATTATCGTTTTTTCGGGTGTTAACTTACTTGTTTTCTTTTATATATTTTGTTACGTAAGACATGTTTGTAAAGGCTAGTTTTTATATTATTCATATCCAGAATGATATCAAGTCCTTAAACATCATTTTTTAAATCATCAAATGATAATTATACTTGAATGGATACGATGGAGAATGAATCTCATCGCGTTCATGGAGACGGTAGTCCGTACGTACGCACGAGCGACAATATCATTCTTTTGATATTAAAATAATATATAAATGGATGGCATATCATATATAAATAATCCTTAACATGTTATATTTATTACTTACATGAGTTTCACATCATTATTATACCCATCCAAATAATATTATATTGAATAACAATTACACCACGACGTGGAGACGGTAAGCCGTACGTACGCACGTATGGTGACATGTTATTCAAAGGGTGGATGGAATGCTGAATATGGTTGTACCATATTTATAATAACATCACAGTATATATATGATACTGGATATATTATTTTAAAATGGTAACAACAATGGAAGAAGATGTGGAAGAAGAAATGAACATAGAAAAGGGTGGTGAAATCATTACCTCTTCTTCGGGTTCTTCCTTTTGATTTGATCAAAAGGGATCCGTAGGTTGGCTTTCTGATCAAAATAAGGACCCTAGGTTGCAGTGAGGGAAGTTGGGAGAGTATTTGGGCATAGTTTGGCCGAACCAAAAGGCTTTTATGGTGTGAAGAAATGAGAAGGAGGAGTTCCCTTTTATAAGAGGGGGGAGGGCACCTTTGGAAAAGCTAGAAATATTAATTTATAATAAATTAATATTCGGTTTATAATGGATCCAAAGTTGATTATTCAATGGTTAAGGTGGGGATGGGTCTAAAACAACTCAACCAATAGAATTTAGACAGGTTTGGGTACTTATATTAACCTTATCTTTAAGTATTAACTCTAAGTTAATTAGTTTCACTTTTACAATGTCTCTTTGTATTTTTATATAATATGGTTAATCAACATTCTACATACATCCAAGCGACCCCCAAGTGGTCCATTAATAATGAACCTATCATGATATAAGTCTCTTGGCCGAACCTTTGATTTTTAGGAATTTAATTTCAATTAATAATATAATATTTGTTTTAAGAACTCTTTTATGTCAATTTTGACACTATTCAATAGTTGATTTTTGTGAAACTCATAACAGATTGATTACTTCGAAAAAAAGTCAATTAAATCAATCCTAATATATCATATTATCCTATAAAATTAGTTTAATTCATTAAAAGTTTCATATTATATTTATTTGGGTATTTATAATATCAATTATTTTAATTTTTCACTATTATAGTAATTACTGCATCATCATTGTGTCATAAATAAAATAAATTATTTAATGTCTAAAAATTATAAATAAAAGATCATTATGTAGTAAATCTTTTTATATTTCTAATGAATATTTATAATCTAAAATCCAACATACATAACCCTATGTAACAATGGTTTTGCTAAAAGATATATGCTAGTGTCATTTTTTGTATTCATTTTAACTTAATTAGAATAAAGTGTCATTATCACTTACAAGTGGATCCATGGGGTCCCTAAATCGACCCAAAGATGTCCATGGTCGACCATGTATCATCCAATAGGGTTAAGACACGTTTTAGGGTAATTTAGTATTATTATAATATTATTTTTTAACCCTTATTTACCGGATTTACCCTTAACCATGGTAAATAAAATATTTACCGCAGTAATTATTCAAAATGTCTAAAAATAAAAGTTACCTATTTACACAATTTTAACATCATGATTCCAAATATGGAATCCATTTTCCTAAATTCAAAACACCGAATTGGAAGAAATTAATTTAAAATTAATTCCCGCTATCAAAACAAAAAGCGTGTTTTTCAGAGATAATAACTATCAAAAGATAGACACTTGTTTATGTTCGGTTTAATTGTAAAATTATGTCCAATGACCAAAATTATATTAAATGGTAAAAATATATTCTAAATATACTTTAAAACTTCTAAAATTAATAATTTATCACTATTAATTATTTTGATTAAAAAAGTTGTTTTTAATTAAAATTTAGTAATTTTCACTATTCATCAAAATATTAAAGTAATCCGAAAAGTACCAAAATTTCACCTTAGGCTAAATTCGATATTCCGAATCCAAAAATGAATTGCATTTTGAAATATAAAATATATATAATTTCGAAAATTAGGTATTACTATTCATAAAGGCTAGTTTGATCGGTTGTGGTGTGTGTTAAAACTTGAAGTTGCGTACAACACACGCTACTGTTTTATTCAAAGGAAAGCATACCGTGGAAGCTTGGGATGTTTCATTTTAAATTTTTTTGATGTCTCCATTTAGTCAACAAGTTTAAAATATTGTATTTATAAAGGTTTCACTATCAAAAGTTGATAAAAGTGCAATACTGATAATGAATCTGTTCTTGCATTATGACTAAGAAACTCATAATATGGATTCTAAAATTATGAGGATTATATAAAGTTTAAAATTTAGTTAACACTATTCATGACCTCTTTTAATGGCTTTTTTTTGTAAGTCAAGTTGTGATTGAACTCGGTGTTGCGTTTAGTGCAAGTTATTGAATTATTTTGAAGAAATAACACACTATGAAATCTTGGGGTGTTACAAGGAAGGAAAACCAAGAGGGCTTGTGGGCTGGCCAGTGCACTTGGGCTCTACATTTAGCTGGCATCACTGACGGACCTTCACCGCCTGATCTAGTGTTTTCATGTAATGCTCCAGGAAGACCAATATTCAAATACACATGGAGAGTTAAGAATAATATATTTCATTAATCTATTATTTTTATTCTCCTAAACACTCATAATTCTATGTCATCTTAACCTAAGGGAAAACACCACACCTCAGAATCAGCAGATCCATCAAATGATTTTTCCAAGGACGACTGGTTGGGTAAATTTGTTATTTAACAACTAGGGGGTTCCGATACATGAAAACAAACAAAATTAAATAATTCTAAATCAAAAAAAATTATGGGTCACTACACATTACACCGTCTTTCAAGACCAAATAGTCCATCATTGAACTACTAATCCATGAACACTAGAAATGCATCATTATTATTAGAAGTTAACATGTTTCCATGATTTAGTGAAATATTTGATAAATTTCTTTTTGAGTGTTAGATAAATAAATTTAAGAAAGTTGGTTTATGTATTCATGGGTGGGTAAAATGGTCGAAATTAATTTGAATGAATAAAAAGTGAAAAATAAATTAACATAGTATGGAGAAAGATGAATTAAATTTTGGGAAAATAATTTTCCACAAATACTGATTTAATTGTTTTAATACAGATATGATTACAATTTTTCTAGAGTGTAAAAGCAAGGTGTGTAGTCGGATGATTCTACTGGTTAAATTTTCATGTCTTTGTGTCTTATTTTAGGGTGCGTTTTCTTAGGGTTATGTCATGTTTTTCGTTATGATGGTTTAAGGTTGTAACAAGATTTATGGTTAGGTATGGTTGTGGTGATGATGATTTGGTTTTGGTTTTGACAAAGTGATAATGGTATCATTAATATGGTCTAAGAGCAAGTACATTCTATTACTAGTTGATATAATGTGATGCCTGACACATATAGAGAGCAGGTCTTTCCTGTTTTACCTAAATATTTTGATGATTATGATTTTCATATAGAAATTGTGATGTGATATCATTATGATGATGTTAATTTTTTATGAATTTTATTATAATACTATATATCACCATAAATTATAAATTCCATTTCTTATTTATAATATTCTATTGTTTGATTAGCTAAGGTTATGCAACTAAAATTGAATTATATGTAATGTATTGTTTTCCCCCTACAATAATCACACTCTATATTTGATTTTTTGATTCATATATGTATATACCATAATATTTATTCAACATGGATGTAGATGAGTACAATATTTTCTCACCAATACATTGTTTGTTATTTCGTTTTCAGGATATTCTGATGGATATTTGAGATGTTGTTCGAGTAGCTTCGGCTGAGTTATAGATTGACCCGGATACTTTAGTTTACATTCTTGTATCTATTTTTATGAATTTATGTCATGTAGGTAACAATTAGGTTATGGAAGAATATGTGTTCCTTGATGGGAACCTTTGGATGTTGATTTATAGTTTTGTTTTATTTTCGTGATAATTAATAGGGTAGTGCCTCCTATTCTTATGATAGATACCCTCAGTACTAGTTGTCATCTCTTGACCAATTGTTGGAAGGATTTTGTGGAAAATATTATCTCCTCTCCCTACCCATGAGGGGATTTAGTAGGGATTGGAAACTGCTCGTGGCACTCCAAAACTCAATTTTTTAATAGTGACACTATTTTCACTAATAAATTTTAAACCACTTTGAGAATATATTCTAGTAATAAAAAATAAAACTTCATCAACTTAATTCCCTATCTATTTTCCCCAATTTTAATTACATAGATTTTTTTTATAATTAATCATAGTTTATCTATAATTAAAACATAGAAGAACCTTCCCAATATTCATGTCATGTATCATTGGAAGGCTTATATAGAAAGAGGGAAATATAGAGATCGAATGATTCTCATATTACTATATAGAATCATAAGAATTTATGATAGAAAGTTTGTTTGAACATTATATAACTCTATAAGGAGCATCATAGATGATTGAACATAGTTTTACTTCAAATGATTATATATGAAATTCAGTTAATCAATTTCATATTGCGATGTGAATATCCTATAATTCTACCACCAACACCAAAGAAGCATCACATGGTTCGTGAATAAATATAGGTTTTGGGAGCATGAATAGAAATTAACAAAAATGTACTAATAATTGAAAACAAATTTAATCAGCTTTCTTCTAAAAATGTGAGTCACATAAAACATATTCCATTAATGATAAAATATTATGGACAGATAAACCATTAAAACTAACCTAAATTATGTAAAATAGCCTCGTCAGTGCAGATCTAAATTCACATTTTTTTATATCTGAATTTTATGTCTCTAATATTAGAAAAAAAATTAAAACTAGTGGTCATAGTAACATAAATCATATTATAAAATCATAAAATCATACATCAAATAAATATTATGGAATTATCTAAAAACACATTGGTATTCGAGAAATAAATGTTTACAACACCTAGTCAAATATAAAATAAATAAATCAATCGTTAGATAATTCTTTTTATAAAATATTTAAACATTATAAATTCCTTTACATATAATACACATAAAAAAATAAGAGAAACTCAATAATCCAAAAACAATTCAATGGTTTTCGATCCATTCACTTATTTTTTATATTTCATAAATCAATAGAACTATTGAACATCCCAATGGTTCTACATGTATGGGTATATTTTTTTTAGGAAAAGTTTTTTTGTAACGTATATTGTTTGTGTTTCATGGTACGATGTATTTTTTGGACTTATTTCTTCTATAAATGAATATGAAATTTATTATGATATTAAAATGAAAATTTACATAAAATTTTTTAAATAAATTTTATAATAGAAAAAAATGATATTGAATTTTATATTGAAATTAAAAAATATATTGAATTCCTACATTATAATAAAATTAAAATCCCTATATGAATCTGATTTTGAACACCACTATATGGAAGAGAGAAAAATAAAATCTAATATAAAAAAATTATAGAGGCAGTTAAATCTGTATCTACACAGCCACATAATAATGTTATGTGAAATATATATGTGTATTTGTGGTTGTGGGTGTCTGTTCAATATATATATATATATATATTAGTGTCTGAGTTTTATATTAATATATTATAATCACTTTATATGTATTATGTGCATTAAATAAACACATAATATCTATTTATTAATAAATATATAATATATCAAAATATATTACTTTTAAATTCAATGGAATTAATTTTTTAAGGCGTATTCAATGAAATTCATAAATAAACCAATGTGCCGAATTTTTTCAACACCATAACCTCGTCATCACGACTTAGAAGACCTTGATATGCATAAAAGTATGAAAATTTATCTATTCAAAAAAAAATGTATAAAATATAAAAAATTCTTATATTACAAGAATATCTAAAGGCCATAATCAAAATTAAGAGCCAATACTAATAAATATATGTCTAAATAATCAAATCAAATAAAAGACCAATCAAGGATATATTTCTGTTTTTATCCACATAATCACTTTAACATGTAATTTTTAGTATGTATATTATATTAATATATTATGTGTATGATTGAAAAAAATTATATTTATTTTATGTAGAAGTCATGTCCATGGTATACAATATATAATTCATACATGTGTAAAAAAATAATTCACAAGGAATAATTCCTACAGCTACTATTTCCCTAAATGAATCATCACTAAATGATCAATATTGATCGATGTTGCTCTTATGAAACATGGGATGAAAGCTTGTATAGAATCTATAATAGATTTCTCAAGTAAAGGAAACGAGGACACATCACACTAGTGGATCTCATCAAGGGTAGTTTATCCTGGTCTAGAGGCTACGGGGTTTGTCACATGTTGTTGGCTATTGTGATGGGAGGATGTGTGAACTTATCTCTTGTTATAACAATTTCATAGTGCATACTTCTAACTATCATTTACTATAGCATATTAGACATATTTTGATGTTCATAGAAAATTGTTTCACCATCCATTTTATCATATTTCGTGGCACAATTTTTGTTGTTGTAAAGCTCTAATATTCTCTCTGTATTTGTGCTCCCGAAATTGAGTGAGATTTTTCCTCTCTATGGAATAAGAATTAATACCAAAACACATAAATCATTGTTTTATATGATATCTTCTTCAAGTTATTTTCATATTGGTTTATTTAGTCTTTTCTTCATGTCCAAACCTGTTATGTCACTACAATTCCCAGTGTTTCCAAAGAAATTACTAGATCTATTATTGAACATTTATGTTCACTCATGAATATTATATATATAAATTATGGATTTTTATAATCTAACAGTTTCGATTAGCGTATTATTCAATACATATCAATATGAAATAATCATCAACATTAATATACTATATAAAATCCCTTATATGAATGCTATGTATTATTTATACAATGAATAATTCACATGGTACATACAAAGACACCTGAGACCTCAGATATTAATAAATAAATTCACATATTCCATTGTTCGTGTTAAATTGAACTGTGGAAGTATTCAATATCTTTAAAAACAATAATATATTTATGATTTTTGTAGACCATATAAATAATTTGATGAACATTAAGATAAATAGATAATAGTTAAATTAAGTGCTCATATTAATGACAAAATTATGAATAATATTAGTACTTATAATAATAAAAAAGAATATTTTTTTATATTAATAAAGGGTAACAAATAATAATTTTTTTTAAATTAACAACATAAAGGAATCTAGAAACACCTCTCTTAGAAACTGAGTTGTAAGTGGTCTTATATTCTAAAATACTCATATTTCCAAGAATGTAAGGAAGAGGATAGAAAAGTTATTTCCAACAAAATAAAATTGAATATATTGAACCTCTTTGGGGAAGTCATTTATAACAATGACATGTTTATTGGCCCTAAAATGGTCGAAACCGTCATTTCATGACAACTACCTATGAATGACTTAGAGATAAAGATATTTTCGAGACTAGAAGACTATTAATTTTTCATTATCTAATATTTATAATGGATAACATATCTTATGAAAATATTTAGGAAAAATTATATTACATTAAAATTTAATGATGATGGAAAAAAATCCATTCAAGAGATTAAGATCTGACTCACTTCTTCGCATATCCTAATCTTTCTAGAACCAAGGAAGGTTTTTGTGATGTATTGTGACTCGTCTGATTCTAGATTGGGTTGAGTTATTTTTCCTAGATACCATGTCATATCCCATTATTCATAATGATGATGGACATAAGAAAATAGTCATCTAACTAACAAGTATGGTTGTCTAAACATTAAATTCATGTCCCCAAAATCTCGTTAATGAAATGTTTTCGACATTCATCAATCATAAGATCATGATGAACATATTATTACATAGGGACATGAACCTTAGTAAATGAATATAGATGAGGTATCTCCATATGTTTGAATTTTATTTGGTTTATATACTTGTAAATGGATATTCAGTGGATGGTGGTTTTAGAAAAACATTGTATAACCATCTAGTCATGGAGGATCCTGACTACAGAGGCCTGAAGATCATACACACCCTTGTAAGGGAATTCATCATAATTTGAATGATATATTTGGTTACAATTTTATTTTTTCACGACACTCCCTAAAATTTCATATTATCATTTACCATACCTTTGTATTTTGAAGTTTTACATTGTATTTTTCTTTATTTTCTAGGAATCCATGTTTTCTAATTTTATAACTATCAATTTCTGTTCCTTTTAATATTTAGAATTAACCTATAGTGGATAAATTTTTTGAAACCTATATTATTTTTTGCATCGAGTTTTTATTTTCAATTTTCATATAGTTTCATAA
This sequence comes from Viscum album, assembly GCA_963277665.1. Classification (NCBI taxonomy): domain Eukaryota; kingdom Viridiplantae; phylum Streptophyta; class Magnoliopsida; order Santalales; family Viscaceae; genus Viscum; species Viscum album. The sequence continues at coordinate 888,711,512 of OY728141.1, forward strand.
TAAACAAATAATAAAACTAATATGTTCATTCAGTGATGTTTTTCAGTTTGAAACTACGGTTTGATGTAACTTTCCCTTTCATTCACATTTCTATACCTAGTCTAGAGGGAATGGATATATGATTGGAACAAGCCCTTGATCACATTGAAATACACTATATTCTAGAATTTTTGCATAAACAGAACATTTTCATTTGTTTCTAAATTATATCATAGTTATTTAAGTACACACAATATAAAAAATTGATGCCACTATTGACAACTTCAGTTATTTGCTATAATATTAAATCGATGATTTAATTAACCATTTAATTCCATGAGTAATATATATCTTCTAATGTATAAATTTTTCGGTTTACCAATTAAATTAATCATTAAGCACAATGTGATTTTTTTTCATCAAGTATTTTCTCTATGACTTTGGTACATTCATTTTTAATTCCCCAATAGCTATTTTTACAATCTGATGATCATTGTTGAAATACTTATGTCCATGAATCATATAAATAAAAAGGATAGGAAATAAATAAGAAAAACATTATTGAACATGTAGATACCTATCTATTGATTTCTTAAATGAATTTTTTATTAATTTTTAGAAATATATAAACACATGTATTGGTATATAATAATCAATGTAAACTAAATTTAACATTAGTTATTTGTTAAGGTGTGAAATAAATGAATATGTTTTCATAAAGAAATAGTTAATGATGGAGTTCATATAATTAATATTGGTATTGTTTATAAAAATTATTTATGCATTTTATCTTGTTCAGTGGAGAAAGGATGGTTTTCATTAAAAGATGAAAAAAGATGTTGAGTAGTACATTAATTCTGATAGTGAATAGGTGCACAAAGGATGGTAATACAACTGTATGGTGTAATTTCTAATGTCTTGGAATGATGTGATGTATTTTTTATGTGTGAATGGTGGATAGATGTCCAGATGAGGATGTCAACATCTTTGAAAAGAAGATGATGATGTATGTATGAATAGTATATTCTTATTCCTTGTACCAATCCCAATAAAACACATCATGCATTTTTTTCTCTGTATATTGATGTTGATGGGAACACATAATTTTTTTGAATCCTATTGGGAGCCACAACAACAACTCAGTAGAAAAAAAATTTTAACTTTTTATTTCTTCATCCCACGTATAATTTCCCACATTGCTTTAAAAAATACAATCGGAATATTACATTAACCTGCTATATGGATTGGACTATTCAACATTGTTGTTGTGAAAACATTTTCAAATTAAAAAAATAGTCAATGTAAATAGAAGATTAAAATATATGACTCAAATAACTCACAAAACACATTAAAACATTATGGATTAAAAATATAAAATAATATTTTATTTAATAGTATTATAGAAAGAAGTTATATAGAAGTGTTGATGAAACATATTTTGACAAATATTGATTTCTGTATGCTTGTTTCCTTTCTAGATCCTCCACCAAAATGATATAAGTTGTTTGAGGATTAATCCATATTAGATTGAAATAGTTATATATAAGTTTTACATGAGTACAAAAATGACATGAATAGACCCATCAAGGCTCCACCGGGGATGGTTGAAATCTGAGTGTGCCACCCTATGTCATCAAAATATAGGTCATGTGTTGGAAGAAAGAACCATGTTTCCATATCAAACAACATGATAGACCTTATCCATGTTTATTCCACAATAAATACATATTAAATGAATAAGAAAATAAGAAACACATATAGGATATAAATATATATTCTAAATGGTACACAATGGATAAATGATACATTAAACGAAAAATACTACCCCACATTGGTAAATATAATGGAACAATACATCTAACAAGTCCCTGAATCTGACAGATGCATCCTAGAGAACTCCTCACCATTGTGAGTACTCCTAGATTGGCCTCTAGCTAAAACAAACACTTCAACCATCATAGACCCCCATTATTCACAATACGTCATCATTCATCACCAGACATTATCATTGAAGTAATACCAATTTAACATCAATCAAGAAAATTAGATAACTTTTTCATCATCGTCACATACACAACATGTGAGGGCACAAAGCCTATTCAACTACAAATACATGAAATATTTAAATCTCTTCTACATCCAGCATTTATATCTCTATTGTATGCCACATCCCAAAGGGAACCATGGAGTTCCTTAAGGATTCATAATCCTCAAAGAAGTAATATCCTTCAAGCTCTCCCGCATTTATGTTTCTATCAAATACCATAAAGGATTAACCACGAATTGAAATACACATAACACCCAATTGAACACCACACCTTGTCATTCAAAACCCTTGATACAGTGCTTCCATTCTGTAAATTCGTAGGGGATCCCAATCCTTTATCTAGAATAGATCTCAGTTCAGGGGGTATTAAACACTAATGATAGAACCAAAAATTCCTTTTTAAAGGATATAATTTTAAACATATGAAAACTCCCCCATGTTTTGAAACCCAGAATCACATGAAACATTTATGGAATTATATTCGAAGACACACTGTTCCTCAATAGACATCTAAATCAGGGGAAAATTGACCATATGTATAATGGACTCGCACCTTACCAGTAGAATTCTCTATCGATGGAGTACCAAACCCTATAAATAGCGTGTTGTGGACTTACACCTAATAAGAATAAATGGATTACAAAATCCATTTCCATATAGAGGAAAATCACCCAACGTATCTTGGGGGTACTGAAAGACATGATGGAAAACAAGGGCCATGGACACTTTATAATATACTGCCTGGGAAGTACTGACCCGGTGAATGATTTTAAAATCTTTTCGGAAACCTTGTAATAATACCTACATAGTTAAATCCTAATGCTTCTTATCTATCATTCAAAATGACCTCATATGGCTGACGAAAAAAACAGTTGATCTGATCTATATCGAAAAATACATTGGATTTGTTATTTATTTCCTAAAACATACATCCGACAAGAAAATCATTGATGTCACTCCAAAAAGGTGATGGTTGGGCCACATGGTGACCCTTGAAAGATCCACATGGTATAATGGGTGTATGAGTTTAGGTGTGAGGATACCATGGATGACATGTGTTCCCTCCTAGGTCTGGATGGCTAGACATTCCTGAATGGATAATGGGCTACCCAATGCGCTTACGACCTACATTGAGTTGGCTCGGCTGGCAAACCTGAACCGTCCGACCTAGTGTAGTCTTGTTGTACACAATTTACCCATACACATAAATACAAACATACAATTAAAAATATTAAAATATTTTTTATATATTATTTTTGAGCACTACAACAATCGTAATTCATTGTCGTCTCTTCCCATGTGTAAACACTAAACATCAATATCAGTAAGTCCATCAATTCGTTTTTCAATGGATTCCTATTTGGTGTAAATTTATGATTTTACATATACATTGGGTTTTACACATTAAATATCTAAAATTGAGATAATTATTTATATGAAAAAATCTTGTTCTCTACCAAAAACCCTCTCTTTAAACAACACATTTTGAATCATTGAAGCACTGATACTTGATCTCTAGAAATGCATCAAGCATACTAGATGTTTACATGTTTTCATGATATAGATAAGTCTAATATAAATTTTTAATTTATTGTATGTTATTTTAATATAGTATTTTAGGTTTATGTATTCATGGGATGATCAAATGTTTGAAATAAATTTGAAAGAATAAAAAGTGTAAAAAATATATGAGCATAGTATGAAGAATTATGAATAAAATATTAAGAAAATAATTTACTACCACTGTGGATTTAAATGTGTTAAAATGTATATGAGGAATTTTTTTTATTGAAAAATCTACGTCCACAATGTGATGATTCTATTGGTTGATATTTTTTAGGGTAATGTCTTGTTTTGGGATCTATTGGATTATGGTTATGCCACATTTTGGACTCTGATAGATTATGCTGATAACATGATTCAATGAGGTTGTGTTGTAATTATGTGGGGATATGGTGGGAGAATGCGATGAAGATGATGTGTTTGTGGTTTTGATAATGTGATAATGGTGTGATTCACATGGGTTGAGAGATAGAAATTCCAATTTCTAGTAGATATGTTGGTGACGTCGGACGTAGGTTGGGAGTTGGGCTTTATGGTTTTTCTAGAATATTTTTATGGTGGTGATGTTATGGTAATAATTATGATGTGAAATGATTATGATAATGTTAGATTTTTTGGGATAATTCTCATATTATAATATATCCCCATAAATTCTAAATTCCACTTCATATTTATGATATGCCATAGTTTGAAATGATTTGGTGATACGACTATAGTGTAGTTGTATATATTGTTTTCCTACTATCTTAATAACTCTATTTATCTGATTAGTTTTTTAAAATATGTAAATCCCAAACCGTTTATTCCACATGAATATAGCATAGTACATCATGTTCCCAGAACTCCAACGTTTTTTAATTTTTTTATGGATACTCTAAGGGATGTTTGAGTTTCTGTTCGAGTATCCAGTGAATTATGAGATAATGATCTATAGATTTTGGCTTCCGTTGTTTCATTTATTTTTTTTATTGTTTTATGTCATGTTGGTAACAATTGGGTTATAGAAACTTATTTTCCTTAATGGGTATCTTGGAGTGTTAATTTTTAGTATTTGTTTTGTTTTACTAAGAATTAAGAGGTTTATGCCTTCTATTATTTTGATAAATACCCTCCATTATGGTTTTAAACACATAATATTTTAGTAGAAGTCTATATACGACAATTTAACCACCCTGTCCACCCAGGAGGGGATTCAGTTGGAATTGGAAACTGCTAGTGGCACTTTAAAACTCAATTTTCATATAGTGAAAACATTATTACTAATAAATTTAAAAAAACTATGACAAAATATGAAAGTATTAACAAACATAACTTAATTCATTTAAGTGACTCTATATATTATCTCTTTTTAAATGCATATCATTTGTTCAAAAACATCAAAGGATATTTAAAAACATAAAAGGATATTTAAAAAAATTGAAGAATATATAGAAAAATAAAATATGTTTGATAACTATTAGTATTGGAATTACCTGAGTATTTACATGTTCCACACAAATTCTTAAAAATCGAAGAAAATATTTTGGTTTTATTTTTCTATATGTAAAATCATTATAATCATGAACTTTTTGCAAAGCTTTATCATTAACATGACTCGTCTAAGGGAGGAAATTTCTGAATATTTATCAATTCATTATATCAAAAGTGATGATGATATTAGAAAATTGAGCATTAAGTGCTGCAATAAGTCTAAATTAGCATCTCTCTCCTCTGGTTAACAACACCGGATGATACAACAATTGCTTCAAATAGAACCTGATAATTATAAAATATTAATTAATATAATAAATTATATTTATTTAATGTCAGCATATGAAAAAAAATTATGTATCTTACCGTGTGGTGCATTCACCCACATAATGAATAAAATGACTAATTTTATTTGGAATATTAATCCCCCTAGTCGTAAATAAATGATGTATCATATCCTTAAAATAAATTTAATCATTTATAAGGACTTTGTAATTGGGGCGCCAAATATTCACCAACATTGCTCATCCTCCAACCACACACACATGATCAGCATTATGATCTCCAGGAAAATGATTCATCATGTTTTTTAGGAACAACACAAAATTTATGATATCCCTAAAACATATAATAATAAATAAAAACCTATCAGAAAATAAAATATTTCAAATAAATGTAATATTTATTAATAATGTTATAATAAACTCTAACTCACCGAAAAAATCATTAATAACTTTTCACTCAAATGACCTTTTGAATCCCTATCATCGTACAATATTATATTGTTTTAAAACCACTCAGAAAGAGTGTTGTCAAATGATTCGGATATGATATGCAATTCTGAACTACACAAATCTCCCACATTGAAAAACATTCTAAGAATGTATTTACTTGTTACTTCCATGGAATACTTATACCAGAAGATTGAATCTGGATTTTTTTTTAGTACATGTGTTTTTACCTTTACAAATCAATCAAATGTGTCATAATAAATCTTGTCACCATTTTGATGGTCGTGTACATATTTCATCAGAACAACATGCTCCTTAATTTCTCATAAACATGAATAATCATTATTAAAAAAATTTAAGAATGAAGAAAAATTATATTATAAAGAACTATAAATACACATAATCATCAACTAATAAAGAAATATTTTTTAAATAGGCCTAACAAATAAAATTAAAATAAAAAAACTAAATCAGGGAAATTAAAATGCATCGGGTCATAATTGTTGAGTAATAAATGTTACCTTTTATAATGAGATCATTTCGATTAAAAACATGTTATTCCTAACAAAAAAAAACACGGTTTTTGGAACATATTGTATGTTAAATGCATGACTATGATTTTTAATATATTGAATAAATGAAGTTGTATTCATTGACATAACCGCTTTTTATTCAAACCCTAGTTGAATGATATTGTCATCATGTTTTATATGAATCAATATATTTTTTCATAATTTTCTATTATTTTTTGTAAATTTTATTTTTTTACCATCAAATATGATTGTTCATGAAATAATTCATATTTTGTAATTTACTCACATTTTATCCCTTTACTTATTTTAATTTCTAAATTTAAATACAATATAGATGAAATGAGTGGAAATAAATTATATAATCTGATTATATCATATTTTTAGTCAATCTATTGATGACATTTATTATTCAATTAATTTTTTCATTGTATCTCCATGATTTTTAATATACAATTTAATTATTTAATGGTCTTCTAAATACTTGGAGGCATTTTTTCTATCAGTAATGTCTCTATGGATTGAGTTGAAGAATGAGTTAGATAATGTTGAAAATCTTATTGAATTATATATTTTAATGACAACAACAAAAGTATAATGTATTAAAATCATTTTGTGGATGAAACCCAAATAGGGGTAACGTTTTTTAAGGCCGTCATTTTTTTCAAGGTTTTATTCTTGTCCTTAATGGTACAATGTATTTTTATGAACATATTTCTTCTAGAAATGAAATTGAAATTTATTTTCAGATTAAAATGAAAATTGAATGTAAAATTTTAAATAAATTTTAAAATATGAATAAAAATCAAAATTGAAATTTATAGTGCTATTAAGAAATATAATGTATTCATATATTAGAAGAATAATACAATCCCACCACAAATCCAATTTTTAACACAAATAAATGTAAGTGAAAAAAATATAATAAAATAGAAAAAAAATTAGAGTGATATTTCAATATGTATCCACACCATCGCTTAAATGTGTTCTGTAAATTATAATGAGTAGAAAATATGTTCAATTTATATTCAATAAATTACTTTTTAAAGGAATATTAAATGAAATAAATAAATAATTCAATGTGCATGATTTTATCAACACCACAACCTGGTTAAATATTATTACAGAATCTTAACATATAGAAAAGAACATAAAACTATCAATAAAAACAAAATAAAACAATAGAAAAAATATAAAGAAAACAAATATTAGAAGATTATATAAAGGCCCTGCACAAAATTAAGTAACGATGCTAATAAATATAAGTCTAAAAAATCAATTCAAATAACCGAGATAAATGATTTTGTATCCTCAAAATAATGATCACTTTAACATATTATGTGTAGTCTATATATGATATTAATATATTATGTGTATGATAGAATCACATTAGGTGTATTTTGTGTTCATGTCATGTACGTCATATATAAGATATAATGAATAATGTTGGAACTATTATTTCATACGGAATAATTCATCACGTCCCTCTATTGGATGACCTTTGACAACACACTAGTTGCCAGCACATCCTGAAATTTTAAATTGGAATTTTATATGTTGATTTTGATAGAGAATTAAATGGCTGATATTGATAGATATTTTAGTGGAGAATTTAATTGAGGAAGTTATATATTTGATCGGAGGTATTTGGAGGTGTGACATTAAATCCAAAAGTCAAAACTCTTAAAAAATAGAGAATTTATGCAGTATATATTCCCATTTATGTTCATGTAGCTTGGGCAAATTAATTGTATATTTTTATATTGAAATCTAAAATAATCTATTTTTTTATTCAAACACATAATTCATAATTCACATGAGGATTTGAATAAATTTTTTAGAACATTTATAATTATTAAATTAATATTATTTATTCATTTTTAGTAATTATACATTTTTTTAAAAATTATATATATTCATTATTAAGATGTGTTCATTTAATAATTTTTTGTAGTGAATTTATTTTTTTAATGTTTATTTATACATTATTATTCAATGAAATTTAATATTTTTAAAATGATTAATAATTAAAGAAATATTATTTATTTATTTTGTAATATTTTTTTGGTTAATAACTTGAGACAATAATTAATTTTTTTTATTTATAAATGCAATTTTAAATATTTATTCATTTTTATCATTTCTAAAATTTATTGGATTATCAATTTTTTTACCTTTTAAATGTTTTTCAATTTATATAATCAATTTTATTTACTCATATGTTTGACTAGAGATATTTAGAAGTGTGAGATTAAAACAAACAGTCAAAACTTATGCAAAAATAGATAATTTACGTGACATATATTCCCATTCATGTAGGAGTAACTTGGGAGAATTAAATGAAAAATTTCCTGTTGAAATCCAAAATTATATTTTTTGTTTCTATATTCAAACACTTAATTGCCTATTCACATAAATATTTGAATAAATTTTTTAAAACTTATTAATAATTATTTTAATATTATGTATTAATTTTTAGTTTTTATACATTTTTAAATTTTTTGATATATATTCATTATTAAAATGTTGTCATTTAATATTATTGTAGTGCATTCATTTTATAATATTTATTTATAAATTTTTATTAATTGATATTTAATATTTTTAAAATGATAGTAATTTAACTAAATAATATTTATTTATTTATTACATAATTTTTTTGTGGTTAGAACTATAGAAAAACATGAATTTTTTTAAAAAAATTGTTAATGTAATTTTTGATATGTATTATTTTTTTACATTTTTAAAATTTATATGATTAATATTAGTTATTCCATTTTAAATTTCTTATAATTTTTATAATCAATTTTAATTATTCATAACTTTAACCGTAGATATTCATAAGTGTGAGAATAAATTCGAAAGTCAAAACTCCAACAAAAAAGAGAATTTACGTGTCATATATTCTCATTTTTTGGGAGTAACTTTGAATAATTATTTGATGATTTTATTGTTTATATATAGAATAATCATATGTATTTATGTTCAAACACATAATTTCAAATTCGCATAGAGATTTGAATATATTTTATAAAACATTAATAATTATTAATTTAATATAATATATTCAATTATTGTACTTATAAATTTTTAGAAAATATTATATTTATTGATTATTAATATGTTCTCATTTAATAATTTTTTTAGATCATTAATTTTATATTATTATTTATATGTTTATATTGATTGATACTTAATATTTTAAAAATTATTATAAATTAAATAAATTCTATTTATTTAATTTTGAATATTTTTCCATTTTAGAACATTAGACAATAATTATTTATTTTAACTAAATTTTAAATGAAATTTTTAATATTTATTCATTTTTATCATTTTTTAAAATTTATATGATTAATAATATTTATTAATTTTTAACATTTTTTAAATTTATTGAATAAATTTTATTTATTCATATGATTTACCGAAGTTATTTGGAATAGCGAGAATAAATCCAAAAGTTAAAACTCCTACAAAAATATAGAGAATTTATATGTTATAAATTTCCATTTATGTGTGAGTATCATGAGATAATTAAATTTTTTTTCTCATGTTGAAATCTGAAATAATCTTTGTGATTCTATATTCAAACACATAAGACAAATTAGTATGGATATTTGAATACATTGTTTAAAACATTAATAATTATTAATATAATATTATTTATTGATTTTTAGTACTCATATAATTTTAAATTATTGGATATTTATTCATTATTGATATGTATTCATTTAATAATATTTTAATGCATTCATTTTTTAATATATATTATACAATTTTATTCATTGATAGCTAAAATCTTGGGAATGATTGTAAATTACATAAATACTATTTATTTTTTTAATATCATTTCTGTCTATAACCATTAACAATCATTATTTATTTTTTAAAATTCTAAATGCAACTTATAATATTTAATAATTTTTAACATTTTTGAAATTATTACGAATAATCTAATTTATACCTTTTCAAATTTTGTGTAACTTATATAATCAATTTTATTTATTCAAAAGTTTGAACGAAGATATTTGGACGTTTGAGATTTATTCTAAGTGTCAAAACTCTTACAAAAATATAGAATTTATGTGGCATATATTCCCATTTATGTGGGAGTAACTTTGGATAATTAAATGATTACTTTCTTGTGTAAATCTGGAATAATATTTTTGTTTATATTTTCAAACACTTAATTTCCAATTCCCATGGAGATTCGAATAAATTTTTCAAAACTGTAATAATTATTATTTTAATATTATTAATTCATTGTTATTATTTATTCATTTTTAAATATTTTAGTTATTTATTCCTTATTAATATGTGTTCATTTAATATTTTTGAAGTGTATTAATTTTTTACTATATATTTATAAATTTTTAGTATTTAATATTTAATATTTTTAAAATGATTTTAAATTGTATTCATACTATTTATTACTTCTTTAAATATCATTTCTGTTTAGAAATTAATACAATCATTATTTATTTTTTAAATTTTTTAATTCAAATTTTTTATAATTATTTATTTTTAACATTTTTTAAATTTATATGATTAATAATATGTATTAATTTTTATTATTATTATTACTTAATTTATATTAATAATTTTATTTAGGAATAAGTTTGGCTGGAGATATTTGGATGGGTGAGATTAAATCCCAAAATAAAAAATCCTATAAAAAATAGTGAATTTGTGTGGCATATATTCGCACTTATATAGGAGTAACATGGCACAATTAAATGATGATTTTCATATTGAAATTCAGAATAATGTTCTTTTTTCTATTTTCATACACTTAATTTAAAATTTTCATGGATGTTAGAATAAATTTTGTTAAACATTATTAAATAATAATTTAATATTATTTATTTACTTATAGTATTTATAAATTTGTAAATTTTTTGATATTTATTCATTATTATTATGTCTTCATTTAATATTTTCCAATGCATTAATTTTATAATATTTATTTATACATTTTTATTAATTGATATTTAATATTTTTAAAATGATTATAAATTACATAGATACTTCTTATTTATTTTTTAATATTTTTTTCTGTTTCAAACTTTACAGAATCATTATTTATTTTTTAAAAATTATAATTGCAATTTTTAATCTTTATTGAATTTTAATATTTTTTTTAATGTATATGATTACTATTATTTATTACTTTTTAAATTTTTTGTGATTTATATAATCAATTTTCTACATTCAATTTTTTTCAACATGCATATCAGTAGTGGGGTTACGTAATTGAAAAATAAAAAATATATTAGTTAAATCTAATTCATATTGAATTTAATATGTTTATTTTTCATTGTAATATATATTTATATATTTATTTAAATAAATATGGCTATAACAGTAATAAATATAACTATGTCTTTTTATTTTGTGTAATATATTTATTCTGTTATAAAATCAATAATATAATTTCAAAATATAACTAAAAATGTTTAAATGCATATTTTATGATATTAAATATTTATTAATTTATCTACATAATGATCCTTTTACAAAATTACTGACAATATTTAAATGTAATTATTATTAAAAAAATTTATATGTAATTTATATAATTACTTTTTTTCAAATGGTGTGCACACACAACACCCCCACTACATTGGACCTCCTTGTTCTCTATCACCCCTATCTTAATATTTTATCACTTCTGTTAAGTGGCAATGCCAATCCACCTCCAATCCTCGACCCATGATAAGAATTTAATCCCCCCTACATACACCTAAGTTTTATATGGAGATTTGAAAGGAATACATTTATCTTCATTAGATTTTCATTTCCTCCTACCATGTAGCCAAATTGACTTCCCTGCCAGCATAACCCAACTCCATTGTGTTGGGGAGGAAATAGATTGATAAGAGGATAAAAACATAGTTGTGATAAATAATATTGTGAGAATATCTAACAAAAAATTTAAGCACAAAAATAAATAGATATAAATAAATTGAGACATGATTTTTTAACATGGTGAATCCTTCTAATGAGAAATATTAAAAAACCATGGTGGAACTCTGAAAAATTCCACTAATAATCATAGATTACAAAATCCATGTAAAATCCTGAAACATGAAATGATAATACAGAATTGTAAAGAAATGTTAAATTCCAAACCCTAATTTGCTTATGTTATCGATATGAAAAATGTATCGTGACAAAAATTCACCTCATAGAGGTCAAAACTGAACACACAGTGTCGTTGTGGAACCCTCACCCAGTCGTTGCACAACCTAAATTGAGGCTACTCCACGCTTCCCACACCCCAAAATACTTTCACTGATATATCTTCTTTCTACAATGCATTTTCTACTCACCCCATTAAAATCACCCTTGCTTCTTTATATTTATAAGACCTTGAAAGCCCTAAACTACCACTTCCACAAATATACATTAGTGCAACACCAGATTTTATCACAACAATGAAAAAAGCACTTACTAAATGTCACCTATATTATCGATTCCAAAAAGAGTTGATAAAGGATACCATTATGAGGGCTAAAATAGCATTGATAAAGGTGTTCCATTTATCATCACTTTTACGATCACTGATAAAAGTGAGATTTGTTAGCAGTATTCCTACAAGGATAAAAAATAAAAATATATTTTTATTAATTTATTTAAAATTATTTTATTTATATACATTATATAAAAAAACCATGTTCGTAATTAATATATATTTTTTCATAAAACAAATATATATATAAATATATAATGTATTAAAAAATTTATTTATAAGATTATAATTAAAAATATACATATTTAAATAATTATTAAATTATAATAATTTTTACTAGACAGTAAATATATTTATTATATTTGTAATTATATATTTATAAATATAAATTTATAATTATACGTATGTAATTTTTAAAAATATAAATTAATAATTATAATTTTAAATAAATATATTTATATATATAATTAAATAATCTTTTGTCTACAATGAATTTGGTTAGAAAATATATATCCTTTTATATATATATCCATAATATTTCGGGTCAAGCAACTTATTTTTAGAATGAATGTAAATGAAACAAGAACATGAATGATGGATTTGATCAAACAAGGGAAATCCCACATCCATAAAAGAGAGTATACAAATTAAGAACATGTCAATAATCATGATCTGAGTCCTCATCATCATCAGTAGCTTCCCACTCCCACTGTGATTTCCACTGATTGAAGAGCATAAAATACATTTGTCTAAGCTTTTGTGCTTCTAGAGTGAGTCTCATGGATAACCATGTGGACACATTTCTTCCACAACCACTTGTGCCAACCCAATCTCCTCGGCCACGATTTTATTAATGTTCTCCCCCCGTCAAGTCTGAGCTTGTTCCCAATAACCTCATAACTCTTCATCAGCACTCTACTCCATAACATTACGATTCACAATGTATTCGGGGGGGGGGGCATGCTATAGGTGATTGCGAGAGGTCACACTAGTGGATTTCATCGGGGGGTGTCATCGCAACCTTTAGGGCATAAGGGGACTTTCCAATGGTGGATGTAGGGGGGGTTATCATAGGCTACAGGGGATGGGGAGACATCACAATGGTGGATGTCACTATGCGGTGGGGTGTATCCTAGGATGCGTGCTACATGGATAGTTCATTCTTGTGCATGGTAGTGTTATATGTTGGAGTTTTTCATGGGATACAAGCTATGGGAAAGTCAGCATAAGAATTGGAGAGAAAGGCTTACCCGGAGGGAATTCGTTTTTTAATATATTTTTTTTTAAAAAAAAATTATCAAATCAATCTCTAAATTAACAATTTTGGAATTTATTTTCATATAACCATTAATAATTGACATTGGTTTTAAAAGAACGTGTATTATAAAAAAACATATTTGGATTACCATCACCAATCACAACTTCGTCCACCATGCCCAAATCATAGATGTTTCAAGCTCTCTAAGTGCGTGAACTTCAAAATGGTGTCCATAGTGAGTTTAATATTTCTATTATTATTACTCTTGTTTGTTGTTGTTTTAAATAAATTTTAATATAATGATTATAAATATAATGAGATTTTTTATTTTTTTTAATATTTTTATTAACTTATAAAAATAAAAATATTATTTCAAAATATAGCTAACAATGTTTAAAATAGTCTTTTATAATATTAAATATTTATTAATTTATGTAATTAATCAATGTTTTAAAATATAACATTAATTTTTTTAATATGTTTATAATTAATTTCTTAACAATTTTAATAATATATATAATTACTGTTTTTTAAAAATGGTGTGCACGGACAACACCCTATCTACATTGCACCTCCCTATTTTCAGTCACCCTTCTCTTTCTGTTTTATTTCTTTCATTAGTCGACGATATCGATCCACCTCTAATACTCGACCCAATATGATAATTTAATACCCCTCCTCATAGCGTATTATTTCTATATTGTTATTTGGAATGAATAGATCCCACTTCATTATATTTGGTTTTCTTCCATCAAATTTTCTAAATTGTTTTCCCTATCACCATATCCTACCCCCATTGTGTTGGTGTGGAAACTGATTTATACCGGGAGAAAATTAAATGTGATAAAAATATTTAGATAATCTCCAATGAAAATTAGATGCACTAAAATAAATAGAAGGAAATATATTGAGAAATATATTTTTAAAGTGGGAAACACCTCCAATATGAAAGATTAAAAAACAATGAGGGAACTCTGAAAAATTCCACTTATACTCATAGATTACAAAATCCAACATAAATTAGGAACCACGAATTTAAAATACATTGCAAAATACCAATGTCAAAATCCACACCCAAATATGTATTCATCATCTCTCTGGAAAATGTTTCGTGACAAAATGTCACCATACATAGGTCAAAACTGAACTCATGGGGTCATTATGACACCTTCACTAAGTCATTTCACATCCCATATTGGGGAAACTCAATGCTCCCCTTGCCCCAAAAGACCATTGCTCACATATCATCTTTCTATAATGCATTTTCTACATACACTATTAAAAGCACCCATGCTTCTCTCCTTCTATAAGAACTCAAAATCCATAAACAAACACTACCATCGATCTGGAATTTCCAGATTTTATCAGTACTAAGAAAAAAGGGTTGAAAAATGTATCACCTTTATCTGTACTACCTAGATGCCCTGATAAAGGTTACTATTATCATCGGTAAAAAAGCATCGATTAAGGTGTACGTTTTATCCATGCTGATAAAGGAGTTGTTTTTGAGTGCTATCCTTAGTGCTGTTAATTGTTTTTTTATAAAAAAAATATTATATTTTATAAAATCATTATATTTATATTAATTAATTTATTTATATATATTAAATTAAAAAAACGAGTATATAATTATTATTTTTTAACAATTAAAATATATTTATAATGATTATATATGTTATTTATAATATTATAATTAAATAAGAATAGATTTAAATAATTATAATATTATAATCAATTTTTTATACAATAAATATATTTATGATATTTAAAATTATATACTTAATATTATATTTAAACACTTCATAAATATATAAATTATAATTGTAAATATAAATAAATATATAATTAATTAATTTTATATTTATTTATGTCTCTAATGAATTTGGTTAGTATATATAAATATATATATCCCATGAGATAATGATGGAATGTATTGTCTATATTTAAATTATTATAAAATTAAAATGAATTTTACTATTTAAAAAATATATTTAATATATTTATAAATATATTTTTATAATAATATTTTCAATATTATATTTAAATAATTTTTAAAAATATGTATATAAATTTAATTTTAATTTTAAATAAATAAATATATGATTAAATAAATATATATCTCCAATGAATTCGGTTAGTAAATACAAACACACACACACACACTCATATATATTTAAGTATCCCATGAGATAATGATGGAAAATATTATCATTATTAATGTTCATATATATATTGACATGTGTGTATAATTGACTCACGCATATGCTTATGTTTTGTAATCATCATAAATTTTAATTTATACATTGACACATATTATTATCCACGTTTTCCATCTATGTGATGGCACATTTTTTATGATATATAATTTAATAGGTATGTGATTCATTCCAATACCCCATGAACATATTATGTTCTAATAAAAATTTATAAAATTAAAATAAATATATTAAAATATTAAGTATATTTATTAATTTTATAATTATTAGATTTTAATTATATGCAAATAATTTTTAAATAAATTTATTTGTAATTATTATTATATTTATAAAGATATATATTAAAATAATTATAAAAATAAAATAATTAGGTGTATTATAATTTTGAATATATATATATATATACATTTATAATTATATACAAATATTTATAAATATATTTATTTATACTTATAATTATAAATAAATTTATATATATTTAGATAAAATAAAAATATATAATAAATATATGAAAGTGGTCTAGCTAGAATATGAAGCTCATTACCATTTATTAAATTTAAGATAAATAAAGAAAGCAGATGAAAAAAAGGATGCGGTCAAACACAGGGACATGCCCTCATCCATAGAAAGAAACAACATTTCAAAAGTCACCATAATCATGATCAGAGTCATGGCCATGATCACCAACATCATCAGAACACTCCAACATTGATTAGAGTGTATTTTGATTGAAGAGTACAATATACTTCTCCTTAATCATCTCCTACTCCAGTGTGACTTGAGTCCTTGAATACGTACTTGGATCCTTGGCCATGATTTTTTGGATTAATACCCTACCTCCACATCTTAGGTAATTGACATGACTCTTCTAAATCTTACCTCTATAACACATAAATAACTTCCTAAGATTTATCATTAACAGTAGTTACTAGTAGCACTGGATCAAGGACATTAAATGTATTTGAGGTGATTAACTGAACCTAAGAGGGAACTTTATTCACCACAGTATTCTTAGATGAAAGAGGGTAAACTTATCTATACCAATTATTTTAGAGATCAAATGTTTTTATTGGATCAATTATCTATCCAATTCGGTTTGGATATAATTTTCACACATCACCAAAGCAGTAGAGTCATAGTAGGTTTCTACTAGAACAAAAATAGCCCCATCATCAGGTTCTCCTTTTCATTAATCCATATCTCATCCCATGAAACCATTGAACCACCAGTAGGGGAATAGAAAGTATCCTACTTGACCACATCATTAAAAGAGGGGATCCCTGAAATAATGACAAGAGAATCCTCATTACCACTAGTAGTAGTGCCCACCAGAGGATGATGGTTGGCTTCAATAGCAGTATCAACCCCACCTCTTCTTTAGAGATTGATTTTATTTTTCAAAAATCAACATAGTACCCTTCTATTCCATTAAAGGTTCATAATATCCGTCTATGAGTCATATCATAACTATGACTTATTTTATTAAATCTTATACAGTAGTCAATAGATTTTTCATATTCAACCAATTAATCAAATATATTTCCATCCGCTATCAACATAATAAACATAACAACGGGGAGATAAGATCAACATTAACCTATAGAATAGAAAAGTGAACATACCATTCATTCTATGTTTTTTATCCATAATAATGGGAACTCCAACAACTGATACAATTTCCCATATTATTTGAGGATTTCACGAGAACCCACTGATATTTTCTACGCATTGCATGTCAGAAGATATGAAGCAAAGATAATGTAAAACTAGCCTCTTCTCAAGGAGGTCAATTTCAATTCATTAAATCCACAACATTCAATAATCCACTTAATAAGCTCACAGAGACTCATAAAATCTATTCCTAATAGATTATTATGATCAATAATTGAATGTATACATTCATTGATCTTCTCGAATTAAATAGTAGATATAGCTTCAACAAATGGTATATCATCATTTCTAATTATTTTCTGATGTAAGAGACTCACGTTGACGTGAATCCTGTTAGAAGACCTATTGACTGAATCCCTATGGATTTCATCAGCATGATTAGTGACACCTCTAGGAACATTTGTTGAAGTGTCATTCGTGACAACTGGCATGTGGGTTACCAGCAAAATAAAAACTCGACCATCCATCAAGACCTGGGAGGTTTTTGAATCTAGACTTACTAGAATATCCATCAATTTGAGAAGATCATCAACCGACTTCAAAGGGGGTGATGCACCACATATCAATCCCCCCTCCAGAGTTTGAAGACGGGATGAGGAAAAAACCCAATTGAAAGCATCTAATGGACAAGAATCGAGAAAGGAATCTACAACAAAATATTTTGAACCATCCTTTGTATCAACAATAACAACACTACTGTTGGGAGAACCAGATCCCATAACACCTTCCCTCTAAAAACATGTTTCACGCTGATTCCGTCTTTCCCAGATCTACTAGAAACTAGTGGTTGACCCATTGCAAATCACAATCTGCTTCTAAAAAAGGTATAATTGCAATGATAAATCCATCAATCAGAGTTGCAAAGAGCTTCACTGGATTAAGGGTTGTTGAGTTCAAATCCATCGAAGGAGAAAAATGAGATCTCGATGAGAGTTTCCTTCCAAGGGATCCTAAGCCCTGAGCACCACCATCATAAATATATTTATTAAACTGATAATTTTATAAATTAATATTATTAAATAAATATATTTATAAATATATAAAATTATTTATAATTATAATACTAATTAAATATATATAAATTTAAATAATTTTTATATTATAATTATTATATTATTTATATATATTTATAAAATTATAAATATATTAAACATATTTATTAAATTTTATAATTATTTAAATAAATATTTATTTTATTTATAATTTATTAAACATATATAATTAATATATTAATTATATATATTTAAAAAATTATACATATAAGAAATACGGTTATAATAATTTTATAATTATCTAAATGAATATATAAAAAATTTATATTTACAAATATAAATAAATACATATATATATATTCAAATATTTATATAATTATAGTATATATTTATATTATTTACTTATAATGATATATAATTAATATATTAATTTTGTAATTTAATTGTATATAATTATTAATAAAATAAATATATATATTAGAATTTTTTATTTCTAAATAAATTTATAGTTATTGAAAATATATATAATCTTGAAAAAATATATAATTATATAAATAAATATAATTTTTTTTCAAGAGTTATTATATATATAAATATAGATAAAAATATATATATTATAAATAAATATCTATTATATATATATATATATATGATTTTATAAATATATACAATATTATAAATAAATTATTAACATTATTGTAAATATCAATATATACATTTTTTTAAATATATATAATAATATATATAAATTATTAACATTATAGTAAATATTTATATTATATATTTATAATTATATATAATAAATCTGTTAATTAAATGCAGTTATTACATAATAATTTAAATATAATAAATTTTTTTTATTTTTTTGATAATTATAAATAAATTTATCATTATTTATTATATTTATAATTTTAAATATATATATAATTATATAAATCAAGGAAAATATTTATAAAAATATTTATTACATATATAAATATAAATAAATAAATATTTATTTCATATATGTTCATTCACTTACATCTCACTCTCTTCTCACCTTTTTTAAATGCATATCATTTGTCAAAATTACATATAGATTATCTACAGGGAAGACATAGAACAAATCCTCCAATATTCAAGTCCCACATCAATGGTAGGCCTATTTAAAAAGATGTAGAGATGATGAGAAAATGATTCTCATATTCCTATATAGCACACTAATAATAGATGACAAACACCTTGTGTGAACATCATCTTGTTAGAGTTGGTGGCCATGAACCAAATACTATATAAATTATGATAAACATGTATTCATTGTTTTGAATATTAATTAACTACTTATCTCATCATGAATATTCTTCTACGTGACATAGTATGTGATAATGTCCCAAGAGAATCTATCACACTAAAAGGTCATATTAGATCCCAAATATGATGAGAACATGGATGTGCAATTAAACTTTTCTTGTTTGTATGTTATATTGCTAGATGATATTATCGAACAGAAAAAATTGATACATGCTATCAGTGGTGGAGACTCAAAAGACTTCGAGGCACCTTCTCATGATGTGCGCACCTGGTAATATCCAATAGGATATTATGATAACATGATCTGATAGTTGGGAAACCAAATTTATAAGTGTCCTTGGATATTCCTATATGCGGATGTGTGTTGTAAAGACCCGGAATTTATGTGGAAATTTTTTTCTTAAATACATGAGAATTTTACAAGTTCGTAAAAATTGACGACCCATGATTCTGAGGCCCGGTGTGCCCAAAATCATTTTCTGATGTTTTTTGGCTACGTTCCGTAAACGTACGAGCTGGTTTTTATAACATTTAAACCGGTTCTCGGAATTGAAATCTGCGGACACCGTTGAGGACACAGTGAGAGTATTCGCTTTAGAAGACTATCACCTCGACGACAGTGGGTCGAGGTTAAAAGATAGTTTTTTGGTTTTTAGAGAAATAATTGAATGAAAATAATTTTTGTGGCCTAATTTATATTTATTGGTTATAACCTATTCAAGGAACATAGAGGCAGGACCACCACACATTAACCTCCTGTGAGAGGTTATGGTGGTGGAGCCCACCCAAACCTTACCACCCATGAGAGGTTATGACATGGGGACCACACACGACTTAACCCACTATTAATGGTGGGAGTGAAAAACATCACAAATCCCCTCATTAAAGTGGGAGAGTCTCACACACCCCCTCCATTATTGGTGTCAACTCCCCAAGCTTAATGGTGCCAAATATTCAACATTGATTAAGGGGGAGACAAGTTAATTAATTCACCATTTTGAATTTTGTTCCAAAAAATTAAATAACAGATTAACAAAATATATTATTATTTTGGATGACATTGTTAATTTTGGTGGCCGCATTGAGAGGAGTGTTATTGGGAGAAATCTCCCAACGAAGAACACCATTGACTAAGAAGTACGTTGACCTTCTTAAACTACTTCCTCGGAGCATCTACCGACGTGGGACGTCTTCAACTGACTTTCCCTCTGCATCATCATCAATGAGCCAACGCATGAGCTCGGTATTGTAAGATTGTGGTCGACGTGACAAATGATCATCACTTTCATCTTCTTTCCTCAACATCATCGACGATCAACGAACAAAGGTAGGGAGTTTTTTATTTTATGTGGCATGATCTTCTTTTCTATCAAAACAAAGAATGAGGATATGTTTCCTTTGAATGTTGAGTTGTTTTTTATAGTTTTCCTACCATGATGAACCAATTGTTATCACCCTAATCATGGAGGGTGTTGGCCAAACTAACATGGCTCGACTCACTCCGTTGATCTCTTTTGTGATTTTCATTGTCATGGAGATGAAGCAACGAGGCGACCGAAGCGGGAAAGACAAAGGCTCTGCTACCTGCGGCCACTGTGATCCACATCACCCCTGCAGCTACCCACACTGCCACTGGCCGAACTGGCCAGGGCCGAGCCCCGCTAGTCGTACTGCTCACAGTGTTGAGTCGCTTCCCCTAGCCAGCCCGCCTTGCGCCTTGCCCGGCCTCCTGCCAGCCTAGTCGCTCCCTGCCTGGCCCCATCCCACGCCCTCAGCCAAGCCGAACCTCCCCGCGCACCCCATTACAACAAATCCACACCCTCTCATGACACCCTGTCTTAACTGGCCCGACCATAACCTCTGGGCCGAGCCGCGTCAGGCCACACTCTCGCGGTGATCCGGGCCGAACTGGCCCCGATCTTAGGTCGAACCACCCATGTGACCTGCTGGGATGGGCCTAGTAGGATGGGCCGAACCTAACAGGATGGACCAACCAATGGGTCCATCCAGACCCAACATGTTTAACCGGGTAGAACCATAATGGGTCAGCTGAGACAGGGTCAGACCAGGTCAATCCGACCATGTCGGACTGGACCCAGGCCCACTACTGACCCATTACATTCTTTGGACATCATTTTGACACCAGACGACCATTTGATGAGTCTTCAACAGCGCTATTATTATTCTAGTGCGATAGTCTTTTTAGTATACCCCACTGGAATTCGGGATAATGTTTAGATACGTTCAGGTTGGATCATGCATGAATCCAACCGGGCCCCCGGGATTAAAAGGCTAATAACTCACAGACCGGGCGTCCGATTGAATCATTGTCTATTGCATTGAGACCGCTATTATGTGGAAGACCTTTGAGATACTTGTACATGGGACTTTGTGATAGTTGGTGTATCGACCAGTAGCTCGTGGAGTGGATCCTCCTTGAGACGAGTGAGTAGAGTGCGGAGAACTAGTAGATGGATGAGACCTGATGACTGATGACTGATTTGACTTGGAGTAACTCGACTAGCCCAGTGGGGAGCACCTTGGTGTCGCGGAAGACCCAAAGTGGGGAGAGACTTAGTTTCATGGCAGACCCACAGTACTCAATAGTAGGAGTACCTCAACAGGCTACGAGGGGGAGGGCCATGGTCACTCGGTAGACCCACAGTGGGGAGCGCCTTGGTGACACAGTAGATCCACGATACATGACAGGAGGAGTACCTTAGCAGACCAAGGTTAGTGGGAAATGACTTGGTTTGGCGACATACCCACTGTAATCGATAGAGGAGGAGTTCTCCAGCAGTCGTGGTTTTTATAAATTGAATAAAAATCCTGGTTGAGCTGAGTTTGTAACTTTTGTGTTTAAACAATGATTGAGATGGATTACATAATAACTTAGGTATATGTATGCAGACATACCTTAGTAGGGTTAACTATTGATTTTATAATTTTTGGTTTATCCTTGTTTGATTTGTGATAACTTATGGGTCTCAGGGTCCCTACTGAGTATCATTATACTCACCAATACATGAGCTATGCCCACACGTCGTTGTGTTTGATGTGGACGACAGACAATGCTGACTGAGGCTGAGTATACCAAGACTGAATGGTTCTCAGAGGGGGACCACACAGTGTAACGGTACATGGATATGATGGATGGATGTGGAGTGATGTGGAGGCTATCTGTACCTACCCTTCAGGTAGGATTTACTGGTGGATGATCCAAGCACCATTTTACCCTTTTCCTGAACTTGTAATTTTGGTTTCCTTGTACATTACAGTTGGGATTGTATTTTCGGCCGCTTTTCACCATTCAACACAAATTTTGTAAACCGTTTTATTTAGTGTTTTGTTTCCAGCTCAAACCCTATTGTGTGTGTGTTTTCATTTTATAAAGTCAATACCTTCCGAGTTTAGGGATTTACGCCTTTGGTGGTAGTCGCCAAATCCTGGCCTATGGAAGGCGGGTTTAGGGTAGTCACAACATAGTCCCCGGGGTACGGGTCTTGACAAATTGGTATCAGATGAGTCGATTCTACTACATTACATAGGAATCTGATTATTTCTGTGGAGCAATAGTGTTAAGGGTACTGAGTGTGGGTTTCAGTTTAGGGAGTTTATTGTTGGAGCGACGGCTGACTTATCCATACACCAGGACACTAACTACTGATTTCTGACTCAGTGAACGAAGACACTAATTGCATGTGTGTTTTCAATAGATTTAATTATGTGAGCTCAACTAGGTTATCTCACCAGGTATAATCTTTTACTGTGTTCCATATATTTCTTTCAGGAAGCCCTCATGTGGATGACCAACTATATCCCCTATAGTTTTATGCATAGATAACCCACCGAGCGACGAGGCCTCGGTGTAGGGCCCACTTCCAGTGGAGGCATTAGTGGTACCACTACTCGTTGGGTTTCTGATGCCACCAGCCGCAGCCATAGAAGATGCACGCTGCTTGAGTGCATTTCCTGAGTTCCAGTGCTCGAGGCCGCCCTGGTTCAGGGGATATATGGACCCTCTTGCTGTTGCGGATTGGATGGAGGTTGTCGTGAGAGTCTTCAAATGGGTAGGGACACCAACCGACCTTATGGTGTTCCTTGCCGCGAGTCTCCTTCATGGAGCAGTATGAAGATTGTGGATCCTGGTGCTCTGGGTGCCTGATGAGGGACCACTACTCTAGGTAGACTTTGAGATACTATTATGGGTGGATTTTGTCCCAGCCACCCTATGTGTAGTGCAAATACTAGAGCTACTTCACCTGCAGTGGGGCATCATGATGGTGGAAAATTACTCAACGAGGTTCACCTACCTCTCGCGCTAGTCAACATATATGATACGTGACCCATTATTTAGGTCCCAGACCTTCGAGTAGGGGCTCGGGTAATAGATCATGGATTTGACAATCTCTCTCAGCATCCTAACATATGTAGGTGTGTTGGAGAAATCCCTCTTAGTGGAGAGTTTCCTTTTAAAGTAGTCTCCAGCAGTGAGACCAACCACTAGTCTACATAGAGCAGAGTCTTCTACAGCTGTTAGTAGATAGATGTCACAGTGGTCCAAGAGGACCATTCCAACAGCATGGAAACTGCATGACTTGGAATCGGTTGTGCAAGGCATTAGAGGTAGAGCCATACATTCTAGGAGCAGGCAATGTTATTCATGCAGCCGGTAAGGTCACATGGCTCGTGACTATCCAACCTCTTGTTTGGATTATCAAAAGATGGTCGAATGACTGCATAGGCAGAGATAGAGATTCAATCAAGGAGGTCTACATGGAGTAGGCAGTCGTGGTAGAGGAGCATGTCATGTTCCTGGTAGTGGATGATGTTTCGAGGTGTTACCGCCACCACCCCCAGGATGTCCACCCCGACCATAGGGAGTAGGTGGAAATGCGAGAGCTCATCTCCAGATAGCTGAGGCTTATGATCATGACGCTTTAGATATGATTCGACGTACGGTCTATGTCTACTCCACCTTGGATGCAGTTCTTATAGACATAGGTGTCGATCACTCTTTCATTGCCACTACCCTTGTTCGGAGCTGGGAGATTCCGATGGAGTCATTGGATTGATCCTTACGGCTAGAGACTCCTATGGGGGCAGACTCGATGATTATGCACTATTTCCACCAGTATGAGCATACTCTATGAGGCGAGAAATTCGGTTGAGATTTCCACGTAGCGGCATCGAAGCCTTACAACGTCATCTTGGGTATGGAATAGTTATCTACTATCTATGATAAAATCTATTATATTAGTGAAAAGTGTGGTGTGTCTACATGGATGGTACCAGGTTTTCCTTCACTAGTGAGATAGGAGCCTTTGGAGCGTAGGACTAACTTACTTTGAAGTAGGGTGAAGCCGATCACTCATCAGTTGGCCTGCCTTACCCTTAGAGTATTTGATGTGGAGAGTCCGAGCTATCCTATTGTGGTGGACCAGTACAGGGATGCTTTCCCTAAAGATGTTCTAGGTCTTACACCTTGTTGAGAGTTGGAAATCTACATTTACTTGTACCCTGGGATGACACTGATATCTACACCAGCGTATCATACGGCTCCCACGGAGCTTCGTGAGATGCGGGTACAGATAGAGGACATGCAAGTGAAGGTATTCATCTGGCCTAGTGTTTCTCCCTGGGAAACACCAATTATGTTCTCCAAGAAGGTGGATGGAATTTTGAGGCTTTGTGTTGACTACCGTCTCCTGAACCAGGTGACTGTGAAGAATAATTACCCATTCTCTATGATTGATGACCTCTTTGATCAGTTGAAGGGATCATGATGGATCTCGAAAATAGACCTCAGATCAAGCTATCACCAGGTGAGAGTTCAAGATGATGATGTGCAGAAGATGGTCTCAAATATTGGTACAGACACTATGAGTTCTTGGTTATTATCTTCGGTGTAATCAATGCTTTAGCAGTGTTCATTTGACTCATCAAAAGTATCTTCCATCCATACCACGATCGCTTTGTCATAGTCTTCATCGAGGAAATTTTGATATACTCAGCTAATGAGGAGGAGCATTCCTACCATTAACAGGTAGTACTAGACACACTCTGAGAGCACCATCATTATGGTAAGCTCTTAAAGTGCCATTTTTGGATTCAAGAGGTTCCATTTTTGGGACATGTCATCTCAAAGGTTGGAGTTGCAGTAGATCCAGTGAAGATTGAGGCAGTACTTGCTTGTGAGCCACCCAAGAGTGTGATGAAGGTACACAGTTTCTTGGGTTTGGATGGTTACTACCGGAGGTTTGTTCTAGAATTCTCTAGAGTTGAAGCACCACTATCATCCTTGAATAAGAAAGGTAAAACCTTCGTGT
This sequence comes from Viscum album, assembly GCA_963277665.1. Lineage (NCBI taxonomy): Eukaryota > Viridiplantae > Streptophyta > Magnoliopsida > Santalales > Viscaceae > Viscum > Viscum album. The sequence goes on from OY728141.1 coordinate 888,738,060, forward strand.
GGTTGGAGAGATTACAGTAGATAATTCACGACTTTAGGAAGAATCTTACTAGTTCCCCCCATCTTGAGGCTTCTATAGGAAGGCATAGAGTACATAATCTACTTCGACGCATTAGTGACTGGACTCGATTTGGGTTATTTTTTACCGACTCACCAAGTCGGACCACTTCCTACATATTAGAGAGAAGGGTTAATTAGAGATCTTGGGATGCCTCTACGTGCAAGAGATTGTGATTATGCATTGATTATCTTATTCTATAGTCTTTGATCGTGATGAACGGTTTAATTCCCGGCAGTGGAAGGGGTTGTAGGAGGCTTTTGGGAGGCAGCTTCATTTGAGCCTTTCCTTATATCCTCATAAAAATGTCCCAACAAAAAGGACCATTCAGACCCTCGAAGATATGTTGCGTGCTTGTGTCATCGACCTCGGTCACAGCTGGGATGATCACTTACCTTTGGTGGATATTGCCTTAAATAATACATATCACTCCATCATAGGGATGTCACCTTTTGGGGCTTTATAAAGATGACCTTGCAGGTCACCGTTGTGCTAGACTGACCCTGGGGAGTCAACACTAATGGGACCAGAGATGGTACGAGCTACCACAGAGAAGGTGAAAAACATCCAAGAGCGGATGAAGACTGCATAGATTAGACATAATTCATATGAAGATAAGATATGGAGACCTCTGGAATTAGATTATGGTGACCAACTCTTTCTATGAGTCTCACCTCAATTTGGACTATTGAGATTTGGCCAAGTCAGAAAGTTATCTCTGAGATTCATGAGACCATTCCCGGTACTTGGTAGAGTTGTCTTGGTGGCATACCGCTTTGTTCTTCCACCTCAGTTGCACAGAGTGCATGACGTCTTCCACGTATTTCAGCTGAGGAGATACGTGCATGACCCTTCCCACTTCATCGACCATGGAGAGATGGATGTCGATGATGGGGCGACATTCACAGTGGTTCCAGTGGAGATTGGGGATCAATGAGAGTGGTTCCTACATGGATGTTCGATACCATTTGTGTGCATTCACTGGTAGCGCGAGAACCTACAGGAGAGCACATGGGAGCAGGAGGCTTAGATTCATGCTCAGTACCCCCATTTGTTTCCTTAGTTCGACATCTAGCTTATGGGGATGTAATGTTCAGACGTGGGGATAATGTAAAGACCCTAAATTTCAATGGAATTTTTTTACATAATTACAAGGTAATTTTTCGACTCCACGAAAATTGATGGCACATTATTCTGATTCATAGTGTTCCTTGAATTAATTTTTGAAGTTGTGATCAGGTACTTTCAGTAAATGCACAAGCGGGTTTTTATAACTTTTGAACATGTGCGCGAAATTGAAATCTGAGTACACCATTGAACTCATAGTACCAGTATTCAGTTAAGAAGACTATCACTTGATGGAAGTGTGTCATGGATAAAAGATATTTTTTGGGTTTTTATAGAATTAATTACATTAAAATAATGTTTGTAGCTTAATTTTTAACATTTGGTTATAGCATCCTCATGGATGATGGAGGTGATGGTGGTGCCCCCCCCTAAACCTAACCTCCCGTGAGAGGTTACAACGTCAAAACCACATGGGATTAAACCCCCCTATTAATGGTGGGATAGGAAAACCTCTCAAATCCCCATATTAATGAGGCAGATTCCCACACACCCCCTCTTTTATTCATACCAGCTCACCTAGTTTAACGCTGCCAAATCCACCACATTAATTTATGGGGAGCCAAGTTAATTAATTCACAATTTTGAATATTGTTCAAACAAATTAAATAATAGATTAAAACAATCTATTATTAGTTTGGTTGGAATTTTTCATTTTGATGGAAGCTTTAAGAGGTGGATTATTGGGAGAAAGCTCACAACGAAGAACGCCTTCGACTACGAAGAACGATGGCCTTCGTTGTATTCTTCCTCAGAGCATCTACCGATGTGGGAAGTCATCAAACAACCATCCCTATGCATCATCATCTATGACCTAACACATGAGCATGGGATTGGAAGAGTGTGGTAGATGTGATGAACAACGATCACCTTCGTCTTCATCCTACGACTTCATCGGCGATCAATGAACAAAGGTAGGGGTGGTTTTCTTTAATGTTCAATGTTCTTGTTTTCTCTCAGAACGAATAATGAGGATATGTTTCCATTGATGGGTGAGCTTTTGTTCATCGTTCTCCTACCTTGATGAATTTATTTGTATCACTCTAATTGCGGAGGTTGGGAGAAAAACTAACATAGCCTGACTCCGTACATAGATCCGTTTTGAGATATTATTTGGCATGGTGATGAAGAAACAAGGCGACGAAGGCGGAAAAGACAAAGTCTTCTCTACCCATGTCATTCATGATCTGTGCTGCCCCTATGGAAAACCGCACTACCATAGGCCGAACCAGCCCTGGTCGAGCCCTACTGGTGGTGCCTCTCGCAGAGCCGAGCCACTGCCCTGAGCTGGCCCGCACCCTGCCGGCCTGCCCAACCTCCTGCAGGCCTGGCTACGCCCTACCTTGTATCCTCCCGAGTGGTTGGTAGAATATTTTCAGCCCACGCGCCTCATGCCACCCAAGACATTCCCCCTCGCAGTGCCTTGGAAGAACTGGCCCAACCACTCCCTCTAGTCCGATCCGTGCCAGCCTGCACCCTCACAATGCTCTGGGCCAAACCGCCCCGGATCTCGGGCCGAATCGCCCATGCGGCCAGCTGGGCTGGGCCCAGTAAGCCGGGCCAAACCTAATAGGCTTTCCCACCCAATGGGTCGGGCTAGACCCAGCAGGTCGGACCGGGTTTACCCAAACCAGGTCAGACCAGATAAGGTCGGACGGGGTCGATCCGACTAGGTCAGACCGAAGCCGGGTCCACTACCGACCCTTTACTTTCGTTAGCCATATCATTGGCACCGTACAACCATTTAACGAGCCGTCAGCGAAACTGGTAGAATTTGAGCGTGACCATCCCTTTGAGTATACCCCACAAATGTTAGGGGTAAATTTTATATATATTTATGTTGGATCATGCACGAATCTAACCAGGACCTCGGGACTAAAAAGCTAATAACTCACAGATCGGGCGTCCGATTGGCGAGTCGTCTATTGCTTTGAGACCCCTATGACGAGGCAGACCTTTGAGATACTTTTTCATGGGACTTAGTGACAGTTGGAGTATCAACCAATAGCTCATGGAGTGGATCCTCCTAGGGACGAGAGAGAAGAGTGCAAAGACCAAGTAGTTGGCTGAGACCTGATGACTGCTGACTGATTCGACTTGGACTGACTCGACTAGCCCAGTGGGGAGAGTGTTGGTGTTGCGGAAGACCCATAGTGGGGAGATCCTTGGTTTCATGGCAGACCCACATCACATGACAGGAGGAGTACCTCAGAAGGATATGAGGGGGATCACCTTGGTGATATGGTAGACCAAGTGTGGGGAGTGCCTTAGTGAGGCAGCAGACCCACTGTACTCGACAGGAGAAGTACCTCAGCAATCAAAGGTTATTGGGAAGTGCTTTGGTGTCGCTGCAGGCCCACTATACTCGACAGAGGAGGAGTTCTCCAATAGCCTTGGTTTTGATAATGTGAATAAAAATCCTTGCTGAGCTGAGTCAGTAACGTTTGTGTTTACATCATGATTTAGATGAATTACTTAATAACCTAGGTATATGTATGAGAATATACCTAATTAGGATTATCTGTTTATTTCATACTTTTTTATCCTTGTTGGATTTTTGATACCTTGAAGGTATCGTGGTCCCTACTGAGTATTGTTATACACACCCCTGCATTGTCTATGCCTACACCTCGTTGTGTTGGATGCTATCGATAGATAACGCTGAACGAGGCTGAGTGTACGAGGACTGGACAATTCCCGGAGGTGGACAACACGATGTGACAGTAAATAGAGGATGTGAACAGATTTGGAGTGTTGTGGAGGATATATGTACCTACCCATCAGGTTGGATTTTCTAAAGGATGATCCAGAACCCATTTTCCAATTTTCCAGTACTTTTACGTTCAGTTTCCTTGTACTTTACATTTGGGTTTGTAATTATGGCCCCTTTTTACCTTTCTGCACTCTTTTGTATACATTTTTATTTAGTGATTTTTTCCATCTCATAACCTGTTGGTGCGTTTTCAGGTTATAAAGGAAATTCCTTCCAAGTTTTGAGATTTAAACCATTAGTTTGTGTTTCCAGCCCCTGGCCTATAGAAGGCGAGCTTGGGGTAGTAACGGCATGGGCCCCATGGGATGGGTCGTGACATGTGAATTGGTCCTTAGACTTTAAGATAATTATTAATGAATATTATGAGTCACATTCATCGATGTATTGATTAAAATAGTGATGAAATCTGTTCACAATGAGGTATGATATGATGGGTACAACATGAGAAATTTTGCATTTATGAATAATGAGAGAAACGATTTATCCCTTCAATTCTTTAACAGTAGTTAATATACCATTCCCTTTGTTGGAAATGAAATAGCCAAAATAAATCCATGGACATGGTGTCATATATGAATGTTATATTTCTGGAAAGTCAATGAAGGAGATATCGAGCCCATAGTTTGATGGCACTGGAATAGAAACTGCTCGATTAGGGATATTGTGATAAAGTGAGTATATTACACGGTAAGCATTTTTATGTGGTAACATGTCATTGAATCATTAATTTCATTCTCTATGTGTTTTTGGGAATTTTTATAGATGTTAAAATTGGAAATTAGATTGCTTCGCCTAATGCCACTGACAAAGAGGCCTAAAGGGTCACACACTAAGTGTATCTGAAATCTCAGTTAAAAATATATTATTTAAAAAGTTGAATTAATATTTTTACCATCCATTATTTAATAATTATCCATGTATTAATTATCACTTTTATTCCATCAATAGTGATTTGGGAGAATATCTTGTGAGTATAATATTTAATTATTATTTAGTGAAAATAATATTTATATAATTATTAGAAAATAATGAAGTGATATTTATTTAATAAATACAGATTGATTATTTAATGATAAAAAATTATTGTAGGGGAATGGTAGACTGAGTTAAATGGTCTGGTGTGAAATAAATATATTAAAAAATATTTATTTAGGATAATTGAAAAACTACATACCTATGAAGAAATCATTATAATATTATTATTATTTGACATGGGATTTTTCAAAGAATAAATTAAATAATTAAGGGAACATGTGAAATTATTTAACTCTTACCTAAGAAATATAAATACCTAATTATAGTGTTTCTCTGTTAAGAGAATTTAGTTGTGCACACAGGATTTGGAGAAAAATATCAAGCCTATAAAGCCCGATTCTCCAAGAACGCTTTCATGAGCGGATATAAATCCTCCTCATTCAGAACAATGAGAAATATTTGGATTTAGTTCTTGAGGTGATAAAAAATTGATGATGTAGGAACAAAAATCTACCGCGCTAGCATCCAAAGACTCATATGACAATTTCCAATGATTCATGGAACATGTGTGGATAATCTCTAGATGAAATATATGTTTGGTTTCTACAACACATGTTCACTACATATCTCTAATCAGACATATCAATTAAGAATGAATTACATAGAGTTTATTTTTATTTATTTAGATTAATTATAATAAATATGTGTTGTTATCCTCTCACATGAACCCAGCTTGATTAACATTACCTAATCTCATTGATCAATTCTATGGATCACGACAGTCCCCATCATATAGATCTCAGATTGGTCATTGATCATGAAAAAAGAAAATTAGGGCACCACCCATCCCATGCTACTGCTCTGCCGAGAACCATCAAGTGGTATTAGAGTGTAAACATTAGAATTTATAATTATTTTAAAAATAATTTTTTCTTTATTAATATATTATTTAGTTTTTCAATACATGATTAATCATTATTTTAAAATTAATTGTGAGATAATGATCAATCTCATTCATTTGTCATAGATCTAATCGAGATGTTTCATTTTATGATTAAAATAACATTGAGGAGCTCCTCTAAAGGTACCATGTTTTTAAGTTGGAAAAAACAATAGTACATGTCATGTAATCTGAGTCACATGTAGTGTATTCTCCATTATTACATAAATATTGATTTGGAAAAAAATTTGAGATTATACACATTAATTACATGCGGTGTTGACCTAAAATATTTGGCACACGGTCAACATGACTACACACCTTGTTGACAACTATAGATGGCATTTAATACATTTTAATCCGAGATAGTCTGTGTATTCCATACATTATCTACACGAATGGTGACCGTGTAACACATAGTCAATACAGTGTGTGTCCCACTAGATATGACATCTACTCAAGAATTTATGAGGTATGCTTTGCATGACATGTCCCTATATGTGTACCTCAGATGGATGGTGAAAGATGTACAAGCCATGAAGATCAGATATACACACCTTGTTCTTATAAAAAATTATGATGATTTAAAATAAATAAATATTTATTTAATATCTAAGTAATATATAAATTTTCATATCATGTATAAGTCAAATTACAGGTTCTAACCCTACGTGCATTGAAGCATAACACGTGGCCAAAAAAGCATGTGATTTTTGTAATCATATGTGATATTAAAATTGTGACAGTACATGTAAGTTGTGTATTCCATATGTAAAAAGAGTAAAAATGTATACGATTATAACACATGTTTGGTAGATTTAGCTGGGTATTCACCGTGTTACCTCTAATGTACATTTATGTACAAAGTTAATTTAAAAATAATTTTTTTAATTTTTTAAAATTATAATTTGTGAAAATCTCAAAGAAATTTTGATAATGGATTAATATAAATAGATTGATTAATTAAATATAATAATTAATTGATTCAAGCTTGATTTATCTTAAATAATAATGATTATGATTTGAATTATAGCTTTATTAAATACATAATTTTATTCATGAATATGGATGATCCCTAGCTAGACTAGACCTTTTTATGTGATTGGTATCGTCTAATATATTATTAAATTTAATTGTTTGATTGTGTACGTTCTCTCCTCATTATTATGTAGGGATTGTATGCCTATGGTTTCTATGATTTTTACCCAATTTACCCCTCACACACATGTTAGTAAAAGGAATATGTAATGGATGTAGGTCTCAAGATATTCTTGGCATTTCATGTTAAGATTTGAGGTGAAACCAATCAAAGGATATACAAAGGTGGATTGGTGGAATGATATAAACACAAACCTCAATTGGTTTATTAGGCTTCTCTCCTAGGTCAATGGTTATTTTATCAATTTCTAGTTAAAATAACCAATAGTATAAAATCATGATCATAAAATTTATTTTATTTATATCATTTTCAAAGTTATATAATTATATATGTTTTTTCACGATCGAATAATTAATGAATTAACAAGAAAGTGATATATAACTATAATAATTATTCTTTGGAAAAAATATATCTAAGACATGGTCAATCACTAAGCAAATATCAATTAATATTATCAAGAACATGATATACATAATAATTGGAAATTAATTGATAAAGGATTAAATATGTCAATAAAATATTATTTCTATTTGTCTGTCAATTACATCGGATATAATGGAATCATTGTTCACATTGGTTTATGAGACAAAGTTGGGGTGCTTTCAATTATCACAGAATTCTAACTTGTGGTTTTGGGATGACTTATCATACTTGAAATCAAGGGTTGAAAACAAATGTAGGACTTGGTGTAACTAAGAGGAAAAGGATGAGGAAATCTAAATTAATGTTTTTAGTATTGGGTATTCGTGTAAATGGATCAAGGAACTGGGAGTTAATGCAGTTTGAATTATGAATGCCTTTATTAAACCTTTCATATTGATTGACCAACTAATGTTGGGGTAACGAGAAATGGAATATGGATTTGTTCTAATAGACTATCACAGAAACACAATATTTTGAATCAAATGGTTAGGGATATTTCGTTCTGATATCATTGTGGGAGACTAATAAATAAAATAAATTTATTTGTTTAATTTTTTTCAGATAATGTACTAAAATACTGATCATCATATTTTGTTAAAATAATAATAAAATGACATCAAACATATTGCTGATATATATATTTGATAAGGAAAACATTCTCACTACCAGTAATTTTAAGGAGTGGAAATTGTACATATGGGTCATCCTTTACGATGAATGAAAATTGTATGTGCAGGAAGAACCCTTACTAGTTGTTCCTTGAAATAAGACATGTGATGATGAGATATTTCATTATGAGCTACATCTGAATGATGCTACAGAGGATTAGTGCTTCATGCTCTCATTCATGTCCAATGAGTGTTTAATGCAACATGAGGATATGGATTCCTATAACATGATGTCTCACCTTTTGGTTACCTATCTAGATACGGTGAGACAAGAGAGGTGTGAGATCTTCAATTATTTTTTCAAAACTAATATTAGAGATTTTGTGCCATTTTGGCCTCATGTAGTCAAGATTATCGTCTACATTGAGCATCTACAAATCATAGGGATTAAATTCTCAGATGCATTGTGTACAGATCTCATACTTTCCTCACATCCCAAGGCCTTCTCCAACAATATTATAAATTATATTATAATCAATAATGATAAATGTCTTATAAAAAATCCTATATTAATTATCCATGTTGATAAGAAAATGGGGCATGAAAAACTCACAGTTCTTATGGTGAATAAGTAATGTAATGACAAGGAAAAGGGGAGAAGACATATAAATAGTCTAAAGCCTATGAGGATCATCCAACCAAGATGACGAAAATCTATAGGAAGGGTAAGGGAAAAAAGCCAGTATGTTTTGCATGTGAAAAGTTAGATCATTGGAAGATGAACTGCACCTAGAGGCTAAGGGAAGCTAAAGGTGAATTCTTTATCAAGTTCAATCATTCCATTTATACACATTAGTTAATAGATGCATCTTTTGGAATTCACAAATGTATCCATATTAATGAAAAATGTAGATTTTAGGAAATTTCTAAAGGATAGGTGGATCAGTGAGTTTCTAATGGTGTGAGGTTGGCTGCTCTTTACATTTATGACTACAAGCATTCAGTGCTGTCACAAATTATTTTGGTTTTATGATATATTTATTATGTACCAACAATTATCACGAACTTAATTCCCATGTCATGTTTAGATACATATGGTTTTATTTTCAAATTTGGAAATATAAGTTATTTCTTTTATAATGAAAACATATGTTATGTTATGAAATATTCAAATAATGGTATTTATTTATTGAATTATGAATACCAAGTGTTAAAAATCTATAATTAATCACGTTCACATGACTCATATAACACTCAGTTTTGGCATCACCATATTGTTCCTTTAAATGAGAAGTGGTTGACTAACCTCTTTCAAGATGGTTATTTAGACTCTTCTAATATAAAACCCTTGATAGGTGTCATGATTGTTTACCAGAGAAAATGTCCAAACCACCATTAAGTTTATAGGGTGAAAGGGCCACAACACTTCTTGGAATGGTACATATAGATGTGTGTGGACGTTTTCCAAAATAAGCTAGAGGTGGATATTCTTCGTTCATAACATTTTGGGAAACCTGATTAGATATATCTACATATTTCTGATGAGTAATGAGTCCATGTACTTTTAGAAATTCAAGTAATTCATGAATGAAGTAGATAATATGATTAGTAGGATGATAAAAAAGATTTTATCAGATCGAGGAGTTGAATATCTTAAGGAAGTTTTCATCAACATTCAACAGGAGATTGAGATACTATATCAACACTATCCACCTTATACACCACCATTGAAAGATTTCAGTAAAAGGAGAAAACGAACATATTTGTACATGGTATGGTCGATGAGGAGTCATGCATATCATTCTTTATCCTTTTGGGGATATACATTACAAAATGTAGAATACACAATTAACTAGGTACCTTTTAAAGTGGAATGTAGAATTACCTTTGATTTATGGAGTGGAATGAAACCAATTTTTTCACATACATATATATGGGATTGCATGAAATTTGTTAATGAATTTTCATGCAACAAACTAGAACCCAAGGGAATAATGTGTATCTTTATAGGGTATCCCAAGGAAACAAAGGGATACTACCTATACAAGACCTCATACATGAAATTGGATATCACTAAACAATCTATCATTCTATAGAGGTAGAATTTACTAAAAAGGGAAGTGGGAGAAAGAATTAATATGATTAAGGATATGCTCAAGATACAATGAAATAGGTATTGGAACAAGTTATATATTTCCCTGTGGAAGATGTATTTCCTGAATCATAAGTTCTATATAGGGGTTTATGAGACATAAGGGATCCAAATAGATATGGATTTCCAGTCACTGAGGATGGTGACTCCTTATTGTTAAACAATAATGAATCTCTCTTATACAAGGAGTCATTAGAGATATCAAAAGATACAATATGTCTATAATCTATGAATTCTGAGATGGATTCCATGTATGATAACATGTTTTCATTCTCGTTGATCCCCTAGTTTATGTAAAGCATGTTTAGTGTAAATGGTTATTCCAGATGAAATTGGACATGGAAGGTAATGTATGTACCTAAAAATAATGGGTATTGGATAAAGGTTTCAAAAAACATAAAGTAATTGACTATGATGAATCCTTTTCTCAAATTTCCATGTTTAAATCCATCATAATTGTAATTTCCATAGCAGCATACAATGACTATGACATTTGGTGGATGGATGTTAAAACTGCATTACGTAACAAGAACCATCACGAATATGATGATATGAAAAAACTAAAAGGGTTTGTGATACCAGATGATTTGAAAAAGGTTTTAAATTTGTAGAGATCCATTTATGGATTGAAGTAAGAATCGGGTCATGGAACATTCAATTAGATGAAACCATTAGAAAATTTGGATTCATTAAGAATGAATGTGAGCTATGTGTCTAAAAACGTTTTAATGGTAATGTTTTCATTATAAAAGTAGTATATGTTATTGACATATTACTTATTAAAAACACAATACCACTTTTACAGTCAGTTAAGGACCTGTTGATCATGTGTTTATCCATGAAGGACTTTGGTGAAGTAGCCAACATTCTCGGGAACATGATCATTACTGATCAATCCACGAGGCTACTTGGATTAAGTCATATAAAATATATTTACCAGATACAAAAGTTATTAAGTATGGAACAATCCAAGAGGGTATTTTTTCTAGTGCCACATGACTTACATCATTATAAAAAAATTATTCATTAGATACAACAAGAGTAAGAGACAATGAGTAAGATTCCATATGTTTCAGTGATATCATAAATCATGTATTACATGTTATGTACAAGACACGAGGATGCATAAACATTGATCATGGTACGGAGATATCAAGAAGATCCAGGTGAACAACTTTTGACTACTGTTAAGGCTATCCTTATATAACTGATATGAACTAAAGAAAATGATTCTTTTGTATGGAAGAGATGAGGATATGGACATTAGGGGATACACTCATACTATTTTTAGAGAGATCAGAATGATATAAAGTAGGAATCTAGAAATGTTTTATGTATCAATGAAAGAGTAGTGAATATGAAGTGTTCAAATTAGATAGTTTTCATGGCTTCTACAGTAGGTTATGAGTATATAAATCCCTCTTATGTAACATAGGAAGACGTTTGGATTCAAAACATTGTCCAGGGGCTGTATGGGGAACCAATAAGTGAATACCCTATCACAATATATTTTGGTAACACAATAGTTGTGACTATTGAAAAGGAACCAAGGTCACATCAACCGATAAAGAAAATACTATAGAAGTATCAACTGTTATGGAATTTTCATCTGAGAGGTGTTGTTTTGGTGATTTGAATTCCACTGAATGATAATGTGGAAGACCCCTTGACTAATAGCATATGTCATAAGAAACATGAGTATCATGTGGGAGCATGTGGACTGAAGGTTGTTAGTGGTTGGATTTAGTGGAAGTTGGAGTTTATTGGAGTTGGTGTCCAAAAAGAAAAATTCTATTTACTTTATGATAAACAAGTATTAATTGTTTTGAAAATTAAATAAGTATGTATCACATAATAATTTTTCTTCTGCATTACATAGTATGTTGTAATTTCCCAAGAGTATTTGTCTCACTAAAATTTCATAGAAGCTCATCACTATGATGATATCCCATAGGTGCTATGAAACTGTTCATGAATATATGTTCTATGATCAAATGATATCATTTAAAGGGACACAAATTAAACATGATATTAGGGATGTAGACTCAGAGGACATTCATACACCTTATCATGTTGTACACCCATGGTAATATCCAGTAAAATATTTTGAGAACGAGACCCGACAATAGTAAATCTGCATTGACAAGTTCCATTGGATGTTCCTATCTATGGTTGTGTGTATTGGTCATCAAAATAAATGATTAAAATTAATCAATATTATGAGTTATGTACATTGATGAATTGATAAACATTATGATGAAATATATTCATGATGAGGTAGGATATGTTGGTTGGGTCACGAGTAATATTGCATTAATAAATAATGTGAAAAAGGATTTATCTCTTCTATTCAATAATGAAAATTAATATATTAGTCCCTTTGAGGGAAATGATATATCCCATTCAAATCCATGGCTATGGTATTCTGTAGGAATGTTATATTTCAATAATATCAAAGTAAGAGATATCAAGTACGTAGTTTGATGGCACTCGCTTGCATCCTGCTAGATTAGATATATTATGATAAAGGGTTTATATTAAATAGTATGTGTTTGTATGTGGTAACATGTTGTTGTGGTATTAACATTGTTCACTATAGGTTCCTTGGCATGTTGATATATTCTAACCATGGACATTTGGAATGTTCGTCTAATGACAATAAAAAAGTGGCCTAGAGGGTCACACAGTAAGTGTATCTAGAATCATAGTTAAGTAATATATTATTTAAGAAGTTGAATAAATATTATTTCTAGTTATGGTTTAATAATAACTCATATATGCCTATCAACATTTATTCCATCACTATCTATTTGACAGAATATATTGTGATCAAAATCTTTAATAAAAAGTTCATTTCTCTTTAGTGAATATAATATTTTTTATTTATCGATGAAAAATGAAAGGATATTTATTAAATAAATAAATAGTTATTTTTCAAGGCCTGATAAATGATGTAGAGGGATGACATATCAAGTTAAATGGTCTAGTGGGAAATAAAAATATTATATATTGTTTAATTAAATAATTTTTAATTATGATAATTCACTAGTAATGTGCAAGTTGAGAAATAATAATCACAATATTATTATTTTATATGGGGTTTTCATATGATTAATTAAAATAATTAAGGTAACCTATGTATTTATTTTATTATAACCTTTTAAATATAAATACCCAATTAATTTATTTATCTCATAAGACAATTTAGTTGTGAACAATGGATTTGGAGAAACCCTCTCATGCATAAGGTGTTCTATTCTCCATGAACGTTCTCAAGAATAATTATAAATCCTCATACACCAGATCATAGATAATTCTATGGAGGTGGTTCTCAAGGCGATCAAAGATAGATGTTGTAAGGGTTTGGGTCTTCTATGGAATAAAATGATGATATCTCATCTAAATGTGTTGTAATGGATGTTATTTTCACCATAAAATAGTGGATTTAGTCACTTATTCAATAATAATGTCTATGATTAATTTATATAGATTTTTTTGATATAGATGCTAAATCAGAGAATTCCCCCATAGCCACTCATTCAGTTTAAATATATATGAAGGTGATTAGTTGTACATTATCTATGTGTTTATGGGAAAAGAATTAAAATATATATGAAGGTGAAAACAATGTGGAGGATGTAAAACTCTATGTTTTTTTCAATAATATCGATGATATAAAGATACGATCTATAGAAAATGAAAAATATTTTCTTCAATCACATAACTGAGTTTGTTGGAACTATTCCTGGAATGGGGAAGAAATTAAGGACATTGAAATTGTGAAGAAAATATTATAAAGGATTCCACCTCTATATAATCCAAATGTTTCATCCCATTAGGAAAGGTATCCTTCTAAACTTTATCTAAACGATATACTAAGTAGTTTGGGGGACTATAAAATTAGAGTTAAAGGGGAAGATTCATCATATCATGTTTGCAAAGAAATTAAATATTCGGACATGGAAAATCATGAGATATACATTGATTTTTTTGATTATGATAATGATGAAGATGAACATATTTATCTCTTTTCAATGAAATAAAATAGAAAAAAAGAAAAAAATTGAGGAAATCTACCTTTGGATATTTTCATTTTGGTAGATTTGGACACATTGCCTCTTGATAATGAAGACAGATATTCATGATGAAACAAAATCTAAAAACATAAAAATCCCCAGAAAATGTTTACCCAAATATAAGACTTACAATATTGAATGAAGTTACATATAAATTTTTTTGTCTCTTAATAAAAAGAAGATGACGATGAATTTATTTGAGGATTAAGAATAATATTTAAAATCTAGAACCCATGCATAAATTATGGATACTTTTGAAAATCCTGAACCAATAAAAGATAATTCAAGAGATAATTATTTTACTATTTATGATATTATCAATTTCAAAATTGAGTATTCTCTTGGTAATCTCAAAAATCATGGAAACCAAAATAAAAAGTGGATAATATTTCTAGAAGAGTCATCCAAATATGTTGATCAGCTTGAAGATGAAATTGATAAAATTTAAGAAGTATAAAATAACAATTAAAATAATTTCAAATATCTGATGTTGGGGTATAATTGAAGCTCATAATCTAAGAAGAATCCAAGAATATAAATGAATGTACATCAAAAATAGATTATAAGTCCCGATAGTTGAGATTCGTGAAGAATAAGTTACTGATCAAAGAAGAAAACTTGAAATTGAGTTTAATTCAAGGGAAAAAGAAGAAGAAATTTTAGTTTTGAAGATTCTCATATTCATAGCTATTAAAAAGATCTAATTGTTCATCTTGAGTAGTAGAGAAGGCTTAAAATGACCCTAGATCCACATGTATGGGTAAAAGTGGAATTGGATGTTTTGTTGAATCATAAAATGTCAGAAAAAAATAGATGATCCAAAAAATGGAAGAAAATAAGTTGAACTTAACAAAAATACACCAATTGTTCCAAAAAATAAAGCATCAAATCACATAGGGAGGAGTGATATAAATTATCCTCGAGTACCCAAAAATGATGTGCACTCATAGATCCCCAACTGCATTTGGACCTCCCTATATATAACACCCATCTATTTCTATTTTCGTTATTCTGTTAGTTGGAAATACTGATCCACTCCCAGTCCAAAAATTCACGATGATATGCTAATCCCCTTATTTGTACCACCTATGTTTTATATTGATATTTGAAAGGAACATGTTCTTATTCTATATTTTTTGTATTCCTCCATCCATATAGTCAAATTCACTTCCCTATCACCTTATCCCACCCCCATTGTGATATGGATAAAATTAATTGATACTAGGATAATAATATAGCTACAATAAAAATATTATCTTAATCTCCAATGAAAAAAATAATCATAACAATCAATAGAAGCTAATAAATTATGACATGGATTTTTAAAATGAAAAAAATCTCCAATGTGAATGACTATAAAACCATAGGTGAAATTAAAAATATTCCACAACAATCATATAGTAAAAAATAATAGTAAAATACTAAAACATGAATTGAAAATACAGCTAAAAAACCTATGTTAAATTCCATAAGCTAATATAATTACATCTTCTCCCAGAAAACTGTCTTGTGACAAAATGTAACCTCTAAAAGGTTAAAACAGAATAGATAGTTTCATTGTAAAAACTTTACTAAGTCATTACGGAATTATAATTTGGTCTAATTCTTACTTTCCATGCCCCAATAGACTGATGCTAATGTATCTTCTTTTTTTAGTTCATTTTATTCTCACACCATCAAAAGCACACATATTTCTTCATTATTATAATCCCTTAGAATCCCTAAACAACACATTTTTGTAATAATTGAAATTTAAAAATATAACCATTATATCATAATAATATCCCCTCATTTTGAAACCATGTGATTCCATCGGGTGGTTTGAAAATTTGAAACCCCTAAAAAATATCCCTTATTTCCATTTTAATATCCTCATGAAAAAAATTACGAAACACACTCAACCTATCTATCTCTCCGTTAATACCATCAAAAAAGTAGTTTAATTCAATAAAACTGATTTGGAATAAAAACAGACTGGTTTCAAATCAATCATCGACCACTATAGAAAATATTATTGTGCTCTTTTATAAGTTTTATAAAAACTAGATAGCCCCCCCATACAAAAGAAATTAAAAACATGAAGACTCTATCATTCCAATGTCTACACTACCCTACTTTAGAATACTGGAACAAAAATTTGGATCCCCCATAACAATGATCACCACATCATTAAGAGTACCCATAAATACTAATTTCTCCATCTGGTCATCATATTTAGAGAAATATTTGACTCTTTTCACATCACCTCAAGCTTTTATTTTAATTTATTCTTCACTAGTGAAACTCATAGATGAAAATGAATTATGTGTAAGACCTGAAACACCAGACTTGGCATGCTTCTACTTCTATGATTTATTCATCCTTTTCGATAGTCTTCAAGCCATTCATGATGATTTCGGATGCCAAAATTTGATGAATTCTTCTTCATAACTACATTCATTACTACATTTTAAACCTTTACATTGGTCATGTAAAGTGCATTGACAATATTTCATCACACATATACCATAAATCCTCTAGATAATGATCATATTCCAATTCCAAATGTACACATGAACCCAACAGTATAATGGGTAGAAGATGATAATTTTTTTGGCATATACCCGGCACATTTCCCACATCCTTCAATATTAGTGTACAACATGCATTTTTAGTGAAAAAATATCAATAACACCAATATTTCCATTATAATATCCATTTAACATATTCTATATACCATGGTAACTTTTTTATATAAATAAAATAGTTCCCTCTTTGGTGTAATATGGTATGATGCAGCCAAATTTGTCACCCATTCATTGTATAGATCTGACTCATGAAAATCAACTCCAAATAAATGTATATCACCCTCACCCTGTATGAGTCTTATGATGGTATCTTAATATTTTTATCATGCATATTTTTACCTTCCTTAATATTTTTCAATGTGTAGTATTTTATCTACTAAATTAAAGAAAACCATCAATTGTCTTTCACTGAGCCACATTCATCGACAATGATGATATAACATCATCCAACTTCAAAGTGTCTTTCTAGAATAGAACTATGGTGATCAGATTATCATATGAATCTACTAATGAAATCAATCGAAGAAAATATTTGTCTTATTATTCCATTTCAATTTTTAATTTATTACCCTTATCATTGATCTTGACCATAACCAAAGACATCTCCATCAAATGATTGGTGAACTCATCCAAATGGTAACCGAAATTTACTTTCCCTAACATTAGTAAACAATAAATTCATTTTTTATTCCCACAATTGGCATTCCTACTTCCACACATGACTATCAAAATATAAAGTTAGAATGTATAAAAACTACACTATCTAATAAGGCATAACATATTTGATGTATGGGTTTGATCCCACGGAGAGTGGAGAACATACCTATGAAATTATAAAAAAAGGATAGGTTGTCCTAATATTAATTAATTAACTAAACAAATTTAATGACTAAAATAAAATTAATAAATTAAAATATAAAAATGGAAGAGAGCAATACTAGTTCCCAGGGGTTCTTTTAAAAAATAAATTATTTCCACCTTACATTAAAAATACTAGATAAAATTTTTGTGAAACAATTCAATTTAATTAATAGAAAAAATGATCTATCCCTATCAGCCAACAATAGATTTTCAATTCTTTCTATTCTATTGAATACAAATAAATAAAATGAAATAAAAACATTTCAAATATCCTTATACATAACAAAAGAACAGAGTTATTTCATGCCACAAACATATAGAGGGTGTAATGGCTCATAGCATGTTGAATGAAAAGGGACTCCATGATATGTTTTGTCAAGGGTTCATCTCTAACAACATTTTCTTCCTCAACCACGAAATGACACAAATCCTAGATGGGATGATGTTGTATGAGGCTTGAGATTAAATAATGAAAACTAGTTCCCTTTTTCCCTACATTTGGATATATTACACATGTCAGGATTGTGAATGCTCATATCAGGAAGATTGATGGACAATGTATGCTAATGAACTTCATCACATAAGAAATTAGATCCATGGAATAATTCATGTACATGCTTGAAAGAAATAATATGCATGAAACAAATGATATATTCTTCAATGAGGAATCATTCTGGGATTTGAGTGTTGATGAAAAAAATGTGTTTAGGAGTTGGTAGTCATTCACAATTGAGCATACTAAAATATATAAACCTAGGACAACCGATACTAAAATCACTATTAGAGACAAGAGATAATCACCCACACCTACTCCATTTGATGTAGTTGAGTTATACATGCCACCATAAAACATGGATGATGCAAAAGATTCCAATCATGATGATTAACAACTAAGTTTCACACCTTTGACAAATTATCATGCTGACATCACCATCGAGGTTTGTGTTGTGCGAAACCAACTATGATGAGTTTTTCTTCACCACGACTGATGAGTCAAACTGTTTAGGTGATGTAGAACATCACCCATAATGGAAAAAAATAATGATTAATGTGTAACTAAATAAATAATCATCTAAGGTAGAGAGGGAGAAGGATAATGTGGAATTGGGTGCATTGTTCAACATGGAGAGCCTCCTTGTGTCACTAGGAATAGGTGGAAAAAGACATTTCATTAGACGACCAATAGTATGTATGCGTCTTCCATGACAAAACCTACTAATAATCTAGCTACCCATACCACCCACCTGTATTCCATCTACATTATGGATAATCTAGGGATAGTGACAAGGAATTGAGGGATAATTAGTTTATAGAAACTCTCATAATGCCACATGTACACACCAGGTACTGGGAGTTCTGTGTGAAAATTGTAGTCGTTGAGACCTAGGGAGAATAAATTTTGTATGCCATCAATAATTCTCCCATTTGGTTTTTAATGAAATTGTAAATATGTCTAGATTTTTGTGTGTATAAAAAAAATGGAAACCCCCTTGAATGAAATCCCTCTTGGTGGTGAAAAAAAATCCTGTTATTTCCTACATTCAAGATGTTTTTCAAAATTCATGGGTACTACCTGACTGGACATTTTCAACATATACTATTAAATCAAATTGAAATATAGTTACCTATTAGATGAATATTAGTATTTCATACAATAAAGTGATGATTTTTCTTATCAATCAATGGAAATATTTTTCTGACATTGAATATCAAAACTGCAAACACTCTACAACCACGCTTTTAATTCATATATAATGATTATATTTGGTGTATATGCACACCACATATAATTTATACATATACATATTTATTATAAATTATATAACCATGTTACATATATATTTCTTAATACCATTCTTGTGTTGCACCAGTTATCAAACAACAATACTATATATGTCATAATTGGATTTAAACTACTCACACACTTCTAATTATCTGTGATTACAAATAAGATTATTCAAGATTACAAAGAAACACAATTATCATAAAGATTTATGAAATTATTTTAGTTTTATACAACAAAAAATTATGAATCATTCTTTATTCAATTACATCAATTTTTACTGAAAAATATATGTCTCATTCATTATAAATTGATAGTAATATGTTTATTCATTATTTAATTAACTCATTATAAAATAATATTTAAAAGTTTCATTATACTTTAAAAAAATTTGTTCTTCACTTCAATTCAATTATTTTCTTCTGTATGGTGAAACATCAAGAAATAACATTTGATAAGATGACCTCACTAACATTTATTTCCCAAATAAAAAATCAATGGTATAATCATATCCTATATTAATGAAATTAAAATTTGGAATCATTCATTATACATGTATTGGTGTAGACCGATTTGTTTTGATCATGTTAGTTTGATGCTTACAACTCATACTATAAATGAAACTAAAGTGTGTCGAGCTCCACCTTGGGATCAATGGGTTTTTTGGGGGAATATATACTCTATGGGTTTGGGGAACATTTCCCCTATAAAAAATATTGGGGAACTATAGAAATTTTGACCATCCATAGTAGAGTAGACAATGTGGATGCAACAATGTACAATAGAAATTAAGAATTTAGAACTACTATTCTAGTTTCTTTGAATTTGGAGATAGCTATACTGTATCTCCACAAACATCTTTCTACCAGCCATTGTAACATTTTGGACATGGGTGGAAACAACATTATTGTTGTGAATACTTATGGTTATCGTTCAGTATAGCATAGTGGAGTTATTCTGGTGTTGGTGGACCATTGTTTTATCTTCCTTTCTATATCATTTCAAGGTACAATATTATAATCTTTAAAACTATGATATTCTCTATGTATTTCTTCTCCCAAATCATAGTGAGATTACTCCCCTCCAGGTACTTAGGGATTATTATTGAACCTTGTAAATTGACGTGTTCTGTGATATATTTTTCTCGTTATTTTGTTGTAATATTATGTTTTCTTTTCTTCATCTTCAATAATGTTATGTCGGTGCTACTATGGGAGTTTACATAACAATACCACTTATATTATTCAATATATATCTTCACAGTAAAATATAATATGAAAAAATTAATGAGTTTTATATTCATACACATTAGAGTGGTTTATTATTTAATACACAGTAATAGGAAATACTTCTAAATATTAATATAAAATATATGGACACTACTATATATTCAATGAAATATTTATATTATGAAAAATTAATATGGAGCATAAAAAGAAACATAAAACAAGGTATATTGATAGAAAAATTCACATATTACCTAAAATATGATAAGGTCAATAGTGTAAGTATTCATTTTCTTTTAAAAAACATAACATATTTTTGATTTTCATCAACCATATAAATAAGATGATTCAATTTAAAATAAATCTCTACCATAAAAATCGTGTGCTCAAGTTTATTCTAACATAATGAAAAAGAAATAAATATTCAAAGATAACACACATTGTTGTTTTCATTTTAATAAATTGTAATTATGAACAAAAATGTTGAAACTAACATCAAAAATAAACTAGAAACATCGTGTTTTGATAACATGTTTTATGTTGCATATATATTCTCTTGAAAATAATCATATTTTCAATATTATAAGAAAGAATTTGGAAAATTTGTTTTCAAGAAAATAACATTGAACATAGAACCTCCACATTTCCATGGGATCATCAAAACTATGAAAGTAATGTTGAATGAACCTAAAAATATCAAAACAGTCACCTAATGAAAACTTTTAATGAATCCATTTGAGATATAGTTCTTTTCGAGACTATTATACTATTACTATTACTTTTTCAGATATTTCTAAAGGTTATATTATCTTTTGATGGAAATAATGTGAAAGCATATTCTATTAAAATGGAATGATGATGGTCATAAATTGATTCCGGATTTTGTGACCCAATATAATTTTTCACATATCCTAGTATTTCTAGAACAAGGGAAGGGTTATGTTGTGAATAATGATTCATCTAGATCGAGATTGGGTTGAATTATTATGTATTGAGACCATGTCATTTCCCAAAAAACATGACAATTGAATATGTATAAAAAGAATTACATGATGCCTAACAATCATGGTTTATAGATTAAAAACATAGAACTATAATCTCTTTGAGGAAATGTTTTTATTCTTTAATGATCTTAAGTGTTTGAATCACATATTTTCATTTAGGTACATGAACCATAGGGATTAATGATAGATGTGTTTTCTCAAAATTTATGAAATTGACTTGGTATATACAATTTGGAATAAGAATTATGTGGATGATGGTTTAGTATAAAAATTGTATAACCTGGTGTTCAAAGAGGATCGTGACTAGAGAGGCTAAAAAATCATACCCACCTAATAAAGGAAATTCAATGAAATGTTATAGATAAATTTTTTGTAATTATATTTATGATATAAAGTACATAAAATATCTTATTTTCTTCTACTATACCTCAGTATTTTAGATATGTACATTTTAATTTTCATTATTATTTAATATTCTTTATTTTTAGAGTTCATAACTACAAATTATTATTCCGCATTATTTAAGGTTTTCACCATTAGTATAGAAATTTTAAGAACAATCTATTTGTTTATGCATCATGGTATTACTTTACATTTTCATATTTTTTCATAATAAATAAATAATAAAAATACCTAGTTCATTTATCGATGTTTTTCACTTTGAATCTACATTTTGATGTTACTTTCCCAATAATTTAATTTTTCATTTTGATTCTTGAGGCCATGGAAACATGCTTGGAACAACTCCTTGATCACAATTAAATATAATGTATCCAATTATATTTTAATAAATTGTAAATTTTCCATTGCTTCCAATGTATATTACATTTATTTATGTCCACATTACATTAAAAATATGAAACCACTATTGAAGATTTTAATTATTTACTAATATTTGTTATAAAATATTTCAGGTACCACATCATTCTCATGAGTCATATTAAACTTCTAATGTATTCATTATTGGTTCCCCCGTTTTAAATCATAATTAATCACGCGGTGGTGTTTTTTATTAAATTTTTTTTAATTACTTTGGTGCATTCATTTTTAATTCTCTAATCACTAATTTTGACAATGTTATGATCATTGTTGAAATTTTTAAGTCCATGAAGAATTTCATAAAAAAGTTTGCGAAATTAATAATGAAAATATAATGAACATGTTTATTACAAATATATTTCCTTTTAAAATTAATTTTCATCACTTTTCAAAAACATAGTAAACCATGAATGGTCATGAAGTAAACTATATAAGCTAAATTTGAATATATTTAATTGCTAAGTGTTGCAACAAATGAACATGTTTTCATACTATAAATTTTTATGTTGGCATTATTAGATTTAATATTTCCATTGTTCATTGAAATATTTATTGATTTTATATTTATAATTTCATAAAAAAAAGGATATCTCCAAAAGTTGAAAAAATATGATGAACAATACATTTATTTTGATAGTGTATAGGTGCACATGTGATGCGAATCTAACTGTATGGTGTAATATATAATTTTATGGACTAATGTGAGGTATTTTCAATGGTTGAATGGTGGATAGAAGTATTGAAGGGGATTAATTCAACCATTAAAATAAGTTTATGATGTACGTCTAAATTGTATCGCTTTATTCCTTCTATAATTCAGACTCAAAATGAACATGCATTGTTTTCTGAGTTTATTGCTTAGGATGAGAAAAAATCATTTGGAAGAAACATATTGGAATCCTCATCAAAAACTCACTAGAAAAACATAGGTTGTCATTTTTTCCTATAATTTACAATATGACACATTACAATAAAACACAATTATGATTTTTTACATTACCCTAATAAATATAATGGACTATTCAACCCTATTTTTGTGATATTATTAACAAATAATTTATTCTATAATATCCATTATTAGTAATTTATAGAACCTATTTGAAATATCAATATTAATCCATTGAAATTAATTGAATTATGAGTAGTTGATGATTTAATTTTTTGGTGTCCAAACCAATGTGATTGTTTATTATAGTACATTGATTAGTGAAACATATTTGTAAATTTTCATTCCCTTGAAAAATAGTTGTCAAACGTTTTTAATACATTAGATAGTTTATAAAATTGAAAATGAAATGAGAGATAAATTTTTTGATGTATTATTTAATTTTATTTTTCATCTCATTCTTTTTGTACACGTGCAAGAAAGGGGGCCAACCTAGACAAGTGGTGATTCAGTGGTGATAGAAACCTTCGAAACGCTCGCTTCCGTCATAAGTGCATGATTAATTGCATAAATTAGACTTGTAGATAATGTAAAAAAAGGGGACCTGTAACACCCTGAGATTTTATGAGAAATGTTTTTTAGGTCTTAGGATATACGCAACACCAAAGGAATCTTTCACAGCACACAATATGGACATGGCTTACATTACACGCAATCACGACCTTCCTCGATAGCGTGTGTAGTATGCAATACCAGGTTTCATAAAACAACGATATATTATTAAGGACTAACCGTTATGAATAGTTTTAACTACATTTTGAATTTTATAACATTATTATTCATCTTATAAATTTTATAGAACATGGTAAGAGAACAAAATAAATTTTTCGGGAAAAATAAGTATTTTTCAAAAAATGCTGTTTTCCCACCTTTTGATGGTGCACCCAAATTAAATATAGTTGTTCAAATGTTTATAAGTAAAATTTGAAAAAATAAAATTATTCTTTTTAATTAGGATATTAAAATTTACTTTGGATAAATTTTTGATATTTTTCTCATAACTTTCATATTATGATGAATAGTAAAAATACACTAATTTTTAATTAATTTTTTTTTCATTGAGATAATTTATATGATTAAATTATAATATTTGATGGTTGTAAAGTATAAATATAATATATTTTTACCATTTAATATAATGTATTTCATTATCATTAATTTCACATTGAATTCATATGTAAAAACATTTCTATCTTTGACAATGTTTTAACTTCTAAAACCCATTTTCTTAACAACGAGGTTTATTTTAAATTAATTACTGAAACTTATATGTTTTGAATTTGGAAAAATGGAATCCATATTTGGAATCAGTGGGTACAAATTATTTTAAAAGGATACTTATTTATTTTTGGGCATTATGAGTACTAACTACGGTAAACTTTATTTACCATAGTTAAAGGTAAATCGGGTAATTAAGGGTAAATATATGATTATAAAATTACCCTAAAACCTGCCAAAATCTTGTTGGATGAATAAAAGTCGACCCATATCCCTTAAGGGTCAGATTATATTCATTTAATGGACTTTTATCCCTGAAAATAATTTAATTATTATTAAAACCAAATAATGTGACAACATGTCACTTTCTTAAATCTTATAAGTATAATAATTTTAATTTATTTATAAACTTAATAAAACATCGAAAATGAATAGTCTCCAAAAATATAATACAATTATATACATCATAGGAATTTATTTATAATTTTTAGGTATGAAATAATTATCATTAATTATGACACAATAATTATGTTGAAATTATTTTATTAATTAAAATATCAAATACAGGGTTTTAAAAATATTAAAATAAATATTATATGAACTATTTAATGTTCTCCAATAATGTTATCAATACATATGACATTTTATGAATATATTAAGGCTTTTAGTTTGGACATATCTTCTGTATATTTTTAAATAAATTTAAATAAATGAATAGTGTCAAAATTGACACTATTGTAATTTTATAAAAATAACATATTATAAAATTGTTTAAAAAACAAAAAAATATTTAAAATTTATAAATTAAAATTTATATGGTCGAAAATTTCATAAAGTGTAAAATTATAGAAAATTAACAACACATATGTAATTATTTATAATATTTTAAAATTTAGAATCATATTACCGCAAATAAAATTAAATTGATAAATAAGTATAAATCAACTTGATAATGTTTAAAATAAATTCCTAATAGGTATACATTTATTGGTTGATGAGATTAAAACCATATATCATCTATGCTTCAGATATGATTCATTTTGGAAGTTTTTATGTGGGGTTGGGATTTAATATAAACTAATATTTCTTATATTTCCAAAGATGCCCCTCTCTTCCCATATAAAATAGAAGCTCCTCCCTCTCCTCCTAACACCAATTTTAGACTTCAATATCTGCCAATCCCTACAAATTAAACTTTCCCACTTCCATAGAAACATCCTAGAGGTTCTGGTGTTCTTCAAAAACCAATTGTAGTTCCCTAAGAGGAGGTCTCAAAATGGCGCTTCAATGAAGAGGTAATGTCCATTACCGATTCTTTCAAATTTATTTCTTCTTCTACATCTTCTTCTTTATTTGTTTCATTATGAATTAATAACATCAGTATCACTCATATACTGATATGTTATTATAATTATGAAACAACCTTATTTCACCATCTATCCATCCTACGGAAAATGAAATCACCGCGCATGTGTACGTACGGAATATCGTCTCCAAGCCGTCGTGTAATCTATTTTCCATCACCACCTTACATGGATGGGTATAATGGTGGAAATAAATAACTATATATTATTATTTTAAAGTGTTATTGATTCTTAAATAGTATACATACACTCCAATACAATTCCACAATCATGGGAATAATATAATCGCTCGTGCGTACGTACGGAATACTGTCTCCACGATGTGATGCGACTCGTTCTACATGATATTCATTGCATAATGATTATATAAATTAATTGAATGAATAAATATGTTATATAGCACAAATATCATTCTGGAAATTAGGTACATATAACCTAAATAGAATAATAATAATTTATTCGACAAAACACGCATAAGAACAAAAAGTTTTAAACACCTGAATAACAAGTCGCAATGAAATATTACTAATAAGAAGCTAAGAATATGACCATATATTATATAATAACAATAAGTATGATTCTTGAATGTGTCAATAACATTATTTAAATCATTATACAGGTGGTTCAGACACTTACGAAGCAAATCAGACCTAAGGTACGGGACAATCTCGCAATCTCAATTTTTATCTGAGATTGTTTATACTTCAGAATTTTCTGGGAAATATTTATCATCCACATTGATGTTTCCTCAATATGTAATATTATTTATAGCCTCCTATAATTTTTTAAATCCAATTTTACCCTTCAGTGTGTTTTTAATAAAATATATGAAAGGAATCTTTTGTCGTTTTTTGTATGAGGTGCTTTTTGACTTTTCTGACAAAAGTACGAGAAGAATGTTTTTTAACTTATACGGCATGAATGGATTTTTAAAACATTATTTCCATGAATCTTCCATTACATGTTTTCATGTTTATTTTCAATCAACTTCTTTTAGTTTAAAATTGTATGACATGTTAAGAAAGGAAAAATGTTTTTGAAGTAGAAAGGAGATTTTCCACAGGAATGGAGTTCATGTGTTTTATCAAAATTATTTTCCATCTAAGATAATATAGGGTTATGTTTCTATCCCTATTATTACATTGATATGACTTTTTTGTGATGGAAATATTTTAATGAATTTGTTTATCTTATATGAATTTTTTTATTATGTCACAATGTTTAAGATTCCCATTTTTTTTCATGGGTTATGCTATGATGTATGGTTTATGATTTGGTGGCACACATAAGAATTGTATCATTATGAGATGGGTGGGACCTATATCTCACTCCAATGCATTGGGTAAATATTTTATATCTCAAGAGATAGACATCGCTGGAATGACAGATTAAACCGGTTCAGTGAAACAGGACTAAAACGAGGAGTGAACTCGGTTCAGAAATTGAATTTGTCCACTAAGATAGTCTTGACAATGAGTCTTGATATATAAGAAATAATTCCCTATGATTATGTGTGTATGCCACAAAGTTTCATGTTTTATGTTATGATTATTGGGATTACATTTAACTACCATGATTTATCCCATGTTATGAAATTATGATCTCTTTTGCAGGGTATGATTTTTAAAATGATATGTTCTTATGAATTTTATGTGATTGATATTACTTTTGTTTACCCTTAATGAGCATTTGAGCTCACCATTTTGTATGTTTTCTTTCCCTAGGTCAGGAAGAAGGTTATTAAGTAAGATATGCCAAAAAGGGACTATAGATATGATGAAATAAATGGGAGATAGTGTAGATGCTTTATGAACTAGTTGTTTATGTATCTTAGTTTCTAAAAAAACTATACCTTTACGGTCCTTTCATGGTTTTGTTATATGTTGTAATAAGTATGCATAAATTTTGAATTATTAACCATGTTTGTAAAGTATGGGTCGCTATAGTTGGTATTAAAAAAAAGTTATAATCCGCCTTTGGAAACTAGGTTGTGAAAGACTTAGTAAGACAACTAAGGATATGTCTAAGCATAGAACACAATCTTATTTTTCTAGAAACATCCATGAACAACCTATGATAAGACCTTAAGTGTGAAATTTTATTCTTGATTATGTGCTTTTCCTATTATAATTACTGTTTCCAACACTATTCTTCTTGGATTTAGTCAATGGTTGGAACCCGAAGGAACTGTGTTAATGAAGAATGCGACGGGCATTGCAATGATTGTCCTCCTAAGAAACTAATCGTTATGGGAGCTGGAATGAAAAATCTTGTAGCCATGCTCACACAACATTCTCAAGCTATGAATCATGTAGGAATTCCTAATGAGAAAAGGAAGGAGCAAAATTCTGTTGAATCCTTCATGAGGCAGCGCCCTCCATCATTCAGCGGGTCTTCTGATCCATTAGTGGCTAAACAATGGATCAATACCACAGAAAAGATATTTTCAGTTCTTCAATTTTCTGAACATTATAAATTCATCTTAGTGGTGTATTTTTTGGAAGGCGATGCTGATTAATGGTGGAATCTTATTAAGAATATGAGGAAAAGGGATGAAATTGAGTCCATGGAATGGGATGAGTTAAATAACTTATTTTTCAATAAGAATTTCCCTTTTATTTTTCAAAAAAAGATCGAGAAGGAGTGTATAGAACTAATGAAAAAGGATGATGAATCTGTTGGTACCTATGAAGACAATTTTACAGGACTTGTAATGTACGCTTCCGGAATTATTATCCCACCTGAGATTAAGATAGATAGATTCTTTAGTGGCTTAAAACAATGTCTTCGAATGGCGTTAGCCATAAGGGACTTCAATAGCTATGAGGAAATTGTTCGATGTGCTCCCAAGGTTAAGATGGAGATTGGTGTAACCCATCAGTCGCATGGGTTTGATAAGAAGAGGAAAATGGAATTCAATGGAAAATATAAAGACCACACTGAAAAGAAGATTAGTTTTCCCTTATGCTTAATATGTGGAAAGAAACATGGAGGAATTTGTCTTATGGGGAAAAGAAAATGTTATAAGTGTGGAAAAGAAGTTCATCAGGAAATTGAATGTCAAAATAATCGTAATAAGATGTCTAATGATGAAAAAAGGAAGGGATACACAAAATGAACCTATTAAACTTCAATGTTTCAAGTTAAAGGAGATGTGGCATTATGCCAATAAATTACCAAATCCATGGGTTGATGATAATGATTGACGTCAACAAACTCTTAAGGACAAAGACAAAGGAAAGTCACAAGCAATTACTATCGGCGATGTGGAGTACAACAACGAAGTGGTGAAAGATAGACTTACCATCCAATATAAAGTAGAAAATGTTTTATTTGATTCTGGATCCACCCAATAATTTATTTCTGAAGAATTTTCTAAGGGTATCATCATATTACTTCAACAATTGGATGTTGAGTTGGCTGTGACAACTACTAATGGCACAACCGTCACATCAAAAGTTTACAATTCTTCTCCGATTGAAGTCTTTGGGAAAGTGCTTCCTTCAAATCTTGTAATCCTTCCTATAATTTAATTTTATGTGATTCATGGAATGTATTGTATTCCTTTATATGGAGCTCATATAAATTTCCAATCAATGGAAGTCACATTTAATATTCCAGATCAATCTATGATCGTCTATCGATGCAAGGATAAACATAACCTTCCAGTGGAAATTTCTTCTATCTTATGGGTCTTGATTCCACTAAATAAAGGTTATTTATATCGAATGGTTGGAGATAAACTCACGATTAATAATATGCACATTGTATGAGAATTTGATGATGTCTTTTTAGAGGAATTTCCAGGTCTTCGACCAAATCATGAATTTGAGATTTCAAAAGAACTTGTACCATGTGCTTTGCCTATTTCAAAGACACCTTATAGAATGGCCCCAATTGAGTTGCAAGAATTGAAGAAGCAACTACAAGAGAATCTTGATAAGGGATTCAAATGCCCTAGTGCATCACCTTGGGGAGCACCTATTCTATTTGTTAAGAAGAAATATGGATCAATGAGACTCTGCATTGATTATCAAGAACATAACAATATCACTATCAAGAACAAATATACTCTCCCATGCATTGATGACCTATTTGACCAACTACTCGAAGCTCAATAGTTTTCAAAGATTTATCTTCGTTCAGGGTATCATCAATTTAGGGTTATAAGGGAGTATATACCAAAGACAGCTTTCTGTACAAGGTATGGACACTATGAATTTATAGTGATGCCATTTGGTCTTACTAATGCCAATGTTATCTTCATGTATCTGATGAATAGAGTCTTTAGAGACTATCTTGATCAGTTTTTGGTAGTCTTTAAAGATGATATTCTTGTCTATTCAAAGGTCAAGTAAGAACATGAAGATCACTTGAGAATTGTATTAAAGACCCTAAGAAAGGAGAAGCTTTTTGGCAAATTTTCCAAGTGTGAATGTTGGCCTCAAAAAGATGCATTTTTGGGGCACATAATCTCAAAGATAGGGGATATCTATGGATCCTGCAAAAATAAATGTTATAAAAAGATCGTTGAGACCAACAAAAGTAATTGAGATCTGATGTTTTCATGGTTTGGCTGGATATTACCAACGTTTTTTGAAAGAATTTTCAAGGTTATCTAACTCACTCATCAAGTTGACTCGAAAAGGAGATAAGGATGTTCGGACGGAGGATTTTGAAAAGAATTTCAAAGATCTAAAAAGAAGGTTAGCCAGTGCACCTGTTCTCACACTACCTTGCAGTGGTGAAAGGTTTGTGATCTATAATGATGCATCCAAGAAGGGACTGGCGTGTGTTCTCAGGCAAAATGATATGGTGATATCTTATTCCTCACGACAGTTGAAGATCCATGAGAAAAATTTCCCAACTCATGATTTGAAGTTAGCTGTGGTAATCTTTTCATTAAAGATATGAAGGCATTACCTTTATGGTGAAAGGTGTGATATTTATATATATCATACAAGTTTAAAGTATATTTTCACACAAAAGTAACTGAATAAGCTTCAAAGAAGATGGTTGGAGCTGATTAAGGATTACGAATGCTCAATTCATTACCAGCCTTGGAAAGCAAACAAGGTAGTAGACACATTAAGTTGACAAGACCGTTCTAGCTTGTAACGCCCTGACCCTAGTTACCTAGAGTCGGTGCATTATTACATAACATTGGCATGATCACAAGAAAGATCAAATCTCGAAAGACCGATTGGTTTAGTAGCCTTGGAAACACTAGATATATTCATAAGTCTTACATTACATCATAAAATGAAAAACTACTACAACAACATATTGTCTCCATAATCCACACTCATATCCCCACATAATATCCCTGCAGGTCATTCATAATTTACTTCTTCACTTCCTGGGAAAAATAAAACATAGAAAAGGGGTGAGCTCAAATGCCCAGTAAGGATAACAATATAGCAGAAACTTTCATAAATAAGAATAAACATTTAAGGCAATGTATAACTAAAACAGCAGCCTTTCAAACTTGAACATTCAACATTGTATGGCATAAATAAAATGAAATAATTCCATTTACACATTCCCAAGGATATTCTACTAATCGAATAATCACATGCAAAATCACTAACCACTTTCATAATGTTGGAATGCATAATGCCAGACTATCATAACCACATAGCCAAGGCCTCGTGCCAATACTACAAATAAGATTTTGTCAAGGCCTTGTGCCAAGACACTAGTTTGTCTCATTAGACCTACCGATGCATCAAGGAGCTATAGCGGGCACCACCCGTCACTTACTAAGTCCAATGCATTCCCATATGAAAAGGTTTAAACATAACATAAACATTCGTATTAAAACTAGAATACGAAATGTCAATAATTTCACCATAAACTATGAATGGTATAAAAATTTCACATCCACAGTCAAACATATCACAAAACCTTCAATACAATATAGACGTTTTGTATCATAATAAATCAACTTCAAATAATCTTAAAATCCATCAAAGGATGTTGACATAGATGAAATCAAAATTCTTTTAAAAGAAATATCTCCTCTTATTTTGAAATCATTTAATATCCATATAAAATAAAACATTTTCATTGAAAATATTCTTATAAGCTTGTAAGGGAAGCTTTGAAGATTTTATAACGGCAGAAAATAGCCGCACCGACCATATAAGTTAAAAAAAACATTCTTACCATAAATTTGTCAAAGAGGTCAAAAAGTACATTGTTTGGAAAACGACGGTAAGATTCCTTTAAAAACGTATAAGGGTATAAATGACTTTAACACATTTTCCATTTAATAGTAAAAATGTTTTGAAAGACATTTTTAAGAAATGTGGATGTGGATCATAACGAGGTCCCAGTAGATAATTATGTATAAACAACCTTGGATAATGAAGAGGTTGTGAAGTAAACCCTTACCTTGTACTTTTCCTTGGTTGGGGTAGGTTAACCTCTTGTATAATGGTGAAATAATTTTTATTAAATTATACAATAATCATATACATTAATATGATATCATATATGATCTTTTAATATTGATTTGATAATAATATCTTAGTATTATCGTTGTTTCGGGTGTTAACTTTCTTGTTTTATTTTATATGATTTGTTATGTAAGACATGTTTGTAAAGGATAGGTTTTATATTATTCATATCCAGAATGATATCAAGTCCTTAAACATCATTTTTAAATCATCAAATGATAATTATACTTGAATGGATACGATGGAGAATGAATCTCATCGCGTTCGTGGAGACGGTAGTCCGTACGTACGAAAGAGCGACAATATCATTCTTTTGATATTAAAATAATATATAAATGGATGGTATATCATATATACAGAATCATTAACATGTTATATTTATTATTTACATGAGTTACACATCATTATTATACCCATCCAAATAATATTATATTGAATAACAATTACACCACGATGTGGAGACGGTAAGCCGTACGTACGCACGTATGGTGACATGTTATTCAAAGGGTGGATAGAATACTGAATATGGTTGTACCATATTTATAATAACATCACAGTATATATATGATACTGTATTTATTATTTTAGAATGGTAACAACAAAGGAAGAAGAAGTGGAAGAAGAAATGAACTTATAAAAGGGTGGTGAAATCATTACCTCTTCTTCAGGTTCTTCCTTTTGATTTGATCAAAAGGGCTCCTTAGGTTGGCTTTCTGATCAAACTAAGGCCCCTAGGTTGTATTGAGGGAAGTTGAGAGAGTATTTGGGCAGAGTTTGGCCGAACCAAAAGGCTTTGAAGGTGTGAAGAAATGATAAGGAGGAGTGCCCTTTTATAAGAGGGGTGAGGGGCACCTTTGGAAAAGCTAGAGATATTAGTTTATAATAAATTCATATTCGGTTTCCAGTGGCTCTAAAGTTTACTATTCAAAGTTTAAGGTGGGGATAGGTTGAAAACCACTCAACAAATAGAATTTAGACAGGTTTGGTTACTTATATTAACCTTATCATTAAGTATTAACTCTATGTTAATTAGTTTCACTTTTACAATGTCTCTTTGTATTTTTATATAATATGGTTAATAAACTTACTATATACATCCATGCGACCCCCAAGTGGTCCATTAATGATGAAACTATCATGATATAAGTCTCTTGGCCGAACCTTAGATTTTTAGGAATTTAATATCAATTAATAATATAATATTTGTTTTAAGAACTCTTTTATGTCAATTTTGACACTATTCAATAGTTGATTTTTGTGAAACTCATAACAGATTGATTACTTAGAAAAAATTCAATTAAATCAATACTAATATATCATATTATCCTAGAAAATTAGTTTAATTCATTAAAAGTTTCATATTATATTTATTTGGGTATTTATAATATCAATTGTTTTAATTCTTCACTATTATAGTAATTAATGCGTCATCATTGTGTCATAAATAAAATAAATTATTTAATGTCTAAAAATTATAAATAAAATATCATTAATTATGAAATCTTTTTATATTTCTAATGAATATTTATAATCTAAAATCCAACATATATAACCCTATGTAACAATTGTTTGGATAAAAGATATATGCTTGTGTCATTTTTGTATTCATTTTAACTTAATTAAAATAAAGTGTCATTATCACTTACAAGTGGATCCATTGGGTCCCAAAATCGACCCAAAGATGCCCATGGTCGACCATGTATCAACCAATAGGGTTAAGACACGTTTTAGGGTAATTTAGTATTATTATAATATTATTTTTTAACCCTTATTTACCGGATTTACCATTAACCATGGTAAATAAAATATTTACCGCAGTAATTATTCAAAATGTCTAAAAATAAAAGTTACCTATTTACACAATTTGAACATCCTGATTCCAAATATGGAATCCATTTTCCTAAATTGAAAACACAGAAGTGGCAGAAATTAATTTAAAATTAATTCCCGCTGTCAAAACAAAAAGCTTGGTTTAAGAGATAATAACTATCAAAAGATTGACACTTGTTTATGTTCGGTTTAATTGTAAAATTGTGTCCAATGACCAACATTATATTAAATGGTAAAAATATATTCTAAATATACTTTAAAACTAATAAAATTCATAATTTATCACTATTAATTATTTTGATTAAAAAAGTTGTTTTTAATTAAAATTTAGTAATTTTCACTATTGAACAAAATACGAAAGTTATCCGAAAAGTACCAAAATTTCACCTTAGGCTAAATTAGATATTCAGAATCCAAAAAATGAAGTCCATTTTGAAATATAAAATATATATAATTTCAAAAAGTAGGTATTACTATTCATAACGGCTAGTTTGATTGGTTGTTAGAACTCGGTGTTGCGTACAACACACGCTATCGCATTATTCAAAGAGAAGTGTACCGTAGAAGTTTGGGGTGTTACATTCTCCCCTCCTTCAAATAATTTCGTCCTCGAAATTTCTAGAATACTGTCGCATGAAAAGACTTGGGTGGTTCTTCATCATAAGTTCCTCGGGTTCCCACGTTGCCTCTTCTATCTTATGGTTTCTCCACAAAACGTTTACCAGACGCGTCGTCCGGTTTCTCAATACTTGTTCTCTCATATCAAGAATCCTGACGGGCTCTTCATAATAGGAAAGATCGGGTTCCAGTTCTAATTCCTCATAGGTGAGTACATGCGTTGGATCAGGCATGTATTTCCTCAACAGAGACACGTGGAACACATCATGAACTTTAGAGAGACTTGGCGGCATTGCCAATCGGTAAGCTACAACCCCAATTCGTTCTAGAATTTCGAAAGGTCCGATGTACTTGGGACTCAATTTACCTTTCTTACCAAAACGTATGACTCCCTTCCATGGAGATACCTTCAGGAAAACATGATCACCGACTTGAAATTCCAAATCCTTCCTTCGATTATCAGCATAGCTCTTCTGCCTACATTGAGCTGTTATGATGTGATTTTGGATTAATTTCACCTTTTCCACCGTTTCCTCCACCAGTTCTGGGCCTACAAGTTTTCTTTCACCAAAGTCATCCCAACAGGTTGGTGTAAGACATCTCTTTCCATATAACGCTTCATATGGTGCCATCTGAATACTCGAATGGAAGCTATTGTTATAGGAAAATTCTACGAGAGGTAAGTATTGATCCAACATACCCTGAAAGTCGAGTGAGCAAGATCTCAACATGTCTTCTAGGGTTTGAATAGTCCGTTCTGATTGTCCATCTGTCTGAGGGTGGTAAGAAGTGCTCAAATGAAGTTCAGTATCCAGGGATTTCTGAAGACTTTTCCAAAATCTTGAAGTAAAACGGGGATCACGATCAGAAACAATTGATAGGGGTACCTCATGAAGTCTCACAACATCATTAATATATAGTCTTTCTAGAAGTTCTAGGGGTAGATCTTCTCTTATAGAAAGAAAATGTGCTGACATGGTACGATGATCAACAATCACCCATATTGCATCATTCCATCTAGGAGTCTTTGGTAGCCCCATGACAAAGTCCATCGTAATATTGTCCCATTTCCACTTTGTTATGGGAAAAGGTTGCATGACTCCTCCAGGCTGTTGCCTTCCAGCTTTCAGTTGATGACAAACCATACATCTTGACACAAAATCAGCAATCTCCCTCTTCATGTTGTCCCACGAAAAATTTTCCTTCAAATCTCTATACATTTTGGTGCTCACAGAGTGTATAGAGAAATTGGAACTATGAGCATCATCCAACAATTCCCTTTTTAGATCAGGTATATCGGGAACACAATGTCTCTTCCCAAATTTCAAAATTCCATCTTCATACACAAAGTCTCTCAATATCCCATCATTCACAGCTTTAATATTCTTTTGGAATTCTTTATCATCGGTCTGAGAACTCTTAATCCTATCTAGTAAAGATGGTTTGGCAACCATTTGAAAAAGCATTGATGTTTCACCATCCCTGGTTATTCCCATGTCCATCTTCACTAGATCCATGAAAATTGGATCCCTTTCAATTCTCATATTGTTCAAAACTCCATGGTCTTTTCTACTCAAAGCATCTTCCACCTTGTTTGCCTTCCCCGGGTGGTAGTGTATCGTACAATCATAATCCTTGAGTAATTCAAGCCATCTCTTTTGCCTCATGTTGAGTTCTTTTTGTGAGAAAATATACTTCAAACTCTTGTGATCAGTACAAATCTCACATTTTTCACCATAGAGGTAGTGCTTCCATATCTTCAAAGAAAATATCACAGCTGATAACTCGAGATCATGAGTAGTATAGTTTTGTTCATGAATTTTCAACTGTCGTGATGCATAGGCAATAACTCTATCATTCTGCATAAGGACACAACCAAGTCCTTTCTTCGATGCATCACTATAAATAACGAACCCATCATTCCCCGATGGTAGAGTCAATATAGGAGCATTGACTAATCTTTTCTTTAGTTCTTCAAAAAATTCTTCACACTCTTTTGTCCAAACAAATTTAACCCCTTTACGTGTGAGCTTCGTTAATGGGTTAGCCAATCAGGCAAAATTCTGGACGAAAGGTCGATAATAACCTGCCAAACCAATAAAACTGCGTACCTCAGTTATACTCGTATGTGTTGGCCATTCTTGGGTTGCCTTGGTCTTAGAAGGATCAAAAGTGATTCCATCTTTAGAGACAATATGGCCAAGAAAAGAAATCTCCTGAAGCCAGAATTCACACATGCTAAACTTCCCATATAATTCATCCCTCCTTAGAGTCTTCATGATAATGCGCAAGTGATTTTCATGATCTTCGTAGGTTTTGGATTATACCAAGATATCATCAATAAATACCACCAAAAATTCATCGAGATACTCCTTGAAAACTCTATTCATCAGATCCATGAATACAGAGGGTGCATAGTCAATCCAAAAGGCATTACAGTAAACTCGTAATGCCCGTACCTGGTTCGAAATGCTGTCTTTGGAATGTCTTCCTTCTTTACACACAACTGATGGTATCCAGAACGAAGGTCAATTTTTGAAAAGTATTGAGCTCCATGTAGTTGGTCAAATAAATCATCAATATGAGGTAGGGGAAACTTGTTCATTATCGTTATAGCATTGATCTCCCTGTAGTCGATACATAACCTCATAGATCCATCTTTCTTTTTAACAAAAAGAACAGGGGCTCCCCATGGAGAAACACTAGGGAGAATAAATCCCTTATTACTCAATTCCTCAAGTTGTTTCTTTAGTTCGACTAACTCTACAGTGGCCATTCTATAAGGGGTCTTCGATATGGGCCTTGATCCAGGAATCAGATCAATGGAAAACTCAACTTCTCGTTCTAGAGGATGTCTAGGTAAATCATCCGGAAATACATCTAAAAATTCTTTCACTACAGGTACATCCTCTATTTGAACATTCCTTTCCTCACCCGCAGTTATTTCATTCTCTTCCTCCCCAATAATTGAATTTAGGTGAGCTATTGAGGGTGGATCTAAATAAGAATTAGGTGGTGACGATTCTGCTCTAATGATAAGGTGTTCCTTATCATTATCATCATGAATCGTAACCTATTTCTTCTTACAATAAATCTTCGCATCATAATCTGAAAGCCAGTCCATACCGAGGATTATATCAAACTCAATCATAGGTATGATGATGAGATCAGCAGATAATGAAAATTTATGTGCTCTAATGGGGACTGATTCACAAAACTTTGTTGCAATGATACTTCCCTTAGGAGTTTTAACTGACAACTCCCTTATTAAATAAAATTGGAAATATCTAATTTTCATTGCAAACTGGGAAGATATGAAACAATGCGACGATCCAGAGTCAAATAATGCATTTGCTAAACTTGAGGAAACTATTAAATTACCTGCCACCACATCTTTTGGAGCTTCTACCTCTACAGTAGTGATAGCATAAGCCTGGCCTTGATCCCTTGGCCTTTTCTAATGTAAGTTCTCCTGACTCTTAGGAAATGCATTTGCATAATGCCCCATCTCCCTGCAATTGTAGCACTGAACGTTGGTATCTTCCTTCTTCCCCTTTCAATCACGATCTTGGTGGCCTTTTTGACCACACTTTTAACAGACTCCCATTCCCTTCAAGAAAGCACCGAGGTGTTTCTTCCCACATTTACCACATGATGGATATTCAACCATTCCTTTATTCCCCTTATTTCCATTCCAAGATTGATCAGCAGGCCTCTTCTTCTCTTGCTTTTCTTTAAAGTCATAAGACATAGAGAATTCCTTTTCGGTCTTGATAGCACATGAGACAATGTCTTCGTACGATGAAAAGGATTGTGAGACTAATGCTCGACGGAGAAATGGTTTTAACCCATCAAAGAAACGACCAAAATTACTTCTTTGGTTAGGTATATAATCACCAGCGTACCTTTCTAACCTTGTAAAGTTAGCCTCATACTTTGTGACATTCTCATCCTCCTTTTGTCTCAGACTCAGAAATTTCCTTTCCATATCTGCTCGATGGTCGCGAGGAAAGTATTTTTCTAAAAACAGATCTTTGAACTCCCTCAATTCCATATTTGATACTTCATCATCTTCCTTCGTATTTTGAATCAATGACCACCATTGATCAGCATCTCCAGTGAGGCGGTAAACTACCATGATAACTTTTTCCCTTTCACTACTCCCCAAAGACTGAAATATTTTCTCTAGGGAAAATATCCATTGCTCAGCTGCTAAGGGATTTGTACTCCCATTGAAAGTTGGTGGTTGTTGCCTCATGAATCGATCTAACATTGATCCTCCACGCTGCGGATCAGGGTGCTCTATACGGGTAAGGTTATTATTCATAACCCGAGTAAGTTGTCCCAGTATGGTGATTAGCTGATCGGCACCAGTTGCATCACCAGCTCCACTATAATTATCTTGAGGAGGAAAATCACTACATGGAGTGCGTGCATTGATACAGTTTCCATTTCTTCCACTAGGCGCCATTTATAAACAATGGCATAAACTAGATCAGTTTAGGAATCAAAATACATAATCCCATACTTATAAAACACTTAACATAAATTGAACTATTTATGGATATAATCCATAATCATAAGAATTTTTTCTTAAAGGAAGTATATACTCATAATCCCTTCAAAATGATTTGTAAAGAAAATGAGAGTTATCCTAAGCATATCCCCCGGGAGAGTTGTAACCAAGAGTGCAGCCAGACCCGTTGTTGTGCACCAGTTCCCGTTCGAGTCTATCTCAAAGCGGTGTTTTCGGGTTTTACCCCTAGGTAATCTGTGCCAGAGCCACCTCTACCTGCTCATATCCAGAAAGGGATGTATTGCTCGGAAAACTCACAAAATCTCTACAATACCAAAATTCTAGGAAGTTCTTCTATACTAATCCTCAAAGTTCATCTTAGGTCTACGTGTTCTAATCAGAGTTTATCTAAATCTAGCTTCCATGGTTTTTACTAAACTTCCTCTGATACCAACTGTAACGCCCCAACCCTAGTTACCTAGAGTCGGTGCCTTATTACATAACATTGGCATGATCACAAGAAAGATCAAATCTCAAAAGACCGATTGGTTTAGTAGCCTTGGAAACACTAGATATATTCATTAGTCTTACATTACATCATAAAATTGAAAACTACTACAACAACATATTGTCTCCATAATCCACACTCATATACCCACATAATATCCCTGCAGGTCATTCATAATTTACTTATTCACTTCCTGGAAAAAATAAAACATAGAAAAGGGGTGAGCTCAAATGCCCAGTAAGGATAACAATATAGCGGAAACTTTCATAAATAAGAATAAAAATTTCAGGCAATGTATAACTAAAACAACAACCTTTCAAACATGAACATTCAACATTGTATGGCATAAATAAAATTAAATAATTCCCTTTACTCATTCACATGGATATTCTACTAATCGAATAATCACATGCAAAATCACTAACCACTTTCATAATGTTGGAATGCATAATGCCAGATTATCATAACCACATAGCCAATGCCTCGTGCCAAGACTACAAATAAGATTTTTTCAAGGCCTTGTGCCAAGAGAATAGTTTGTCTCATGAGACCTACCGATGCATCAAGGAGCTATAGCGGGCTCCACCCTTCACTTACTAAGTCCAATGCATTCCCATATAAAAAGGTTTAAACATAACATAAACATTCGTATTAAAACTAGCATACGAAATGTCAATAATTTCACCATAAACTATGAATGGTATAAAAATAGCACATCCACAGTCAAACATATCATAAAACCTTCAATACAATATAGAAGTTTTGTATCATAATAAATCAACTTCAAATAATCTTAAAATCCATCAATGGATGTTGACATAGATGAAGGCAAAATTTTTTTTAAAGAAATATCTCCTTTTATTTTGAAATCATTTAAGATCCATATAAAATAAAACATTTTCTTTGAAAATATTCTTATAAGCTTGTAAGGGAAGCTTTGAAGATTTTATAAGGGCGGAAAATAGCCGCACCCGCCATATAAGTTAAAAAAACATTCTTACATTAAATTTGTCAAAGAGGTCAAAAAGTACATTGTTTGGAAAATGACGGTAAGATTCCTTTCAAAATGTATAAGGGTATAAATGACTTTAACACATTTTCAATTTAATAGTATAAATGTTTTGAAAGACATTTTTAAGAAACATGGATGTGGATGATAACGAGGTCCCAGTAGATAATTATGTATAAACAACCTTGGATAATGAAGAGGTTGTGAAGTAAACCCTTACCTTGTACTTTTCTTTGGTTGGAGTAGGTTAACCTCCTGTATAATGGTGAAATAATTGTTATTAAATTATTCAATAATCATATACATTAATATGATATCATATATGATCATTTAATATTGATTTGAAAATAATATCTTAGTATTATCGTTGTTTCGGGTGTTAACTTACTTGTTTTCTTTTATATGTTTTGTTACGTAAGAAATGTTTGTAAAGGATAGGTTTTATATTATTCATATCCACAATGATATCAAGTCCTTAAATATCATTTTTAAATCATCAAATTATAATTATACTTGAATGGATACGATGGAGAATGAATCTCATCGCGTTCGTGGAGACGGTAGTCCGTACATACGCACGAGTGACAATATCATTCTTTTGATATTATAATAATATATAAATGGATGGTATATCATATATACAGAATAATTAACATGTTATATTTATTATTTACATGAGTTACACATCATTATTATAACCATCCAAATAATATTATATTGTATAACAATTACACCACGACGTGGAGACAGTAAGCCGTATGTACGCACGTATGGTGACATGTTATTCAAAGGCTGGATAGAATACTGAATATGGTTATACCATATTTATAATAACATCACAGTATATATATGATACTGGATTTATTATTTTAGAATGGTAACAAAAAAGGAAGAAGAAGTGGAAGAAGAAATGTACTTAGAAAAGGGTGGTGAAATCATTACCTCTTCTTCGGGTTCTTCCTTTTGATTTGATCAAAAGGGCTCCTTAGGTTGGCTTTCGGATCAATCTAATGCCCCTAGGTTGTAGTGAGGGAATTTGGGAGAGTATTTGGGCAGAGTTTGGCCGAACCAAAAGTCATTGAAGGTGTGAAGAAATGAGAAGGATGAGTGCCCTTTTATAAGAGGGGTGAGGGGCACCTTTGGAAAAGCTAGAGATATTAGTTTATAATAAATTCATATTCGGTTTACAGTGGCTCCAAAGTTTACTATTCAACGTTTAAGGTGGGGATAGGTCGAAAACCACTCAACCAATAGAATTTAGACAGGTTTGGGTACTTATATCAACCTTATCGTTAAGTATTAACTCTATGTTAATTAGTTTCACTTTTACAATGTCTCCTTGTATTTTTATATAATATGGTTAATAAACTTACTATATACATCCAAGCGACCCCCAAGTGGTCCATTAATGATGAACCTATCACGATAT
This sequence comes from Viscum album, assembly GCA_963277665.1. NCBI lineage: Eukaryota > Viridiplantae > Streptophyta > Magnoliopsida > Santalales > Viscaceae > Viscum > Viscum album. The sequence goes on from OY728141.1 coordinate 888,780,507, forward strand.
AAGTCTCTTGTCCGAACCTTAGATTTTTAGGAATTTAATATCAATTAATAATATAATATTTGTTTTAAGAACTCTTTTATGTCAATTTTGACACTATTCAATAGTTGGTTTTTGTGAAACTCATAACAGATTGATTACTTAGAAAAAAGTAAATTAAATCAATAATAATATATCATATTATCCTATAAAATTATTTTAATTCATTAAAAGTATAATATTATATTTATTTGGGTATTTATACTATCAATTATTTTAATTTTTCACTATTATAGTAATTACTGCATCATCATTGTGTCATAAATAAAATAAATTATTTAATGTCTAAAAATTATAAATAAAATATCCTTATGTAGGAAATCTTTTTATATTTCTAATTAATATTTATAATCTAAAATCCAACATTTATAATCCTATGTAACAATTGTTTTGCTAAAAGATATATGCTTGTGTCATTTTTGTATTCATTTTAACTTAATTAAAATAAAGTGTCATTATCACTTACAAGTGGATCCATGGGGTCCCAAAATCGACCCAAAGATTCTCATGGTCGACCATGTATCAACCAATAGGGATAAGACACGTCTTAGGGTAATTTAGTATTATTATAATATTATTTGTTAACCCTTATTTACCGGATTTACCCTTAACCATGGTAAATAAAATATTTACTGCAGTAATTATTCAAAATGTCTAAAAATAAAAGTTACCTATTTACACAAATTGAACATCCTGATTCCAAATATGGAATCCATTTTCCTAAATTCAAAACACAGAAGTGGCAGAAATTAATTTAAAATTAATTCCCACTGTCAAAACAAAAAGCGTGTTTTTAAGAGATAATAACTATCAAAAGATTGACACTTGTTTATGTTCGGTTTAATTGTACAATTATGTCCAATAAACGAAATTATTTTAAATGGTAAAAATATATTCTAAATATAATTTAAAACAACTAAAATTCATAATTTATCACTATTAATTATTTTGATTAAAAATGTTGTTTTTAATTAAAATTAAGTAATTTTCACTATTCATCAAAATATGAAAGTTATCCGAAAAGTACCAAAATTTCACCTTAGGGTAAATTAGATATTCCGAATCAAAAAATGATGTCCATTTTGAAATATAAAATATATATAATTTCAAAAAGTAGGTATTACGATTCATAACAGCTAGTTTGATTGGTTGTTAGAACTCGGTGTTGCGTACAACACACGCTATCGCATTATTCAAAGAGAAGCGTACAATAGAAGTTTGGGGTGTTACATAGCTTATCCATGATGATGATCACAAATGATCTAGTATTTATGGATTTACAAAGGTTGGATCTTGGAATTTTAATGAAAAGGGAAAAATCATATCTTTCTCAAATTAATGTTCAACCATCTATACTTGTGAAGATAAAAGTGGCACAGAAAACAGATGTCGAGTTACCAAAGAAGGTGAGAAATGTTTCTGAATTAACACATGATTGTTATGGGATAACAAAGTTCAGGAATCGGGTTTGTGTTCCTCCCATCCCTGAATTAAAGAAGGAGCTACTGGATGAGGCTCATAATTTGTCATTCTATATTAATCATAGAATCCCAAAGATGTATAGGGACCTGAAAGAGTACTTCTAGTGGGATGTCATGAATAGAGATGTTGCTGAATATGTATCTATATGCTTGGTTTGTCAGTAAGTTTAAGCTGAGAGACAGAAGTCTAAGGGGATGTTACAACCATTACCCATACCAGAATGGAAATGGGGAAACATCACTATGGACTTTGACACTGGATTTCCTAAAACATCCAAAGGAAATAATGCTATCTGGGTCATAGTTGATCGTCTTACTAAGTATGCACACTTCATTACTATTAGAGAGTATTTATCTCTAGATCATCTTGCCATGATATATATAAAGGAATTGGTATGATTGAATGGAGTACCACTTTCCATTTTATCTGACCGGGATCTGAGGTTTACCTCAATGTTCTGGCAAAGTCTTCATCATACTCTGGATACAGAGTTGAGTTTCAGCACTGCTTATCATCTTCAGAAAGAATGTCAGTTTGAGAGGATAATTCAAACTCTAGAAGATATTTAATGATCTTGGTCTATATATTTAAAAGGTGGTTAGGATCAACACCTACCTTTGGTGGAATTTTCTTATAATAATAACTTTCACTGCAGTATTCAGATGGCTCCTTATGAAGCTCTCTATGGAATGAAATGCAGGACTCCAACTTGCTGGGATGAAGTTGGGGATAGAATGCTATTAGGAACTGATCTTATTGATGAGATGGTAGAAAAGGTCAGATCTATTCAACAACACATAAGAGCAGCTCAGAGTCGACAGAAAATTTATGCTGATAACCGAAGAAAAGGCCTAGAGTTTGTAATGGGTGAAAAAGTGTTCTTATGAATATCTCCTTGGAAGAGAGTGATGAGATTTGGAAAGAAGGGAAAGTTGAGCCCCAGATATATCGGTCCTTTTAAAATCCTGGATCATGTTGGGAAGGTATCTTACCGATTGGCGCTTCCACCAACTCTCTCTAAAGTTCATGATGTGTTCCATGTATCTCTCCTGAGAAAGTACATACCTGATCCTTCATATGTACTCATCTCAGAAGTTGTACCACTGGAGGAAGATCTTTCCTATGAAGAATAGTATATAGAGATTTTGGATCGTAGTGAAAAAGTCATATGGAAGAAGATCACTCGCTTGGTGAAAGTTCTATGGAGGAACCACCAATTAGAAGAAGCTACATGGGGACTTGAGGATATGATGAGGGAGAGGTATCCTCATCTGTTTGTAATGAAGTGACGAATTTCGAGGGAAAATTTAATTTTAAGGGGGGTAGAATGTAACACCCTGAGATTTTAGGAGAAATATTTTTTTATGTCTTATGTTATACGCAACACCAAAGTAATCTTTCACATCACACAATATGGACATGGCTTGCATTACACGCAATCACGACCTTCCTCGATAGCGTGTGTAGTACGTAATACCGGGTTTCACAAAACAACGATATATTATGATGGACTAGACATTATGAATAATATTAACTACATTTTTAATTTAATAACGTTGTTATTCATCTTTTAAATTTTCTATAACATTATAAGAAAATAAAATAAATTTTTCGGCTAAAATAAGTATTTTTCAAAAAATGTAGTTTTGCAACCTTTTGATGGTGCACCCACATTAAATATAGTATTTGACATATTTATAAGTTCAATTTTACAAAATAATATTCTTCTTTTGAATCAGGATATAATAATTTACTTTGGATAAATTTATGATATTTTTCTGATAACGTTCATATTTTGATGAATACTAAAAATACGCTAATTTTTAATTAAAGACAAATTTTTTTCATTGAGATAATTTATATGGATAAATTATAATATTGAATGGTTTTAAAGTATAAATTGAGTATATTTTTTCCATTTATTATAATTTTTGTCATTAGCATTAATTTCACATTGAATTCATAAGTAAAAACATTTCAATCTTTGGCAATGTTTTAACTTTTAAAACATGTTTTCTTAACAACAAGGTTTATTTTAAATTAATTCTTAAAACTTATTTGTTTTGAATTTCAAAAAATGGATTCCATATTTGGAATCAGTGGGTCTAAATTATGTAAATAGGATAATTTTTATTTTTGGGCATTATAAATAGTAACTATGGAAAATTTTATTTACCGTAGTTAAAGGTAAATCAGGTAATTAAGGGTAAATATAAGATTATAAAATAACCCTAACACCTTCCAAAATCATATTGGATGTCTAAAAGTCAACCCATATCACCTAAGGGTCGGATTATATTCATTTAATGGTCTTTTATCCATGAAAATAATTTAATTATTATTAAAACCAAGGAATGTGACAACACGTCACTTTCTTAAATCTCATAAGTATAATAATTTATTTTACTGATAAACTTAATGAAACATCGATCATGAATAGTCTAAAAAATTATAATATAATTATATACATCATAGTATTTTATTTAAAAATTTTAGGGATTATATAATTATCATTAATTATGACACAATTGTGATGTTGAAATTATTTTATTAATTAAAATATCAAATAAATGGATTTAATAATATTTAAATAAATATTATATGAACTATTTATTGTGATCCACTAATTTTCTAGATACATATGACATTATAAGAATCTATTAAATCATTTAGTTCTAACATATCTTTGGTATATATTTTATTTAAATTCATATAAATGAATAGTGTCAAAATTGACACTATTATTATTTTCTAAAAATAACATATTATAAAATTGATTAAAAATCACAAAAATATTTAAAAATTATAAATTAAAATTTAAATGGTCGAAAATCTCATAAAGTGTCAAATTATAGAAAATTCACAACACATATGTAATTATTAATAATAATTTAATATTTTTAATATTATTACCACAAATAAAATTAAATTGATAAATCGGGATAAATCAAGTTGATAAGGATTAAAATAAATTCCTAACATGTCTACATTTATTTTTTGATGATATTAAAACCCTAGATAATATAATATATGGATATGAGTCCTTTTGGAAGTTTTTATGTGGGGTTGGGATTTAATATAAACTAAAATTTCTTATATTTCGAAAGGTGCCCCTCTCCTCCCTTATAAAAAGGAACCTCCTCCCTCTCCTCATCACATCAATTTGAGCCTTCAAGATCAGCCAATTACAACCCATTTCACTTCCCCACTTCCTTATAAACATCCTAGAGGTCCTGATCTTCTTCAAAGACCAATTGTAGTGCCCTAAGAGGTGGTCTCAAAGAGGCGCTTCAATGAAGAGGTAATGTCCGTTACCGATTCATTCAACATTATTTCTTTTTCTACTTATTCATCATTAGTTGTTTCATTATGATGTAATAACATCAGTATCACTCATATACTTATATTTTATTATAAGTATGGAACAACCCTATTTCACCATCTATCCATCCTATGGAAAATGAAATCACCACGCGTGCGTACGTGCGGAATACCGTCTCCACGCCGTGGTGTAATCTATTTTCCATCACCACCATACATGGATGGGTATAATGGTGAAAATAAATTACTATATATGATAATTGTAAAGTGTTATTGATTCTTAAATAGTATACATACACTCTAATACAATTCCACGATCATGGGAATGATATCATCGCTCGTGCGTACGTACGGAATACCATCTCCACGATTTGATGCGACTCATTCTACAAGATCATCATTGCATAATGATTATATAAATGAATTGAATGAATAAATTTGATATATAGTACACTAATACCATTATGGAAATGAGGTATCTATAAACTAAAGAGAAGAATAAGAATTTATTCGACAAAACACAAATAAGAACAAAAAGTAATAAACACCCGAATAACAAGTAGCAATGAAATATTACTAATAAGAAGATAAGAATATGACCATATATGATATCATAAAAATACGTATGATTATGGAATAAGTCAATAACATTATTTAATTCGCTACATAGATGGTTCAGACACTTACGAAGCAAATCAGACCTAAGGTAAGGGACAATCTCGCAATCCGAATTTTTATCCGAGATTGTTTGTACTTCAGAATTTGATGGGGAATATTTATCATCCACACACATGTTTCCTCAATATTTAATATTATTTATATCCTACTACAATTGTTTAAATCAAATTTTTCCCTTTGGTGAGTTTTTAATAAATGATATGAATGCAATCTTTTGTCGTTTTTCGTACAAGGTAGTTTTTGACTTTTTTGACAAAAGTACGAGAAGAATGTTTTTTTAACTTATACGGCATGAATGGATTTTTAAAAAATTATTTCCAAGAATCTTCCTTTACAAGTTTTGAAGTTTATTTTTAATCAACTTCTTTCAGTTTAAAATTGTATGACATGTTAAGAAAGGAAAAAAAATTTTGAAGTAGAAATGATATTTTCCTCAAGAATGGAGTTCAAGTGTTTTATCAAAATTATTTTCCATCTAAGATAATATAGGGTTCTGTTTCTATCCCTATTATTACATTGATTTGACTATGTTGTGATGTAAATATTTTTGTGAATTCCTTTATCTTGTATGAATTGTTTTATGATGTCATGATGTTAAAGATTACAATTTTTATTACATGGGTTATGCTATGATGTATGGTTTATGATTTTGTGGCACACATAAGAATGGTATCATTATTTGATGGGTGGGACCTATATATACCTCCAATAAATTGGGTAAATATTTTATATCTCATGAGACAGACCTGGCTGGAATGGAATGTTAAACTGGTTCAGTGAAACAGGACTGAAATGAGAAGTGAACTCGGTTCAGAAATGGACTTTGTCCACTAAGATAGTCTTGTCAATGAGTCTTGACTAATAAGAAATGATTCTATATGATTATGTCTGTATTCCACAATGTTTCATGTTTTTTGTTATGATTATTGGGATTACATTTCACTACCATGATTTATCCCACATTATGAAATTATGATCTCTTTTGCAGGGTAATATTTCCAAAATGTTATGTTCTTATGAATTAGATGTGATTGATATTTATTTTGTTTACCATTACTGAGCATTTGAGCTCACCCTTTTGAATGTTTTCTTTCCCCAAGCCAGGAAGAAGGTTATTAGGTAAGATATGCCAAAATGGGACTATAGATATGATGATATAAATGGGAGAGAGTGTAGATGCATTATGAACCAGTTGTTTATGTTTCCAAGTTTCTAAAGACACTATACCTATACGGTCCATTCATGGTTTTGTTATATGTTGTAATATTTATGCTTCAATTTTGATGTATTAACCATGTATGTAAAGTATGGGTCGCTATAGGACCTTCACGGTGAACCATGGTAGTAATAGATATCTTGTAGATGTCTTATTCCATCCATATTTTTGGTACATAAATGATATTTGGGTTCCTAAACATGAGGATTACATCCATTATTGTCATATTAAATGTCAATTTACACCTCAATGCAAACAACCACCCAAATTTTAACTATTTTATTCATGGTCAAGACTGATACTTTCACCAACATGTGACATCGAGATTGAATATACCTTTGTTGTCAACATCACAACAATTTTGTGTTTTGAACTCCTCCGACCAATGGATTAACATCCAATGTAGAACATGAAACTAGATCAAGATCATAAATCATATATATCAATTTGAGGATAGAGTAAATGTAATCCCTTGTAGTGCATTCGTCCTCACCTTCAAATAATAGGTAAATTACCTTAATTTGTATAAAGTACTGAAGGATATTCATTTTGAAAACTGATTGACACATCCATAATATATGGTATCATCATATTTTACTTATAGAATAAGATGAAGTAGTTCAAATAATGATCATTGTATACCTAAAGAACTATATGGTTGACAACGAATTAATGTTATACATCATTTCATATATTTTACGGTCTAGGATCTTCCAAATATTTTTGCATAGGAACACTAGAAAATACACCTTCTTTATGTCCTATATACAAAACCACTTGAGAACTTTTCCATTATATGTGATTTACCTCTATCGAGAAAAACTATTTATCCATCTAATTTGATCATTAAACCCCATATATAGGCTTTTTGACTCATGTATTTCATTGAATAACGTTTTCAACAAATTTTTAAAAAAATTAATGTTGGGAAATTATTTTTAATAAGCAGTATGTCATACGCATATAACAAAAAAATACAATTACACATCCATTATCATTCCCATTTACAAATGAATCTTTTGTGTTTTTATAATATATAATGCATGTATAGCTTCATCAAACCATATTTTCCCACCTTGAGAGTCTTTCTTAAATCCATAACTGGACTATTAAAACTTATAAACCATATCAGTATAATTTGAGACATTAAAACCTTTAGAGGATATTTCAAATATATCCTCAAATAATTTTTAGTTAGAAAAATTTATTTAAACATTGATTTAATATATCATATAATCATAATGAGATTTAAAAAAATATAAATGGAATTTATTATCACCACTAAAAAGTTAAACATTATAAAAACTACTATTATGTTTAGAAATAAATAACCATTGATGATTATAAAAATATATAAAATTATAAAAAAGTACTATTATGTTTACTAAATTATAAAATATTACAAATATACTAATTATCCTGAGAAAATAAAATTAATAACAATATAAATGAAAATTATACTGAATCATTTTCAATTGAAAAAATATATAAATAGTCAGTGTAAATAAAAAATTTTACAATAGGGCTCCAATATCTCACAAAACACATTTTAACATTACAGATTAAAAATGAAAAATAAACTTTTATTTAACATTTTTATAGAAACAAAATATACAGTAGTGTTGATATAATATATTTTGAAAAAAAAATTTCATATGATTATTAAATTAATAAATCCTCTATTAACTAGATATATATTGATTGAGGATTAATCCATATTAGGATTGAACTATTTACATATTCATTTTTCATGAGATTCAAAATGAAATTAATCGACCCATTGATGCCCCACCCAGGACAATTGTAATCTATGTGTGGAACCCAATGTCCTATAATAATCGTCAAAGGGTTAATGACAAAAAAAAATTAAAAAGTCACATAGAATTATTGTACTTATCCTATTTCATTCTACAATAATCACATATTCAATGCATATGATAACTATCAACATATGTAGGATATACATATATAGTCAACTAAATGGTACACAATGCTTGAATGATATATTATGCACAAATATAACCACATATGGGTAAATATAAAAACACTTCACATTTGAAATGTCCCTAAATCTATAATTTGTGGGATTCTAGAGAACTCCTCCCCATTGAGAGTAATCCTATATTGGTCTCAAACTATAACAAACACTACCATCATCATAAACCACCATGCTCCATAATATGTCCCCAAGAGTTACAAAGAATTAGATTTGATGTAATACCGTCATCACATCTACTAAGACCATCATCTATCCTTCACGTCAGCAGAAAAAACATAACATGATTGGGCATAAAGCATGTACAACTATGAATAATTTGAATATTGAAATGTCTATTATGCCTGACATCGATAGACCTACTCTATCTTGTACCCCAATGGTGACCAGGGGGCACCAAATTTGTCACAAACTTCAAATCTGTTTAATCACTCAAACTCTCAAACAATCATATTCCAACTAAATACAATAAAGGGGGACCCACTCGTTGATTTGCGCATTCCATCTAAACGAGTACCACACACTATTATTTGTAACCCTTTATATAGTGATGTCATTCTAGAAATCCATAAGAATACCCATGCCTATCTCTTTTATAAAACCTATTAATTGGGTACATATCCTACTATTAGAACGACCCATGTGTGTTTTGAAGGATATAATTCTAAAAATATTATAGGCACCCTTCCCATTATAGGCCACCTATTGGATAAATCATAACTCAATACTAAAAATTCAGACATCCCAAAACCAAATATCCCATGAAACCATTATGGAATAACAGGTGGAGACACACAACTCTTTAGAAGAATCCTCAGTCAGTGTAGTATTGACCATATGTATAGAGGAACCACACATTGATGTAAGACACCTCAGTTCACAGAGTACCGAACCATATACGTAGAGTGTGGTGGACCTACTCTTAATCATCGCCTATTGAATACCAAATCCATATCAATTCAAACGACCTGACCCCAAAATTTCTTGTGGTGGGTACTGAAATCCATGATGGAAAATAAGGGACACATGTCCATTCAAAGAATACTACTAGAAGAGTATTTTTTTGAATGCTTTGAAAATCATTCCATAAACCCCATCCTTATCCATGCTGAGCTATATCCAAAAACTACAAATCTCTCATAAAAAATGTCCTCGTATGGATGAAAAAAACATACACAATAGTCTATGTCAAAAAATACTTATGATATGTTATTCATTTGTTTTAAATGTACATTTGACAATAAAATCATGGAAATCACACCAAAAATGTTATTCTTGTCCACATAGAAACCTTTTGGAGATCCACATGGCACATTGGAGGTAGGGGTGAATGTGTATGGATCCCATTCAAGTCGCATGCGCGATCATTGGTCATGTTGGGAAGTCATACCTGACTAGATCATGGGCATACTAATGTAATTGAGACTAGCATTGTGATGGTTTGGCTGGCCAACCTGCACCACCTGACCCAGTGTTGTATTATCAAGTTCACGGAACCCCCACACTAAAATACATAGGGAGGGATAAAAATTTAATATTGTTTTTAAGCTCCGCAACACTCATAAATCGATGTCATCTAAAACTGAGGGTAAAAACTATACCTCAAAATCATTATATCTATTAAATGATTTATACAATGATGACTAATTGGGTAAATTTATCATTTTATAATTGTGGTGATTTGTAACATGAAAAAATAAAATTTAGATAATTCATAATCAGAAAAATTCATGATCACCATAAAAACACACTCTTTAAATAACTAATCTTGAATCGTTCATCTACTAATCCATGAACACTACAAATGGATCATGCTTGTTGGAAGTTTACATGTTTTCACGATTTAGAGAAGTATTTTTTATATAGTTTCCTGAGTGAGAGATAAATAAATTTAGGAATATAGTATTAAGTATTCATTGGAGGATAAAGTTGTTTAAATGAATTTGAATGAATTATCTAAAAATAATAATTGAACATAGTATGAAGCAAGAAGAATAATATATTGAGTGCGGGTTATTCCTATGATGGAATAAGGTTATAACATGATTTGAAGAGTACTAGATGTAAGGATGTGGGGAAATAGTGGGGGAATGTTGTGGTGATGATGATGTGGTTGTGTTTGTGACAATGTGATAATGGGATAATTCCCACAGGTTGAGAGTGGGTTATTCCTATTACTAGTTGATATGCTAGTGATTCCTAACACCAGTTAAGAGTTGGGATTTCCTATTTTCCTGATTATTTTTATAGTTGTGGCATTTTGTTATCAATTATGATTGGATTTGAATATGATAATGATAAGTTTCTAATATTGTTCCCATATTATTATATATTCCAAAAAATTAGATATTCCATTTTATACATTTGATACACCATTGTTTAATAAGATAAGGTGATGCAACTAAAGTTGAAATTTATACAATGTATTGTTTTACCACTAGTATACAATACACTATTTATTTGTTTTTTTATTCACATATTTATATACCATAATCTTTATTACACATGGATATATTTGAGTATATCAAGTGCTAAACCCTATATAGTTTGTGAATTTTTTTCTAGAAATTCTGATATAGTTTTGAGCTATTGTTCATGTAGCTTGGGTGGAGTTAAGGGATGGTCTAGATGTTTTGGTTTACATTCATGCACATAATTTTTTTCATTTTTACATTTTTTATGTAAAAATTGGTTTCTGGAAGATATTTTTTAAATGGGATCCTTTATGTGTTAATTTATGGGTTTGAATAATTTTCTTGATATTTAAGTGGCTATTAGCTCCAATTCCTTGGATATATACCCACAATCCAAGTTTTAATCTATATGCCTATTGATATAAGGCATATAGGGAAAATAATATCCATATGACTACACATGAGGGGATTAAGTGATTATTGAAAACTACTGGAGGAACTCCATAACTCAATTTTATCACAGTTACTCTATTTTTACTAATCAACATTAAAAACATTTAAAAAGAATATGAAATTATAGTAAAAAAAAACTCAATTAACTTACTTCACTATATCCTTCCTCCAATTTTAAATGCATATCATTTTTTAGAGTTAAACATATATTATCAACAGGGCATAGAGAGAATAGCATTCCCAATATTCAAGTCTTATATCAATGGTAAGCCTCTTAAGAAAGAGGGAAAGATAGATAATGAATGGTTCTATTATTCATATATAGAAAATTATAAATTGATGAGAGGAACATTTTGTGAACATCATATCACTCTATAAGAAGCATCATGGATTATTAAACTCAAATTCCCTTCAAATACTTCTATATAGAAATTCAGTTAATCAATTTCATAGAGAAATACGAATGACCTATAATTCCACTATTAGATCCATAGATTATTCTCATGCTTTGTGAATTAATATAGGTATTTCTACAATGATAAGAAATTTTAAAAGATGTACTGATAATATAAAACATATTCAATAGTGTTTCTTGTTTAAATTTGATTTATTCCAATCATATTCCATTACCGATAAAATATGGTGGTTAGAGAAGCCAACAAAGTGACATATAGGATTTAGAGTAGCCTTATCAAAGGGGGCATAAATTCACACTCATTGTGTATTAGAATTTCATATGTCTAATATTAGAAATATATTTAATCTAGTAGTCATGTTAACATAAAGAGTACTAGAACATCAAAAAATCATGCATCAACTAATTATCAAGCCCTCATGTAAAATACATGGGTATTTAGAAACAAAAATTTTAAATCACAACATAAAAAAATATCATTTTAGATAAATATTCTAATAAAATATTCAGGCATTGTAAAATCATCTACATACATTTCACATCAAAAAATATAAGAGAAAATAAATAATCCAAAAATGGTTGAAAGGTTTTTATTCCAATCACTTATTTTTTAATCTTCCATGAATCACTAGAACTATTTAACATACAGATGTTTATCCATGTAGGTGTAATGTATTTTAATGTTAAATTTTTTACAAGTTATGATGTTACTGTTTCATGGGAAAAATGTAATTTTTTTAAATTATTTATTCTAGAAATTAAATTGAAATTTATTTTGAGATTAAAAAAATGAATCTAAATATATTAAATAAATTTTAATGTTGGAATATTTGGATATTGAAATGTTTTATTTAGATTAATAATTATAATGAATTATTACACTAGAAGAATATTATAATCTCTATAGACATATGATTTTAACTCCAATAAATGGATGTGAGATAAATAAAAACAAATGGAAAAATATTACCATGATATTTCAATATGTTTCGAATCCATCACTTAAATATGTAATGTGAATTATATATATATATATAATATATATATGATCAATATATATTTATCAATTTTGTGTGTTATATTCCTATATTATTTTAAATTTATATATATTAAGTTTATTCAATAATCACATAATATTTATTATTAAAAAAAATAATGTATAGAAATATTTTCCATTTATATTTATTCAGATAAAATTTTCCTAAATGGAATATTAAATGAAATTCATAAATACTCCAATGTGAATAATTTTTCAAAACTGTATCCTTTTAAACTATATTTAAAAGATATGAAAATGCATAAAATTATAAATAATTATCTATAAAAAACACAATAGAAAAAAGTCAAATAATTATAAATTTCAAATAATATATAAAGGCCCTACACAAAATTAAGTCCCCAAGCAAATAAATAGAAGTCTAAAAAATCAAATCCAATCGAAGGCCAATAACTGAGATATTTCAGTTTAAATGAACATAATCACTTTATGTAGCTATTTGTAGTCTACACATTATATTAATGTATTAAATTCTTGATAGAAAAAAAATATGTTTATTCCATGTACATTTTATATCCACAATATATAACATATTATGAATACATTGTTTAGACTAATATTTCTAAAAGAATAATTAATCCCATTATTATTTACCTAAATGAAACTTCACAAAATGATCAATATCAAATGATACTACTCTTATGAATCATGGGATGCAGGAATATATAGAATCTAGAAGGGATTCCTTAGTCGCGGTGAAGTAGAAAACATCACACTGGTGGATGTCATCAGGGAGGAGTTTATGCAGGGATGTAGGATATGGGGGGTTTGTCATGTGCTCTAGGATATGGTGAGGGGGGGAGGTGTGAATTTATATTATGGTGAAACACTTTTCCAATGCAGACATCAAGATATTTTTCAATGTAGCATAGTGGATATATTGTGTTTTTGGTGTAAAATTGTTTTTTCCTCGTTTTAAGCTCATTTTGTGGTAGAGGTTTTTGTATTGTGAAACTCTGATATTATCTCTATATATTTTCTCCCAAATCATATTGATATTCTCCCTCTCTATGTATGTAGGAATATTATCAAACCACAAAAGATATTGTGTTCTGTGAGATCTTCTTCTAATAATTTTGTTTACTCATTTATTTTTTATTTTATTCATGAAAAAATTTGTTATATCGCTGTGACTAATAGTTTATCAGTATAAATTATCATTTCCAATATTCAACATTTTTTTCACACATTAATATTATATGCATCAATTAAGAGGTTTTATATTCTCACACATTATATTAGTTTATTATTCAATACATAGAAATATTCAAAACTATTTAATGTGAATATAAAATATACGAGCACTACCATATATGCTATGTAATAATTATACTATAAAAACTTAACATGGGAGAAAAAAATATACTTGATACATGGGATATTGATAACGAAATTCACATATTACATAATATGGTATAAATTGAACAGTTGAACTATTTGGTTTCCTTAAAAAAATCTATTTATTTGTTTTTTCCACCATATAAATAAGATGATTCACATTAAGATAAGTAGATTATAGAATCATCAATTAGTCAAGTTGATGCCATCATGATGAATAATAGTAGAAATTAAAATTATAACACAGAAAATTGTTTTGTAAATAATAAAGATTAATAATAAGAAACTGTTGATATTAAAATAACAAATTAATCTAGAAACTTCTATCACTGATATAATGTTTTATGTGGCCTTATATTTTCTAGTAAATACTGATATTTACATGATTTCAAAGAAGATGTTAGATAAGATGTTTCCATCCAAATCAAATTGAATCTATGAAACATACTCATTTCCGTGGGCATTTCATTTATCTAAAATACAAATTAATTGAACATAAAAATATCAAAATATTCATTTCATGACATCTTCCTATTAATTTTTTGAGATACAGGGATTTTCCGGACTATAAGACTATTACTGTCGCATTATATGAGATTTCTCAATACATTATTCTCTTTAAGAAATGATGAAAATGTATATTCCATTGATATTAAATTATTATGGAAGAAAAAATTCATTTTTTGAATATTAGATATGACTCACTTCTTCACATATCATAATATTTCTAGAACCAAGGAAGGTTTATGTCTTGTATTATGATTCGTCTCGATCTTGATTTTTTTGAGTTCTATTTCCATAAGACCATGTCATAGCCCATGACTCAATAATGTTACATATTCAAGAAAATAATTTTCATTCTCTCAATTTGTTTGGTCCAAGAATAAAAAACATGGAACCAAAATCTATTCTAAGAAAATTTTACAATTTCATCGACCATACAAACTTGAAGCACATATTTTAACATAAGTATATGAACCTCAGGCAGTGATGATGGATTGTGTATCTTTATATGTTTGAATTTGAATTTTTTTATACACTTGTAATAGGAGATTTAGTGGCTGATGGCTTAGGCCAAAAATTTTATAACCAGGTGGTTATATAGGATCATGACAAGAGAGGCTTAAAAATTGTATAAACCTAGGAAATGAAATTTATTTAAATGAGATTGATAAATTTTGTTGGAATTATATTTATTCACAAAAATCTATACTATTTCTTATTGTTTTATATCTTACCATTTTATATTTCATTATTACATTGTATTTTCATTTATTTTCTCAGATTCATTATCTTCAATTTTCATATCTATCCATTTTTATTCCTCGTAATATTTGGTTTTCACCTTTAGTGAATAAATTTTATGAACAATATATTATTTGGTTCATCATGTTATTATTTCCAATTTACATATTGTTTCATATTTAAATAATAACTAAAATAACCCTTTCATATTTTGATGTTTTTTGTTTGAAACTATAGTTTGATGTTACCTTCCCTACCATTAAATTTTTCATATAGAGTCTTGAGGTCATGGATATAATATTGGAAAAACTCCATGATCATAATTAAAACCATAACATCACATGATTTTTTCATAAATATTACATTTTCATTTGTTTCCAAAATATAAGATAGTTATTTAAGATCTCACATAATTAAAAGTCAGAAGACACTATTATGATTTCACATATTTGGTATAATTTTTATTGGAAGATTTCGGTAAAAAGTTTATTCCCATGAGGCTCATTTAACTTTTATTGTATTCACTATTTATATCGACACTGTAAATCATTATTATGAAAATTGTTGTGTATTTTCATTATATATTTTCTATATAAATTTTGTGCATTCATTTTTAATTCTATAATCACTATTTTTTACATTCCCATGATCATTGTTTAAATTATTATGTCCATGAAGCATACGAAAAAAAGGATGGGAAATGACTAATGAATATTTTATTTACCATGTTGATAAAAATATATTGATTTGTTAAATTAATATTCATTATTTCTCTCATTCATTGAAACACATGTATAAGAATAGAGTAAGATATACAAACTAAATTTAACATTAGTTATTTGTTAAGTTGTGCAATAAAATAATAATTTTTCATACTGAAATAGTTATAGTTGGATTTCATTTATTTAAAAACATTATTTTTTATCAAAATTGTTAATTAATTTTATCATTCTAAGTGTATAATTGAAGGTTTTCACTAAATGTTGAAAAATGAAGTTGAATAGTACATTTATTCTAATGGTTCACAGGTGAAAAAATGATGAAAATCTGACTATATGATGTGATTTCTAATATCTTGGACTGATGTGATGTATTTCATATGGATGAATGACCGATAGAAGTTCAAAAGGGGATTCCAGTCACCTTGAAAAGAAGTTGATGGCATACACATAAATAGTATCATCTTATTCCTTATACCAATCTAACTGAAACTCATAAATCATTTTTTTCTATGTTGACTAATGGGGATATGAACACTGAATTTGGAAAACCCAATAAAATTCCACATCAGCAACTGAATAGAAAAAGTATTATTTTTTGTTTCATCCACTCATGTATAATTTTCAATTACACAATAAAAACACCATTATGAATTGTATGTTAACCAGTTAAAGGAATTTGACACTCAACACCTTTGATGTGGACTTGTTAAAAATTTAGTGATTCATAATAGTCTCTATAAGAATTTTATAGAACCTTCTTCAAATGTCTATATTAATTCATTGAAATTAATTGTCTAATTAGTTGTCGATGATTTAATTTTATGGTGTTCATGTCAAATATATTATTTAGTATAGTATATTGATTTGTGAAATATATTTGTAAATATACCATTTATTTAAAAATAGTTGTGGACCTTTTTTTGATTTTTTAGATGTTTTATGAATGTGAGAATGAAATGAGATCTATATTATTTTGATGTATTTTATTATTTTATATTCATTTTGTTCATTATATACATATGAATGGAAGGTGACCTAATTAAAAAAATGGTGAACCACTATTGGAATCAACCTTGAAGATTAATGTTTCTATAATATGTGAAGTTTCAATTTCAAGACACTAGACTTACAATAAAAATAAAAATATTGTACATACCCATTGAACCATAAGAGTAACAACTATCTTGTTGATGTATTATTACACTCCCATTTTAGGGACACTAGTGAGACCAAGTATCCTTTTCATGAACAAAACATACATTGTTATCAAATTAAAGATCAATTTTCTCCAAAATTCATGAAACAATCACATGTTCATTAATTATCTGCATGATCACGAATGATACATTAACCATCATGTGATTATATAATATAATCCTCTTTTTTATCATCTTTAATACATTTTATAGTTTGGAAAACCACAATCCAATGGATCAACATCCCAGAAAGATTAGGAAATGAGATTGAGATATCATTTCTTATTTAGCAATTTGGACAGTAGCATCAGTTTATGCCATTATAATGTGATAATCCTCACCATGAAAGATAATGAATTTTTTATTAATTCTACTAATATACACAATGATATTGTTTGGGACAACCAATTGATTCCTCAATAATATAGTGTATCATCTTATTATACTTAGTTCATAAGAAACATTATTTCAAATACATAATGTTGTATACTTGACATGTCATATGGTGGACATTGAAGGACTTTATCCGAAATTTCCTATAGTTTAGAAAATATGGTATTTATAATATTCATGCTATTGAAAAATGTAAGAGACCGCTCCTTGTATTTCTCCATACTAAACCACTTGAGAAGATTTCAATTATATGTGCTTTGACTTAGTCCAAAAAAAGATTTTTTTCCATCTATAAGGATCTTTATACGAAATATACAGGTTTTTATCTCATGTATTTAATTAGAAAACATTACAAAAACATTTTTTATGGATTTAATGTCTATACATTATTTTCAGTAAGTAGTATGTCATCCGGATACCAAAATAAAAGTACCAGGATGCACCACTAACCTACCTACATAAACAAGATTCATATTTGTTTTTATAGAACCAAATACATTGATATAATCACCAAACCATATATACCCACTCCAAGAAGCATGATTCAATCTATAAATGGACCATTCCAACATAGAAACCCTAACGGTATCATTTTACACTTTAAATCCTTTATGATATATTTTATAAATTCACTTAAATAAATTTATTCGTTATAAATTTATTTTTACATCTATTTTTTATAGCATGTAATCAAAATGGGATTTCATGTAATATTAGAATGAACATTAATATCAACCATAAAATTCAATAAAACATTAAAAAAATACTATACTGTTTAGAAAAATAATTATTTATGATTAAAAAACATATTACTTTCTAAAATATTACAATGATGTTTATAAAATTTTAAAAAAATTATAAATAATTAAAATTTACAAAGAAATATAAAAATAATAACAAAATAAATGAAAATTACCCAGAAATCATTTTCATATTTTTTTATAAAAAAGTATTTTCAATTTAGAATGAAAATTAAAATATAAGACAACAATATCTCACTAAAAATTTTAAAACATTACAGATTAAAATTATAAAATCAACTATTATTTAACAGTTTTATAGAAAAAATATATATTTCAGTTTTGACACAACATATATTGAAAAATATATATTTTCATATTTTTATTGTATTTAAATATCCTCCACAAACATTATATAAGTTGTTTTAAGAGTAATCCTTTGTATACTCAAACGGTTTATACATTCCTTTTACAAGAGATTTGAAATTTCATGACTAGACCCATCAAGGCTGCACTCGGGCCAATTATATGCTGATTTCATCACAATATGCCCTCCAAAAATAGCATGAGGGTTGGTGATAAGAGCCACTATTCCATATCATACAACATGATTGACCATAGCCTATTTCATTCATCAATAAACACATCATAACTGCATAAGATAATAATTAACACCTATAGAATATAAATATATAATCGACTAAATTTTACAAAATGCATGAATGAGACATTAAGAAAAAATATAACCCCACATGGATAAATATAATAGAACTACACATCTGAAAATCCATGTATCTGACAGATAGAAGATTGTAGAGAACTCCACCCCATTTTGTGTACTTTGGGATTGGTCTCCATCTACAACAAAAACATACACCATTATGGACTATCATGCTCTATAATATGTCTCCAAGCATCAATAGGCATTAGATTAGCTATAATACCAGTTTCACTACTACTAAGACCATCATCTTACCAACACATCATCAGTACAAACACATCATGTGAGGGCCCAAAGCCTGTGAAACTATGAATACATGGAATATTGAAATATTGTCTATGTCTAACATCGATATCACTATTGTATGATATGTTTCAAAGGTATCCATGGAGGGCCTAAGGAGTCACAAGAGTCAAAGTATTCTTATACCACAACCTCTCCAACATTCATGTTTTTACTAAATACCATAAAGTAGTGCCCACTCATTGATGTACACATGTCATTCATGGGAATTACATAACATGTCATTCATAAACTTCAATATATTACTTTTATTTCAGAAAATCATTAAGGAACCCAAGCCTTTTTTCCGAATATATCCAAGAAATGTTGGTACTATCCTATACTATTTGAACCACCCATGTGTTTTATAATGGTTAAAAATATAAAAATATAAAAGATAATCTATTCTATATAGGATAGCTATAGGAGAGTTCATCACGCAATTCTAAAAATTCAAACTACCCAACACCAGACACCCACACAACCATTATTAAATTATAGACGGAGACAATCACTTCCTCAAAAGAGACCTCAATCAGGGGAGTATTGAAAATATGAATAGAATAATCGTGCCCCTCTAGAGGACACCTTGGTTGGGGTATTACTGAACCCTATTCGTAGCATATGATGGACTTAAACCTAATCAAGACCAATGGAGTATCAAATCTATGTCAACCTATAGGACACATGCCTCATGAATGTTGGGGGGGGAACTAAAATCAATGATTGAAGGCAATGGCCGCATTTCCTTCACAACATACTACCTGGGAAGTACTAGCCCCATGAATGCATTGAACATCATGACTTGGGCCTCATCATCATCTCTTCAAAGATAAATCCTAAATATTATTATATCTATTTGAAAACAAACTCATATGGATGAATAAGAACATCCACTATGATCTATGCAGGAAAATACAAAGGATATGATAATTATTTTCCTGAAACATACATCTGACATGAAAATAGTTGAATTCACAAGAGATGGTTGTCTATATGGTAACCCTCAGGCGAGACACGTGGAATTTTAATGGTAGTGGTGTAGGTGTATGGATCCCATGAACATCACATGCGCCCTCCTTGGTTTGATTGTAAAGAATTAACTGACTAGATCACATGTTTCCAATGCACCTGGGCCCTACATTGAGATCTCCCTGAGGGCCAAAAAATGCCACTCATCCTAGTGTGCTCTTGTCATGACCAATCCCCCCGATAAATTCCAACAAAGGGTTACAAATCATAAATTATTTTTAATATATTAATTTTGTGCCCAATAACCCACTCAGTTCTATGTAAGTTGACAATAAGGGTACACATTGTAAGTCAACAGTAGTAGATCTATAAAATGGTTTTTCCAAGGATTCCTTCTTTGGAAAATTTATTATTTTACATATCTGGTGGTTCAGAAACATGAAAAAAAAAATTAGAATTCTCAATTTGAAAACAAATCTATTACTAAAGAATATCCTCTGTTTCATGGCCAAAGTTTTCTTCATTGAACTAGTGATCCACGAACTCTAGAAATTAATCAAGAGTATTGGATGTTCATATGTTTTCATGATTTATAGAAGTATTCTATAAATTTTCTCTTTTGTTTTAGATAGTTAAAATTTTTATGTTTGGTTTATCAATTGATTTGTGGATAGAATGGATAATGTCAATTTTAATGAATAAAACATGAAAAGATATATAAACATAGTATGAAACATGATAAATAACATATTTAGAAAATAAGTTACTACCACTATTTTTTTCAATTTTTTATGTGGATTTGATGAATATTTTCCTAGAGTGTAAAATTTAGGTTTGCAATGGGAAGATTCTACTGGTTGATATTTCATAGGATTATATCTTGGTAGGGATGTGATGGATTAGGGTATGTCATTTGTTATACCTAGATGGATTATGGATATAACATGATTTTGTGATGTCATGATGTGATGAATTGGGCATATGGTATGGGAATGTGGTGAAGATGATATAGATGTGATTTTGACAATGTGATAATGGGTTGATTCACAATGATTTAGTATCAGAAATTCTTATTTCTAGTTTATATTTGGGTGATGTCGAACATAGGTTAAGGGCTAGGAATTTGTGTTTTTTCAGAATATTTTGACGGTGGTGATGTTATTGTAGAAATTATTATTTGATATTACTATGATGATTTAATTTTTTTTTAATTCGCACATATTATTATATATCCCAATAAATTATTAATTCATTATATTATGATATTTCATAATTTAAAAAGATATGGCGATGCAACAAAAGTTTATTTGTTTGTATTTTTTCCCGCTATCACAATCATGCTCATTATTTTCATTTTTGTTCCATATATATATATACCAAAACATTATTCCACATGGAAGTAGCTAAGTGCTTCTAGTTATCACCTGTTCAGAGTTGGTAAATTGTTATTTTGGATAGTCTGAGGGATGTTTGAACTATTATTCTAAAATCTTGGGTATAATAGTATAATGATCACTATATTTTTGGTGTTTATTATGGTAGGAATTTTTTAACGTATTACTTAATTTAGGAAAAATTGTATTCTAAAGACATATTTATTCCATAATGGTAACATTTTGTTGTTGATTTGTATTTTATGATTAATTTTCCAAATAATAAAGAGGTTCATTCCTCCAATTCATGGGATAGATACCCTTGGCCATAGCTTTCAACTATGGAACTTTAGTGTTAGAATTCAGGGGGAAATCACATCACATATTCATTCCTAGGAGGGTATTTATTAGGAATTGGAAACTACTAGTGGAACTCCAAAACTAAATTTTCAAATAGTTACACTATTTTCAATTATCAATTTTATAAAACATTGACAAAATATGAAAGCACTAAAAAAAGTTAATTAAATTACATCACTCTATCATTTCCACAAATTTAATTTTATATAATTTATTATAGTTAAACAAGGATTATATAACCGAAAAATATAGATGAACTCCCCCAATATTCATGTCCTACATTAATGGTAGGCCAATTTAATAAGTGGGAGATATGGAGAGAGAATGATTCTTATATTCATATATAGCACTGTTCAAATTGATGATAGAAAATTTTTGTGAACGTAATATCACGTTATAAAGATAATCCTTTTTTTCACTCTGTTTCCCTTCAAATTCATAAATTGATCAAATATGTTCATCAATTTAATAGTGTAATATGAAAATAATATAATTCCACCACCAACATCATAGTTGATTCACGTGGTTTGTGAATTAATATCGGATTGACCAGAATGAATAGAAATTTTTTGAACAAGTACTAATAATATAAAAAACATTCAATAGTCTGAATTTTAAAAATTTTATTCATACAAAACATATTCCATTCATGATAAAAGATTACAGTCCAAGAAACCAACAAACAGACATAAAGGTCAAAGATTATCCTTTTCAAGAAGGATATAAATTCATGCCCATTGTGTATTTAAAATTATTGTATATAGTGTTTAGAAAAAAGTAAAACATATGTTCATGATAACAAAAATTGTACTATACCATCAAAAAATTACACAACAACTAAATATTATAACCTCAGTAAAAAACCATTGGTATTTAAGAAATAAAATATTACAGCACAACATCATATAAAAACTAACCAAATCACACTGTAGATAATTTTTTTAGTAAAATATTAAATCATTTTAAAATAATATGCATACATGTCACATAAAATATTTTTAGAGAAACTAATGAATATAAAAATATTTCAAAGGATTTCAGTCCATTCACATATTTTTTCATCTTCCAAGAATCAGTAGAACTGTTAACATGCGAATGTTTCTCAATTGATTTGTACCAACATAATTAATAATAATTTCTCTAAACTCAAATAAAAATATAATAAGTAGTTTAATTATAGATAAAAAATAAACAATGATGTGAACCAGAGTGTTTTGGACAAAATCTATGTAATTTCTCAGAGATTGTTACAATACGATGCCCATATATGACGTGTAACTAAGAAATTTCTATTTCAAATTGACGTAAAAATATTTAATTAATCGGTTAATATAAAATACTATTTATTATAGGGTAATTAAATTCCAAAAATATATATTAGTTATGGAATGACAAATGGTCATATATGACAAATTTAAATGTATGCATTTGAAAAAATCCCATTAAATATTTATTTCGACTAGTAAAAATAATTCACTTTGACA
This sequence comes from Viscum album, assembly GCA_963277665.1. Classification (NCBI taxonomy): domain Eukaryota; kingdom Viridiplantae; phylum Streptophyta; class Magnoliopsida; order Santalales; family Viscaceae; genus Viscum; species Viscum album. The sequence goes on from OY728141.1 coordinate 888,804,401, forward strand.
ATGAGCTGGAGGGACACCACTGCATATATAGAAAATTAATATAGGAAATTTATCCTACAATTAAACATGGATAATTAATTGAAATTAAAATTCATATGTAGAAAAAATAATTTAGACAACTCGTAAAACTGGTAAAATCGTTAACAACTAATATAAAACGATTTCACTTCCAACAATGAAATGAATATGGTATGGATGATAGAAATAATTTTGGGTTTTAGATGATATGTTATAAAATTAAGAAAATGTAATCTCAAATCAGTATTAGGTGGAGTCTTATATGAAAAGGGGGTGAAACCCTAGGCATATGTGGTTCTTAACGGGAGAATCTACCACTACTAGAACATTGAAAATGGAGGTTAATACAAATTGGAAAGGGTTATAATCTTGTAATTTTTTAGAAAAAAAAGAAATATCTCGTGGTATGGTTGTATGAAAACCTAAACATCAAACCATGGTTTTTCAGGATTTAGGAATGGGATGGAAATATCAACCCATTATTAACGAATAATTCTCATACTCAGTTCTAGAATAGGATACATAAAATTCCATGGAATTAATGGCACCCCAAAATTAAGAATAACCAAGCATCGAGCATTATCACCCCACTTAATATTGACCAATGCACTATCAGTGGATATCTTAGTCTTTATACCATAGTTTTTATTGATATCAACATTGAACTACCTCTGCCAATGTGGGTATCCCTAGTTGTAGATGAGTATTAATTGGAAATCAAATATGAGTTTGTGAATCTTCCTTGATTTTGTGAGAAACTAAATATAGTGAGACATGCTATCAACAATTTTTGAGTGGTGAAGAAAATGGATATGCCAGTAACTAACATAAACTCTTGTAAGGAAGTCTCCTAGGGCACAAAGAGCAATTTGATGAGCTATAGGGAAAAGGACACTACGAAACCCTAAAAATGAAGTTGTGGATAACAAATCAGTTCCCAAGAGTTCATCATGGGAACCTCTTGTTGTAGAGGAGGAACAAAAGATTTAATATCGGGTTAATAAAATCCACACACCTGAAATTAATAAGTAGTGTGATCTAGAATTCAGCTCCTTGGAAATTTCATCTGAAATCATTTTTTCTATTATCATGATTCAAGCCAGGATGTTTTTAAAAGATCTTTTATCAAAAAATAATGAAGTGGAAATCCATGTTGAGAATCACCTAGTATCTGTATGTACACAGTAGCATAGTGGAATGCTGTTTTAGTTGGAAACACCCCTGGAAACTGCATGTATGAAATAACACAATCATGAAACGTAAGAGGATATAATAGTGCTTCATACCCAGGAATAAAATGGTAGCACTGGTGAAAGTCATTAAAATAAAGAGGATTCTGGTGCAGGTTCATAAAATCAGCCCATGCTTGATTTCACAGAGGTTCTAAGAAATATGTATGTTGAGAATTCTCTTTCTAGCCAAAATAATGATACTATTATAGAGACATCCATGAAATAAGATATCAACACATCTAAAATTTAGCACACTGATAACAATAAGGACACCAATTTTTCAAAATTACTTATAAGATATGGGGTTACTTCTAGAAAATATGATTTGAAAATGAACATGAAAGGAAAATGGGGAATCAACCCCAAATCCAATCCCAAATGAAGATACTCTATATGGAACATCCTAGGAATAGCCAACCTGGCACTAATGGTTCCCTTAGGCTTGTTGTAGGTAGGTACAGTCCTGTTATAATTTTAATCTCTGAGATGAATGTAATTTCATCAAATTAATATACTCATCTTAAAAACAAGGTGTACCCTAGGCTAGGCATCATATTGTCATAATCATGCTTTGACTGTATCTAGCTATTAGTTCACAGTAGGGTTGATAAATATTCCATCATCCAAGAAGAAAAAATAATTCATCACCTATCGATTTGATATTCCTAGACTAAGAATTCATTTCTCAATTTTCTATGCATATAACAACAATATGAACAGTATATCTCTTTGGTAGAAAATCAAAAACATTTCCATCATGATCACTTATCTATAGACTAAAATGGGTGAGTATAATTCTATTCTCCAATGAGATGAAAAACTATTCCTAGTCTACAAATCTATCTCTATCAATGAATTTTGGTCTTATACTAAGGAATCCATCCAAGTGAAATAGATCTCATTGGGTCCATGTATACATAGTACATTAGACACCAAAATTGAATGGGATCTAGTATAATTGATATAAAATTTACAATTGACTCCATACTTGGTAAATGTAAATCTATTACATGTGTCTCCTTGTATAATAAAAATTCTGATCCCCATCCCATTAGGTTAGTCTTTTAGACAATGATAGGAGTATTCCTTTATCTTAATGATTCAATAATGATAGGGATGTGAGTCTAGACTAATAAAAAATGGTTCAAGAGTCTTAAGAATTTAATGAGTGTGATGATAGCATAATTGTATTTATTTCAATGGTGTCATATCTTAAATTAATACTGATATAATGGATTAAAACTAATTTCATCTTGCTTGATGTAGAAATATAGGCTCTTGATTTCTCTTCATATGAAACAAACAAATCAATCAGTATAAGAAATTTATCTAGGGATACAAATCATGAACTTCAGATGTCATCAAAACTTCAGAGTCTCGTCACCTTTAGAGACAACATCAAAAATGATCTCTTCAATTCTAGGTTGATTATGAATGGGGATAGAAATACAAATTTATACAATTATTTTCAAAGTGATTGAAGGTAAAATAGTCCTCTCTCACTTCTTAAATATGGAGATTAAATTCTCAAGGAAATCCATGAAGTCTCTGACCAAATTATATTTTTCTATATAAACCTCTTTAATGGGAAACCAAGAAATTAGATGCTCAAAGAATAAATAATTCATAGGTTGATATCTGAAGTGGAAAACTCTTTTCATACATCAATGATTCCTAACATGGAAATAAATGATGTCATATTAGGCCTAAAAAATATAGCTTACAGAGGCCATACATATTCACTAATAATTTCTTCCAATAATTTTGGATATTATTCTGAATGATGTGTGCAACCTTGTCAAGTATTTTTTTTATGGTGAAACATTTACAGAACGATTAAATGATCAATTTATTTCACTAACATCCAAATTATAGAATACAAGTGATATTAGATAATTCTGGAAAATGGATCTTGTCAAAAAAATTCATAAAATTATTACCACGATCTTTGAAAACAGGATTTCCAAGTACCATGAAAAATTATATCAGTGAATAAATTAGGATTTATTAAAGGAAGAAGTTTCTAATATTGTTTTATTACTAACTTGTAATTTTTTAATCTACTCTAGAAGTCAGATTAGGGTGGAATAATTATTCTAAAACTAGGCATCAAAAAGACCTTTGATAAAATGGATTATAAATTCATAATAATGTGTTTCAAAGTTTTGGTCTTAGAATATGGTTTATACAATGTATTACAAACCTTTTTGATTTTCCCATATATCCACTCTCATTAATGGATCCCATTTAGGGTACTTTAAATGCTAAATGGGGTCTACTAGGGGATCCTATCTCATCTATTATCTTTATAATTTCTGATGATTATCTGAGAAGAATCATTCTTCACATGGTTGATATGGGTGAATTGGAGACTATTAGAGTATCTAGAGGTACCTATGCTCCCTCTCGTTTATTTTTATACTGAATACATTATCATTTTAACCCAGGGAGATAAGGGAATCATAAAAAAATGATATACTTCACAATAAAAGTGTCTCATATCAAGAGACCAAATAGGGTAATTCATTCATCTATTTTGGAAATAATTTCTCACCTATAAGAAAGATATGTATCATTGCTGACCTAGGAATCAGATAAGGCTCCATAGTATTGGGTTATATTAGAGTTTATATGTTCTATTTAAAGCCTCATGCATTATATATCGATAAAGAAATAGGAAATATCAACCGAACCCTTGCATCATGGAATGGAATATCTCATTTTATTCCATGACTTGTATGACTGATCAAACACGTAGTGACTTAAAATATGGTCTACTATTTCATGTTCTATATCATTCCCTTAGCAGTCATCAAATAAATAAATTAGATAATGATGGATTTTTTTTGCAGTGGGAGTGTGCTGTAATGGATGATAATAACTGCCTTGTGGATGAAATGTTGTATGCCTCAAGCATTAAGTGGCCATGTATTAAAAAATATTAATTAAAAATACTCTTCAGGAAACATCTTATAGATTATCATAAACAAGATATAGGCCTACCTTTAATTACATAGATCAATATTTTGTTCAAATCATATTATAGGACAAACCAGATACACTAAGTCATTAATTTGGAATGGTCTTAGCACAATTTTCCACGAAATTCCCAGTCACACTCATAGGATTGTCAATGCAAACTCATCCCCTACTTTTTGGAATACAATTGGACTAGAGAGCCACTACTTGACTATGCCATCTCCTCATATGTTGTGATCAAGAAAAATATATTGATTAATGATCAATTGGACAATATTTAATTGCTTCCTGATGACATTGTTGTAATTGTTCCAATCATGATTTTATCAAATATGGGGATATACCTTTATCGGATGGCTACCCAAATGGCCAGATCAATTACAAGACAATTTAGAAGAACCTAATTAATGTATAATATAAACGTAATGGATAATTTGATAAAAATTTGTTGGCTCACTCATGTTTCACACTATTGTGGAGAATATAACACTACAAAATACATGTTGATGAGAACCTGCAGCGAGCACAGATCTCAATGTGATCAATATGTGTTATCTAAAAAAACATTGTGAGGGTGTGAATAACCACTTCTTATGTTGAAAAGCTACTGCATCACTATGGAGGGCCATTATGGATTAGTTTGATGTGCCCCATCCATAAACAGTCTTTTTGTAGCTTTTTATTCAAGCCATTAGGAATTTATGGTTTTCAAAACTGTTTTCTTATCTTTTTAATGTGTCACGCACTAAACTATATCATAAAATATAGAAAGTTAGACATGATGTCATCCACATCAAGGAAAAATTCAACACAAAACACGTAATGGATAAAATTATTAAATCCATCCATAATGTAATCTCATTATATGATGATTTTTGGAGCAACTCGATCAGTGACTTCACTGCTTGGAGAAGATCATAACACCCAAGTAATTTTCCCCAACCCTTTGGAACCCTTGAGGATTTTTTGTTTCCTGGGTTTAATGGATGGATGAAATGAAACATCAATGGTGTCTTGGGGGAAAATTTTCATCTATCAGGGTATTAGGCCATCTTCAAAGCTACTAATAGTTATATTGTGGAATAATTTTATGGACCCTATGATCATGCCACTGCACATGAAACAGAAATGGTGGGATTTATCAAATTAGATGATTTAGTATGTCCAAGAGGTGGGAATATCATATTGTTTGAATGTGATTACACTTCTATTGTAAAATCCATCAGGATGGGATCAATCCATCTATCACGAATGTTAATGGAAGAATGAGTGACCTATATTGATTAGATTTCTTCAATGAGATACATCATCACTAATATCTATCGGTTTGTCGACTATATAGAAGATGGATTTGAAATAAAGGAGCATGATAAGTGGTTCACATATGATCTTGAAACATTAAAATTGACATGTATTAATTTTTTTCATCATGGAAAATGTAAAATTATTTCTATTAAACTATTGTATCATTTATTTGACCCAAATATAGACCCACCGAGATCATATTTTACAAAATAACATAAAAAAGAAATTAAAATGTATAATAATATCTTACCATTGAATGAAAATTTTATGAATTTAGACATCAATAATTGATGGAACCACAACAACATAATGCTAGCTACATTTAATTTAGCCTCTAATCCAACCAATCTCATAAAATCAAATATTTATAAATTTTAAAAAAATATCAAGGATATTTATAAATAATTGGATGAATAAATATCAAAATAAAATATGATTGATTATTTTTATTATAGGAATCACCCGAGAATATTCATGTTCCATGAATTTCCTTAAAAATTGATGAATCTCATATGGTTTTCCATACCTATATATAAATTTGTTATAATCATTCTCTTTTTGAAAAGAATTATTATTTACAAGCCTCATCCATGGGAAAAATATTTTGTATCAATATCTGAGATGGAAAAGCATAAAGATATTCACTATAGGGAATTGGGCATTGTGTACTGACATAAGTCTAAAATATCATATCAATTTTCTAGTTAATAATGTTTAATGATACAATTAGTATTTCAAATATAACTTAATAATTAAAAAACATTAATAAATATAATTTAAAGAAAATTAATGTTAGAATATTAATTAAATTTTATATATCTTACTACATGGGGAATTTAGCCACATAATCAATAAAATAGCTAAGCCCATCTGTAATATTAATCCCATCGGTCATAAATTATTAGTGTATCATATCCTTAAAACAAATGTAATTATTTTTCAGTTGTTGGAAATTAGGGCACCAAATATTCACCAACTTTTCTCGACCCCCCCCCCCCCACCACACACACATGAGCAGCCATATGTTCTCTGTTATGATGATTCATCATTTTTTATTAACAAAAAACTATTTATCATATCACTGGATTAGATAATATTTCAAAAAAACAAATTAGAATATACTATAACTCAAATAAATGATATATTTTATTAATAAAAACGATAAAAAATCAAACTGACTGAAAAATAATTACTAAATTTTCTCATAGAATCATTTTTCATTATTTTTCATCATGCAATATTTTACTCTTTTGAAACTAATCTGTAAGAGTGGAATCCAAATATTATGATATGAGATGAAATTATAGACTATTCTAATCATCAACATTAATAAACATTCTAAGAATGTATGGAATAATGAATTATATTTAAAACATATACTAGTAGATTGAATCATTATTTTTTATAGTACACATGTTTTTATTTTTAAAAATCAATCAAATGCGTTAGAAAATAACTTATACCAATTTTGACGTTCTTGTACATATTGAATTGGAACAACATTCCCATGAATTTTACACACACCCACTCAATAGTTCGTAAAATAATGGAGAATGAAAAACAATATAAATTTAAAACACTATAAATACACAAAATCATCGACTAATAGGGAAATACAAATTAAAGAAAATCAATACACATAAAATTCAAATAAAAAAATTTAATTAAGGAAATTAAAAAACATCAATTATTTACCATTGATTTATAAATGTTACAATTACTAATGAGATCATTTCAATAAAAAATTTCTCATTTATATAAAAAAACATGGTTCTCAAAAAATATTTGTAGGGAAAATAATGTCTATGATTTTCAATATATTGAATAAATGAAGTCACTTTCTTATACAATTCCTTTTGATACATAACTAGGTAAACTGATAGTGTCTTAATGTTTTATATAAATTAATCTAATTTTTCATTAATTTTCATTGTTTTTTGTATGTTTTAATTTTTTTAACATTAGATATTTTTTTTCTAAATAATGATTATTTTCTAATTTACTCAAATTTTAAGCCTTTTAATTTTTATTTGAAAAAATTAAAATATTACTGATAAAATTTCTTCAAATAAATTATAAAAATGGATTATATCTTATTTTTAATTAATCTAGATATGAATCACATTAGTAAATTAATTTTTTCATAGTATCCCCGTGATTTTATAAAAATAATTTTTTATTTAAGGAACTTCTAAAAATGGGGATTCTTTTTGTAGATAGTAATGAGATATGGCTTGAGATTGGGAAATGAGTTAGGTATTATCAAAACCCTTATTGAATGATTTATTTTATTGAAAAACAATATGTATAATTTGTAATTTTTTGGGGATGAAGACCCAAAAGGGTTAATGTTTTAAAGGCTGTGATTTTTTAAAGGTATGGCGTTTCTGTTTCATGTTACTATGTATTTTTTATAAAAAATATATTCTGTAATTGAAATTGAAATTTAATTTGAGAATAAAACAAATATTTTATTTGATTTTGTAATTAAATTTAAAAATAGGAATAATAATTGAAATTGAAATTTATAATGTTATTCAGAAATATGTTGATTTATCAACTTCGAAGAATTTTAAAATACCACAATGAATCCTATTTTTATCTCCAATAAATGGAAGTGATAAAAAAGAAAATAAAATAGAAAAAAAATTAGAGAGATATTTTAATATGTATCCACACCATCACATAATCATGTTATGTCAATTATATATATATATATTCGTGTTTGTGTATTATATTAATATATTATGTGCACTTTATATTTTTTTCATTTAATAATCATATTATATATATTCATTAAAAATATAATTTATAGAAAATATTTTCAACTTATAATCAATGAAAACTATTTTTTTTAAGTCATATTCAATGGAATACACAAATAATCCAATGATCATCACTTTTTCAACACCATAACCCATTTGACGAGAATTAACGGATCTATGAATTCATAAATGTACAGAAAATTAACTATTTGAGAAACTAAAATAATAGGAACATATAATGTAATATTATATTACAAGTATATATAAAGGACTTACACCAAATTAATCCTTAGTGCAAATAAATAAAAGTATAAAAAATCCAATCAAATCAAGGAGATATTTCAATTTATATCAAAATAATCACATTAATATGTTATGTGTGATATGTATATTATATTTTTATATTTTGTGTTTGATATACACACATTATGTATATTTAATGTACATGTCATGTCCATAGTATATAAGATATAATGCATAATGTGTTAGAACTAATATTTCACAAGGACTAATTCATCAAGCCACCACTGCCCTAAATGAATCATCACAAAATGAGTAACATTGAATGATTATTCTCTCAAAAAAAAGGATGTGGGGTTTCTCCTAGGATGTAGGCTACGGGGAGACATCACACCGGTGCATGGTGCTGTTATAGGTGGGAGTTTATCTCGGGCAGCAGGTTATAGGCATGTGAACATAAGAATGGGAGATAGAGGATTATCATGAGGTGGTATGGTTTTTAATATATATATTTACAAATATATAGTTTTAAGAAATCATTCGTTAAATTAATTGTTTGGAAGTGATTTTTTAAATAACCGTTAATAAAGGACATTCGTTTTAGAAGAAGATGTATTTGGAAGGAAAAAAATTAATTTTGATTACCATCACCAATCAAAACTATGTCCCCTTGTATTTTCAAGCTCTCAATGTTACTGAAGATCACAATATATTCCTCCATGCTAGAACCCATATCATTTCAATCTCACAACACCGCAAATTTAATGACCCTCTAGGCAATAGAGGTTTACATCACATAATATAATTTTAAATGGGTATTTATATGTCGATTTTTATAGTGAATTAAATGGTCCATTTGGATGGATATTTTGGTGGATAATTTAATTGAGGAAGTCATAAACATGACCGAAGATATTTAGAGGAGTGAGATAAAATTCAAAATTCAAAACTCATTCAAAAATATAGAAATTATGCGGCATGTATTCTCATTTATCTGAGAGTAAAATGGGAGAATTATATGATGATTTGACAAATGGAATACAGAATAATATATTTTTTCAATATTCACACACTTAATTTCCAATTTTCATGTATATTTGAATCCATTTTTTAAATCATTAATAATTAATAATTTTATTTTATTTCTTTATTTTTATTATTTATTAATTTTTAGATTTTTTCTTTATTTTTTATTAATATTTATTTATTTAATATTTTTGTAGTGTATTCAGTTTTTAATATTTTTTTATTCAATTTTATTAGAAATTTATATAATCAATATTATTTATTCATCTTTTCTATTTATAGGTCATTAGTGACAAAACATTACAAAACCAATAAATATTTATTTGTTAAATACAATTCATTGTAAATTTAATATTTATTTTTTAACTAGAAATGTACATTGATTTTTATATAAATAAATATGTTTATAATGAATGTAAATATAATAATAAATTTTTATTTAGGATAAAATAAATACAATTTTATAAAATTAATAATATTCTTTCAAAATATTAAAAAACAAAGCATAAATACATATATTATAATATTAAATATTTATTCATTTATTTAATTAATAAAAATTTTAAAATATTACTAAATATTTTGAAATATAATTATTAGTAATTATTATTTTTAAAATTATTTTTAATTTAAATATTTACTATTTTATTTAAAATTATGAACATGAACATCTCTACAACTCCATCAGACCACCCTTTGTTTGACACCTCTCTTTCTATTTTCTATCATCTATTAGATGGAAATACCAATCCACCTCTAATCCCTATCCCCACGATGAGAAGGTAATCCACCTCTTTGTAACCCCTTAGTTTTATGTATATATTTGAATGGAATATTCTACTCCTCATTAGGATCTATTTTCTTCCTTCCATATAGACAAATTCCCTTCCATTTCATTATAATCCACCCCCATTGTGTTTGGGAGAAAAAATATTTATACTAGGATAAAAACATAGTTTTGAAAAACAACATTGTCAGAATATTCAATGAAAAATAGAAGCACAAAAAATAGAAGGAAATAAATCGTGACACGGATTTTTAATGCAAAAAAACACCCATTTGAATTATTAAAAAACCATTATAGAAAATAAAAACATTCCACTAATAATCATATAGTAAAAAATCAATTAAAATCCTAAAACATTGTTTGTAAATAAAATGTGGAAAACCATCATTAAAATCCACATCATAATACTCTTCCATCTTCTCTCTGAAAATTATCTCATGAAAAATTGTAACCTATTAGAGTTCAAAAAGGAACACACAGTATCATTGTGTCACATTTATTAAGTCATTTACCAACTAGAATTATGGATACTCCAAGCTGCCTAAGCCCTAGAAGTCTTTTTCTCACATTTCTTTTTTTAATTCCTTTTCTGCCCACACCATCAATAACACCCATGTTGCCCCCTTTTTATAATCCCTAAACAATATATACAACTGATCAGTGCAAGGGAACTGCTAGATTTTGTCAGTGCAAAGAAAAAAGGGCCGATAAAAGCTTTCCTTTACCAATATTAGCTAATTGTGCAGATAAAGGTTATCATTATCAGTGCAAAAAAATGTTGAAAAAGGTGTACCCTTTATCATTGTTTTTTACCATAGATCTTGTAGAGATTTATTAGTTATATTATTATCACTGATACATGTTCTTAATAAAGAATATTTTTAATTTATATAAGCTAATTATATTTAAATTTAAAAATAATGCTTGTTTATATACATAAAATAAAAATTGCATTTTTATAATTAATTTTTCATTAAAATTAAAAAATATATAATGTTTATTAAATTATATATTATATTATAATTATATAAATATAAATTTATATAATTATAAAATTATAATAAACATTGTAAAACAATAAATATTTTTATTATATTTATACTTATATTGGAATAAATTTTAAATATATGTAATTTTAATATTAATTAAAAATAAATTAATATGTAATCAAATAAATATATATTTCCACTGCATTTGGTCTGTATATATATATATATATATATATATATATATATCCCTTGAGATAATGTTGGAAAAGATTTTCATTATTTATGTTAAAATATATTGATGCATGAGTATAATTGATGCACACATATGCATATGTTTTTTATTAATCACTAATGATCATTTATACATTGAAAAATATTATTATTCATGTTATCCACCTATTTGATGAATTTTTTATTATGATCAATACTTTAATTGGTGTGTGATTAATTCATGTACCCCATGAACCTATTATGTAATCATAAATACTTATAAAATAAAAATAAAAATATTTAAAAAATATATATATTTATTGTGTTTTTAATTATAAATTTGTAATTATATAAAAATACTTTTTAAATACATTTATTTAGAATTATAATTGTAATTATATATATTTGTTTATGAAATTATGAAATTATAATAAATACATAAATTATAAATTTATAAATATTAATATATATATATATATATTATATAGTAGTTGGGGGATTCTCTGAGTGTTAATGGGTACCTGTAATCCTACGTCATACCTATGTTCAAATCCAGGAGGAAAATAATTTCCTTAGGCAGGTAGTGACCCAGGCAAGTTATAGATAGGTGGTGACACAGACATGATGAAGGACTGCTAAAGTGGGATCTATGATGCATGAAAGACACTGCACGGGGCCTTCGAACTATGTAATGGGATTCATGCCCATTGGTCCTTTGTTCAATATAATTAATAAATAAGGATTCATGGGTAGGCTTTCCATTGGGTGGGCTGGTAGGGGGGATATTGCAATTTTTTCTAGCATGTGGGTGTGATTAATGTAATTTTACACAAAACCACCTTATATATATATTTATTTATAATTATATACTAATATATTTCAATATATTTATTTATTCATATATTTATATATATATATTATTAAATAATTCTAAAATTACAAATTTTTATTAAAGGTGAGGCATATCGACCTCTTCACTGAATAAAAATAGATATCCAAATTCATAGGAGTAACTATAAATAGAAATTAAAGACAAAGAGAACTCAATTTGACCATTCTAGATTGAGTTCTCATATTATGATCAGGGGAGTGTCCAACCCACCCACGATGAGGCCACGCACTTCTCTATGTTTTGGCTTGTATCGGCAGTCCACCTCCATCGTCAAGAAGTTTAGCCTAATTAATATCCACCATATCCTCTACTCCATATACTTGCACATCGCTTTGAACATCTTCCTCTCTACTACCTAAAAAATGTACCACAAAATAGTTATGATAACTAACCCTTAATAGTGGTTTTTTTGTCATGTTTTAAATATTTTTACACCCAAGATTCATCAACATGGATGTCTCCAAGGGAATTTTTTTAAAAAACCCAACCATTTTTTTATTGTTGTCTAGAGGAGCAGGATCATTGAACGTCCAAGCCTCTTCAAAAATAAAATCTAAAGAATCATCATGTTTTTCACATGAGTGCTAGAGAGGATTTTCAGAACATTGAGAAATAGTAAGGAACATCCTATACGTAGTAGATCGAGTTTCATGAGCATCATCCACCCTCAATTTGGGTGTATCCATGGTAGTAGATTTTGAAAAAATAGCATCACTTTGTTGAGTCCAATTAGCACATAATTTGGATTTCATAGGGTTCTTCCCTTCATCTGGAAGATTTCATGATGTTTTACCATTATCTAAATGATCCCATTACTATCCATAGATATTAGAAGTAGAAGAGGAATCCCATGATTTATTTGATTCCATGATTCTTGAAGGATTCATGTGAGATCCATTATATTTGAGAAAGATGGTTCATCTAAGAGCATAGTTAATACAACCCAATTCATGATCAGTAATAGTTTTTTCAGATCAAAAAAAGAGTGTTCATTTTTGGATGAGGAAACTTCTAATTTTTTTCCCATTTATGACTTATAGAAACCAATTTATGATATTTTCACAAATTAAAGTCGACGTCATTTTTCGTACAGACTTCCCTATATTATGGAAAACTAGTTTCTTTTTCAGCATCATTATATTCCTTGGTTCCCTTAGTTGAGGAGTCTTTGTAGGAAAAAACTAGTTAAAAGACCATCCTAACCTATATCAACCCAACACATCTTGGGCATATCATCTTGCAGAATAGGTGAACCAAATATATTTCTATTGAAAGGAATAGTGTTTGTAAAGATCAAACCATATGTGGAAACATTAATTTGAATAGAAAAATAAGAAATAGGTTTACACCTATCCTGATAATTTCTTGGGTAAAAATGTGAATTAATCTATCCACTGCAATGTTTAATATTCCTATAAATAGAAACCTGAGTAACATCACAACTTTTTGTACATTGGATTTTAAATATTATAGCCATCCTTATTTAGTTCTAATATTGAAGGCCTTTTTTGGTAGTTTGAACACAAAACATCACTTCTACAATTACCCCTTGAATGATGAATTATATGACAAACATCACTAGGGGTGTTTATCTCATATTCAATTATGATATTGAATTCATCTTGAGACACATATAGAACAATATTTTCCAATTGGATTGATCTTAGATCAACTTCAATCAAAATACTATAAATGTGACCAATTCTTACCATCTTAGTGGTAGTGTCCATCTTAATTGGAGTACATAATGCATATGAATTGTCAGAAACAATTTTTGGGTTCTATAGAACCCAATTTAACTAATATATTTTGATCATCATTTTTAAAAAGTATTCATTAAAATAATTGAGGATAATATTTAAATTCCAATCATGGACATACATAATACCCAATTGAAGGTAAATCAAGCTATAAATCCAAAATCAATTTTTCAATTCTATAGAAGTGAATAATATATGGAAAAAACCATGACCAATAGGAGAATATTTTATATTTGTAATTCCCAAAATGATATATAATCAATCAACTAAATCTACCACATTTCAGGGCATCAAGACATTCGATAATAAGATACGAGAGATGAATGAATGCTTACAGATTTTTATCCATACTGAAATAGCTCCATCTGAAGAAGAAACATGAGGAGTTTCCCCATTTCAAATGATCTTATGTGAAGACTTAGGTTTGATGGAAATAAAAGATCCAACAATGAATATAATAAATTTGGATAGACCCTTTACCTATTCACTATCGATATATTTTTTGAATGTAGAACAATATTATCCTCCAATAGAATGATTCATAATATACGTGAATAGGTTCAAACCCATCTTATATTCAAAGGGGCCACCATCACCATAATTCATTAGAGAAACCCTCTCCCTTTCCTCAATATAAAATACAAATAATTATATATTTAAAATAAATATATTTATTATACTTATAATTTTATTGATATATATAATCATATAATGATACGTATAATTTTATACAAATATTTATAATCATAATTATAAAAAAATATAGATATATTTAAATAAATAAATTATTATTATTAATATATTAATTATAAATATTTTCAAAATTATAGATATAATAAATATATTTATGATAATTTTAGATTTATTTTTAAAATATTTATTTAATTTATAATTATATAAAAATATATAATTAATATATTAAATATATATTTATAAAATTAGAAATATAAGAAATACAATTATTATAATTTTATAATTATTTAAATAAATATATAAAATTTTATAGTTTTCAATATTAAAACATATATATATTAATATATTTGAAAAATTATAGTAAATATTTACAATATATATTTATAATTATATTAAATAAATACATTAATTATATATTATTATATATATATTAAATATAATTTTTATATTTTTCTATTTTTAAATAAATTTATAATTATATATTATATAAAAAATCGTTAAAATATATATTAATATATAAATAAATTAAAATATTTATATAAATATTTATTATTTATATAAATATAAATAATTTTATATTTATCATTTAAATTTTTTTTAAATTAATATATTAATATAAATAAATTATAATCATTATATTAAATATATATATATATATAATTTTAAAAATATATATAATAATATAAATAAACTATTAGCACAATAGTAAATATTTATAATATATATTTATAATTATATGTAATAAATGTATTGATTATATATATTTATTACATATAATTATAAATATAATGAATATATTTATTTTAATTTTATATTTATAAATACATTATAACAAAATAAATTATTTATAATTTTGAAAATGTATGTAATTATATAAAAAATCTGAATATTTATATATATATTTATTATGTATATAAATAAAAATCATTATATATTTATTATATATATATATTAATTCAATTTATTCCCACTCTTTAACCCTTTTTACAATGCATATCATTTGTAAAAAATTAATATAGATTATATAAAAGAAAGACACAGAAGAACAACTCCAATATTCAAGTCCCACATCATTGCTAGTGGTATTTAATAAGAGTGAGAGATTGAGAGAGAATAATTCTCACAATCCTATATATCACATTAAAAATTGATGAAATACACCTTGTGTGAACATCATATCTGTCTATAAAGAGCATCATAGACTCTAGAACACAGTTTTCCTTCAAATG
Organism: Viscum album; assembly: GCA_963277665.1. Classification (NCBI taxonomy): domain Eukaryota; kingdom Viridiplantae; phylum Streptophyta; class Magnoliopsida; order Santalales; family Viscaceae; genus Viscum; species Viscum album. The sequence continues at coordinate 888,820,526 of OY728141.1, forward strand.
CATCAATATAGAAAGTCAATTAGTCAATTTCAAAGTGAAATAGGAAAATCCTATAATTCAACCATGAGCACCATAGAAGGTTCACATGGTTCGTGAATTAATAAAGTCATTATGGACACAATTAGAAATATATGAAAATATACTAATAATAGAAAACCTATTCAACAATCCCACTTATAAAAATACGACTCATAAAAAAACAGATTTCATTCAAAACAAAATATACCAGTAAGAGAAACCAATAAAATGACATAAATGTTGTAGAGTAGCCTTGTCAAGGAGGATATAAACCTACATGAACAATGTATTTTAATTTATTGTCTCTAAAATTTTTAAAAAAATTCAATCAGGGGGTATAATAAAAAAAATCATCATTGAACAACATAAGATCACACATTAAAAAATACAATAAACTCATGTAAAAAACCCATCTGTATTGAGGAAATAAAAGGGTACAACACAAAAGAAAATGAAAAATAAATAAATCACACACTATATAATGATTTTAATAAATAATTCAAAAATCGTAATATAATTTACAAAAATGTTACATAAAAAATAGATGACAAACTAATGAATCAAAAAATAGTTCTATGTTTTTTAGATCATTCACTTCTTTTTTCATCATCCATGAATGACTAAAACTATCAATCATAACGGTTTTTCTCTTACCAGTCGAGCTGATATAATTAAGCATAATTCCACTATAATCTTATAGAAATTCAATAAATAGTGAAATTAAAGAGAAACAATTATCAATAATGTTATCCAGAGGTTTCTATACTACATGTAAGGATTTTCTCTTAAATTGTGGAAATAACATGCCTATATACGATGTTTAACGAAGTATTTTATGTTAATAAATTGATTAAAAAGTACTTTAATATTTTATTATACAATATTATTCTTAACTGATAATTGAAATGCACCAATAATAAATATATATCAATGGTGGAATAACATATGATCATCTATTAAAAGATGACATGTATACATTAGAAAATAATGTAATAAATGTATATTTTGTTTTATATATAAAATAAGTGATCATTGATTTTATGGTGTAATGACACCAGATAATTTATTTAAAATTACAATTGGAATGTTAGCCTACAAATGAAAAATGATATTTAAATATAATTAAAATGTGTAATTGGAAAAAATTAATTTAGAAAACTCTTAGGACATGTAAAATACAATAAACCAAATATAAAACTATTTCACTTACCCAAATCAAATGAATCACATAAGGGTGATAAAAATCCTTTTGGAGGTTAGATGAAATGATTTCAATTTAGGAAAATGTTTTCTTAAATAAGAAAAATACATGGAATATTTAAATATATCATAGTGACTAGTCAATACTAAAAAAACAAATAATAAGTTTTAAATAACATGCACTACAATGAAGATCGTTGGTATCCATTATTAATTTCATGGATATTTGACATTGATATTGTCTTTATACACATAAAAGTAATTGTGGGTCTATCACCACATTTTATAAAAGATAATAAATATCAATCTAAAGAATATAAAAAATCAAAATAAATTTTTTTCCTTGTGTTTGAACCCAAAAAATGACATTGCGGAACATAATATCATCAAAACAATAGTTAATGATTAAGTTAATATATATAATTTTACATAAAAAAGAAAAAAAAATAGATAAAATTATCATACTGTTGAACAAAAGGTATCTCAAGTTCCACATCGACCATTTCCTAGAACAACAACATCATAAATAATGGTTGCAGTTGATTTAGTTTATGATCCTACCAATCTCTTGAAATAAAAAATTTATAAATTATGACATCAATAACATGTAGATTTATAAATAATGGTAAAAAGAAATAGGATAATAAAATATTATTAATAATTCAAAGTGTTGGAATCACCTAGGAATCTACCTGTTCCACACAATTTCTTGGAAAATGAAGAATCACATGAAGTTTTTCTTACCTATATCTACATAATTTATAATCAGACACATATTTCTAACATTTATCAATGAAACACATTGTCAATGGGAGGAAATTTCTATATCTATATCTGATTTGGATAGAGTGAGCGATATGGATGGTATAAAATTGGTCATTGTGTGATGAAATAAGTCTAAAATCATTTATCTCATTTCTATTTACAGTGATGGATTATACAACACTTGAATTAAATATAACCTAAATATTATAAATCATTAATTAATAAAAGTAATTAAATTTATTAAATGTAAACATATAATTATTTTATATATCTTACCATTAGTGGAATTTATCCACATAATCAATAAAATGAAAATTATCTTCTAAAATGTTAATCCAATTGGTTATAAAGAAATGGTGTTTCCTATCATTAAAAAAATGTCATCATTTTTTGGATGTTTGATATCAGTGAGAAAAATATTCACCAACATTTTGCGACCCCCACCACGCACACATGATCAATAATAGGTTCTCCATGATGATGAGTCATAATAATTTTAAGAATAATAAACCATTTATGATATATGTGTATAATGTAGAAAGTCACAAAAATATATTAGAAAATTCAATAACTCGTATCAACGTAATGATTTTTAATAAAAATGATAAAAAAATCATACACACCATAAAATAATTTTTGATTTATCACTTAGAATACCACATTAATAATTATCATAGAAAAATATATTATTATTTTTAAACCACTTTATAATATTTCAATCAAAATATGTAGAGACAAGATGCAATGATGGAATATTCTGATCATTAATATTGCAAAAATATTATATAAATATATAAATTTCTGACATCCATTGAAAACATATACCAATAGATTAAATCATGATTTTTTAAGGTGTAAAAATGATTTTAATTTTAAAAATCCATCAAATGTATAAGAAAAAAATCTTATCCCCATTTTGACTTTGTTGTACATATTTTATCATAACAACATTCTAATGGATTGAACACACACACACACTCAGAGACCAAACCAAATTAAAACTACTGAATAATGAAGGAAAATATAATTCCAAAGAACAATAAATATACAAAATCATAGACTAATAGAGAAATATGTAGTAAAAAATCCACACACATAATATTAAAATCAACAAATCAAATGAGGGAAATTAAATAACATCAAATTCGATTCATTGTGTAGTAAATGATTATATTTCCAAATAGATTATTTATATTAAAAAACAAATCATTCCAAAAAAGAAAAACATTGTTCAAAAAAATATAGCATAGGAAAGGATTGACAATTCTTCTTAAATTATTAAATAATTTAAGTCACAGTTATGGGAATCAATTTTTGATACAATACCAAGCCGAGTGATGGTTTATCATTTTGTATATAAAATAATATATTTTTCATCATTTTTCATTATTTTTTTAAAATATTTAATTTGTTCGCTAAAAATGACAATTGTTTAATTTTCTCATATTTTACCCCTTTTAATTTTTATCTTCTAAATTTAAATATATTATCGATTAAATATCATGAACCATGTTGTATAAATTTTTTATATCTGATTTTTATTTACTATATGGATGACTCCGAATTAAATTTTAATTTCTTTCATTGTATCCCCAAGGTTCTTGTTGTATAATTTTTAGTTTCATGTACATCTAAATATGGGGAGATATGTTTTTAGATAGTAATTCAATATGGAATGATATTTAAGAATGAGTTTGGTATTTTTGAATCCCTTATTGAATGCTGGATATTAATGATAAAAAGAAATGTATAAGGCATACAACCCATTTTTGTGGAAAAAATCGCGTAGTTGTAATGTCTGTTAAGGCCATGATTTTTAATATGTAAGGATTTTTGTGCTTCATGGTACAATTTATTTATTCCAATATAATTCTTCTAAAAATTAAATTTCTATTTATTTTGAGATTAAAATGAAAATTGAAAAAAAACCATTTAATTAAATTTTAATATATAAATAAAAACTAAAATTGAAATTTATATTATTATTAAGTTATAAAATGAATTCATATATTGGATTACTATAATAATATCACAATGAATATTATTTTTGACATTAATAAATGGATGTAAAAAAATAAAATCAAATAGAAAAAAATTTACATATATATTTTTATATGTATACACACCATCAATTAAACAAATTGGGAGAATTATATCTATATTTGTTCGATAAATAAAAACATATATTAATTTTTGTGTTTTATGTTTTATGTTAATATATTATATATTATGTTCACATTATTTTAATATGAGCATTCAATAATCACATTATATCTATTCGTAAAACAAATATGAGGTATAGAAAATATTTTCAATTTATGTTTTATGAAATAATTTTTTTGAATGAATATTCAATGATATACAAAAATATTAAAATATGCATCATTTTTGAAACACAACAACCTAGTAAACTAGAATTGAAAGATATTAAAATTTATAAAATTAATGAAAATTATCCATTCCATAAAAATAAGATTATAGAAAAAATATAAATAAATCTTGTATTACAATAATATCTAAAGGCCCTGAAATTTTTTTGTCTCAATGCTAATAAATATAATTCTGAAAAATAAAATCAAATAGAAGACTAAACCTTTAGACATTTAAATGTGTATCTACATAATCACTTAAAAATCGTCTACTTAGTATTTATATTATATTAATATATTATTGTTGGAACTAAGGGCAATCATAGATGTAAATGGAGTCTTGTTTGTGTTTTTTGTCAACCCATGCTGGTTTGATCAAGCAGTTTTCATGAAATGTGATCTTTTGGTACAAGGTGACAACTGTGTTAAAGATAGCATCGTTCCGAATTTTATAAAATAAATTGGTAAAAAATTTGGATAATGGAAAAAGGTTTTATTGGAAAATGAAGTTTCATGAGATATTTTAGGAGTATATCAGTCTTCCATGAAATGTATGTTTCATGATCATCTCAATAAAATATGGAATGGTAGGGAATTTATTGAATGTTGGATTTCTATGGGAATGAAAATTTATGTGAAATAATGTTTTATGTGCAATGAAAACTATACAAAATAATATTTTGAGCAAATATAATGGTAAACCATTGTTTCTTGTGAGTTATTTTTTTGAGATAGACTCTTCAAAATATGTCAAATTCATGAGGTTCATGTTAACGGTGAGATTGAGGTAAAAAGAATTACAAATAAATTTTGATATCAATTTTATAGTTATGCACATGGGGGTTGACTATAATGTAACTTTCATGCAGGGATGTCCAGGTCTATAAATTTTTGTCTACACATGATGACATATAACGTTTTTTCAATAATATTAGAGTGTATCTATTGTGAGTAAGATATGAATGGAAAATACTTTTACAAAGAAAATCTTGTGGAAATCATGTTCCATCTGTTTATATAGACCATTTAAAACATGTGGAATGGATTTATAAAGGAGAAAGGGTTTCACAAAAGACACTTTTCATAAAAACACTAACACTTGAATGCCAGAATAGGTGTTACATGCAAGACACGAGTGGAGCTTCATTTAGGTTATGACTATTTTTTTTTGATTGATTAGTGCTTTCAAGGGAATTAATTCAGGACATCGATGCAATAAGAGTCCCATTCTAGACCAATAAAAGGATTCAATTATAAAATACTGAAGTGACCATGTTGATAAACATATTAAGGATTATCCTAAAGAAGTGAGATAGGGGGAGACTACAGAATTATTATGAGACACAAAATTTTCCATCCCTAAAATATTATAAATGATTTCTGTCTATAATAAATTGAATATGTCAAAATCTTGTATTCTAACACTAGTGAAGATTAGTGGATTTAGGTAAGTAAAAAAAACTATCGAAATATGATCCTTGGACTATCCCTATGTGTTGAACCATGTAATGCTACTTTCTAAGGAGTATCTAGTATGTATACTAGGGGCATATGAAATCAGAGTTAAATTCAATTACACAACAAGTCGTGTACGAAAAGAAATTGAATTCAAGGCCATAGATAAACATGAGATTTCTAGGGATTTTACTGATGAAGATAATGATGAAGACGAACCCCTTTCTATATTATCCCTGATATAAAAGAGAGGGAAATGATAATTGGAAAAAATATACCAATGGACTATTTTCATTATAGTAGATTTGGACACATTTCCTATCAGTGCACAAGGAATTATTTTGATGATGAAAGTGAATATCGAGACATGCTGATGCCTCGAAAATATTTTACCCAAAAAGTGACATCAATTATGGAAAGAAGTTACAGAGAAATATATTTGTGTCTAAAGAATAAGATGGTGATGCTGAATGTTTTGAGTTTGAAGAACCATATATTAAATATAGAACCCATTAATCTATTATGGAAACTATTGAAAACTCTAAACCATCAAAATGTAATTATATAAATAATCAGTTGAATGTTGACGCTGATCGGATGATGTAACTTGACGATGATCTTGATAAGATTTAAAATCATTGAAAAAACAAAAAAACTACATTGATGTTTTGGAAGTGTAATAAGAAAATTTTGACCATATTGAAGCTGAAATCGATCGACTGGATGATGTTCTAATATATCATTTGATAACATTTGAAATATCAGAATTTGTTGTATTATTGAAGCTCATGATCAAAGAAGAAGGAATGTTCATAAATGACCTTACATCAAAACAAGAGGAGAAATTATTTATAGTTGAGGGTCTTAATGAATAATTAATATCTCTAATAATTAAACTTGGAATTGAGATAATTTTAAGGGAAACAATGAATAAACTATAGTTTTAAAGATTCTCAAATTCATAGATAATAGAAATTACTAAGAGTGATTATGAAGAAGTATAGAAGGCTTTGAATGATCCGAGATCCACATATATGGGTAAATGTGGAATTGGATGTAACCCTGAATCATAAAAGGCTAAAAACAAGATGATCAAAAAAAATAGAAGTAAATTTTTTTTAACATAACCCAATGAAACCACATGTTCCAACATTAGAAAATAAATTAAATTAAATTGAAGAGATATAAATCATCCCTAATTCCCCACTAATGGTGCACTTTCATATAACCCCAACTACATTTGAACAACCTATTTTCAATCACCCCTCACTTTCAATTTTTCCTCTTCCATATGTTAGAAATATTGATCCACCTCCAATCCCCAACCCCATGATGAGAATTTAATCTCCCTCTTCCTAGATTATTATTTTTATATAGATATTTGAAATGAATACATACCACTTCTTTAGATTTGGATTTCCTCCCTCCATGAAGATAAACATCATTCCCTATCACCATAACCCACCGACATAGTGTTTGTGAGGAAACAGACTGATATCAAGATAAACACCCAGCTATGACCAAAATTATATGAGAATCTCCATTGAAAAACAGAAGGAAAAAATAAATAATAGGAAATAAATTAATAAAAGCTATTTTAAAATAGAATAGTTATTTTAAAATAGAAAATATATTTTAAAATCCACAATCAAATTCTGTTATGTATTATCACTGAAAATTATCTTGTGAAAAAATCTCACCTCTCGAAGGTAAAAACTGGGCACAAGGTGTTGGTACAACTCCTTTACTAAGTCACTTCACAACATGAATCTGGGTTACTCCTTTCTTCCGACACCCCATAAGACTGTCACTAACGTATCTTATTTAAAACATTTCTTTTCTACTCACTCCTTCAAAAGAACCTGTGTTGGTCTCTTTTTATAAGCCCTCAATATCCCTAAATAACACATTTGTGTATTAATTTAAATTCAAAAAATACAACCATTGGATAAGAAAAGTATCCCTAATTTTTGAAACCACGTGATTCTGTTTGGAGGTTTGAAAATTATAAAATCTTAATTAATATAAATCACTTATACTGTAATATCATCATAAAAAATTTGAAAAAATGGGATGAACATTGAAATCATCCCCTTCATCTTGACAAAGAAGGAGATGGATTCAAATGAACTGAATTGGAAATAAGTATGTTTGGTTTCACCCCAGCCATCAACTACTACATGATATATAACGATTATCTTTTATAGATCTCATAGAAACTTGATATCTCCCCATACAAAAGAAATTCCAACATTGAAGTATTCATCATACCTATGTCTGCACGTCCCTAATGTAGAAGACTGGAACCAACCCTAGGATCCCCTATAATAGTGATCACCATATAATCAATAGTACCTATGGAAAATAAATGCTCCATCTTCTCAACACCCTTTATGAAATATGTAACTCTCAGTGCATCACATCGATCATATATTCTAATATATTCTTCACTAGTGAAGCTCAGAAAATAAATTTAATGAGTTGTAAGACCTAAACACCAGACCTTTCATGCTTCATCATCCAAGCATTCAACATGTTTTTGAGCATCTTCGTGTCATGAATTCTGATTTCCTATTCCAAAAACCTTGTGAATTAATCGTTATCAATAAATTAATTACTTAATTTCAATAATTTAAATAGGTCCTATAATATTTGTCATCCATATTTCATCACACATATACCATCGATCCTCTGGATAATTATAGTCATCCATTTACAAATGAACTCAAAACCCCAATATTATGATGATTAAACGTAGTTAAAAAATTGGCATATACCTGGAACATGTCGCACATCCCTCAATATTATCATAAAACCTGCATTTTAGTGATAAAATATCACCAAAATCAATGAATCATATATATACTCCACTTATCATTTTCAATATACCAAATTAACCTTCTGTATATAAAGAAAATACTTCCCTCTATGGTGTAATATGGTATGAATCTGTATAATAACTAACAATTTCATTATACAAATTAGACCTCAGACAATCAACACCAACTAAATGTATTTCAACCTCACTATATATATGACTTATGCAGGTATACTCATATTTGTGTCATGTGTCTTCTTTTATTCCATAATCATTTTTAATGTGTAGTTGTTTATCTACACACGTAAATAACACCATCAGTGGTCTTTTTTTGAGTCTCCTTCATAAAAAATGATGAGATAACATTTTCCAACATCCTAGTGTCATTAGCAAATATAAATGTTGGGACATGATTATCATATGAATCTAGTAACAATCCCAATAGAAATAATGATTTGTCTTATTCTCCATTTTCAATTGTTACTGTGTTACCTATATCATTGATGTCGACCACCACTGAAGATATCACTAGAAAATATTTTGAGATCTCATCCAAATGGATACCCATATATACATTTTATAAAATTCAGAAAAAAATAATAATTTTTTGGTTCACCCATGAGGAATCACTACATCCACACAGGGCTATCAGACTATAAATTTAAAATTTACTCTAAAAAATACTAACTAATAAGGAATATCATAGAGGAAGTACATGGTTGATTGCACAGATAGTGGGGAACACATCGATGAATTTTTACTGAAGTTTGTGTCGTAATAATTTTTATTAATTAATTAAAATTATTTTCCTATTAAAATGAAATAAATAAATTCAAATTGGAAAATATAATAGAGGGGTATTGGTTTCAAGAGGCAATTTTAATAAATAAATTAATTCCCCCTTACACAAATAATAATATGATTAAATAGCTTCATAACAATTCAATTTAATTTATAGAAAAAATTGTCCAATCCCTATAAATATTCCATAACATCTCAATTCATTGAGTTGTCATGAATAAAAATGAATAAACAAATTATGAATAGCTTAGAGAACCTAATTCATCATAATAGAATGGGGTTGTTGAATGTTGACACTAGACAGGGATATGGATGGCTCATAGCATGATGAAGGCGGAGGGTCTCCCCAATATTATTTTTCTATGAGGTTTTCTCTACCACTATTTTCATAATTAACCATGAAATTACATAAATACACTAATGGATGATGATGTACGAGGCCTGATAGGAAAAATGAATTGTGGTTCACTTTCTCCGTCCATTTGGAAATAATATGCATTTCAGGATTGTGAAGGACTAGCTAAGGAAGCTCGACGATAGGAGAATAATAATGAACTTAATTACATATGAATTTAGATCCATGAAATACTCCATTTATGTCCCTGAGGGAAAGCATGTACATGTAACTCATGATATCATCTTCAATGACGCAACATTGTGGGATTGAAAAATTCATGAGAAACAAGATTAATTGAGCAGTTGGGAGTCATTCACTATTGAGAACACTACTGTATATATACTAGGGATGTAGTGGACCTAAAACACTGTCGGAGACTAGAGAACATCACCCACACCCACTAGTCCATGATCTACAGACACCATAATACAAGATCTGGTTAAAGTGATGCCTGCACCATCATACACAGTGGAGTTTTCCATGCAACCATAAAACATGGATGAAGAACTATATGTGAATCACTATTATTCCACACTTCAGTTACACAACATCGATAGAACTATCGAGCTGAAAATTCCACCTAGGTTTGAATTTTGTGTGATCAACTATGATGAGTTTCACTTCACAACGGTGGATGTAGCAAACAATTTTGGTGGTTCAGAACATCACATGTGATGTTGTGAAACAAACATTGAGGAGAAACTGATGAAATCATTATCTGAGGCAGATAGGGATAAAAATAATATGGCATTGAGTGTGTTGTTCATCATAGAAATCCTACTCACATCCCAAGGCATAGTAGGAAATAGTTTTTCCTTTGGAGGCCCAATGATATGTCTACATCACCCATGAAAAACCTACCAATGACCAGGCCACCAAGACTGCCCAGTTACATGTCATGTTCATTGTGGAGAAGCCATAGAAATTGACGACGACATTGTGGATAAGTAGGTTTTAGAGACTCTCATGAAGGAACATGGATGCACCTGGTTTTTAGAGTTACATGTGAAAAATTAAGTTTTTGAGACATTGTGAGGAGGAAAGAAAATATGGGATGATATTAATAACTACATTCAAGTAGTGACTAATTTCACAGGTTTTTCATCACCTTCAGGTTTTTCATCACCATCATTATGTTCCCTCATTTGTTTTTATATTTACTGATCAACATTTTTTACCTCGTTAATGCTCCAACATGGTTTTTAATGACATTGAAAATACATCTATATTTTTTGAATATAAATAAATGTAAACAACCTAGAAATAAATCCCATTAGGTGGTGTGTAAAACAATTTCTTGGGTTCTTGTTATTTTCTACTCCCAAGACATTTTTTTATATTTTTGTCTATTAACCGGATGGAAATTTGAAAAAAAAGTTAAATAATATTAAAATCTTTATATCCATTAGATACATATAATTATTGTATACTATTAAGTGAGGAATTTTCTTATTAGTCAATTAAAATATATTTATATCATTGTATATTCACACTATTAATACTCTATGAGGACACTATTAATTTTTATATAATGATTATATTTATAGTATTTACTCACCACATATGAAGACTACATATGCATGTTTCATATACACTGTATAACCACACTACATGTACATTTCTTATTACCATTATTATGATTCATCATTTATCATACCACAATTTTAGACACGTCAAATGTGGATTTAAACTACCAAAAATCATTTAATGTTCCTCGATTAAAAATAAAATTAACCATGATTCAAAAGAAACACAATGATCATGAGGATCTATTATTTTTTTCGTTTTTTACTAAAATATATTTGTTCCGTTATTTATTCAATTAGATTAATTATTGGATAAAAAATATGTGTATCATTATTTATTAATTGATATGTATATTATATGTTTTTTATTCAATTAATTTATTGCTAACTAATAGTTATATGATTCATTATTCATAAAAAAATTCTTATTCAAATTAATTACATTCTTATGTATGGTGAAACATTAAGTGATAACATTCGAGAAGATGAACTGATTAACACATCTTCCCCAACTAGAAAAATAATTGTAAACTCATCTGGTATAATCTTGAATTAATAGTTTAGAATCATTCATTACTATTACCTTGGGGTTGCAAGATTTATTTAATGATGTTTCACCAATGATCGCAACTCATACTAAGAACAATGATCTAGTGAGTTGAGTGACATGGTGAGTTTTTTGGGTGTAGTAGGTGTGAAATGCCGTTATCCTAGGGTTTGGGGGAAAAAATCCCCCATCTCAAATGTTGGGGAACTGTAAGAAATTTGACATACCATTTCATAGTAGGCTAAGTGACAAACAACAAGGCACCGTAGTAGTGCATACATTGTCACAACTATTTTAGTAGCTTGTACATTGGAGATAGCAGTATTATAGATCTATATACTTACTTCCATAGACCACTACAGTATCACATAATTGGGTGGCCACATCACTATTGTAGTGAAGACTTTTTGCTACTGTTCACTACAGAACAATGAACATATTGTGCAGTTGGTGGAATAATGTTTCATCCTCCTTTTTATCTAATTTGGAGGTAGATTTTTCTATGTTTTAAAACTCTAATATTTTTTGTGTATTAATTCTCCCAAATCATAGTGATATTATTCCTCTCCATGGACACATGGGTAATTACCAAACCACGTAAATTGCTATATCCCATGAGATCTTCTTCTCATATTTTTCTTGTTATTTTATTTATTATATTCTTCATTTGAAAACCTATTATATCACAACTACACCATGGTTTTCCCTAGAAATTACAATTTCTAATATTTATCATTCTTTTCACATGAGAACATTATATGAAAAAATAAATATTTTTATATTCTTACACTTAAGAGTGGGTTATTATTTAATACATAACAATATAAAATACTCTTCATCATTAATATATAATATGTAGACACTTATCTATATTCTATCTAATATTTATACTATAAAAAATTCACATATAATATGAAAAGTAAATTGAAACAAGGGATATTGACTAAAAAATTCATATATTACATAAAATTTGATAATTTCAGTGTGTAAGTATTCATTTTCATTCAAAATAAATTATCTATTTATGATTTTTATAAAACATAAAAATTATACGATACACATTAAGATAAATATCTACCAGAAACATAAAGTTCGCATGTTTATTCCAACATAATTAATAATAATAATGAATGCAATGATTACACGTGAAAATTTTTTAACCACAATTAAGAGTTATTTTGAACAAAATGATTAAATAAATTTAAAAATGAATCTAAAAACATGTTGATTTTACACTGAGTTTTATGTCGCCATATATTCTATTTAAAATAAATATATTTCCATGATTTTATAGAAGAGTTTAGAAATGTTTTCTCTATCCAAATAAATTTGAATTTAGGGATCCTCCAGATTTTTTGGGCTTGTAATTTCTAGGAAAGGAACATCAATGAACCCAAGAAATATCAAAACCATTATTTCATAACAACTTCCTATAAAGGTCATTGAGATAAAGTTATTTATATGAATATAATACTATTACTATATATTTTTCCATGATTTATAAAAATATGCATCTTTTATGATAAAACTAATGTGAATGGGTATTCTATTCAAATGGAATGATGATGGTCAAAAATCCATTATTATTTTTTGTCCCAAATCACATATTCACATATCCTAATATTTCTATAACCATTGGTGGGTTATGTTTTGTATTATGATTAATTTAGATGAGGATTTTATTACATTATTAGGAAAATAGACCATTCCATAGCCCACGACACACAAAAATTGCGAATGCAGGAAAATTTATTATCTGACTCCAAATTTTGGTGGTGTATTAATTGAAAACGTGGTAGCATAATCCCTTTGATAAAAAGATTACTTTTTTCATCAATATGAAGAGGTTGAAGCCATTTTTTTCATATAAGTACATGAACCTCAGAGAAGGATGATAGATGGGGTATTTTCATATGTTTGTGTTTGACATTGTATATACACATGTGAAATGGATTTAAGTGTCTGATGGTTTGGGACACAAATTGTATAACCAAGTAATTAATTCGGATCATGACCAGAGAGTCTAAAAACCCATACATAGAAATGAAAGGTAATTCAATTTAATTTGATTCAAAACATATGTTTGAATTATATTTATGCACGAAAATCTCTAAAATTTCTTATTGTCTTCTACCATACCTCTGAATCTTGAACCTGTACATTGTTTTTTTCTTTTTTTTTCTTGTATTCACTATTTTCAGAGTTCATAAATATAATTTTTTCTTCCTCTTTATTTTTCTTTAAACTTTAGGGGATAAATTTTATGAATAATCTATTATTATATTCATTTTTTTTTATTTTCCATTTCAAAATAGTTTCATAATAAATTAATTATAAAAATAACATGTTCATTTGTTGATGTTTTTCAGTTTGAAACTATATTTTAATGTTACATTACCTACCATTCAATTTTTCATACTAAGTCTTAAGGACATGCATATATGCATTGAACAACTCCTTGATCATAATGAATATAATATATCCCATTAATGGATAATAAATTGAACATTTTCATTTTATTACAAAATATATGATAGTTATTTTTGACCGCACAAAATTAAAAATCATATTACTCTATTGATGAATTTAGTTATTTACTATAATTTATGTTGGAATATTTTTATAATGACATCAATATCATGTGAAATATTTAACTGCTAATGTATTCAGTATTTTTGTCCCATTTTAAAACATATTTAATCTTACATTGGTTTTTTAAATTAAATATTATCTCTATGACATTTGTGCATTGGTTTTTAATTTTCTAGTCACTATTTTTAACACTTTGATGATCATTGTAGAAATTATATATTCCATGAAGCATAAAATAATAAATATTGGGAAATGACTAATGAAAATTTTATCACTGAAGTAAATACATATCTATTTAAATGTTAAACGAACATTCATTACATTACGAAAACATAGAAAGACATTTTTAAGCACGAAGTAAACTATAAAAACTAAATTTATCTTCAATTATTTGTCAAGGGGTTCATCAAATGAATATGGTTTCATACTTTAACATTTAATTTTGAATTTTATATAAATAATATTTTAATTGTTCATTAAAAATATTAACTCATTTTATCTTATTCAGTGTAGAAAGGAATGTTTTCTACAAAAGGTGAAAAATGAAGATGAACATTTCATTTATTATGACAGTGCATAGGTGCACGCATAATTACAATCTGACTATATGTTGTAGTTTATAAGTTACTATACTAATGTGATGTATTTAAGTTGGATTAATGGTGGATAGAAGTCCATAAGGCAATGTCAAGATCTATGATAAGAAGTTGATGAAATAAATCTAAATTATATCAACTTAATCCTTGTACCAATCACACTCAAACTCATGATTCATTAATTCTTGAGTTGACTTCAATGGGTGGGATCAAATCATTTAGAAGAAGCCATTAGGAAGCCCCATAATGAACACACTAGTAAAATTAAAGGTTTCAATTTATTCATTTAATGAATAATTTGAATCATTACAATAAAAACGGAATTCTAAATTGTACATTAACATTTTAAATGTATTGGACTATTAAAAACCATTTTCATGATCATTTTTACAACATAATGATTCATAATAGTCATTGAAGGAATTTCATAGAACATATATAAAATTTAAATATTAATCCAATAAGATCAACTGAATTATGAGTAGTAGATGATTTAATTTTATGATGGATAATCCGAAGAGATTATTTAGTATATTATATTTATTAGTGAAACAATTTGAAATTATATTTTCTTGGAAAATAGTTAGAAATATTTTCTTTATATGTTTGATTTTTTATAAATGTGAACATGAAATGAGATCTTTTTTTATGTATTACATTTTATTTTATGCATCTTGTTATTTTATTAAATATGCAAGAATGGGGACCTAGATAGAGAAGTGGTGAACTAATGGTGGTAGCCACCTAAAATATTCCTCATTACATCATAAATAAAATTTCAATTTCAAGACAATAGAACTCCAAAAATGTAAAAAAAACTAGACTTTATCTATGAACTATAGTAGTAACAGCAATCACATAGATGTATACTTCCATCCCTATTTTAGGTACATTGGTGAGAACGTGGTTACATAGCATGAGGAATACTTTCATTATAGTCATGTAACCGTTAATTTATTATAAAATGCAAGTAACAACCAAAACTTCTACAATTAATTTCATAATCAAGAATGATAATTTCACCAACATGTATGTCATGATGGAATCGTCCTTTGTTGTCGACATCACTACAATGTGTGGTTTAGAACTCCACCATCCAATGGATCAACTGCCATTATAGAACATTAAACCAGATTGAGAACTCATATCTTATTTATACATTGGAATAATTAAATCAATGTAATCCCTTAAAATGAACTAATTCTCAACTTCATAGACTATGGAGGTTTCCATTATTCTTCTAAAGTAATCCAAGATATTCCATTCAACAACAGATTGACTCAGCCAAAAAATAGTGTATTAGCTTATTTAATATAGAGAATAAGAAACATTAGGCAAAATAAAGAATATTGTATACTTGAAAAATACTATGGAAGATTTATAATGAATATTATCCATCATTTAAAATAGTCTAGGATTTAGGAACTTCATAATCTTCATGTTATGGAACGTGGTAAGATACCCATTCTTTGAGTTCTCCTTATAAAACCACATGAGAAATTTTCCATTATATGTTCTTTGAAACTTTCTAGATATGTTTTTTATCCAACAATATGAATCTTTATACCCCATATGTAATCTATTTTAGTCATTTATTTTATTAATAAAATCATAACAGTTGTACAGTATGTGAAGTTGGGACATCATTTTCAATAAGTAGTATTTCATCCACATATAATGCTAAAAAACCACAACACATCCCCTAACTGACCCATAAACACAATAATAATAGGTGTTTTTTAAAAATAAAATACATTGATAGCATCAACATACCATATATTCCCACTATGATAATTATTCTTCAATCCATAAATAGAGTATTTCAATTTTCAAATCTTAACTGTATCATTTAACTCTTTAAAACCATTTGGTTATATTGTAAACATATAGTCAAAATATTTTTTGTCACAAAATGTGATTTTCTCATCCATTTGATATATCATATAATCCTAATTAGATTTCATGTAATAACTAAATGGACATTATTATTTCCACATAAATACAATATAACATTATAAAATGTACAAATATATTTCGAAGAAAAATAACCAACAATGATTAAAAAATAATATAACATTATAAAAAACAATTATTCTGATTATAAAATTATAAAATATTGCAAAAATTTCAAATTATAATAAAAACATACAGTTAATCACAAAATAAATGAAAATTATATTAAAACAATAAAATTTAAATAAAACATGAAATGTCAATGTAAATATGAAATTCAACAACAGAAATCTAATACATTAGATACAATTTTATAACATTTCATATTAAAAATATAAAATCAGATTTTATTTAACAATTTTATAGAAACAAAATATATAGTAGTTTTGATAAAACATATATTGGAAAAAATTATTTTAATATGCTTTTTTCATTTCTAGGTCCTCTACAAACATGAAATAAGTTGATAGAGAGTTAATCTGTAGTATAAATAAACTATTTAGATATGATTTTTACATGATATTAAAAATGAAATGATTCAACTCGTCAAGGCCCCACCCGAGCCTATTATAAGAGAAGTGTGCCATGCTAAGTCATTAACTAATAGTCTAATGGTTGACGACTAACCCCATGTTGGAATATCAAACAACCTGATCGACCTCGGTGTATTTCATTCGAGAAAAAATGAATATTCAATGCATTAGATAATGATCAACACATGTATGGTATATATATATATATATAATCCAAAAATGATACACAATAAATGAATGACACCTTAAGAACAAATACAACACAACATGGGTAAATATAGAGGAATTATACATTTTACATCTCTCTAAATATATCTAATACAATATCATAGAGAAATCCACCCCATTACAAGTACTAATATATTTTTCTCTAGCCACAGCAAACACTACCTCCATCATGGAGGCCCATGATCCATAATACATTAGCAAGCATTACAAGGCTATATCTTTGATGTAATACCATCTTCATATCTACTGAGACAATCATCTATCTAACACACCATCAGAAAAAATACAAGATGTATGGTAAAAAATCATATTAAACTATGAATACTATGAATATTGAAATGTATAATAATCCTAACACTAATATCCCTACTCTATGCTACATCCAAAGGGTATCCATGGATCACCTAAGGAGTCACAGTCCTTGCGTCAGCCCAATCGCTCAACCTATCCATCATTCATGTTTATACTAAATACAATAAATGACAACCCACTTATTGATGCACACATTCCATGAAAGGGAACACCATACCCCACCATTCATAGCCATTGACATTGTTCTTCCAATATAGAAACCTATAGGAGAACTCGTTCCTTTCTCTAGAATTTATCTTAATAAAGGGTGTACTAACCCCAACTATTAGAACAACCCATGTGTGTTGTAAAAGAGATAATTGCAAAAATATGAATGATTTCATACTCTGTATAGGATATCTATTTGAGAAATAAGAACACATTGCCACAAATTCGACCTCTGAAAAACCAAAAACCCATTTAAACTGTATAGAATTTATGTGGGAGACACAAACATCCTTGTAAGAAACCTATGTCAATGGAGTATTGAACATATTTATAGAGGAGCGTGAAATATCTATAAGACACCATGGCCGTGGGTGCACAAAACACCATTTATAGAATGTGGTGGACCTGCACCAAATCATCACCAATGGAGTATCGAATCTCTATCGATCTAGAGGACCCACTCCCCATGTATCATGGGGTGGGTACTCAAATCCATGATTGAAAACTAGGGCCCCATGTCATATAAAAACACACTTCCAGGGGAGTAATCTCCATATGAATACTCTAAACATCATACCCCAAACCCCATCATCATCCCTATTGATATAAATCACAACACTATCAATCTATCATTGAATATAACCTTATATGAATGAACATATAAAATTAATTATGATCGATGTCAAAGGATACATAGGTTAGTTTTTTTATTTTTCTAAAATGGACATCTAGTATGAAAATAATGGAAATCACCCCACAATTTCAATTGGTGTTTATGTAGAGACCCTTGGGAAAGGCATATGGAACATTTTGGGTATGGGTGTAGGTTTATGTCAATCATTCAAGCCACATAGGTCCTGTTGGAATGATTTTGGATTACATTCCAAACTAGATCGTGGGCTGGCCAATGCACTTGGGCCTGACGTTGACATGTCCTGGATGGCCAACCAGCACCACTTGACATAGTGTGGTATTATTATGATCAAGGCACCCCACCCTCAAACACACTTGGAGGGTAAAAAATATTATATTATTTTTAATATATATTTTTTAAATATTTTCAACACTAATAATTCTACCTCATCTCATCTTGAGTGTAAACACTACAACATAGAATCACCGGATCCATGAGATGATTTTTCCAAAGATAACTACTTGGGTAATTTGTTAATTTTATATCTAGGGTGTTCTAAAACTTAGAAATAAAAAATAACAAATTCTAAATCAAAAAAAATCTCTATCACCATTAGAAATAACCTCATTCATGCACAAATCATTTATTATTTAACTACTAAGTCATAAAATCTAGACATGCATCATGATTATTGGAAGATAACATGTTTTCATGATTTAGAGAAGTGTTCGATAAATTGTTTCCTAAATTTGAGAAAAATAAATTTAGAAATATAGGTTTATGTTTTTATGGGTGGATAAATGGTGGAAAAAATATGAGTGAATTAAAAGGAAAAAATAATAATGCATGGTGGATAACCATTTGTGAAAATAAATTACAACCATTATTGATTAAAATGTTTTAATATCGATATGATGAAGATTTTTATAAGCTGTAAAATATATTTGTGAAATGGTATTATTCAAATTGTTTTGTTTTCTATGGTTTATGTCTTGTTTTGAGGTGTAATTTCTAGGGTAATGTCAGGTTTTGGGCTGTGATGGAATAAGGTTGTAGCATGATTTCACTAGGTCAGGATGTGAGGATGTGGGGATATTTTCGGTGCATGTTGTGGTGATGATTATATGGTTGTGGTTGTGAAAATGATATAATGAGATGATTCACATATGTTGATAGATGGTAATACATGTTACTGGTAGATATTGTTGTGATTTCTGACATAGGTTAGGAGCTAGTCTTTCCAATTTTTCCTGAATATTTTGATGGTTGTGATGTTATATTCTCAATTGTGATGGGTTATGATTATGATGATGTTAGATTTTTTGGATTCATATTATATCATTATATATCCCCATAAATTCAAAATTTCATTTCATAATTATGATATTCCTTGGAATAATAAGTAAAATTGATGAAACTATAGTTGAATTGTAAGTAATGTGTTGTTTTACCACTATCTTAATCACATTATTTATCTTCTTTTTTGATTAAATTATGTATATTCCATAAGATTTATTCCTCATGTATAAAGATGAGTACATCATAAGATCACCCCTACATTGTTCTTTATTTCTTTTTCTGGATAGTCTAAGGGAGATTTGTGTTGTTATTTGGCTATCTTGGGCAGAGTTAGATAATGATCTAGAGATTTTGGTTTCCATTCGTGCATATATTTTTTATTGTATTATTTATTTTATGTAACAAATAGGTTATGGAAACAAATTTTCTTCTTTAATGGGATCCTTAGGGTATTGATTTGTCGTTTTTATATTTTATTAATAATGAAAGGGAAATGACTCATATTCATATGAATGATACCCTCAGTCCTAGTTGTCATCTCAGGAACTATTGGTGAAAGGATTAGAGGGATATGCATATAACCTCTACCAACCCCTATGAATATTGAGCAGGAATTGGAAACTGCTGGTGGAACTCTAAAACTCAATTTTATTATACTGACACTATTATCACTTATAAATTTTAAAATTCATTGAAAAAAATATGAATTTACTGGAAAATAGTATTTCATTCACATACTTCCCTCTCTATTTTCCACATTTTTTTATGAATATAATTTGTTATAATTAAACATATATTATCTAAAATTAAATAATATAACAACATGAACAATATTCAAGTCCTACATCAATGGTAGGCCTATTTAAAAGGAGGTAATGATGGAGAGAGAAATATTCTCATATTCTTATACCGCATAGTAAAAATTGAAGGCAGACACCTTGTGTGAACATCATATCACTCAATAAGGAGAATCATACACGATTTAACTCATTTTCCCTTCATATGATTCAATATGGATATTTAATTAATCAATTTCATATTGAAATATGAATATCCTCTAATTTCACAACCAACACCATAGAAGCTTCACATGGGTCATGAATGAATATTGGTATTGCATGAATGAATATAAATATAAAAAATGTACTAATAATAGAAAACATATTCAGTGGTATTTATTTTAAAAATTTGTTCATAGAAAATATATTCTATTAATGATAAAATATGGTGGTCAGAGAAGCCAATAAACTGACATAATGGATATAGAGTTTCCATGTCAGGGGGGATATAAATTTGCACTCACTATGTATATGAATTTTTTTTCTCTTATTTTATAATAAATAATAAAACCATTGGTCATAATAAAATAAATCATACTAGAACATCATAAAATGACACATCAACTAAAAATTATGACATCATCTAAAACCCTATGGGTATTGGATAAATAAAATTTTATATTACAACACAAAATAAAAAATAATAAAATAATAATTCAAATAATTCTTTTAATAAAATAATCATTTATTGTAAAATCATCTATATAAAATGTACATAATATAATATAATAGAAACTAATAAATAAAAAATCTAGTCAATGGTATCCAGTCTATTCACTTGTTTTTCAATATTACACGAATTAGAATAACTAGTTATCATATTGATGTTTCTCTAAGTAGGGGTAATTATTTTTTAGGCCATTTTTTTTGTAAGTTATGTTTTCGTTGTTTCAAGTTACAATTTATTTTTTTAACAAATCTATTTTTGAAAATAAATTGAAAATTTTAATGGGAGTAAATTTAAAATTGAAAGTAAAAAATAAAATTAAATTTTAAAACATGAATAAAAATCAATTTTGAAATATATATTTGTATTAAGAAATATAATTAATTATTATATAAGAATAATATAATAATCCTTATTGAAATCAAATTTTTAACACCAATAAATGTAAGTGAGAAAAATAAAATCAAATAGAAAATTATTTACAGAGATATATCAATATGTATCCACACCATTATATAAACATGTTATGTGAATTATATATATGTGTTATATATATATATATATAAGTGATTGTGTGTTATATTAATATATTATGTTCACTTTATATGTATTATGTGCATTCAAAAATCCCATAATATATATTCTTTAAAAAAATATAATATATAAAAATATAAACTATTTATATTCAATGAAATTAATTTTTTTGAAGTCATATACCATGAATTCATTAACACCCCCAAGTGAAATTATTTTCCAACACCATAACCTAGTCAATATGACTTACAGTATCATAATATGAATGAAAGAATTAAATTTATTCATTTAAAAAACAATATAAACAATATAATGATATATTATATTACATGAATGTTTGAAGGCCCCACAAAAAATTAACTCTAAATAAAAATAAATAGATGTCTGAAAAATCAAATCAAACAGATGATCAATCAGTGAGATATTTTAGGTTATATCCACATAATCACATTAACATGTTATTTGTAGTAAATATATTATAATAATATATTAAGTTTATGATAGGAACACATAATCTTTATTTCATGTACGTTACATATCCAGGGTATATATGATATAATGCATAAAGAGTTGAAACTAATACTTCACAAGGAATAATTCATCCCGCTGTTATATCCCTAAATTAATGATCACAAAAAGATATAATATAATGATGCAACAGTTTAAAAATGGGGGATGGATGTGTGTGTAGAATGTATAAGGTCTTCTTCAATTGAGTTATGTGAGGAGACGTCACATCAGTTGATGTCATCATATGGATTTTATCAATGGATGTAGGCTCTTGGTGGTGGGGTAGGGAGGGGATATTTCTGTTATAGGATATGGGTAGGGGGAGGAGTCCATTTATCCCAGGATACAAAACTATTGTAGTGTAGAATTATATATATCATTCAGTATAGAATAGTTGATATATTGGGATGTTAGTGGAAAATTGTTTCATCCACCTTTTTATCTCATTTCAATGTAGGGGTCTTTATTACAAAACTCTTATATTCCCTCTATACTTGTGCTCTCAAATCATAGAGAGATTATAACTCTCCACGGATAGTAGGATTATTATTTAACAATTTAAATATCTATGTCCTATGAGATCATCTTCTAGTTAATTTATTATTATTTTATTTCTTCATCTATTCTTGTATAGACATGTTATATCACTATAACTCCCAATGTTTCTGTAAAAATTACCATTCATAATATTACACTTTATAATCACACATGATTGTTATATGCAAAATGTATGGATTTTTATATTCTTACACATCATAGTTGCTTATAATTATATAAATAATAATATACAGTACAGATCAATAAAAGTATAAAATATGCTGGCACTACTATATATGACATGTAATATTTATACTATGCAAAATTCACATGGAACATAAAAAGACACTAGAGATATGGGATATTGATAGTGAAATTCCTATATTACATACTATGTGATAAATTAAAAAATGGATGTATTCATTTTCATTCAAAAAAATAATAATCTATTTATGAGTTTTTTTAGACATATAAATAATATTATTCCCATTTAAATAAATAGCTAATAGAAACATCAAGTGCACAAGTTTATTCCAACATGATGAACAATAGTAGAAATTCCAACCATAACACACATGATTTTTTTGACCATAATAAAGCGTAATAATGATGAATATATTGGTATTAACATGAAAAAAATTAAAAACATCTCTCTTTGATAATGTGTTTAGGTGTCCATATATTCTCTCTAAAATACACATATTTAAAATATTTTAATGAAAATGTTATACAAGTCATTTACTTCAAAATCACTATGAATCTATGAAACCTCTTCATTTTAATGGGCCATAAATTTCAAATAAATACAGATTAATTGACCCAAAAATTATCATAATAGAAATTTCCGGAAAACTACCTATAAATGTAATTGAGATACAATGATTTCTGTGACTAGAGTACTATTAATATCGCTTTGTGTGAGATTTATCAAGACTCACATCTCTTATTAAAAAATTGTTGAGAATTGTTATTCCATTCAAATAGAATTATATTGGATAGAATTCCATTTAGTGGTTTATTGAAAAACTCACTTCAACACATATTCTTTTATTTTTTGAACCATGGAAGGGTTATGTCATGTAATTTGATTCGTCTGAATCTAGAATGGGTAGAATTATTTTTCTAATAGATCATGTCCTGGCCATTGACTCCTGAAATTTTTAAATGCATGAAATATTTTTCTAACTCAAAATATTGGTGGTCCAACCATTAAAAAAATGGAACTGCATGAACTTTGAGGAATAGTTTAAAATTCTTCATCGATCATAAGAGATTGAATAAAATATTTTCATATAGATATATGATCCTTAGAAAATGATGATGGAAGAGGTATCTTTATATGATTTACATTGAATTGGTTTATAAATTATGGAAAGTAAATCCAATGGTTGATGGTTTAGGCTTAAAATTGTATAACAAAGTTGTCATGGAGGATCCTGACCAAAGAGGCTTGAAAATATTACACACATAAGAAAGTGAATTCAATATAATGTGATTGATAAATTTTATTACAAATTTTTTATGCACCACATTAGCTACATTTTCTTATTTGAATCTTCCAAAACTTTTTATTTTGTATTCGTACATTATATTTTTCTTTATTTTATAGGATTTTATATTTTCATAGTTCATAACTATCAATTTTTCATTATTTTAATTTTTTATTATTCAACATTAGTGGAATATTTTTATGTAAAATATATTGTTGTGTTTATTAAATTATTATTTTAAATTTTTATATAGTTTTATTATGAATGAATAAAAAATAAATTGTTTATCTATTAATGCTTTTCAGTTTGAAACCGCATTTTTATTATTCTTTCCCTACCATTAAATTTTATATATAATATCTTAAGGATAAGGATATATGATTGGAAAACACATTTATCACAAGGAAATACACTATAGATCATGATTTTTGTAGAAATGGTTCATTTTCTTTTGTTTCGATATTATAAGATAGTTATTTATGTTCATAGAACATAAAAAAATAGAAGCCACTATAGATGGATTAAATTATTTACTATAATTTTTATTGGAATATTTCAATAACATCCTCATTGTCAAGAGTTGTATTTATATTCAAATGTATTTATTATTGGTTTTCCCATTTTAATTCATCTTTAAGAAAATTTTTGCATTTTTTTCATTAATATATTTTCTCTGGGACATCAGTGAATTCATTTTTAATTCCCTAATCGCAATTTTTAATAATACGATGACCATTTTTTTGATTCATTATTCCCTGAATCGTATCATAAAAAATGATGCGAAATGACTAATGATTTTTTTGACCATATCAATACAAATATATTGATTTCCAAATGAATTTTTAATAATTTTCACAAATATATAAACATATGCATGAGAATAAATTAAACTATACAATCTAAATTTAACTTCACTTATTTGTTAAATGAAATGAAAAATGAATATGTTTTCATAATGAAAGAGTAAATATTGGAGATATTATAATTAATATTTGTTCTTTTCATCAAAATGTTTACTTTATTTTATCTTCCTCTTAATAGAAAGGAAAATTTTCTGTAAAAGGTGAAATGAGAAGTTAAATAGTACATTTATTTTGATGGGGTATAGGTGCACACCAGATCGAAATATGACTTTATAGTGTAATTTATAACATCATGGACTAATGTGATGCATTTTTCAATGGTTTAATGGTAGATATAAGTCCAGAAGGGGATGTCAGAATCCTTGAAAAGAAGTTGATGATGTACTTCTAAATATTATCATCTTATTCAATGTACCAATCACACTCAATCTCGTCATGAATTATTTTCTGATCTAATTTATATTTATGGGAACACGTCATTTATTAGATTCTGATTAGAGTCCACATTAACAACCTACTAGAATATGTAAAGGTTTTTTTCATCCTCCCATGTTTAATTTTTCACATTACTATAAAAAATACAATTTTAAATTGTAGAATAACCTATAAAGGGATTAGATTATTCAACACCACTTTTGAGTAATTTTTTTCAATTAATTGATTCATTATATTCCATGAATGATTTTAATAAAACCTATTTAAAATTTCAATATTAATCATTTGATATGAATTGTGTTATGATTAGTTGATGATTTAACCTTATGGAGGTAATGCTGAAGAGATAATTTAGTATAGTAGATTTATTAGTGAATCGTATTAGGAAATTTCCATTTTATTTTCAAATAGTTATATACCTTTTTTTGGATAAGTTAAATATTTTTTGAAAGTGATAATTAAATTGGAACAAAAATTTTTGATGTATTTTTTTATGCATGTCATTCATTGCTTACATGAGAATGAAAGCGAAAAAACATACAAAAGTGGTGAACCACTTTTGGAAGAGGCCAATTAGACACCGAATTCTATCACAATTTCAAGTTCAATTGCAATAATTGAGTCCTACAATAATCATAAAAAGGGGACCTACCAGGTAAACCACGACAGTAACAACTGTATGGAATATGTCTACTTCTATACCAATTTTAGGAACATTGGTGGGATCGAGGTTTCTTTGCCCATGTAATTCTCCCATTATTGTCACATTAAAGGTTCATTACCTCCCCATTGCATCAAACCACCCCATGTTCAACAATTAGCTTCATGATCAAGACTGCTATGTTCACCAGCATGTGACACCATGATGAATTCTACCTCTTTTATCGACATCACTACAATGTTATGTTTGGATGTTCACCAACAAAATGTAAGAACATCCATAAAAATAAGAAATTATAATGAGATAGCATATCATTTTTGTCATTTTGGAGTCTAGAAACATTTTAATCCCTTATAACGTGATAATACACACCATTAAAGACAAGGAACATTTTTATAAATCTTTTAGTATATTCAAGGATATTATATTCTACAATTGATTGTATCTCCAAGAATATAGGGTATTAGTTTATAATAATTAATTAATAAGTCATTTAAGGTTAAATATAGAACATTTTATACATAAAACATCATATGGAAAATAGAGAAGGGATTTTATTCATAATTTCCTATAGATTAGGATCTATGGTATTTCAATGATTCGTGCTCTGAAACACTAGAAGGGGCCCCTTCTTGGAGTTCTCTATACCGAAACACTTGAGAAATTTTCTAGTATATGTCCTTATACTCAATCCAAAAATAAATTCCCATAAATATAGATCATTATACCCTATATAGTTTCTTTTTAACTCATATATTTCATTAAAAAAATTCTAAACTTTTTTTGTTGAGTTTAATGTCAGGACATCATGTTCAAGAAGTAGTATACCATATGCATACTACAATAAAATACCATGATACATCCACTAACCTACGTATATACACCAGAATAATATTTGGTTTTAAAAACAAAATACATCAATAGAGTCAAAAACCATATATTCCCACTTCAAGAAGCTTAACTCAATCTATAAATGGATCATTCCATCTTTGAAATCTTACTAATATCATTTGAAACATCAAGACCTCTGTTTATATTGTTTACATATAGTTGAATAAATTTATGTTTTAGAATGTTATCATGACATCCATTTAATATATCAAATAATAATAATGATATTTCTTGTAATATCAAAATGGATATTATTATCATCACTGAAAAACAATTATACATTATAAAAACAACTCTAATGTTTAGAAAAAAAAAATTGATGATTTAAAAATAGTATAACACTATAAAACACTATGGTAATGTTTATAAAATTATTAAAAATTTTAAAAATTCAAATTATCGTAAAAAAATTAAATTATTCACAAAATAAATGAAAATTATAGTAAAATAATTACCAAATTAATAAAAATAAATAGTTAATGTAAATAAAAAATAAAATATATCACAAAAATATCACAGAAAACATTTTAAATGAGTACAGAATAAAAATATCAAATCAACTTTTATATAATAGTTTTATAGAAAGAAGATATATAGTTGTGTTGTTAAAACAAATTTCAACAAATACAGATTCTTGTATTCTTGTTTCATTTCAAGATCCTCCCCTAACATGATATATGTTATTGAAGATTAGTCAATAGTATGGTTGAACTATTTACATATTCATTTTACATGAGATTCCAAATGACTTGACTAGACCCATCGATGCCCCAACTGGACTGATTGTAAGCTGAGTTTTCCACCCTATGTCCTTTAAAAAAATAGGCTAAGTGTTGGAGATAATCACTATGATTCCATATCACAAAACATGATAGACATTAGTATATTTCGTTTGACAATAAACATTTCTTAAATACATATTATAATAATAATCACATGAAGGATATAAATATATAATCGAATAAATGGTATATAATTTATGAATGAGACATTAAGATAAAATATTGTAATGTCCCGGATTTAACTAAGGTATATACCACTTAATTTTTAATCTAATTGTTTAGGCGACCCAGGGTGCATGCCCACATGGCATGTTGTGGGTACCGAGTGACAAATAATTTTTATATGGTTTCATTAGATTTATATAAAATAATGCATTGTACCCCGATGTAGTGTTTTCGGTTAAAAAAATTAAAAGGATTAAAATAAATATTTTTTAATGAAATAAAAATATATTACAAATGAATTAAAATAAATATTAAAATATGAAGTTGTCAGAAAAAAAATTAAAAAAATTAAAAATGGGAATAACCCATTATTATTATTATTTTATCTTCACTTTAACATTATTTCTGTATTTTATTATTTTATTATTATTTTTTTATTTTATATGTCTTCATCTGTATTATTACATACTTTAATTTTTTGTTTCCTTCCTCATCTCCCCTCCCCCTCTACCCTTTTCTACTGCGCCTCCTCATCTACATGTTGTGTGTCACCCCTATCTCTACTTCGGAAGCAGGTTGCACCTCTATTTCTTCTATATTTTAAATTCCATTAGAATTTCTGTTAAAATATTTGATTAGGCTAATCATCCACAATAATAATTATTGAGTTTTATCCACTCTTCATATAATATTCTAATGCAGAATGTTTTTTCCTAGAATGGGGGATTCTCTTAAATCATTCAATTTTATCCATTTTAGGTCAAATAAAATGTTTCAATGAGACATGGGGTATACTATGCCAATGAGGTATAGTTTATATAATCATTACCACTATTTCATTTCATAATTCAATTCACATTGTGGTAAAACTTGTTCGTGCCTCCTAGTGAATCTAATATAATAAATTTTAATTTAATTCAAATGTTTCACCTGGATAATTTTTTCTTTTGTTTAAGGGGTACCCCTCCTTAGGTATTTTCCATGACATTGGACACCCTGTTGGTTGTGACAACATAATTAAGATATTTACCATTGTAATTGAATATTTAATATTATTAATTACATGTTCATGTACAATAATATTACGTTGAATTTTTAAATTGACTAAATTATTTAGAATTAATCATAGACCATGAAATTGTTTTTCCATTGATTTTTTTCCTAAATAATTATTAACTATAAGTCATATTGTAATTTTATATTATTAAATGTCATTGCATCTTCTTACACTTATAAATTCCATTTTTCATTTAACCCTGAGTTATGATTTTTGCATTAAATGGTTAATAAAGTGGTTGCAACCATGAATGTTGGATATGTGATTTATATTCATCCCTTGTTTTTTTAAATGACATTACGATAGTGAGAGATTGTGGGTACCATATTTAGAATACAAAATTAGACTCCTCATGATCAATTGGTTAAAACACAACACATTGGGAACGTTTTATTTTAGGCTCACTGGGTAAGGGATTTCCCATGATTTTTATTACACGTTCAGATGATACCAGTTCACTAAGGGGTTCTTGATGACGGACCCATTGTAAATGTAATAACCCCCCTTTCACTCAGGTATGGATCTTTTTTTTGGTCTAAATCTTATCTTTGGACCTAACATGGACTCATAATGTGTTAGTAATGGTTTTGAGGGTGTGCAGGGTTTGTTTGGTGTCTGAAAACCATTTCTATTGGAAATAGGACAAGTCACATGATTGGTGCATGATTTTCCTAACCACGTGGATTATAATATCATGAATGAACCGAATGGCAAGGTTATCGCATGACCATGTGGCCTAACCATGAGAACACACATTTTTCCCGTGTACTTGTGCATGGCTTGCTCACAGTTTGATCGAACCATGCGCATGATGATTTTTCAAGACGATCCATACCACACAGTTTGCACAATGTTTGTCAAACTATGCGCTTGTTCATTTTCTTCGTAAAATTTCCAAATTTCTCTTAATGATCTATTTGGCCTCTTTCTTCCACCCATTATGAGAACTGATGGTATTTTTCTCAATTTTCACCCATTTTAATCTTTTTGATGACGTAATCAAGGGATCAAGAGAAATCCTTCATCCAGCAACCGATTGCGCTTTCTGTTTGTGAGGTTAGATGCACAACCGTAAGTAATTTAGTCATTTGAGTGGTTCATCCTCCCTTTTTCTCTAGAACTAGATATCATGGGTTGATAATTTTTCTTCTTTTCATAGATCTACTCTGATCTGAGGAAAATAAAGGTCCCATACAAGAGTAGGATATTCATACAGGCCTATGGTGGGTGGCCTTTAACTCATCCCTAAAGTTTGTGGATTTTGTAGTATTTGTGTGGGGCCCATCGATTTTATTATGTGTCATTTATTGAAATTATATGCCATGTATATACTTTATAGAACTATATGTCAATTCTATTCCCAAATATGTGAATTGATGTTCGTAGTTTCACCAACAATGTGTTCCATTCCATGTCGAAGGTTATTTCTTTTGGGGTTTCAGTGTTTTGACATGTCTGAGCCACTGTTGTGGTGTCTCTTTGCTTTAACATCCTAAAGGTAATATTTCATATAATAAATGTATTGTTATTAATGAAAATTTTATAATGGCATGTACCGTGTATTCTCACCACCTAACCCGCCCAAGGTAAGTGCATTGGAATTTATTATTAACTGTGAAATGTGAAATTGAAAGTATGCAATGTATATAACTGGGCCACATCAAATTATTTCCAATATAGGTTACATGACTATATCACCCATTCCTATATTGATGGAATTTAGCAGAGTGAAGCTCAATAATTGAATATACCTTAATTAAGACTGGATTAAATGGCTGCAATGCTACATGGATGATCCATGCTAATGGAAGACAAGTCATGAACCAATGAATAAATAGTTGAAATGCTACATAAATTATCCACACAAATGGATGACAAGTCCTGAACCTCATGAATGATTACATGATTAAAATATAAAATACTAATGAACTGACTCGAGCACACAATGAATTCTGATAGGAGAATACATTGGGAATCTGAACCGCATTCTGATTCAAGGATGTGGTTTTCTTTGGTTGATACCCACATATAATATGGTTCTGTTCTATACCTTTGATGCCTAGTATACTAAAATAGGGTCCTTTACATTATTACACGATACCACTAATACAATCCTTGGTTCCAACATTGACTAGTCGGTTCCATGGTTAATTCCCATAGGGATCAGTATTTTCTGAGCTCCATTTTACCTTGGTCAATCACCTTAGACTCAATAGGAACCTTATTGTGGAATTCCTTATATTAGGCACCTCAGATTACACTCTTACCACTTCAAAATAATCAAATACCACTAATTTAGTGTTTTGAGAGATCTATGTTACCATGGTTATTACCTTGGAACTATCTCACTAGATATCACTTTTAGGTTTTCATGTAATTTTTTCATACCTTCACAACATATACTATAACGAGGAGTAGTTAGTGATGGCTATGCCTCACATGACCTAATAACATAAAATGGTAATTACATAATTACTTGTTCAGACGCCATCTAAGGGATAAATTAGGTACCTGGGTATTTAATTATATTGTACTTATTTTCTTAATTTATATATGTATATATGCACCCTGTTATATTCCATTAAATGATTCGGATGTTATAGACATCGTTGGTGGTGTCCACTGAGATTTATCTCGCACCCTCTCTAGACACCATTTGGTACCCAAGGTAGTTTACATGACTGCAGTTGTTGAAAAATGGAAGCATACATCTTTGAACACATAATTTCATATTTTTGGGATTATAGCTTGATAGAAAATGATAGAGTTGGATCTTGGGATACTTGGGATTTTCATTTGGTTTCTTTATCTTAATGGGACATGTTATTACTATTGTCTTGAATCCATGTTTTCCAGTTTTCTTGTGACATGATATATCATCATTAGTTATTCTGGTTGATACAGTTATTGTTATCCTTGTTTAACTATTGATACAATTTTATTCTTCTTTTTATTCATATTGATTCCACTATATACTATTGTTCATATGATTCCATTGTTCAACACTCAGATAATGAAGGTATAGTCTCCCCTTGTACATATCCTAGGCCCTCACAACTTGCCAGAAGACTCTGGAGTTGTGGGAGATGCATTTGAGTCCATGTAGAACACCAGGATCGGGGAACCCATTAAGTAGAATTTGGGTCTGGGACGTGACAATGTGGTATCAGAGGATTTCTTCTCCTACGTTACGTTGCTAGAGATATTATCATTTGGGTGATCAAATTGTGGTGTACATAGACCACAAGTTTCTGAAATATATTTTTTCTCATTGTGACTTCAACATGATCTCTCAAATATTGGCCGAATTTCTTCTATCAATTGATTTTTATCTTGCCTATACGCCTCGAAAGGGTAATGTGGTTGCTGATGAACTGGTTCAGAGAACTCAAAAATAGACCGTACATGAATCCAGTGAAGATTGGATGTTAATGGCCCATTTATCTAAGTTTTATCTAGATTGTAATGTCAACCACGAATAGTCATAACTCTCATACTAAATAGTTACATCTTCCCTCTTTGGGAAGGTGAAGGGTATGAATTTTTTCGATCCTGAAGGGATTCTTCTCCGATAGATTATATAATAAGATAACCCACATCTGGAATGGTCTATGGATAGAGATAACATCAAGCGTGTACGTGGGAATGTCATGGTTCTGACAGATATGAAAGAGGAGTTAATGAAACAATCACACACTTCTCAGTGGGAAGTTCATCTAGGAATATTCAAAATTTGTGGAGATATATGACACCGGTATTGGTGGTCTAGAATGAAACATCATATTGTAGGCTTCATTAGTAGGTGTTCCAACTATAAGCAGGTAAATGTGGAACATTAGAGACCTATAGGGTTTTGGAAACTACAATCAATCCTAGAATGAAAATAGGAAGACTTTTCCATGGATTTTTTTGTTGCCTTACCATGTTCGTCGAGCGGTAATGAATCTATATGGGTAGTCACTGGCCGAGAAAAAAAATCCCACTTCATTCAAATTCAGGAGACCTTGTTAGTTGATGATATTGGAAAACTGTATATATTTGAGTTCATATGAAGACATGGGGTTCCACGTAATATCATTTCAGATAGGGATTCTCATTTCACATAAAAGTTCTAGAAGGTATTGATGAAGGATATGGGAACACAGGTGTTTCTAAGAGAAACTTTTCTTTCTTTGATTGATGGACAATCAGAATAGACAATAGAGATTTTAGAGGATATGCTCCAGGAATGTGTCCTTTATTTCAGTGGTTCTTGGGAAAATTATGTACCTCTTGTAGAGTTTTCTTATAATAATATTTTTTAGGCCACGATTCAGATGGATCATTTGGAGGAATTATTTGGAAGGCAAGTATGATCTCCTTTATGGTTGCTAAAGTCATCCAAGGTTTCCTTACTAGGTTCGCATCTCTTTTAGGATACATTATAAAAGGTTCACCTGAGCAGGAAGTGTGTGAATGCTAATCAGTCTATATATAAATATTATGATATTCACCATTGAAGACCTCTAGATATTAGTTTTAGGAATCATATTTTTTTCAGGTGTTGCCTGGATGTGGGCATAGACGATTATGGAAGCAAAAAAAGTAGTTTCCATGTAATGTTGGGTTGTGTGAAATTATAGAGAGAGTCATTCTAGTTGCATATCGAATCTTACTACCTTATAAGTACCATACCATTCATGACATCATTCATCTCCCATAACTTTTCCATTATTATGCTGACCCGTCTCTTACCTTTGATCCTAATAATGTTTAGTTATATATCGATGCTACCTTTGGGGAATATCTGTTATGCATCGTTTAAAGGAGCATAAAGTCACTATGAGGAATTGTTTCCCCTCCATAATGGGTGATATAGCATCATGACCAAATATAGGATGAGGCTT